>OX336373.1:26467140-27667140 GCA_946902895.1 Fragum fragum
ATTTCTAATAGCCAACGCTTGTTTTCAGTTGATACCCTTGTTCGCTTTCAGTTATCTATGTCCATTTATTCTATCTTTTTCTTTTAATAAAAATGTTGATTATTATTTCTTTTTAAGCGTGCTTTTATTTTCCAAGATATAATAAATATATACGAAAGTAAAATGCATTTTGATCTTTATTCTACCGCTAGCAGATTCGAAATGAAATAAAAATTTGTTAAAAGATCTACATTTTTAATCAACAAGCAGTGATATATCCATTTTTTCTTTATAATTCAAAATTTAAAAGCCACTGACAATAGATAAAATATAGTTTAACCAATTACTACTCAATCCAACTTTTTTAGAAAAAATGGAAAACAATGCGAAAAATGTAGAATTACACTTTTCAAGCAATTTCTTTATTATCCATAATGTTTTCTACCCCAAAAGACAAAGAGTTTTAAAATTCGCCAATATGTATTTTCGTCTGCAACTTCTTTCAACTTGTACCAGTTTTAAACATTTGGTGTCTGATAATGGGGCTAAGTATAACATTACTTCCACAAGGAAAACAAAGGTCAAACAACCACAAGCCAACAAGGAAACGGAAAACTTCTAGTCTAATGTTAGTACAATGATAACTACCCAGTCTACATTTCCAAGCAGTCTAGCACTCACAAACAGCAGTAGCATTAATTACAGCAGAATAGCCCGAGTCTTCGTCCATCCACTGACATTGGTAAGTATGACAACCTTCACTCCAAGTTTCATTAGGCTCCTTACATACCTCTTTCCATGTGCATCCTACAGAAAGTGTGTAATAAGCAAACGAAGCGAACACATCTTCCAAATGCGACATAAAAAAGTGTAACATCAAAGGCGACGTCGAATAGCAAAGAACATGTACATCTAATTTAACGCATTCCCACAAATCCCTCCTTTTTACGCCCCCCCCCCCAAGAAAAAAGTTTTGGAAAACATTGTGGAACATGAAGAAATTGCTTGTAACAAGCAATTTCTTCATTATCCACAATGTTTTCTACCCTAAAAGAACTTTTTTTTATAAAATTCACCAACAAAAAAATTTCGTCTGCAACTTCTTTCAATTTGGACTAGTCTAAAATTTTGCTGTGTTGGAATGGGTTAAACAACATTTAACGGTCGTGTTAATATATATTATAAATAATTACAAAGGATGTTTAATATTTCAAGCGTTTTACTGAAGCCAAGCCATTTTTACACGTTTGAAAGTAAATTCATTCGGTTTTCGTTCCATGATTGAACTAATAATGACATACATTCTTCGTTTCATTCATTTTTAGCATAATGAAACACTAATTTAAAAAGGTATACAAATTGAAGTGCCAGTAAGCTAAATGAATGCCGGTAAATTTATCATACAAGTATTGGTAAAAATAAATGACAAATTTTGTCGGTTTAATCTTATCATAAACAGTTCGAGGCAAATCCAGTATGTAACGTAAAGTATCAAAACCAATCGCTCTATTTCAAATCGTTTCAATCGTTTTTACTGAAGCCAAGCTACTTTTACACATTCTTTAGCATAATGAATCTCTAGATTAAGGATAAATACAAATTGAAATGTCAGTTAGCTAAATGAATGCATGTATATTTATCGTATAAGTATTGACGAATTTATTCGTTTTAGATTTATTATAAAGAGTTCGAGACGATTTTTTAATTGTTTGAATGGGGTTTAAAGCCGCAATTTTGCAGTCATACCGCGGCGGCTGGAGCACCTTATAATGCATTCCTGGTATAACTTTCACCAGCATCACCATCACATCCTTTCCTAGCCTCCGGCTACTATCCAACTTAGGTATACGATTATCCAACTAGTGTTTAGAGACAAATGTCGGAAGGATATGTGCCACCGCCGGGGATCGACCCCATGAAATCGAGGCAAATCCAGTATGTCACGTGAAATATCATAACCAATCACTCCGCGGCGGCTTTTTAATTATATAACATTATAAATTGATACTATTTTCTGTCTAGAATTAAGATATGATCCCCGTTGCGGGAGTGAAATCAAAATGTTGTGATATTACATATGCCATATATCAAACTGGTGCAAAAATCATACAATGAGCTTAGACCAAATAGATAAATTTCGTTACCGTGAACATGACGTAAAAAGCACGTAATGAAGTCAATATACAAACAGCTTTATACATGTCATAGATTATTTTTAATTGGTAAATTTTAAGAATTCTATGGCAATAAATAAGACACATTATAGACAGCGTGTTAAAGTCAAGTTCATAAAATACAATTTTTATCTAACTCAGCATCAAAGAACACATAAAACACAACGAAGTCTCGATTTTTAATGTTAACCCTTTCCTGTACGATCCCTGATTTTTACGTCTCTGTGATTTCATACTTGAGAAAATATTGTTGAAAAAGAAGAAATTGCTTGTAACAAGCAATATCTTCTTTTCCAACAATATTTTCTACCCCGTAGATTTGTTATCGTTCAAATTGCACTTAATTTTAATTGTCATCTACCACTTCTTTCAAATTGGACGAGACTAAAATTTTGGAAAACAGGAACGGGTTTCATAGATAGCTCTTGTAACAAGAGCACAGCCTACGGTGCAGGATAGTGGACAAAATACATCTAGAGTTATCCCCCTTGATAGTATAGTATGCTCTTTTGATAGTGAACAAGTGTGCCAATTTTCAAGTGAATGCCTTTAGTAGAACCAGAGATTTAACGAATTGTCAATTTTTTCGCATGACGAACACGACGACGACGTCGACACCAAGGATATAGCAATTTCTCCGAAAACAGCCGAGCTAATAAAATCTGCAATTCATTACTAATCACTTAATATACTCTATATTCCAAAACATTTAAACAGCAAGGTATTTTACAAGCAATAAGCTGACACAATACAACAAACTGTATATACCGGTATATGCTATAAGTTATACCTCCTTTCGTGACGTCCATGTAAACCATCGACTTGTTTGAACTAATTTTGCAAATAGCTTCGTAGCACTGGCCTGTCACATTCTCCCCAACTTTAAAACACTGACCTAAACTGTCCCTGCAACCTTAAAAATGAGCCAATTTCATATCATAGGTAGACTTTCAAAAAAAGTGCCATAAGCTAAAATGAGTCATTTTAGAAGCAAATCGCCAGTGAGCGAACAGAATATCGCAAATGCAGCTTTATTCAATCTCTGTTCATGAAGAGGATAATTATTTGTTTCGGTGCAAGATCGATTTATTTTTCAGTGATTGAAAAACTAAACCTATTGTCTCACGAATGTACATTTAGCGTTTGTTGTTCACGAAATTAACCCTTTCCTTGTTAATCCCTAGTTTTTACGTCCCTGTGATTTCAGGATTGAGAAAACATTGTGGAAAAGAAGAAATTGCTTGTCACAAGCAATTTCTTCTTTTTTCCACAATATTTTCTACCCTATAAAAAGTCATTTTTCGAATAAAATCGAAATAATATCATCTGCAAAACCTTTGAATTTGGATGGGTCTAAAATTTTGTAAAACAGGAAAGGGTTAAAGATAAGTGGAACTTATACCAAAACTAACATTATGAGTTTCTTCAATGAAGTACATAGACATAATATGAAATTTGATAATAAAATCTCAAGAAAATTTTGGTATTGAATTAGAAGTAATCTATTTCTTCCAAAGTTCTCTTTATTTTCCTAATTAACATCAATAGAACTCTAGATTTCGTATTAGTTTTTAACATCATTAGTTTATCACTTTTCAATGTAATTAATCACTTTGTGAAAATGGAAGGTACATGAAGTCCTTAGATACATGTACGAGCAATTTACATCCTCTCACCAAACTCTGTAGGCTCTATATTCCACTGTTGATATCCCGTGTCTGTGTAGATGTTCTCACATTTGTACGAAATGCAGCCATGTTTCCATGTTGAATTGACTTGTTTGCAGCCTCCTGACCATGGGCAATCTATAACCATGCACAAAGTAGGTTTATATCAGATTTATCGTAAAAAAGATCCTTAAAAAATAAAAAAAAATTAATTCTTGTGAGAGGGGGGTCCCTGTTAGTTTTTTTGTTTTATATAGAGGGTTTTGTTTTTTTGTGTGTGTGTGCTTTTTTTTTTTTTTTTTTTTTTTGCTTTTTTTGCTTTGTTTTGTTTTATTTTGACCTTTAATGTCGAAGCAAGAATGAAAAACGCAAGAGCATTTTCTCTAAAATGAGAGTTTTTAGAGTAAAGATTGACTCATAGCAACATACCAATAGTACATGTGGATGGCTGTTTTCATGTCCGAAGTTTAAAATTTAATCCTTGTCAAGTTGAAACCGCCATAAGCCTATTTTCGCAGTAAGTTTAGTCAAAGATCCGCCTGCACTGATCTTATTGTGCAACAAGTGATTGGTGTATTAAGCCAGAGAAGCAAAAATAAAGAAATGCTAAGAGAAATGTTGAGCCGCATTAGGACCCTTCACAGCTCTCAGCCCTTTGATTTTAAAACAATTCTGAAAATAGATTCTTTTCAGCATAACAAAGCCGGTTAACCCTTTCTTGCACAACAAAGATTTAGACGGTTCCAAATTCAAAGAAGCTCCATTCGACAATTTCTAGTTGATGGAATATTAAAGCTCTTTATCTTTTGGGGTAGAAAACATTTTGGGTGATGAAGAATTGCTTGTTACAAGTAATTTCTTCATAAACTTTTCATGGAAAATACCGAAATTGAACGTTCAATTTCGGCATTTTCCGTGAAAAGTTTATGAAGAAATTACTTATTCCAATCTTCTCCATCTGTGCATCCCGACGTCAACCCGTCCATCCGCATATTGTTAACATATCCCCTCCTACATTTATGGTGGAATTTGGTTGAAATTTTCACAGAATGTTCCTGACACCTGACATAACGCATATTGTCGGTATTTTGCGATCTTAGGCTGCGTAACAGAAAAAGGGGGCTTAACCCATTCCAACTCAATCACTCCTTTTTACGCCCCTCAAGAAAAAAGCTTCGGAAAACATTGTGGAAAATGAAGAAATTGCTTGTATCAAGCAATTTCTTCATTATCCACAATGTTTTCTATCCAAAAAGACGAAAAAATTCAAAATTCCATCAACTTGAAATTGTCATCTGCAGCTTTTATCAATTTTTACCAGTCTAAATTTTTGCTGTGTTGGAATGGGTTGATTCGTTTTGGTGTTGTTTTTGTTTACACATCACCTCCTACATTTATGGACAAATTTGAAAGAATTTTTCTGAGAATGTTCCTAGTCACCTGACCTTATGCATTTTGTCGCGGTTTACCTAGTTTAGGCTGCGCCAGGCACGCTGGTTTTCTTGATCGGCTTCTTTGGGCTTTTTTAAGAAAAAAGGGATGCATTGGAATGGGTTAATATAGTCATTCTATAGAATGGAGAAAACTTATATGTACCTGATTTCATGGTTTTTAATACAGGTTTCTGTAACAGTTCGTCCACCATGCATCGTCTTGTTGCACATTCTCTGTAGAGCTCTGTGTTGACATTTATACACATATCATCAAAACTACATCCTGCAATCCATAATTGCCATTAACCTTTTTCCAGACGACAAAATTTAGACTGGTCCAAAGGAATTGCAGACGACTTATTAAAGTTTATAGAATCTTATATTTTTTTAACTTTCTTTTGTAGAAAACATTTTGTTAAATGAAGAAATTGCTTGCAATAAGCAATTTCCTCCTTTTACACGATGTTTTCCTCATTGATTTTCTTGAGGGGCGTCAACAAGCATCATTGTGTGGGATTATGATTACAATGTTGTGTTTAGTGGCATTTTGGAAAAATAAAACTGACGGTGGATTCATTTGTTCACTTTTTTGTTACTCTTAATATTTCTAAAAGTTAAACGTGTAAGGACTGAGGTAAGGATTCGGTCATTAGAATGAAAGTTAAGAATATTGAAAAGCAGCTGACTACAAAAAATATTGGACAGGTATCTCTAATGCGGCACCCAAAACAGCGTCTGTACAAAATAGCGTGCCACGTTTGCGTTCAGTGTAGTTTAGCAAGAAAAAAAACTATGACAAAGGAATGCGAATTCGGGATATATCTCAAAATTTAAATTCGTTTTAGTGTCATGCGTGAAAAAATAGTTTTGTTTATCTGGGTTTGATCCTAATTATACCCCGGTTGGAATTTCCGATGCGTACTTGAACTTGAACCAGCAATATTTTAATCATACGCAAAATTTTGCACGCCGTTTAACTTCATATGGAAAATTTCAAATCAAAACATTTTTTTATCTCAAATTTAGTATATTATCTTATTGAAATGCGCGATTGTCAGTTGCAACCACTGTAACTATGTTGATTGATCTTCTTGGGAAATTCAGAGAATGTAGTACACACTTCACAAGAGCCTTTATTCATATCTATTTCAGGGGAAAAAAACCTTGAAACTCAATATTAACCCTTGCCCTGCTAAATCAAATTGAATAACAACATATTATCTTTGAAATATGGAATATGATCTACTATTTTCTTGTGCTTAGGCTTCGATGTTAACTTGAGAAGCAAATAGCGTTCAGACTGCAAATCTGTGTAGACTGATCTTTGTCTAACCTATATACCTGCCAAAGCCGGAATATTCTGGGTTCAGCAGGATAAGGGTTAATATTTTTGTAACCTGAACATATATATGGTGTTTGAGCGAACAACAGTTTAATCCAAGCTGTCGTTACAACATTTTCATTGCCAACTGACGATATCAAAGCTCTATAATTTAATTGTTAGTTTCGTCTATCAAAAATGAGCGATCTGATTGGTCGAAAAATTTAATTCATACCTCCATGAACAAAATTTTGAGTACGCAGCCATTTTGAATGCTTCCGCACAAAATAGTTCACTACAAAAAGGTATCACAATTTGTTAAGTTATTGCATTTTTCGCTCGATGCTATTAAATCATAAGAGATGAAGAGAATATTTTTTGTTTTCATGGAGGTTTGAACCGAAAAACCTAATCACACAAAGTATGAATCCGCTTCGCGTATTCATACAGTGTGATTAGGTTTTTCGGTTCATACCTCCATGAAAACAAAAAATATTCTCTTCATCTCTTAATTATTTCAAGCTTACCTATAAACAATTTGTCCTTTACGAATCTAGTCCCGTTATTATCCGATACACGTTGACAAATATGTTTTGTACATGTCTCCCCATCTACCTCAGACCAAACAGCATTCTCTGTTTTGCAACCAGTCCCAACTTGACAACCTGTAGGACAACACAAGAAATGCATTTCATCGCAGCTTTATCGTTGTCACTCATTGATGAAGAGAGAGAGGGGGCGGGGGAGGGGAGGAGTAAAAAGAGAGGGAAGAAAGGAAAGAGAATGGAAAATAGAGAAATGGAAAGCGAGAACAAGAGAGAGAGACGGGAGAGAGAGAAGGGGGGGAGGAATGGAAGAGTAAGTAGGACAAAGACAGACAGACCGAAACAGTAGAGACAGGCTAATTGACAGAAAGAAAGACATAGAGACACGTGAGAATTTTAAATGAAAATCAATTTTTCTTCTGATAATCTTAACAACAAATACTTCCTTTTGATACTACATCTAAACGGTCTTGTAAGCAGAAATGTAAGTCATATAACACATGAAGAAATCTTACATTCGTATTAATTCGCTGTCAGTATAAAAACACAGAAATTTTCCCTAGTCATGCTGTATAAAATCCTTCTTAGAAATTGCATAAAAATCAAAGGACTGAAAGTAATTGAAGGTCTAATTATAGGTAGATATTTCTCTTTAAAATTGATATTATAGATTATTCTGGCTTGAAAGAGACAATACCTCCTGCCAAGACAGACATAATCCGGGTTCATTATGACTAGGGTTAATAGTAAATTGAAATACCGACCTCCTTTAACTGTTTCAAGGGAGGGAATCCCGTTCTTCGATATGCATTTTTTCTCAACACAATTTTGTACAACACCTGAATACATCGGTATGTAGTTCCCAGTACCATCTGGACAGCCTAAAAGTAAGTAAACATTTGGACATGTATGTGTTCTGAATCTTGGTATTGTTTGAGGTCTAACGTCACTTTAAACAATCTTTAAGTTATATCACGACAAAGTTCTCTTGTTTTTGTGTTTCCTGGGTACCACCGGTACTGGACTAGGACTATGAAATGTATTTCCCGAGAGCATACTACACGAACAATGGCCGGGATTCGAACTTGCAACCCTCGACTTCTCTGAGACTACGAGTCTGTCGCCCTAACCACAGAGCCAAGCATGTCCTCGAACCTTAGTACAGAAACATCCAACTATGTAACAAAGTAAACACAATGATTTCCTGTTACCTTACTTAACGCTTAACCAGACGACACAAATTTGGCTGGTAAAAATTTTAAGGCAGTTGCAGACTACAGTTAAAATTTACGGAATCTTAGATTCCTTTTTTTAACTTTGTGAAAAAAAATAAATTGCTTGTTGCAAGCAATTTCTTCATTTTCCACAGCGTTTTACTAATTGTTTTTCTTGAGGGGTGTCATTAAACGTTATTGAGTGGGAATTGTTTAATATGCGTTATTCTGCTAACAAGAATAACCTGGAATTTGCTTTTTCAAACTGGGCGATAAAACACTAGTATTTGGGGATAGTTTATTTTCATTACTTACAGAAATGTTAGCTATATAACATATGAAGAAATCTTACATTCGTTTTAACCCCCAGTAACGAGATGTCAAATTGAACATTTCTTCGATTCAATAAAAAGAAATTCAATATCCAGTGCTTTTGAGGTTCTGTCTACTACATTTCAACCCATTCCCACATAATCCCTCCCTTTTACGCGTCTAATCAAAAAAACTTTGGAAATGATTGTGGATAATGAAGAAATTGCTTGTATCAAGCAATTTCTTCGTTGTCCACAATGTTTTTTACCCAAAAAGTAAAAAAAAATCTATCAACTTTAAGCTGTCGTCTGCAGCTTCTTTCAATTTGGACCAGTCTAAAATTTTGCCGTGAGGGAATGGGTTAAACAGTAAACGCCTGATTTAGAATTTTCGTCTGAAAGACTTTTTAGTTCAGAAAAGCTAATAAGGAATTAAATTTTAAGTACAATACTTAAACAACACTTTTAAGATCCTACCACATTGTTTTGGCTCATACAGACAGATAGACAATGTTATATCTCCATTTTCCACAATCAGGGACGGTAGGCTACCATTCATTACATGTTTAGAGAACAAAGACCCATCTATAGTGTACTGTTCAACAGAAACACTCATCCCTGAAATAAAATTTGTTACATCATTACCCCTTGCCATGCTGAATAAAATCCTTCTTCAGAATCAAAGGGCTAAAAGCACTGAAAAATCTGATATTGTGGGTCATTGTTTTTATAAATTCTAATTCTATTTACAACTCTGATTTTAAAGCACCAAACAGTTGGTTTAGATTGAGATTATACTGCACATATGTGCAGACTGATCTAAGTCTTTACCTCCTGCAAAAGCAGGAATATTTCGAGTTCATCATGACAAGGATTAAGAATACAAGGGATTTTAAGTATTTTACGTTAGAAGTTCAACTTTTCCATTATGAGTACGGATAATTACTTAAAAGATTAATTATAACAATGGTGATCGATCAGATCAGATTAAGATCTTTATTTCCAATTTACTGAACCGAACTTATGATATTTCGCTAGGAGAGGAGTTATACCAATTTCATCTTTTTGCGTTCCAGATTTTTCATTTATTTCTTTTTAATACTTTTATTATATGAAATTCAAATTGGTGCAAAAATAAACTTGCTGACACCTTTTACTTGTTGACACTCCTTCGTCTGTCCATCCATTAGTAGAACAAAACTATTTTCCTTCGGTAGAGTGATCTCCATGGAAACGTTCCCGTCACTACGACAACAGAAAAAGAAACCGGTATCGTCGTTATAGACCCCATCCGGTGGTATCCCCTGTAGGTCGGACATGTGGAATTTGGCATCATGATCATCGACCAATAGAAAACCTTCATCAAAACCTATTGAAAAAGCAAAGCATATTTCTTTTGTGTTGAAATTCTCCAATTAACAAGTTGACATTATGAAATTTCAGAATGCGAAAATTAAGATAGATTTTTTGGAAGAATGTTTATGCGATAATAACATTGTAACCCATTCCCAGATGAAAGAATAAATTCTAAATTGGTCAAAATTAAAAGAAGTTGCAGACGACACTTAAATTTCAAAAAGCTTTGTCTTATACTGTAGAAAATATTGTAGATGACAAAGGGATTACGAATTCAGGGTATATCTCAAAATTACTAATTTCGTTTTAATGTCATTTGTGAAATAAAAGTTTTGTTTAGCAGGGTGTGTTGTTGAATTATACTCGCTTGGAATTTTCGATGTATACTTGAACTTGGCTTAGCATTATTTTGATCATAAGACAAATTTTGCTCTCCGTTTAAAATGCATGCATATATCTTAATGCGTAAAGTTTCCAAAACTAAAGCTGTTATCAAAAATCAGTATACTATCTATACTGAGTTGCGCGATTGAAAGTTGCAACCACTATAAATATTGTTGATTGGTCTTCTTAAAAATCAAAGTACTGAAAGTTTTATTATTATATGTCTTTTATTTTTATTACTTTTATTATATGAAAATCAGATTGACGCAGAAAAAAAACTTGCTGACACCTTTTACTTGTTGACACTCCTTCTTCTGTCCATCCATTAGTAGAACAAAACTATTTTCCTTCGGAAATATTGTAGATGATGAAAAGATTACTAATAACAAGCAAGTTCTTCATTTGTTTTCCAAAGTTTTTTAGTTGATGGACAGCAAAAAGCGCCAATGTATAAGAATGAGTCAAACAACATATAAGAAACACTTCATGATAAAAATTGAAAGGCAAAAATGGCTGATGTGAATTAGTTCTCTTTAATAAATGGAAAAAAATATAGATACCTCCATCTCAACAATATATTTGACTTTTTAGTTGAAAGGTAGCTGTCCCAAGGCAAACACTCCTAAGAATATATATCTTGTAATATGATTAACGTATCGCTGGCCACGCCCACTGACATTTATAAGGTAATTTTTTAAGAGATGAAGAGAATACTTTTTGTTTTCATGGAGGTATGAACCGAAAAAACTAATCACACTGTATGAATACATTATAATTTAATAGCATGGAGCGAAAGAAACAAAAGCTTTACAAATTTTGATACCGTTTGGTATGGTACTATTTTGTGCGGAAGCATACAAAATCGCCGCGTGCTCAAAATTTTGTTCATGGAGTTATGAATAATTTTTTTCGACCAATCAGATCGCTCGTTTTTGATAGACGAAAGTAGAAATTAAATTATACTAAGATATCAAACGACAATAGTTTGTAAAACTATATGGCGAGTCAGATAAACGAAAAAAAGAAATCGGTGGTTGCGGTCCTAATTAACGGAACTGAAATTGAAATAGGCTGTGTTTACGGCGTTTAAGCTATTAACAGACGGCAACATGTTATACTGGTCTAAATTGAAAGACGCTGCAGACAACAAAATGAAGCTTATTAAATCTTAAAAATATTTATCTTTCACGTGATAAAACATTGTTGAAAATGAAGAAATTGCTTGTTACAAGCAATTTCTTCATTTATAACAATGTTTTCCAAAACCTTTTCCTTAGGGGCGTAAATAAGCTTGAATGTGTGGGAATGTGTGGGAATGTGTGGGAATGTGTGGGAATCGGTTAAGTCGCGAAACAAAGATAAATGCTTGACAAAAATATAGAAGTTTATCAAATAAATGAACTTATTTGTCAATCGATTCTTTTATTGATAATGGCGCTCCCTCAATCTAATTCAAACCTGAAATTTTCTAAGATAGTTCTCCATCGTCCTCTTTCGCGTTACGATTCTTATTCTTAGATTTAACTGACATTTTCAAGTTTCGGATCGCCGTGGTGAATCATAAATTCTATTGACCAGTCTTATAGTTCATTTTTTCTAGACCCAAAGTGACATGTTCAGCACTGATACTTAAATTGTGGGCGACCTAAAACGTCGTCACTACAGCTTATCCAAGCTGTGATCTTACGTTTAGGTTATCCAACAATGATTTGCCTTTTGTCTAATGTCCCTGGTCATATATCATACAAAATAATGCACTTTGATATCTCAATCAAAATGTCATGTCGGAGGGCAGTGGGTGTCACAAGCGATCCGTCAATTGTATTTACTGACGGGTAGTCACAGTGTATCCCTTACCTCTTGGACAGAACCCTTGACTCCTAAATATACAGTAACTCCCCGGCTCCCAGTACGTCTGGAATCTCGGATAGGGTGAATTTTGAGCTACGTCGTTTATATGATTGCAGAACTCGTACGCAAAGAAGTCCGGCTTAAATTCTCCCGCTAATGATGGTTCTGTCGGAAAGTAGTTCTGTCCGGTCGTAAAATGCTTTCTGTATCCATCCACCCATTTTGTTATCTCGTCTATCGGACAACCAGATTTTGGTTTGAATAAAGCATAGTTACCATCAGGCCAGTACATTATTTCTGAATGATAAACAAAAAACAATATCGATTAAACTGTAAGTAAAACAGACCGTGAAGAGTAAATTGCATTCAAAAATTATTTTTGGGTGTACGTAGTTTACATATAACTATTTCCTTTCCTCACATCATAATGTGGCAACGGAACAGTTACTATATATATAATGACAATTTATTAGCCTCTTCTTACCATTATTTTGTGTAAATCATTCCTTGCAGTTTAACCTTTTTCAGTTCAATCCCTGGTTTTACGTCACTCTGATTTTATATATGAAAAACATTGTTGGACAAGAAGAAATTGCTTGTGGCAAGCAATTTCTTCTTTTCCCGCAATATTTTCTTCCCTGTAGGTTGGTTACTCAAATTTCACTCACTTTTGATTGTCGTCTGCAACTCTTTTCAAATTTGACAAGACTAATATTTTTTTAAAAAAAGGACAGGGTTATTATTAAGTAACAAAAGTATATAAATACCATTTACTAACGTCCTTCTCTCAGCACGCCCATTAACGGTGTTATCACATGTGTATAATGCACAGCCATTGTGCCAGAAACTATTCAGTCTTTTACACTCTCCGTCGATCTTACAGCCTAGAAATTCAAGATAAAACATGGCTGTCGAACAAAATTGCCATATGGCTTTTAAGCCTTTGACTAATTACCCATTCCTTTCCAATTTGACGGATCGCGGCTGTTGATCAAATAATCGACTGATTAATCAAAACGGAAGGAGACTTTCCACCAATCATTTATTGTAAACAATATAAATGATAATAACAATGTTAGTTTGACCACTGAAACGAGTTGAATGAGTTGTATTTACGCCGTTTGGATCGTCCCTGATTACATTTATTTTTCCCCCAAAATAATGTCGTTTATACTTCAGTCGAACTGCAATATCAGAGGTCTATAAGCGTGTCCAGCAATCCTTCGGGTACGCCATATACTTAGTATATAACAAATGTACAAAAAATGCTTAACTGTATTATACTTTCCCTTAACCTTCAATTTTTTAAGGCAGTAATATGAAAAGTAAGCTTTCTTTGCAATTGTTTATATAATGACAAAAAAAAAGTAAATTACATAGGGCTCTCTTTGTTTCGACCACTGTAGCGTTCTGTAATTTATTTTACAAGTCCTCGGCCTTAACAGTCAAGCAAAACAGTGTGTGAATGTAAAATCTAATATATATTGTACTATCTGTTCATTGTATGATCCATATCTGTTCATTGTATGATCCATATCTGTTCATTGTATGATCCATATCTGTTCATTGTATGGTTCATTAGGATCATTGTTAGCTACTTACCTGTGTCAATTGGGTTCATCTTTAATGACTGGTTTACTATCTGACATTGTAATGTGTCACAATCCTGATGAACTTTCTCGCCGACCATTTTACAACCATTATTAGACGTTTTACATCCTGAAAACAAACAAATCTTAACCTATCTTAGAAAATATACAAAATAACGGTAAATCATTTTTCTTCCAATGTTTGAAAAGTATGTATTTTTTGTTCTCTTAGTGTTTTTTTATTCATTTTTTTTTTCTTCTCCTACGAGTTGACCAATCGCGGTTGTCAATCAAATAATAGGTCGACCAATGAAATCATTCTTTTAGACTGGGAGTTCTGTTTGGACATTGGCCACCATTTTTGGTGAATCGAAGAAAATAACGTTTTGTTGTTATTTTGTTTGTCCTGTGCTTATACGATGATTTAGAATTATTGCCATTAAGACTCATGTCATCTAGCATATACGGAGATAAATCCCTTAACCCATTCCCACTTGACGAAATTTTAGACTGGTCCAAATTGAAAGAAGATGCAGACGACAATTTCAAGTTGATGGAATTTTAAATTTTTTCACCTTTTTGGATGGAAAACATTGTGGATAATGAAGAAATTGCTTGATACAAGCAATTTCTTCATTTTCCACAATGTTTTCCAAAGCTTTTTTTCTTGAAGGGCGTAAAAAGGAGGGATTGAGTTGGAATGAGTTAACCCATCACCACACAAGACAAATTTTAGAGTAGTTCGAAAGAAGTTGCAGACGACAATTTCAAGTTGATAGAATTTGTAGTTTATTATTATTTTTATTTTTCATGGAAGAAAACTTCGTTGGACATGAAGAAATTGTTTGTGACAGACAATTGTTTCATTTTCTCCCTAATGCTTTTCAAAGATTTTTTACGTAGGTCGTAATTAAAACGCCATTGTGTGGGAATGGGTTAAAAAATATTCATTAACACACCTAAAAACCAAAGATTTTCTCCAAATATCTACCTAACGCCTTAATTCTATAACTTTTGGTTATGTTTCATATAATATCAACCTGCATTCAACTCAGAACTATTTCATAAGCCATTTTCCTGTGAGTAAGGTATAAACGTTCTAAAACTACAGGTACCCAAACCAAACATATTAGGGTCATGCTAAATGAAAAGATGTACATAATGCGAAATAAAAAAGAAACTAACATAGAATAATTTCACTCCAAGATATTAACAACCAGTGTCGTTAAACAGTGAGAATGATAAATAACACTGTCAACACTGGGTGAGTATAACCTAGCTTCATAACAAAGCATTTAGTGAAGAATAAGATTAAAAAACAAGATGTGTTTGTGAAACACAATGCCCCCGCAACAGGACTAAACATTTTACCTTGGTATGTGACATTGACCTTATCACATGACCTTGACCTTGACATAGGGAGATGCGTATTGTGGAGATGTATCATCATGCAAAATATGATCATTGTATCTTAAATAGGCTGGTAGTAATTGGCAATGTTAAGTTTTTTGTTAAGTTTTGCAGACAGACAGACGGACAACGGTAAAACGTAAAAAAGTTGAAATTATCAATACGAAATGTACTTCTCAAATTAACGGATCGCTTGCCACGCTCTCTGAACTCCGACAGGAAGTTCCACTTAGATATTAAGCGGCGTTATTTTGCCGCGTGAATTTCAAATTTCGCCATTGATACCATCTAGTCCCATTTTTGATAGACAACAACATATTTTGTCGTTGGCATACCAATACACAGAACCTATAACTCGATTAATGCATTACAAGACGACGAAACTTTAGACTGGTCCAAATTGAAAGGAGTTTCAGACGACAATTTAAAGTTTATGAAGATATAGATTTATCCAACTTTCTGTGAAGAAATCATTATGGAAAATGAAGAAATTGCTTGTAACAAGCAATTTCTTCATTTGCCAAAATGTTTTCCCAATTGCTTTCCTTGACGGACTTCCAAAATCATCGTTATTTCGGAATGGGTTAAGCTGCCATTATGTCATTTTCAAAAAAAGTTACGTACCAGCTCCAGAAAGAATGTAATAGGGCTTTGGTTCGCCGTCAAGACACTTGTAGGATATGCAATCCTTGATCCAACTGGATCCTACATCTTTACATATACCATTAAACTGGCAACCTGTAGTACAAACACGTCTTGTTTACAATGACCAATTGTGACCAATTACGTCATTTTTTTAATTACTCTCTCTCTCAGATCCGGGGCAGTGAATAACGAACGGTTACACAATTAACGGATTGCTGAGCCCGCCCACTGGCTCCCCAGGTCACGCCCTCTGACTCAGACAGGAAGTTCCACTTCGATATTATACGGCGTTATTAGCCAAATTTATGGCCAGTAACAAAACTGTAAAATTGTTGGTTGGAAACCTAAATGTCCTTAGCTGTAGCAACACCCTTGAATTATTTGATTGGTCGGTTGATTAATTAATTTGCAACCGTGATTGGTCGATTTTTGACATATTATGAAGAAGAAAAAAACAACAGAAATTACCCTCATACACGATGTGATCTTTGTAGCATTTGACAGCCTTTGAGAGATAGAGAATGAATCTCTGAGCTCAGTTAAAAATTTATCAATCGCTGGTCCGACCCACTTACTCCCTAGGCTCCGCCTATTAACTACCACAGGAAGTTCCGCTTCGTAACAAAAAAGCAAAATGATTGGCTGGTGACCTAAACGTCGTAACTACAGTTTGAATAAGCTATGGTTACGACGTTTAAGTTGCCAAACCAACAGAAAATGTTAAAAATGGCGGCCAATGATGGAGTTGAAAGCTTGGATCCAGACTTCATAAATTATTTGATTGATCGGCTGTTTCCTTGATTAACAGCCGCTATTGGTCAAAAGAGATAATGGCAGATAAATGTCAATTAATATGACACGAAGATATTAAACGTGGAGAATCGAAGTGGAACTTCCTGTTGGAGTCAGTTGGGATGACCAGTGGAGTAAGTGGGCGGGGCCGGCGATCCGTCAATTAATACAGACACTGTGCGGGATCTTTTGCAGCTTTGTTTCTTTGTGAAGAGATTAACAGTACCTTGATCTAAAACAAATGATTGACAAACCGTCGGTGAATGCACAAAATGTCGTAGATACAGCTTTATTTAAGCTGTACTTGCGGCATTTTGTTCTCTGAACGACGAAACACTGAAATGTGCATTAGTTCACGTCATATTAAACAATAGTATCATTATCCGGTTTGACCCGTAACTGCAGCTTGAAAAGCCATACTAACGATGTTTTGTAATGTTTATTAGCCCCGCCATGAAATGTTCATTTTTTCCCTTTTCTGTGGATTTTATCATTGGTGGCTAGATATATCAATAATATTTTTCTATAAAAGAGAGAGCGCGCCAAAACATTTAAATTACTGAAATGCCATGCTTTATTATAACTTTTAGCAGCCTTTCTTTTCAATAAATTCTTTCTTGCTTCATCGAATGAATTTGCTTTATCTGGAAGCATGCCGTCTAAGGGAATCGATAGATCTACAGACAGTGATTTGTCAGACGTTTTAAACGGAATTCCTCGCTCGATTTTACGGTTAACAAAATGTATCGATCGATTATCTGTTATACGCCGGAGGTCTTTTCTAAGCAGAGAGATGTTCCGATTTATGGGATAAGTTCCATGGAAAATTACAATAAAGACGATTATCTAATCAAAGTGTTAGTTATATATAGCTTGTACCAGTCTTCCCGAACTCGAGACCACGTTTAAATCTTACTCTATTATGGATTTTCCTAACCCATTCCCACACAATCCAACTTTATAGGTCATAAAAGAGAAAGGCTCGCTTTGGCAAACATTACGGAAAATGAAGAAATTTCTCTTTACGAGGAATTTCTTTATCATTTAACCTTTTTTCTACCCCAAAAGACATAGATTTTTATATGAAATTAACTTAAAATTGTTGTCTGCAACTTCTTTGAATTTATATCAGTCTATTTTGTTGTTGTTGTGGTTGTTGTTGTTGTTGCTGCTGCTGTTGTTTGATGTTTTGTTGTTGTTGTTGTTGTTGTTGTTGTTGTTGTAGTAATGGATTAACTTGTAGATTGCAATCTTTAATGAATCAATATATCAATTAAGAAATCGAGTGTCCTTTTTCATCACGGGATGCCTATAAACAAATTTTCGGTTCCGGCTCTAAAATCAAGGAAATTTAAGCTTACAGTTGATGGTAGTCATTTGTAAGATGTACTGTATTGTATAATCTGTTGAGTTAACCTGATCACATCTAATCACGCTTTTTAACCTCGCTAATGAAAGGATTTTGAAAATGTTGTGGAAAATGAAGAAATTGCTTGTAACAAGCAATTTTTTCATTATCCACAATCTTTTCTTCTTTAAAAGAGGTAGATTTTTTAATTTCCGTCAACTTGGAGTTTTATCTGAAACTTGTCTAAAATTATGATGTGTAGAAATTAGGTAAGGGGGGGGTATTTTTATCGGCGCTTGTAAAAATTGCAATCTCCAATCGGCCGAATATCACCTTTTTGTAATTATACAAATCAAGAACACTTAACAATTTGCCAATAGAAGCCCATTAGTCGAAAAAAAAGTAACCGTCATCATTTGTGATTGTATTGGTTACAAATTATCATCGCTGAGATATATCTTAACATTTATAATAAAAACAACAACATTTTTTGAATGGTTTAGACAAGGAGAATCGCTTAGACAGATAACGCTCTGTGAATAATGATATTGATTTATTATGTTTCTCAAAAACGATATGTTCTGTAGTGTTTATGATTTCCTAGCGCTTATCTTAAAGGCAATGAGCCTGGTTTACAACCAAACATTCGATACAATTCTTCTGAGGTTACGAAAAAAAACTCTCCCGCGAGCCGGATTCGAACCAGCGACCTAAAGATGTCAGTGTCAATCACCCCTACAGTCTTCCGCTCTACCAACTGAGCTATCACGGGATCATATCATCACGTGCGTTGGCATAGCACTAATTGACGAATGCCTTGCCCCGCCTACTGACTCTGCATTGTACACCCACTGACTCCGACAGGAAGTTCCGCTTCGGTATTTAACATCGTTAATTCGCAAAAATTAGCGCCAGTAACTAGTAAAAAAAATAGTAAAATAGTTGATTTACGACCCAAACAACGTAACTAGTAACTACAGTTTGATTTAGCTGTAGTTACGACGTTTAATTCGTCATGCTAACTAAAATGCTTCTCAATAATGTCGGTAATGTCTGAGTTCAAATTTCACATTGTGCAAAAAGGAATAATTTGATTGGCCGTTTCCTTCTTTGATTGACAGCCACGATTAGTCAACTGATGGATCACTGGACACGCCCACAGGACTCCGACAGGACATTCCACTTCGATACTAAACGGCGTTATTTTGCAAAATATATGGTCGATAAAATTTTACTAATAAAGTAAAAGGTTGGATAGCGACCTATACGTCGTAATTAAAGCTTGAATAAACTGCAGATACGCCCTTTAAAAAAAGACGCAAAAAAAACAACCAAAAAGCTTTACATGAATGACGGTCTACGTCGGAATTCAAATTTCACTTCTAGTCTAAATGAATTCATTTTGATTGGACGATTCTTTGATTGACATACGCGATCCGTCAAATTGAAATTAGATCTATTTGATTTCGTTAAATATTGAAAAATGATCTTGTTGACATGAATGATGACCAAGACTTACAATTTTAGTGTATCGTGAATAAAAATATTCCTCCCGCGAGCCGGATTCGAACCAGCGACCTAAAGATGTCAGTGTTAATAACCCCTACAGTCTTCCGCTCTACCAACTGAGCTATCATGGGATCTATAGCAAAAAGTTAAGGTCCCTCTATTTATAACTTAAGAATTTAATCTATCTTGCTCATGTCATCCTTAGCTATAATGAATATAATTCACTTCCAATTTTTTACCAAGATAGTGATAATTAGTCGCTAAACCCTTTCCCGTTCAAATGCGGGATTATACGTTCCTGTGATTTAATACTCAAGAAAACATTGTGGAAAAAGAAGAAATTGCTTGTAAAAAGCAATTTCTCCCTTTTCCACAATATTTTCTACCACATAGGTTGGTTTCATTTCAAATGGCATCCAGTTTTCATTGGCGTTTGCAACCTCTTTCAATTTGGACTTGTCTAAAATTTCCAAAAAAGGGAAAGGGTTAATAGAAGTGTTCGCTTGAGCAAGATAGATTGTAGTGAAATATGCTAGAAATAGTTTACAAATTGACACGTTTCATGGGGACCAAAAATACAAGAGAATGTGCTCTTCTTTTTTGTCTTTTTATGGCGCAGTTATCACAAGACCTATTTTGTACAACCAAACTACGTGAAGATTTGAACCTAAGAAATATCCATTTTTACATAAATCGGCAGAATTTCTATGAAGTTTCGTGTAGTTTATGGCATTTTTGAAAATAGTTACCAATTTTTATCTAGGGTGACCAACGATGGTTTATGCAATAGATGTTCTGTATGAACGTACGTGCCAATATCCGTGCATTCTTCTCAAGATGCATGATCTTTCAATAACCTATCCAACTTTCGTTTTGGAAAAAAGAACACCTAATATTTGGCAAAAAGACTCCCATTGGTCGAAACATTTTAACCGTCAGCATTCCTTATTTCATTGGTGGTATAATATCACCGCTGAGGTATATCTAAACATTCTTTATAAAAAATCGTATGAAGTCTTTAGACATAGATAATTCCTTAGATAGATGCCGCTCTGTAAATAATGATTTCGACCCTACTACCGATATATTCTGTATAACTAAGGTTTTTCTGGTGACCAAGCAATGGACCTGATTTACAACCAGATATTCAACAGAATGCATCTGAAGTTATGAAGGAAAAAAATGATCCCGCGAGCCGGATTCGAACCAGCGACCTAAAGATGACAGTTTGTAAAATCCTCTACAGTCTTCCGCTCTACCAACTGAGCTATCACGGGAACACGTCGCCATTATCGTAGGCAAACCAATAATTTTCGGATCGCTGGCTCCGCCCAAGGAATCCGATGGCCTCATCCACTGACTCCGACAGGAAGTTTCGATTCAATATTTAATGGCGTTATTTTGCAAATTTTATGGGCAGTAACTTTAAACAAAACAGTCAATGATTGGTTGGCGACCTAAACGTCGTAACTACATCTTGGATTAATTGTTAGCTGTGATTGGTCAATTGACGGATCGCAAGCCAGGCCAACGTGGCTCCGACAGGTCGTTCCACTTCGATATTTCATGAAGTTATTTTGTTAAAAAACGGTCAATTAATAAGTGAAATGGTCGGTTGGCGACCTAAACGTCGTAACTACAGCTTGAATAAGCTGAAGTTTCGACTTTTAGAAAAAAAACACCAAATATTCAACAAAAAGGCTCAACATAAATGTCGAAGCATGCCGAAATTCAAAGTTTACTTCCACTCTACATGAGTTTATTTTTGATTGATCGATTGATCAATTGATTATTTGATTGAAAGTCACGATCCGTCAATTTAAGATTAGATATATCGAGGGGTTAGAGCAAAAACATAGTATGAGTCTATACAATGTATAGACCCATGCTATGTGTTTGCTCTGACCCCTCGATATATAATTTCTGTATTTTTTTCAAAATGCTGTTAATGACATGAATGATGAGTAAAAATAATTATTCCCGCGAGCCGGATTCGAACCAGCGACCTAAAGATGTCAGTGTAAATAACCCCTACAGTCTTCCGCTCTACCAACTGAGCTATCACGGGATCTTACCAGTATGTAAATGTCTCTGTATTTATAACTTAAATTTAAGCTGTCTTATCTCATCCTTAGCTACAATAAGATGAACTGTTATTTGTTTACGATAGCATTACAGACTGACCCAAGTTCAAAGAAGGTACTGGACTCAGTTTTTAAGTGGAGAAATTTTAAATTATCTTTGCATTTTGGGTTAGATAACATTATGGATAATGAAGAAATTTGTTGGTAACAAGCATCTTCTTCATTTTCCACAAATTTTTCCAAAGTTTATTTCTTGAGGTATGTCAAAAAGTGTCATTGTGTGGGAATGGGTTAACCAAGATAGTGATATTTAGCCGTTATATTTCATTTATTTATGACTCTGGGCTTATTTCAAATTTTATATGTTTTGAACACTTACTAAACGATTGAAATTGGCAAATATCCGATGATATCGACATCGTATTTCTAGTCAAATGAATGAAGCTGTAGTTATGGGGTTTTGTCACCTATCAAAGATATTTCAACCGTTTTATATAAGTCTGCACTGTATCTTTGGTTACCGACGATTAATTCATAAAAAGTCTGTACCTTCATGGAAAACTTGCCATTTTTTCACCAAGTATATCTTACGGATCTATACAATTTTAGCTAGCAAAGCGTCAGCTTTGATAGCTTAAGTTAATAGACAAATTTTAAGTCGTCTCAAAGTTCAACGAGTGCAAACTGCCATCGGAGGCTTAACCACTAAACCACTAATGCCTAGGCAATAAAAAGTAGTTCTTATTTCAGGAATATTGCAAATTCTGCCACTGCTTTTTATTGTCACATGAATTTAATTCATACAAATTGTAGACAGCTCCTTCAAAAGCATGCTATTCAACTCCTAGTCAATCACGGTTTTGAAGCATTTCAAAAAAAAAAAATAGATTTGGAAAACATTGTGGACAATGAAGAAAAAAGTCCTTGTAACAAGCAATTTCTTCATTGTCCACACTGTTTTCTACCCTATAAGGCAAAGGTTTTCTTAAAAACAGGAAACATGTTAACCTTTGACCAAAAAAATTACTTAATCAAATCAGGCTTTGCTAGCTTATAGTACTTTCAGCACTTTGATTTATATTATTTTCATGAAAAAATCGACCTTTGATTGGTCAATCACTCAAACGATCCGATAGGTGTCAACGTAATCTTGAAATATTTGCACTGACATCGAAAAACTTATTTTGTATTAGGACAAACGATGAAGTATACTATAATACGTTTAAATTACGTTCAGCATTTACTGTTAAATTATTTTCAAAAGAGTACTTCGAAAAGCCATAAACGTTTGCTTACAATTCTAATAGTTATAATCGTATAGTTTTACTATTCTCGGTATCTAAAAGAAATTCGGAATAATGGCGTCCATCTAAAAAGCAAATGGCCTGATTACACCAAACATTCGAAACAATTCATCGGAAGTTAAGAAAAAAAAACCTCCCGCGAGCCGGATTCGAACCAGCGACCTAAAGATGCCAGCGTCAATAACCCCTACAGTCTTCCGCTCTACCAACTGAGCTATCACGGGATCACATCGGCATGCGCATTAGCCAAGAAGTTAATGCTGGATCGCTGGCCCCGCCTACTGACTTTAATGCTGACACCAACTGACTCCGACAGGAAGTTCCACTGCGATATTTAACGGCGTTATTTTGCAAAATTTATGGACAGTAACTTACAACAAAAAAGTAAAATGGTATGTTGGCGACCAAACCGTCATGACAACAGCTTGATATAGCTGTAGTTACGAGGTTTTTGAATAGACGTATAACAGCAAACAAAACATGCTTAATATAAATGTCGGTCAATGTCTAGCTGCTATATTGTATCCCTTTCTCTGATAATATATTGGCTACGATATCGCGGCTACTCAATGGCGGAAATGCAAAGTTCACTTACCTTATCTGCAAGCTATTCCAATTGAAAATAGTAGAAAATGAATTTAAATAAATTTATTTTGGTTGGTCAATTGATTCTTTGTTTCATAGCCGCGAACCGTAAATTTAAGGTATTCTTTTAACCCTTTCCTGTACAATCACGGGATTTTACGTTGCTGTGATTTTATACTTGGAAAAATATTGTGGAAAAAGAAGAAATTGCTTGTATCAAGCAATTTCTTCTTTTCCCACAATATTTTCTACCACATAGGATGGTTTCATTTGAAATTGCATCCAATTTTATTTGTGTCTGCAAACTCTTTCAATTTGGACCAGTCTAAAATATCCAAAAATGGGAAAGGGTTAATTTTGCAAAATGGTGAGTGACATGAATGTTGACTCATGAGTAACAATTTTTGTGAATCACGGATAAAAATAACCCTCCCGCGAGCCGGATTCGAACCAGCGACCTAAAGATGTCAGTGTTAATAACCTCTACAGTCTTCCGCTCTACCAACTGAGCTATCACGTGATCTCAATTGCTTAAATCAAGCTGTCTCTATTCATAACTTAACAATTTAATTTATCTTGCTTATCTCACACTGAGCTAAAATGAAATTAATTGACTTCAACGTTTTAACCAAGAAAGTGATAATTAGCCGTTATGTTAATACATTCAATATAGATTCTTGGGAGAAAATGGTTATTTTATATCTTACATGTCTTGAACACTTTGGCAATTATCCAATTATATCGATATCGTATTTCTAATCAAGTGATTAAAGCTGTAGTTATGAGGTTTTGTTGCCATCACAGATATATCCACCGTAGAATATAAAAACTGCAGTTATCACAAGGCCTAATGTGTACAACCAAAATACGTGCTTCTCAAGGTATATGATCTTTCGACTCCTTTTTAGCTAAAGGGAAACATTTGCGACGGATCGCCTGCAACGCCTACTGGGTTTCGACAGGACGATCCACTTCGATATTAATGGCGTTTTTTTGTAAAATATATTGTCAGTGACATGTTGCAAAAACGTAAAGTGGTATATTGGCGACCTAAACGTCGTAACTACAGCATGAATTAGTTTAAAATAGTTTTTGAAGAAGAGACGTCAAACTTATATAAAAAAGCTTAACATAAATGTTGGTCCTGGTTTGAATTCATAGTTCACTTCCAGTCTAAATGAAATTATTTTGATTGGTCGATTCTTTGATTGATAGCCGCGATCGGTAAAATTGACAATAGATTAAATTGACTTCGTAAGATTTTGCAAAAGGATGTTTTTGGCATGAAACTTTTAACATGAGTTACAATTTCGATCAATCATGAATAAAACTAACTTTCCAGCGAGCCGGATTCGAACCAGCGACCTAAAGATGTCAGTGTTAATATCCTCTACAGTCTTCCGCTCTACCAACTGAGCTATCACGGGACTTCCATTACGAACAATAAGCTACTTCTATTGATAATTTAAATATTTAATCTGTCTTACTTTTCTTATCCTTACCTAAAATGAAATTAAATAACTTCAACTTTTTAACCAAAATAGTGATAATTAGCCATTATTTTTATACATTCTTTATTTTTTTTCTAACTTCATCACTTTTTAACGAAATGTCTTCATTTCTTAAAGAAAAAAATCGTGGCTGTCAATCAAAGAAAAAATAAATAAGTTGATGCTGGATAGAAATGTGCCAATTTATATGTTATATGAGCCTATGCGTGACATTTCCAACCATTTCGTATGTGCGTAACTCGCACACATTGAGCACCGTGGACAGCCATTCGGGGCAATTAGAATATTCGCTGATTGTTTAAAGAAGCTTTGGGTCAGTATCTATCTACAGAGCGCAGAGTAAAGACTCTGATCAGCCTGTGCGGATTCACAGGCTGATCTGTTCTTTACTTGGCGCACATATGTAATGGTTGGAAATGTCACGCATGTGCTCATATGGTTTTAAGACTTAATGAACAACTATCCAACGATTTTGACATCGCAATTGTAAATAAGTGAATACAGCTGTAGTTATGAAGCTTTGTCGCCTGGCAAAAATATTTCCATCGTAGAAGTTTAAAACATTATATGTAAATCTGCAACATGCATTGGACGATAAAAAATATTCATGGGTATTCTATCCCCGCATAAAAAAAATGACATTTTCTCACCTAGTTTATTCTATGGATCTATATACACCTTTTGTTACCACTTTAACCTTTGTCATGCTGAACCCGGAATTTTCCTGTTTTGGCAGGAGGTAAAGACCAAGATCAGACTGCACATAAGTGCAGTCTAATCTTCGTCTACACCACCTGTTTGACTCCTTAAACCTAGAGTTGTTTGTTAAATTCATTCTCAAATTAATTTCGACCATTGAAATATGCTTCTAGTGCTTTCAGGCCTTTGATTGTACTGCAAATACAGATATGGGTTTTATTCAGCATGACAAGGTTTAAAGGTCGACCTTTCGTTGGTCACTCTTTCATTCGACCCGATATGTTTCTACGTCGTCTTGAAATATTGGCAGCGACATCGGAAAACTTATCTTGTACCAGAAAGTAAGAAAATTAAGGATTAAGGTTGTAGAAGTGTACTGTGATACTTTTTACTGTTCAGATACAATTACTTTCAATACTTGCTTACCATCCTAATCTGGTATACGATTTTCCGTATCTACAAGATAGTTCAATTGAAAATAGTAGAAAATGCCGGATAATAGTTTACAACTTGTAACCATGAATTGCGACTTAAAATTAACAAAAGAATGTTCTTCTTTTTTGGCTCAATTATCACGAGGCCTATTGTGTACAGCCCAAAACATGAAGTTTTTCAATATTAAAAATATTCATCCTGGCATAAACCAGAAGTCTGTGAGGTTTTGTGTAGTTTATCGCATTTTTGAAAATTGTCGCCATTTTTAATTTAGCTTGGCCACTGATGTTTTATGAAGAGATGAAGAGAATGTTGTTTTGTGTTCAGGGAGGTATGAACCGAAAAACCTAATAACACTGTATGAATTACGCTTCTTTCTTATAATTTAATAGCATCGAGCGAAAAAAGCAAATATTTTACAAATTTTGATACCTTTTTGTGCGGAAGCATACATAATAGCTGCGTGCTCAAAATTTTGTTCATTGAGTTATGAATATTTTTTTTAGATCAATCAGAACGCCCGTTTGCATAGACCCATACTCTGTTTTTGCTCTTAGACCTAGATATTTCAAGTCGATTTTTTTGAGTATATACTTTCACGAACAAAATTTGATCACGTAGCTATTTTGAATGCTTGCGCACAAAATAGATCCATAAAATTTTACTCAAAACTAATAAAATATTTACTCTGTATTGTTTGATGACATTACAATATAAGAAATGATGTAGGTGATTTTTTACCATTGAGCTATGAACCTATAAACTTCGCGGATTCATACAGTGTAATTAGGGTTTTATGTCCATACCTAAATGAAAACAAAAAAAAAAAATGTTCGTAGAATCATATATTATAATTATGTATTTTTAGAGAGGTCCGGCGGTTATTTTTTTAATTAATATAATTAATCAATTGGGCGTACGAATCTCAATATATCTTATATTTTAATTCAATCTAAAATATATCTTCAAAATGATTATTGAAATGTTAGCATTTACCCTCCTTTCAAAGCACATAAGGACAAAAGAAATTTAACAGATTATTTGATTTCGATTAAAACTGTAAGTTGTAATTAATACTGACGGAGTAGTTATTTTTTATTCACATACGAGTAAAAAGAAATCCCGCGAGCCGGATTCGAACCAGCGACCTAAAGATGTCAGTGAATTAATTCCTCTACAGTCTTCCGCTCTACCAACTGAGCTATCACGGGAACATAAATGTTGATCAAGTCAAGTTACTATCAAACGCGGAAAAATAGTTGCACTCAAGTTATTATCATTTATCTTATCAAACCTTTAAAGATTGGCGCAACATGGTTAACTTAGTTGGAATTCGTATAAGTTCAATAACATAGTATAAATCACTTACAATTATTGCTTTTTAACGCATTTTGAAAATTGCTTATCATGGTAAAATTTACAGGTAGTTCCTACTATATACTTACTCAATACTAGAGTACTGAAAATGATTTAATTCTTAAGAATTCAATTTCATAGATAAAATAAATTATAAATCATGTGTGTTTTTCGCAGAGTGGAAAATTGCTTGTTTTGTAAACGCATTGAATGGCGTATAGAAAATAACTTTTCATTTATATTCATTGAATTGTGTCCTGAAAATTACTTGTTAAACATATGCATACAGTTATATAGTAAAAGTTGCTTGACGTGAAAACGTATTAAATAGTAATTGAAGGTTGCTAGTAAATCATACTCATTCAATATCAATCATACACACCGGATGTCACAAATAACTTGTAATCTGCAGGAATGATAATAAAACAGTGATCAAATAGTAGGCCTTTAAATCCTTTGCCAAATCCCACTCAACTCCTCCTTTTTACGCCCCTCAAGAAAAAAGCATTGGAAAACACTGTTGAAGATGTAGCAATTGCTTGTATCAGGCATTTCTTCATTATTCACAATGTTTTCTATCAGTAACGACCTGTGGGTTGCACACAAACGTTTCTGATTTTGGGTCAGTTAAATTTCTCTTGCTGCCAACTGATGTCGTGTTGTATTGCTTTCGAGTGCATTTTATTTCCTTTATAACATGATGCGCGTCGCAGGAGTTAAATCTTTCCTATTCCAGCCCTGAATTTTTCGTCCCTGTGATTTTATAATTGAGAAAACATTGTAGAAAAAGAGGATGACTTATCAGTCAAACTTTTGAATGATAATAACCACATACCTTGATATATTGAAATGATCGTTCCATTCTCTAGACATTCGTTAATAGTACACCTATCTCGTGGATCAGTCCATCTCTCCCCTAGCCCGAAGTAGCGATTAGCCTTCTGACATGCGCATCGTGGATAACACGGACCTGTGATTAAAACTGATGTAAAGTGACTGTCAATCTTAACCCTTGTCATGCTGATCCCGGAATATTCCGGTTTTGGCAGGAGGGGTAGACTAAGATCAGACTGCACTTATGTGCAGGCTGATCTTAGTCTACACCTCCTGCTTGTACTTTTTCTGCCAGGGTTGTTTATGACGTTGCTTTCTTAAAGAAATATTGATTTTTGAACAACAAGTTCTATCAGTGCTTTCAGTCCTTTGATTTGACAGCATTTCAATAAGGTGATTTATACAGCATGACAAGGGTTAATCTATTTGACAGATCAAATCATTCAAATAGATCGGAAGTGAATGTTGACTTACGACATATAATTCAGGTATATTTTCATATGTGTGTGTAAGTCGATGAAATTGAGCATTGTGGGCACCCGGGCAGTGAATCAAGAATAGTTGGTGGTCGGTTTACCTAATCCCACTTTTTTACGCCCCCCCAATAAAAGAGTCGGAAAACATTGGAGAATATGAAGATATTGTTTGGAACAAGAAATTTATTCATTTCCATAATGGTTTCTACAAAAGGTATAAGATTTGAAACAGTTCGCAAACTTTGCATTGTTGTCTGCAACTTCTTTCAATTTGGATCGGTCTAAAATTTCGCCGTCTGGTAATTTTTTAACGCTTTCCTGTTTTGCACAGGAAAGGCTTAAAGTTGTTTTACATCAGAATACTTTAAACTCTTTCCTGTATAAACACTTGTTTTTACGTCCATGCAATTTTATACATAAGAAAATATTGTGATAAAAGAAGAAATTGCTTGATACAAGCAATTTCTTCTTTTATCACAATATTTTCTACCACATAGAATGGTTTCGTTTCAAACTGCACTCACTTTTCATTGTCGTCTGCAACATTTTTCAAATTGGGCCAATCTATATTTCGAGAAACAGGAAAGGGCTAAAGCTCCCACCAATGGATGGATAATCGTAAATCTAAGTGAGGTGAGCATATGGAGGGTCGGAAAGGATGTAGTGGTAGTACTGGTGTGAGAAATGCCACGATCTCATGGTTAGTTCTCCATCCGATGCGATATGACTGGAATATACGGCCATTCAAATCATTTATTTTGATCGAAAGTGGAAATATGAACTCCGACATTGACCACCATTTATGTGAATCGTTTTTTGGTTTGGCGACTTAAACGTCGTAACTAGAGCTTATGTCGCCTAACAACCATTCTACTTTTTTGTAACAGGATACTGGCCATAAATTTTGCTCCGTTTAAAATTGAAGCGGACATTCCTGTCGGAGTCAATGGGCGGGACCAACGGAGTAAGAGGGCGGGGCTAGCGATTGGCTAATTAAAGCTGTAGCTAAGCGACTATAGTCGTCCATTGACGATATCCTGGGCTTGGATTATTTCGTGTTTATTGAAAGCGTTTATCAGCGTGTATCGGTTGTTCTATAAGGACAATTTCTCCTTGATGGATCGGTTTCACTTGTAATACAACTAGTGAAATACAGTGTATCTGATATGATAATTTGGTAATTTAATATTTTCAAAATGTTAATTAACCATAAATCAAAACAATACGTAGGTAAATAATATTTAAACGGCAATATGATCAATTCCATTGTGGCTTATGAAATATAAACCCCTTTACGAAAACACTCACGTTTGGCAATTTGTCGGATTTCGACGCGATTGTCTTGTCAAAAAAGTTATAGATCGCAGCAGTTAATCCAAAAGATCGATTGACCAATATTTCATTAATTTAGATTGAATGTGTAACCCCGACCACCGACATATTTATAAAGCAATTTCGTTAGTTTGCGAACGTAAATGCAGCCTATTCAAGCTTTAGTTACGACGTTTAGATTGGCAACAACAGGGATTTTTTGTGTGTATGTCCTGACAATATATCGATGGCTTAGAGAAAAAACATAGTATGGCTCTATACATTGTATAGAGCCATACTATGTTTTTGCTCTAAGCCCTCAATATATTGCCACTAATTTATGTCGTTTTATACCATACACGAACGACCTTATCGGAGTGGAGTAATCGAGGCTATCGAACCGTTAGTTGCCCGTTTATTGACCAATCGCGGCTGTCAATCAAATAACCAATCCGCCAATGAAATCATTCATTGTGACCAGAAGTGAGTTTCGATCTCTTACATTTGCCGCCATTTTTGTTAACCTTACTTTGCTGGTTTGGCGACTTAAACGTCGTAACTACAGCTTATTCAAGCTAAAAATAACACTGTAAAATAATCGAAACGCGATTTCCTATCGGAGTCAATGGGCGGGGTTAACGAAGTAAGTTGGCGGAGCCATGGATTGGTCAATTGTATACATCATTCTGACGACTGATTTTAAGGAAACGAAAAGATAAAATACTTAACCCATTCCAACACAGTGGAATTTTAGACCGGTCCAAATTGAAAGGAGCTGCAGACGACAATTTCAAGTTGATGGAATTTTAATTTTTTTCGTCTTTTTGTATAGAAAACATTGTGGATAATGAGGAAATTGCTTGATCCAAGCAATTTATTCATTTCCCACAATGTTTTCCAAAGCTTTTTCGTTGAGGGGCGTAAAAGGAGGGCTTGTGTTGGAATGGGTTAAACCCGAGTCGTAAAAGTGATTGTTTGGGGATGAATAGACATATTCTTACACTAATAAAACGCCCCAAATTCAAAATTACTTGTATTGTAGTTTCCAAACGATATCAAAGTATCACATCAGCGTTTGGTTTATAGCTAGCAAAGCGTGAGCTTTCATAGCTTAAAGTAAACAGACAAGTTTTGAGATCTTCTCAGAGTTCAGCGAGTGCAAACTGCCACTGCAGGCTTAACCAGTAAATGTCTGCGCCATAAAGAGTAGTTCGTATTTCAGGAATATCGCAAACTCTGTCAGTGCTTGTCATGGCCACATGAATTAACCTTACACTATAGTAGACAACTCCTTCAAAAGCATGCTATTCAACTCCTAGTCAATTACGCTTTTGAAGGATCTCAAGAAAATAGCTTTGGAAAACATTTTGGACTATGAAGAAATTGCTTGTTACACCCAATTTCTTCACTGTCCACATTGCTTTCACTCCTACAAGACAATGGTTTCTAAATTCCACTGAATATGATAACCTTTGACAAAGAAAATTACTTAACAAAATCATGCTTTGCTAGCTTACAGTACTTTCAGTTCTTAGATTTCCAATTAATTTTAGAACGAAAGTGACGAAATATTTGTGCTTATAGAGTCACTTTAACAACCCGATTAAGGCGGACCTCGAACCCGTGACCTTTAGATCAAGTGCACTTATACCAGTCAACCAGAATTGAGTTTAAAGATGTCGCATAAAAAAAACAAAACATGCACATTTTGTCCAGTAGGTTCCCTAATAAACTTTCCTTTATCTAATTCCTAATTCTATAAAAAGTATCACCTTAACCCTTTCCTGTATAAATCCCGGGGTTTTGTGTCACAGTGTTTTTTATAATTGAGAAAACATTGTGGAAAAAGAAGAAATTGCTTGTAACAAGCAATTTCTCCCTTTTCCACAATATTTCTACAACTTAGGATGGTTCCTTTTCAAATTGCATCCAACTTTTTCTATGCAACCTTTTTCAATTTGGACTCGTCTAAAATTTCAAAAAAAAAACCGGAAAAGGGTTAAAAGAGTCTTTGTTATATCGATACAACACCCGTCACTCATACAAGCATTATATTGTATTTTTGTATGGCGCGCCTTACGCTACATGATACATTTCGGGGCTACGATATGGTTGGCGACTTTCTTTCATACAATTGGGTAAACAATTGATTCCATTGTCGCCAATAGGCCATAGAAAGTTTTTAATGTTATAAATAAAATGTTTTAATGAAGAGGCCATTTAAATTTCGTTCTGGTGAAAAATACACGAGACGGAATTTATACACAACAGAACACCTTCCTCCAGTAAGCGGACTTAGAACCAGCAAGATGCCAATGATACCAAAGAGTTCGGTTCATTTGAAGACGGGGACCACGCCCTTACCGTATATCGGAGCCAGTGTTGCGCCTGTGATTCACACAGACACGAATATGAAGGATTGCGACGAGTGCAAATTAAAAGAAGAAACAAGCGAAGCAACTGGGTTCTGTGTGCATTGCAAGATGTTTTTATGTGCTCAGTGTAATTTTAAGCACCAGACTAACGAGTGGACTAAACAACATATCATGTTACACGGGGTTGAAATGCCTAAAGACCGCGGAGAGGAATCACATGGGGATTTCTGTGATCTTCATCCTTCAAATACACTCGATTTTTACTGTCCAGTTCACACCGAAGTCTTCTGCCCGATATGTAGGGAGAGTAAACACAGTCGATGTATTAATGTGAGTTTAGTCGACGAGGCTGCGAAAGGGGCAAACCTTAACCGAGATCTTCCAAGGGCGATTCAGGATGTGAGGAGGTTGATTGTGCAGTTTGAGAAGCTGAGGAGCCAAAAGTTGAAACAAATTGATAGCTTAAATGACGATTTGATGGAATGTTTTACGTCTGTGGCTAACCTCAAGATACAGGTCAACACGATTCTGGATAATCTTGAAGATCGCATAAAATCTGTGATTCAGAAAAGGGTTTCGAAAGAAATTAATGATCGTGAAGGAGCAAAAGCACAGTGTGAAGAGAGGATTTTAAAACTTAAGGCGGAGTCAAATAATCTGGACGTAAACAAGATGGCGGATGATACCAAATGTTTTATGTCTGTACTTAGAGCGAAAAGCGTTCATTCTGATTGCAGTGCTGCTTTTAATGAATTTGTCAAAGACAAACGGGATATAAGGTTCAAATTTGAATCAAACTACAAACTTATGTACTTTCTAAAGGAACTTGACTCACTTGGCCAGTTAAGGTCTACCGTTGCGCGACCCCAAAGTTCGACCCTAAGAACTCCATCTGTGTCCCTAGCAGCCCCGACACCTTCAACAGACGTTCCAACAGATATGATGTCGGAACTGAAGAATGGCAAAGAATTCGTCCTGTTTAGCGAGTACAACATTTCTTCGAAAGAAGACACAAAAATCACTTGTTCCGTTTCCGGTTCCACGTTTTTACCGGATGGTAGACTGGTTCTATGTGACAGCAAGAATTACTGTGTCAAATTATTTGACCATAGTCTACAGTTGAAGTCCGTCTACAAAATGTCAAACCCGCCTTATGACGTCGCGTCAATTTCAAACCGAGAAGTCGTCACTACTTGTCCCGACAAGAAAGAACTTCATTTCTTGATCATGAACCCAGAGTTGAGGTTGAGCAGATTAATTATCACTGACATCGGTTGTCATGGGGTCCGACTGCATAAGGAGGGACTTTTAACAGCAAGTTATAACCAAGGAGTTTTTGGGGTCGTGCGTCTGTTGGATATGAATGGGGGAGTCAAACATAGTTTTGACCGAGATATAGAGGGTAATCCATTTTTCCAGGGCCCAACAAGAATAGCAATTAACCAGAAGAAAGATCGCTTCTATGTGTCGGATAAGAATACCAACTCTGTAGTTGGACTTTCCATGGGTGGCAAGGTTATTTTTAGGTAAGCCTTCTGTTAAAAGTTTTCGAGCTGAAAAGAGCTCACTAGGTTGGATAGTAGATTATTAATAACTACAATGTAGATAAGTTAGTCGATAACCTGATTTATTATATACTTATGAAAATTCTGGCTTTCCGATACAAAAGAAAAAAAGCCGTATTATGCGTGTACCAATAAATCCATTTTCTTCGTGTACCTTTAAACACGAACTATTTTTATTGTGTACTAACGTTCTGGATTTTCCGTAAAGGTTGACGTTTGTTTTTTTTTTTTTTTTTTTTTTTTTGTGTGTGTTTTTTTATTTTTTTTTTTTTTTCTTCTTCTTCTTTTTGAGCGATTTTCTTAATGTTCAGTCTGAAAAGGTATATAATATAAGGAATAATACATCAGAGTGTTTTCTATTTGTTATTATCGTGTTCTCGACCTTCGGTCCCATCCAATGAAAAATACGATTCTCAAACACGGTAACAACAAATAGAATACACTCTGATGTAATATCCGAAAATCGATTACGAACGTCACTGCGCATTCGATGTTTCTATATCTTTTTAACCCATTCCAACACAGTGAAATTTTAGACCGGTCCAAATTAAAAGAAGTTGCAGACGATTATTCTAATATTTTGAATAATTGTATCTCTGGGTAGAAAACAATGTTGAAAAAGCAGAAATTGCTTGTAACAAGGCGTCAAGGCGTAAAAAGACGAAAATTTGTGGGAATGGCTTAATCTACCTGCAAACACATGTAGCTTACAGCCGAAGTCGTTTTTCGTTCGATGAATCGTAGTACTAAGATTTCACAAAAAGGTTAATTATTTTATTGGAGGACCATTTGAAACATTAGCTTAATTGTCCAGACAAAATAATTAACCGACTGGATAATTAATTTTAGATATTGAATGTGACCCATGGATTAGCCTTAGCCTAGCGCCGTGTGTTTTAATTCATCTATTTTTTATCACTAACCGGTAAGAACCATTGACTTCGTAGAACTGAAACCCCTCCCCGAAAAAGCTAGGTCCATAAAGTGTGTCAACTTAACATTTGACCCTGACCTGTGACCCTTTTCCAAAATTTATTCTGAATTGTATATCTACTACAGATGGGAAAAAACTAATTTTTAATCTACCAATATATGACTGAGTTAAGTTCCAAACAGGCTCAATTCTAATATTTGACACTGACCGACTGAAGCTATCCAAAATTTGTCTCAAATTGCACATTTAGGGAGCAACGGTACCAAATTATTTTGAAACCAACCCATAAACGTATGAATAAAACTCCTGACAAGCCGAAGTTTAGCATTTGACCTTGACCTAGACACTATCAAAATATCATGTTATTATTTATCAGGAGTACTGCTGTGGACAAGCTAGGGTGTACGCCGGACGCGTGTGGACGGAGGGACAGACAATGCAAAAAAAGTCCCTCCGCCTACCTGAGGGGGCATAGGTTCAGGGGGGTTGCACTTTGCAATTATGATAGCATCTTTCCGAGATCAACTTCCGGCACTTCACAGAAAAATTTAGCCGCCGTAATAACGCATCGGACTCCTAATCTTAAATAGTGGGATGTCATGGGGTCGATCCCCGGCGGCGACACATATTCTTTCCGACATTTTTGGTCTCACCAATGGGTGGATAATCGTAAACCTAAATGGGATAGCAGCTAGGGGCTAGGAAAGGATTTAGTGGTAGTACTGGTGTGAGAAATACCTGGAATCCACTGTTAGGTACTCCAGCGATATGACTGAAATACTGCTAAAATTGGCCTTTAACCCCATTCAATCAATCAATCAATCAATCAATCACAGAAAAAATGAAATCTGCCTCTAGTTTCGATATATCTATGGGCAGTGAATAAGTTTATTAACAAAGTGGATTCCGGCTTCAAGACACATTCTTTTATAGAATTGATTGACCAATCATAAAAGAAATCGCATGTAACTGACAGTGTTAGTTGATCGATCATTCTATTTAAGAGATGAAGAGAATATTATTTTGTTTTCATGGAGGTATGAACCGAAAAAACTAATCACACTGTATGAATACGCGAAGCGGATTCATACATAAGTGTGATTAGGTTTTTCGGTTCATACCTCCATGAAAACAAAAAATATTCCCTACATTTCTTATAATTTAATAGCATCGAGCAAAAAAAGCAAAACTTTACAATTTTTTAAACCTTTTTGTATAGAACTATTTTGTGCGGAAGCATACAAAATGGCTGAGTGCTCAAATTTTTTTTCATAGAGGTATGAATTAAATTTTTCGACCAATCAGAACGCTCGTTTTTGATAGACGAAACTAACAATTGAATTATTGTTACATTAACTCGGTCATACCTATTTTACATTGATTTGGAAACAAGCTTTTCCAACTTCGATTAATCCTTACTAATTTGTGTCTTATGAGGTCCATATGACTAATTTGTAAGTAACGATAAAGGAGACAACAAAAATGTACATAATCAGACTGGCCAGAATCGTTTATTATTAATAAATACACGTAATTGTATCAAATTGGTGATTTTCTTATTTAGGTATCGTTCTAAAGAGCTACAAGGTCCAGGGAACATTTGTATTGACAAAGAAGGTGCCATATATGTATGCGGAGTCGAGTCCAAGAATATACATGTACTTAAGACAGACGGGCGAAAGCTAAAGATTATTCATCTACATGAAGAAATTAACGTATCAGCTATTTCATACAGGGCTGCAGATGGAGTATTTGTCATTGGTGCGAAGAAATCGGATCGTATAAGGACATATAAACTAATGTGAGCAAATAACTTTAAATAATTACGTTAACATTTTAAATTGGTCCTATTTCAAAGAAATTACAAACGGCATTCTTAATGTGGCCAACAATTATATATGTGATCCCTCGACAGCCACTGTCCTTTTAATTTTTTTCTGTTTTGCAAAATTTTAGACCTGTCCTAATTCAAAGGTTTTGCAGATAAAAATCAATTAGGATTTGATTTGGAACATAATCACTCAGTCGGGTAGAAAAAAATGTGGAAACAAGAAGAAACTGCTTGTCACAAGCAATTTTTTTCTTTTTCTACAATATTTTCTCAATTATAAATTCACACGGAATTGAATGGGAAAGGGTTTGACGTTTCATGTGTTTATTGCATTGTAAAGAAAATACTGAATTGTATTTACTTTTGTAGCGAAGATAGCATTTTAGCTGCTGCGTTTAAATAAATCAAAGTACTAAAAGTTCCGTTAGCAAGCAAACATATTTTTGTTTCAATAAGTTGCTTAGTGCTCGTTCATCGTGCTAATGGTATGCGGTGAAAACAAATGTCTCTAACCAAGGAAGACATTTTTTAAATCCTATTAATATCACAAAGCCTACGTGTATAACCTCATTTAATTTGTGTGAAGATAACTACTTTTGGTTCTTCCCTCATTATACTTATAATCAAAACGAGTATCCATCACTCATTGTTTTTGTTGATAATTTCAGTTTTAGATACTGTCAATACAAAAACTATAGATTGGAAGGTCATACAGATTCGTGGACGGATGGAGACTATTGCTCTATCTCCCGAATCACGAAAATCGGTTAGAAAAAAGGGATATTTGCATAGGTGATGATTTGATGGTCAAAAAAGTGTTTGCAAAGTGTCGGGGCAAAAGAATGAGTAGAAAGATGGATTAGAGACTTGCACCCTTTTTTATAAAGAGAAGATTTTTCTAACTTGCACAAATTATGTAAAATTCCGAATTGTCGACCTATTTTTGGTAGGGTCCATTTTTTATCCCAGTAGTATAATTTTTGATAGCATACTGCAAAACCATCTACATATCAAATATGAATGTCCCATAATATATAGCTTAGGAAGAGAAGACTTGTTTTTTCTGTAATTGGGTGGTTTTCTCAGCTTTGGACGTCCGGGCGGGGCCATTTTTGACTCCAAGGGGTATAATTTTGAAACCTCAGTAAAGAACAATGCTGTTTTCCAAATATTTACATAAAGTTCCCATTTTCAAATGCCGGGGTAACCAGAGTCTTTTTAACAAAAGAATGTCTTTTAATAACATTTGTAGAGGTTCACAAATGGAACCTGCAAAGTTTCAGCTTCATGGTCCTGTTGGTTTTGGAGAAGATTTTTTAAAGATTGTGGACTCAGATGGACGGACGACGGACAGTGACCGATCTTTACAGCTCATCTAGCACTTTGTGTTAAGGTGAGCCAAAAATGTGGTTCTAAATAAACAGGAACTAGCTTTGGTGATCATTTGGAATACAAGAACTGCTTAAGTGTGCATGACGCTCGGATGTTGAGCACATGATTAGTTATATGAAAAGGGGACATAATTCTTACAAAATACGTTTAATGCTCTCTTGGTAGTATATAGATTTCTCTTTTGACAGTGGACACATCGAAGGCTAATCGTGATACTGTTTTTAGTTTCAGTACAATGTATAGACCTTTAGAACAGTCTCGCAATTGACCAACCGCGGCTGTCAATCAAGGCAATCAACCGACCAATCAAATCATTTATTCAACTCGGACCTGATCTTTCAACTCCGACATTGGCCGCCATTGTTGTGAAACATTTTTGTTGGTTTGGCGACTTAAACGTCGTAAATGCAGCTTATTCTAGTTGCAGTTACTACGTTTAAATCGCCAACCAACTATTCTATTTTTTATAACATGTTCCTTGTTGTATTTTTTTTTTTTTTCAATATTAAGCTGCTAAAAATCGAAGTGGGGTTTCCTGTGGGAGTCGAAGGGAGTGGCAAACGTAGTAAGGGGGCGGGACCAGCGATTTGTCATTTAACCCTCAGTGATTCCATGGCACAAACATTACAAATGTTAAGACCGCGACACCGACAACGACGCCAAGAACAATATAATTCCACGAGTTTAATGCGAAAACATCAAGGTAGTAAACAAGCAAATGACGCCCGAACGTGTCGATAAAAAAGGTGGTATTTATTCGTGCTAATTAACATCATTAATGTATTTTATTCGATTAAAAATGACAGTTTTATGGGGTCAATAAAGAAGTCTTCGCCCATGAATGAATATCTATGCTAATGTACATTACTTTTCTAAGAAGTAAGTTAAATGAAGGATCGCACTGACAATCAAAAATCAATAGACAAAGCAAATCATACATACAGACCGGAAGTGAACTTTGAACCCCGACATTTGTCGATATTCATTTGAAGAATTTTCGTCGGTTGGGCGACTCCAAGAACGTCGTAATAACAGCTTATTCAATGATCGCAAACCAACCATCTTATTTTTGTTATTTGTTACCGAAAATAGATTTTAAACAATAACGGCGATTAATATATTTAAGTCGAACCTCCTGTTGTAGGCAGTTGACGTGGCAAGAGAGCCGTCAATTGTTTGGCTTTCTCCCTCTCCTTTCCTAAATTATCGGTATTATCAAGATTTTTCAGGGTAGGAGTTCTGATATCAGACGCTGTTAAACACAATGTGTAATTTTTTTTCCTTATTGACAAATCGTTTACCATATTCACTGAACTCAAACAGGAAGTTCGACAGCGTTATTTCGCAAAATTTATGCTCAACAAAAATATAAAATGGTTAATTGCGGACCTAACCGTAGTGCGTACAGCTTGAATTATGTTGTAGCTACGACGTCTTAATCGCCAAACCAACAAAAATGCATAACATAAATGACGAAGTTTACGTTCACGTATCTTCGCGTTATCTTTTTTGTCTGTCCGCCCGCCCTTTTACATTGAGCGCAAACCACCCTTCACTTTTTTGGTGGCTTTTAAATGAATTTTTCGAAAAGGGTGTTTCATATATATTTTTAGCTAGCAAAGCGTCAGCTTTGATAGCTTAAGTTAACATACAAAAATTTGAGGTCGTCTCAATGAGTTCAATGAGTGCAAACTGCCATTGGAGGCTAAACCACCAAATCCATTGAATGCCTACGCTATAAAAAGTAGTTCTTGTGTATTTCAGGAATATTTCAAATTGTAAAGAATCCTGTCAAAGGCATGCTTTTTAACCTTTTCCCACTGAATTCCGCTTTTTTAAGCATCTAAAGAAAAAAGCTTTGGAAAACATTGTGGACAATGAAGAAATTGCTTGTAACAAGCAATTTCTTCAATGTCCACAACGTTTTCTATCCAACAAGGGAAAGATTTTCTTAATCCAACAATGCTTTGCTAGCTTACAGTACTTTCAACGCTTTGATTTACTACTCCTACATTTCCGAGGTCAAAGGAAGAATTTTCGCAATTTTTGGGTTGTCAGGTATCCTTTTTCATACATCGAACGAGCTCGTGATATTCTGCTTCATCATGAGAAAGGGACTCAAGGGAAATGTTCAGTGTACGGAAGGCCTGCTTCATTTTTAAATGAAATTAAGTGGAATTTTAACAGAATGTATTGCATTTTTAATACGTTTGGAATTTCATTGCTTTTGCATAGAAAAATGTTCCTAAACCCTATAATTATTTTTAATGCAACTCCTTCTACATCAATAAATGAAAGGGTATGCAATCTACTTGAAATATTTTTCTTCATGTGATATACTGCTGTCACAGGAAATATGTCGCAATGGAAAGGTCGTGTTACATTATTCTTGGTGAAATTATATAAAACCGTTACAAAAGCTTGTTTTAAACATTGCAGTCATCTGGCAGCGTATAGAGACAACGATACTCTTGTTTTGTTAAAATTATCATTGGAAACAGAAAACCGGATGGAAGAACAAGATAAGGCGGAAGGACAGAGTATGGTAATAATTATAAACGTGACCAAAAGATCGGACTGAGGCAACGTAATATGCCATTTTATCAAACAGATGAAATATAGAGACCTATGCGTTTTGTTGGCGATGAGTCTCTCCTCCCCTCTCCATTTCTCTCTCACGGTGTACATGCATATTCAAAGGTAAATCATTTGGTATTTTCTGAATAATGACATGGAGAACTCATTCAAATTGACGGATCGCTGTTCCCCGTAAAAATCGATTGACCAATCAAATTGTTCATTTTGATCGGAATTGAAATTTGAATTCTTGCATTTGTGTTAATCATTTCTGTGGCTTTGGCGACTTATACGCCGTAACTACAGCTTATTCAAGCTGTAGTTACGACGTTTAGGTCGCCGAACCTACGATCTACGTTTCTTTTTATGTCCCTGACCAATACATTACAAATTATGTCGTTTATTACGTCAGTCAAATTGTCATGTCGGGGTCAGTGGGCGTGGCTGGCGATCAGTCAATTATCGCATAGCTGCTTTAAAAACCACTCTATTTATAGACATTTCCCTGTACGTACCCGACTGTCGACTAGTAAATGTTCCGTTGAGTGGCGGTTGAGCAAAAGCTAGAGATCCATAAAGTATCACAGATAATAACGCTAGTCCGTTTGAGTATAACATTACGAATTCTGAAATATTTGTTCGCTATACAACAATTGACCCATTCCCACACAACAAAATTTTAGACTGGTCCAAATTGAAAGAATCTGCAGACGATAATTTCAAGTTGATGGAATTTTAGATTTGTTCCTCTTTTTTTATAGAAAACACTGTGGATAATGAAGAAATTGCTTGAAACAAGCAATTTCTTCATTTTCCACAGTGTTTTCCAAAGCTTTTTTCTTGAGGGGCGTAAAAAGGAGGGATTGAGTTGGAATGGGTTAAATCCATACAGTGAATTCTGGCGACTATTTCACTTAATCAAGTACTTTTAAGATTTTTTTTAAACCAACTGATAGTTTTCAACCACAACGAAACCTTGATGAATTTAAACTGAAGAATCAGAACTATGAAACATGTTTTTGCTGTTTGTTTGTTTCGCCCATTCACACACAATTTCGACTTTTTACGCCTCATAAGAAAAAAGCTTGAGAAAACATTGTGGAAATTAAGAAAAAGCCTGTAACAAGCAATTTCTTCATTTCAAACAATGATTTCTACCCAGAAACTTAGCTTTAATAAAAAAAAAATCATCGACATGCAATTGTCCATTGCAACGTCTTTCCTTTTATACGAGTCTAAAATTGTATCGTCTGACAGTGTGCTAGATTCCACAAACTCTATAATTTCCAAAATCACAATCATAGGAGCGAAAGTAGCGACTCCAATATATCAACAACATACATATTAATAAGGGGAGGTATATAAAAGTTATGTTTCGATTGTCATGAACATTGTGATTTGCGCCATTAACGCCGTTTGTGGTAAATAATGATATGGGGATGACTAAATAGACAAAGTTATCATATGAACAGCTGGTCATTATGTCAGAAAATAATGGTCAGTTCGAAAAGGTTATTGTTTGGGTCGGTCTTTATCTCAACTTTCTTTCCCTAGTCATCAACGTTTCTGCGTATTTCAATCAGAGGCGCTTGAGCGCCTGTATCGCTCCACAGGCCCGAGTGTACTGATTGGGCAAATCGTGTTTTCAGGAATCATTTTCGTCTTGTGTTGAAAGTAAATCTTGTCAATGAAACCTTTAGTATTTCAATATTTTCATTCTTTTACAAAAGTCAATTTTACTCAGTCAGATGAAAAGGTATTCACATTTTTTTTCTAAAAAAAATCAATGTATTCTATATATGGACATAAGCCACAACCATACAAGCCATATTTTAAACGAATCAAAATTGATTCAATCTGAAAAAGAGTCACCAGAGGGTCTTTCAAGTGAAATTTGATAGAAATCCATCAACTGGTTTCTAAGAAAATAAAAAATGCAAAGCTTCACCAAATATGGAAATTAAAGGGTCACCCAAGGTCCTTGTAATCTTTGTTTGAAATCCATCTACTGGTTTCTGAGAAGATGTTTAAAGGTTTCAGAAATATGGAAATTAGCCAAGCCCATTAAAGCCATGCTTTTCATCTGTTCAAACTTCTTTAAAAGAATCTAATAAAGGGTCACCAAAGGATCATTACTGTAAAATTTGGTCAAAACCGTCAATTGGTTTCCGAGAAGATTTTTAAAGGTTTCACCATGTATGGAAATTAGCCCTGCCCATTAAAGCCATGTTTTTCATCCGATCAAAAGTCTTTGAGGGAATCTGATAGAAGGTTACCAAATGATCATTTGTGTGAAATTTAGTTGAATTCTGTTAAGTAGTTTCTGAGGAGAATATTCTTAAAGTGAAGGTGAACGGACGGACGGACGCACGACGAACAATACGACAGTAGAGTTATAAATCACATCATTCAGTGATCGGACTTACTTTAATTGCTAGCTATGTTACATGATTTCTTTAGAAAATTTCTAAACCGACGAAATATGCAAACGGTGAAAGATATGTAACAAGAGCTTCGCAGAGCAACGCATATACGTGGAAGCAGTTTGTCTGTGACAGAAACTGTATATTTGAAGTATTTTCCTAAGTCAAGGACGGATAATCTAAAACAACTTGGGGGAGTAACATAATTTGTCTCGTGCATATACTTAATATCATAGGAGATACGCACACAAAAACACAGCAATTCCACGCTATTTTGCCAATTCAAGGGCAGATAACTCTAAAATGGATTGAGGCAACAATATAGTTTTGTCGCCTACAAATTGACATCCTAGAGATCTATTGTGGTAAGTTTCTATTGAAAGTGTACGAGACGTTGCACACAAAAAATGCAAACTGAAAGACAGGCGGTAGACTAAGACGACCCTTCGGACGTACAAATACAGGCGCTTGCGTGCCTGTAGCGCTCGACCGGCATGAATGTGCTGATAACGCAAATCGTGTTTTCAGGAATACAATATAAACTATGCAAGTCAAGTCATGTAGAACTAATTTACTAAGTTAGATGAATATGTAATAATAAGATTTTCCAAATTTTCATTTCAACCATATACGGACAATAGCCACGCCCATAAAAGCTATGTTTTTTAAACGATCAAATTTCAATGAAGGAATCTGACAACGTATCATCCGAGGACCATCCTTTGAGGATTTGGTTGAAACCAATCAATAGGGTTCTGAGAAGATAAAAATTCTTTGGAGAAATCTGATAAAGGGTCTCCTAAGAAACATTCCTGTGAAATTTGGGTGAAATAGATCCATTGATTTTTGACAAGAAGATTTTCAAAGATTTAACCACGCATGGAAAATAACGTCGCCCATAAAAGAAATGTTTTTCATCTGATCAAAATTCTTTTAAGGAATCTGATAAAAGGTCACCTAAGGATCATTCCAGTGAAATTTGACCCAATTTTGTTCAGCACTTTCTGAGGAGAAGATCTTTATGTTAAAAGTTAACGAATGGACGGATGCAAGACGGATACCAAGCCGTTAGAGCTTAAAACAGTACAAATCGCTAGAACATACGCTCGCACCTGATAAGTAAAATTCAATTTTAGTTGGCAAGGGTGTGCTCAGGACAGATAAATCTTAGCCTTAATTTCAAGGTAAACATTTGGCAAGTTGTCAATGTTTAGATTAGTCAAGTGTTTAAATGAATTTTAAAACATGAATTCAACTGAAGTTGTTAACATTATATAAAGTAATTTGTCAGGACATATTGAATGACAGTTACACAGGACATTTATGATTGTATAGCAGTAAATAAATAATAAAAACAACGGAAAGCGATGAGTTAATAACTCGTGACGAGTTCACTTAATGTCATAATTACAATAATTATTTCACTTTGTTATACAATGAGTTCATAACAGAATGTTGGATAGATTAGTGCAAATCTAATTGCGGAAAAGTAAGTCACCATGAGTGTCTTATGATAATTGACCTTGTAATCCAGTTTTTGACCCCAAGTGACTCATTTTCCATCATGTTAAAGATTTTATCCAGACAATTTTTACTGATTGGTGTTTTGCAGGGCATCTGCAGCTGTTGTCATTTAGAGGGTAAACTATTCAAGGACAGTTAATACTCCATTACCACACAAGAAAATTTTAGACTGGTCCAAATTGAAAGAAGTTGCATTATTGCACAATGTTTTCAAAAACTTGTTTTTTGAGGGGCATTTAAAAGTGTCATTGTGTTGGAATGGGTTAACAGAATTTCAGTCATGTCGTGGCGGCTGGAGCACATAAACACGGATTCCCGGTATTTCTCACACCAGTACTACCACTACATCTTTTCTCAGCTGCTGCTCATCCAACTAAAGTTTACAATTATCAACTAAATGGTAGGAGATAAATGTCAGAAAGGATATTTGCTGCAATTTGGGGATCAAACCTGGGATCCCATTATTAGGAGTTTGATGTGCCTCTAACTGCACTATGACCTTGGCCACCACCACTTTAATACCATCAATGATAAAAAACGAAATATCATTAGGTCTTCGTACTTTCTATAATATCTAAACAGCCTTCATTATTTACCAAAATACAAAACAGATACAAATTGTTTTATGAAATTAAGAACTTAGTTCAAACTATCATCCCCTTTCATTCTTAAAATTAAGACCAGTTTTCATCATAATTTATTCCTAATCTTAAAAACATTTGGTCTTAAATAGCAGCACTAAAAATAATGTACATTTGCTAACAGAAATGCATCTAGATGCTAGACAATTCTACTTAAATATTCACCCTGTATGTTTGTAGTTAATAATGTTATTATGCCATTACTAAAAAAATTTCAATTCTTGAAAACCCTGAGGAGAGGTGTCAGGGAAAATATTTTGGAGAAAAAATATTGTTTGTAACAAATTTCCTAATTTCCAAAAATATTTTTCCTTACCCTATAGGAAACTATCGTTCAATCAACATCCACTCTTCAAATTAACCCAATACCAAGACAACAAAAATTTATATGGTCCAAATTCAAAGAAAATTCAGACAACAATTTATAGTTGATGGAAATTAGAAAATATTTGTCTCTTTGGGTAGAAAACAACATGGTTATGTGTTACAAGCAATTTCTTTATTTTTCATGATGTTTTCCTAACTCTCTTTTCTTCAGGGAATCAAAAGATGTCGGTGTGAGGGAATGGGTTAAGAAAAAACATCAAATAACACACATTGGATTTTGAGCTTAAAAGAGCAAAATGAATACTCTTTCTAGGCTGTGCATACCAAAGGCTGATCAGATCTTTACTTGGTACATCTGTTCATTTTTTTAAAAAAAATCAAACCCAGGCTCATTTGACCAATCACGGCTCAAGTCAAATATCTAAGCAACCAATGAAATCATTCATTGAGACCAGAAATGAGTTTTGATCTCCAACATTAGCCGCCATATTTGTTAACCTTTTAAGTTGGTTTGATGACTTAAACGTCATAACTATAGCTTATTCAAGCTGTAGTTACAGCATTTATGTCGCCAACCATTTATTCTACTCTTTTGTTACATGCTACTGGCCATAATTTTTTTCAAAATAACGCTGTTTAAAATCGAAAGCAGGACTTTCTGTCAGAGTTAGTGGGCGGGGCCAGCCATTGGACAATATTCTTGCATACAGGCAGAAACCAGGATATCCCTGTTTTTTTCCTTTTAACAAAGCGATTAAATAAAAGATAAAATAATATAAAAACACCAATTTTCAGCAATTGCCTATTGCTTTTATCACTTCAATAATCTATGTACTTTCATACTGGCTTTTTAACTAATAGATAAAACCCTAATTTAACATATATTACAAAATCCAACAAAGTTTTTGTGTTCTGATATCATTATTATCATGTAAACAAAGTAATTGCCATTCAAAGTTCTTCAGTTTTTACTCTTTACTACAAAATCCCTTTCTTGAAGCAATGTCAGTCAGAACTGTCCTAAGAAATTAACCAGCTCTCACACAACCCCATTCACAAAAAAATCAGGAAAACATGGTGTGCGAAACACCATGCCCCCATAACTGCCTGTTTTTGGAAATAAGCCCTTTACCTTGTAAAATAACCTTGACCTTGGTATCTGCAGTTACATATTGATGAGATCTAACATCATTCAAAATATGAGAATTGAATCTTAAATAGGCTTAAAGTAATTTAAATGAGAAGTTTTTTGGACAAATTTCAGAGAGACCTGCAGAGGGAAACTGTAGAACAATATGCCCTCCCTCCACCAGTCTTTTGATACGGGGCATAAAAATGTGGAAATTGACGAAATTAATTGTAACAAGCAATTTCTTCATTATCCACATAGTTTCCTGTCCAGAAAGACAGAGATATTGAAATTTCTATCAACTTAATATTTACTCCTGTAACTTCTTTGAATTTTGACCAGTCTAGGATTTTGTTGTCTGGTAATGGGTTGAATCTTCCTTGGAAAAATTGTCACCATGACATGTTCAAGTAATCCATGTTAATACTACCTGCACTAACCCTTTCTCATTTCTTGAAATTTCAGACTGGTCAAAATTGAAATAGGTTGCAGACGACAACGAAAATTGTATGCAATTTCAAATGAAACCATCCTATGTGTTGGTAAATATTCTGGGAAAAGAAGAAATTGCTTGTTAAAAGCAATTTCTTCTTAATTCACAATGTTTTCTAAAGTATAAAATCACAGCGATGTTAAATCCTGGGTTTGTACAGGAAAGGGTTATGGTTGATTAAAAGTATGCACAAAACCTATCATCTTCAGCAATCAGTCTTAATCCATAACAATTACTAACACTAACAGGTTTAACTAAATGAACAAAGCTGGATAACATGTATTTGTTGGCATTCAACATTTTCCAACAGGGATATCTTTTTTAAATCCTGAAACTTGCAATTGTTGTTTTCACCATCTGCAAGCATAATTCTAAATAGCTTTGGCATTTTTTTCTCTGTCAAAAAACACCTTTGAAAAACTTTGTTGACAATGAAGAAATTGCTAATGACAAGCAATTTCTTCATTATCCTTAATGTTTTCTACTCCAAAGACAAAGATTATCATGAGAAAAGTAAGAAGTATTTATTACTTCTTTAAATTTGCACCCTTCCAAATTTTTGGGATGTCTCTGTAGTACAATGGGCAAGGACTCCGGACATTGCAGCTCAAAGCTGCTTTGCCACATCCACATAGGTTCAACTTCCACAAGAGTAAATTTTTGTCTTCTTGTTAGGGGTGAGGCTGCATGTAGAGTTTCTGGGCAATGTTTATCAGCAAGGGCTACTTATCAAAGCACAAAGCTTTAACCCACTTCATAAAATCATTTGAAAAAATCATTGCTGGTGAAATAAAACTGCGTGTAAGGTAACCTAAAATAAATTTGTAGATCATATCAAACCTCCCAGTGTTATAACCAACAAGAAGACATTGTAGCTTTATTGTGACATGTTTCAATTCGTTCTAAATGTACGAGTTGCGCAAGCAAAAACACCTTAATTCTAAGTTATTTTAGTAAGTCAATAGCAGATAATTCCAAAACCACTAGAGGGATCAAAGTAATTTTTGTCTCATTGGTAACTAGACATCATAGAAATTTGTTGTGGAAAGTGTCAATACATTGCAATAAGAAATGTGGGAGTTGACCACACACAAAACACTGCAATTTTAAGGTGTTTTGCTCAGTCAAGGGTAGTTAATTCTACAGAATCTTTAGGGATCAACAAGAATTCAGTTTCATACACAACTAGACATCAGAGATTCATTGTGGCAGGTTTCAGTTCAGTCCAATTGAAACTGTCGGCGTTGCCCTAACAAAAACATTGCTAAAAGACAGATAGACAGACTTCCATAACATAATACAACTCAAATGTTGTTCAATGCTTTGTTTAATGCTTTTTTCTGTAATGAAATATACTGTCATCTTCAGAATGTAGGTGCTTGCAAATTCAAAATCTAGGACCAAAAATCAGGATAATTCTTTCAAAGATTTTATGCAATGGGCTAGAATTCTAAGAAAAATATATTGAATTTACCAAAATTAATTCAAATTATTCCAAAATAATCCCGCTTTTTCATGTCCCCCAAGAAAAGCTTTCTAGAAATCAATGCCGGAAATGAAGAAATTGAAAGTTACAAACACTTTCCTCCTTTTCTGTATTGTTCTCTACCCAGAAAGACAGATGTTTATAATTCCAACAACTTCAAATTGATGAATGCAAATTTAATCACAGGTAATGAATTAAATGTTCATAATTTATAGAATGAGAGAAATATGATCAAGTTTGTCACACAAATAATACCAACTCAGATATCCATAATGAAAAGCAACGCCTCACCTTTTGTTCCAAAAGCTTTCCCATTTTTCCCTCATTTGGATGAGAATCTACAAATGAATTATGTGCGGAAAAATCCATTGCCACACAACAAAATGTGCACTGGTCCAAGTCAAACAGTGTGCAAAAGATAATTTCAAGCTGGTGAAATTTCAGAAATCTTTGTCATACAAGGTAGAAAACATTGTGGACAATGGAAAAATTGCTTGTAACAAGCAATTTCCTCATTGACCTCAATTTTTCCTCTTTACTTTAGGGGCATAAAAAAGGATTGTGAGGGAATGGGTTTACTGGCAATTTCTCCTTTCCTCACAAAGTTTTCTATCATTGATGGTACTTATTATCTCATTACCATGCACGCTTTCTGATGCACTGAAGAAATACAACCATAAAAAACTTTTAAAGAAAAGGAGAAATTGCTTGTAACAAGCAAAGTTCTCCTTTTCTCACAGTGTTTTCCACCCTACTTGGCACTTATTTTCCAATTTTAGCACAATTTCAAATGCCGTCTGCAACTTCTTACAATTTGGACCAGTCTAAAATTTTGTTGGCTGGTAGTGGGTTTTTCAATTTTAGAGACTTTGGTAGGTTCTGGACAGCTACCTTTAATTTGGACTAGCCTAAATACATCATCATCTCGCAATGGGTTAACAAAACACTGTACAGATCACCTGATGAGAGATTCGGATGCCATGAGCACCATTTTGAGTGCTCTGGCCATTTTCTCTGTAGGATGTGCACTGATATAGAGTTTTAATTTCTGGTTGAGCGTGTATAACACTCCTTTTAAATGTTCTTGGGCCACTGAATCACTGGGATCGAGGTTCATTAAAGCTTCTTCAAGATACCTGAAATATACAAAATATTTCAGAGAAATCACTATTTGAAAGGACAGCAAAACTTTTGAAAGGACGACAGAACAAAATATGGAAGTATATTTAATGTATGGAGTTTTCATCCAATTCAACAACTGACGTCAGTTAGATATTGGCCAAAGTCTCATCATAATGAGCGGAGAAGCACAGGATCACACAAGAGACCCCTGAAACTGGAGTCAAGCACATTACCATTAGACCAAATCTACTTCAAAAGTGAAAGTACACTGTAGCCGAGAGCAAACTATTAATCTATGTTTATTCTAGGATTTCAAAAATGTGGGGGATTTAAGTGTATAATCTATACAATCGAGAAATGTTTGGTACTTAGTGCTCTTTGTTTATAGAAAAAAATCCCCCTCTAATGTTGAAAAAAAGTGGGGCAATCCCCCACCCCCATGATTGATTCAATAACTTACTACCACACAATTACAGTTGCAATTAAATATCTACCACAGCTTGAACAACACTGCAGTTACTACATTTTGTTATCAAACGGCATTCTGATACTTAGATTTCCTGATTTTCCTAATATAAGAACCATATTTTTACAACCTAGACCCCAACCCCCTCTTGATATGCAAGTGATGTAGCACTTTCCTATTTGCTGACAAGATAAGAGCACATTATTGATGTATTTACCTATGTTTGAGTTCTGTATGGTTCTCTAAATCAGCTGATAGTTGTTGAATAAGAGACAGTAAGACAGGCTGTTCTAGCGGACATGGAGACTGGTTGAAGACTTGGGACGGATTTACAGCTTCACATAACATCATAACAAGCTCAAGATTGGCTGCAGAAAGTGCCTGTAAATAGAATGTTAACCCATTAAATATGATAAATGAGGGGCTGATTAATCTTAACCCATTTCTACTGGTACAAAGTCGAAGAAAATTTCAATATAATCAAATTTCAAATATCTCTGTCTTTCTGGGTAGAACACAATGTGGAAAATGCAGAAATTGCTTGTAACAAGCCACATTATATTATTTTCCCGAACTTTTTAATGAGGGGTGTCCAAAACCAAGATTGTGTGGGAATGGGTAAAAGTTTTTACACTTATATTTGGCATTCTTGTACTTTACAGAAATCTAATTAGATTTAGATAAATCTATAATAGAAGGAGAGGGTAATTAAGGTAGGGTAATTCTGAAATCCTGCACTCCAAACATTTGATTTTTTAAGCATTTCACTAGAATTATGAATTTTGTCATCTAATTCTGAAATCCTACACTCCTAACATTTGATTTTTTAAGCATTTCACTAGAATTGTGAATTTTGTCATCTACGAAAAACAATGTAAATATCATGTTTTCCTTCGTTCCAGCATTTCATGCATTATCAATACAACAAGTGCGGTCAGAGATAGATTATGCTCTCCGAATAAGGCTTTTGTCACAAAACTGTATGCAATTATTGGACAAAAAACTTCTTATTGAATGTAACTATAATTTGAGAGTTCAGTTCACAAGAAACATGAAAGTTTGACAAACAATGAAGGTATCTGTTTGGCTTCACAGGCCTGATTCTAGTAACATTCAGTATCATTATATGGTAAAGGGTTAAATATTTTACCTTGACCATCAAAGTTATCAATGAAAAATGTCTGCATACAAAAAATGAAGACTAACTTGAGTGGTCTTACAGAAACAATAGACTGATTTATCTTAGAGTAGGAAATATACAAAATGTAAAAGCTACATGGCATTAAGCCCCCTTTTAGCATGGTAAGGTTCATTGAGTCAAAAATTGAAATAAACATTACCTAGAGCACTTAATAAACATTTATGTTTAAGTAACAAGAATTTTTGGCAATTTGTAAAGGAGGTATATTTGTAAATTAATGACCTTGACAATTTGACCTTCACCTTGACCAATGGCCTTGAAATTAGTACCAACAGAAAGGTCATGTCAAAAGCAATGCACTTGTGAAATATGAAGGCTATATCACTTACCATTGTAAACTTATGGACAATGTAAAAGTTAAAATTTTCAATATTTTGACCTTGAGAAATGACCCTGACCTTAACAGATGGCCTTGACCTTAGTACCAACGGAAAGGTTTTGTCATAAACAATGCACATGTGAAATATGAAGGCTATATCTCTTATTAATCAAAAGTTATGGCCAATGTAAGTTTGTTGCAAAGAAATGGAGAGCCAACGTAAAGCTATCAAACATTAAGCCCCCTTTTTCCACAACACATCTTATTTCTGCAAATTTCAAATGGTCAAGGGCATCTGATATGCTCCTCATCTGATATGCTTTTCTGTGTTATGACCTCAAATCCAAAAACAGGAAAATACATCGGGATTATATCATAGGAGGTTCACATGGTAAGTTTCATTTGATTTGGTCCAAGGGTTATGAAGAAATCACTCAAGACGGAATGACGGACAGACAGACAAAGCGGCGGCTATATGCTCTCCCTTTGGGGAGCATAGGAAGATCTTTATGTACATGTACCTGTTGGAATGCTGCATTTATCTGACCCTGTCGTAACAGGTTCATGATGTGTGTTCTCTCCACCTGAGGGTCTGGAGTTCTTGTCCCTGGTAAGGGAGTGGCAGCACTGGATCTCATCACACTCATTACATTATCACTGATCGTCTGTCCGTGCTCCTTCATGGCAGACGCTACCTCATCCCTGACAGCATCTCGTACTGATCGCGTTATCATATCTTGCATTCTAGAAGAACATTGATGTAAAGGTATTTCATTCCTTCTGTTCAATAAAGATATTCCTTGCAATTGTTACACCAATACATAAACAGGAAATATATTATCGAATTCATTCAAGACCTAAAAATCTTTTATTTCTTAATCTGGAAGACACTAATCTTTGCCTTACAAAACAGCTATACTTTTTAAACCCATTAACAGGCGACGAAATTTGGACTGGTCCAAATTCAAAGAAATTGCAGATGACAATTTCAAACTGATGAAATTAAAGTTATTTTGTCTTTCTTCATTTCATTTTCCACAAGGTATACCCAAGCTTTTATCTTGAACTACAAGGCCTTGAGCTGATGTCAACGTCAGGATCAGAGCATCCCTGGTTTGAATCCTACCCCAACCCTATTATACACCTAGACGGAGAGGAGCAACATGGCGATATTTTTTCTCAAAAAAAATATCTCCATGTTGCTCCTCTCCACCTAGGTGTATAATAGGGTACCCATGAGGTATGTAAGTCAAGGTGCTGTGGCTGCCTAGTGTTTAACATATTAATAACCGACTTGCAATCAATGATAGGGGGTTAAAATGTTAAGTCGGTTGAATATGCTTAACTCAGAAACAGACTATAAACCAAACTTAAACTTTAACCCATTATGATTCCAACACAGTGACGCTTTTTGGGCCCCAAAAGAAAAGCTATTGAGAAAACATTGTAGAAAATGAAAAAGACACTTGTCTCAAACAATTTCTTCATATATCACAATGTTTTCTTCCCAGAAAGTTAAAAAAATCTAAAATTTCATAAACTTTGAGTTGTCAATAGCAACTTCTTTCATTTAGACCAGTCTAAAATTTTATTGTGTGGGAATGGGTTAATAATGAAAAGCCTGGACAGCCATATAGTACTTTTAGAAATTTCTCTGATTGCACAGAGAATGTTTGAGTAAATCTCCAGCTAGAGTGCATATTCATCAAACAAAGCTGATGTACAGGCTGATCTGAGTCTTTAATTGGTGCACTTAAGTAATAGAGCAATCACTTGCTCCGTTTGCCTGGCAAAATGCCTCCGACAGACAGATCCACTACAATTTAAACGGCGTTATTTTGCAAGTAGGCCAATTAGTGGAAATGTCATGCACAAACACATATATATAATTGTCGTGACATGTTCAAATTCTATATTTTTAATTTGAAATATGTTGTGTATTGGAAAAAAAATTCTGCAATCCTCAATGAACCCATAGATGATGCAAGAACTCCAAATTTCTCTTTGTCTCACTTAATTAGGAAGTTTTTTAACCCATTACCATACAACAATTTTTAGACTGGTCCAACTAGAAAAAGTTGTAGACAACATTTTATTTGATTGGATTCATGAAATAAAACCTGGTCTCTTAGGGCAGAAACATTGTGGATAATGAAGAAATTGCTGCTTGAGGGTCTATAAAGAAGGGTTGTGGGGGCTTGGGTTAAAAATCATAACTGAATATCACCCAACCTGCTCAAAGACTTCTGCATTTCCACACCAAGTTGTGTCTGGATTGTTGCTAAAACATGAGATTTCATTTGTTCAGCTGACTGTTCGAAACTATCCGTAAGCTTCCGTAACTCATTAACAACTGGGTCCCTAGCCTCTTGGTGACGTTGTCGGATAGAATCTAGCTGGGATTCCAGTTGTCTTGTATCTAGAATAGAATTCCAATAAAATCATACAGCCTTGTATGGTAAAATTTGTGTGCCATCTAAACCTGCTCATGTTATGTAACATGACAAAAATTGTGATAAATCCCAAGAGCAAAATGTCTTACTTTTTTCATAGTCCTATTCTAAGACAGACAAAATGATCTGTCATAGATATTAACCTTTATAAGACAGACACTTGTTGAAAAAGAATCATTTTGGATAAATCCAAGAGAACCATATCTTATACAGGTATAACTGACTAGGAAAAGTTAAACTTTTCAACAAGGTTTTCCTGTATTAAACCATACATGGTTAAGAGTGCTGGTACAATGTTGCAAAAAGGCACTGAGATTGAATTAAAATTGTTTTCAAAAAAGAAAGTACATCAAGCATTAAAATGAGATTGATTGAAAAGGGTAAACACCACATTTAAACGTATTTCAGTCATACCGTTATGGCTCGAGCACCTAACCATGGATTCCTGGTATTTCACCAGTACTACCACAACAACCTTTCCAGCTACTCACACTTAGGTTTACAATTATCCACCCTTTGGTAGGAGACAAATGTTGGAAAGGATATTTGCCACAGCCCAGGATGGATTCCTCGAACCCATGACATTGAAATAAGATATCAATCAGATATTTTGGACCCCCAATGAAACAAAATAACTAAGGCTTAAGATTAATCATAACTGTGCACTCACATTCTTTTGTTCCTCTGTTAAAAGTATCCGATACTTGCTGGTACATATTTTGTGTGGTTCGTTCAAATGAGGGTATCACAACATTTTGGAAGGCCTCCCTGTACGCTGCTTGTATAGGCTGTTGTATTGCATTGCCTGCAGCCATACCTAGTGTCTCCACTGTTTGCTGAAAGTAAGAAAATATGACCTTTCAACCTTGAAACATCAATAAAAAATTTGGGAAAAAAACATTCAGACTTTGTTTATATAAGCCAAAATAAAACTGTGTCTAGCTTTAGCCTGTTGCAAGGGAACAAAATTTCAGAATGGTCTGAAAGAAGTTGTAGATGACAATTTAAATCTGATCAAGATTGAAAAATAAATGCAAAAGCAGGTAGAAAACAAAAAGCAGGTAGAAAACAAATTTATCCATAGTCCATCTTCTTTAGCATTTCAAAATGCAGGTCTTCAGGTAGTTAGTTACACACTAAGTACCATCGATAAAGTTGTACATATCATGTAATAATCTCACTGCAGTTTTGCATCTTAAAGCTAACAATTACAAAGGAGAAGTGAAAATGATTGACAGAAGTTGGATGAAAAGTGTGATCTCTATACAGGCAAAAGGCTTCTAACAAAATGTGACCTTTTGAACTTAATCTTTGACTAAATGACCTTAAAATCAAAAGGTCTGCTTGTCTTGCTAGGGGATACCCATAAGCAAAATCCAAAAAGATTCAATAAATATTGTGACTTGTACAGAAGCAAAAGCTCTAAACAATATTATATCAGGTGACATTAACCTTTGACTTAAAAATCATTAGGTTTCTCATTTAAACTAAGGGCTGCCTACATGCAAGATTGGAAAACGTTGGATGACAATATCACCTGTAGAGAGGCTATAAGCTTTTGGTAAAATTTGACCTCTTGACCTCAAAATCAATAGGATTCCTTGTCTAACCAATGGTCATCAAAATACAAAATTCAAAAGTAAAGGAAGTCCTCTCTTGATTCTTGACTAAATAACTCACACTTTATACAATTTTCACATTAAAGTAGAGTAATCATTCATTTTTCTTGTAAGACAGATAAATCTTTCATTTGAGAATAATGAAAGCTTAATTTTCACTTGTGACTCTGCCACTCTTGAAAATATATTTTTCGTTGTTCACAAATGAAAGATTAATCAATCTTGCCTAGAAATTATAATTCCCTATATCCTGTGAAATAAATCCTATAGCAATGTCTTTTGAATTTATAAAGATTGTAATAAAACTTCCAAATGTACACAAAACTGTTCAACACATTGTTTCATTTATTTACTTGGAATCACAGACGAACTTACCCTAGATCTGACCATTTTTCCAATATTATCTTTCAACAAGGAATCTGTTGCTGTAAGTTTCTGGGCCATCTCTTGGTGCATTTGTTCTTTTACTGGCTCTAAAACTTTTACCAAACCTGTAACAAACTAGATTGTCACTGAATGTATAAATACCTCAACCCCTAGCAAGGGCTCCATGCTACAGAGACATTTTGTCACTGGAATAAAGCTTAATTCAATCAAAGAGGCATAACTCCATGACATTTAAATCGACCCTGACCAAAATAAAATTTGCATATCCTTGCTTGATACATGAAACATAGTTTCTTTTGCTTTGATAGTTATCTAAATCCATCTAAGGAACAACCATTTTGACATTTGAATAGAAACTAGAATGGGAGAGAAAGTGTATACTTACTTGGCACCACATTATGTTTAATGAGTTTATCCAAGTTATGTGTCACTAGTGTAGTTAGATGTTGGCTAACAGTGTTATATAGTCTATCTTGTTTCTGTTGCTGCATGGTCTCTGATTGACGGATCAAATCCTGGTGTCTCTGATGTAGCAGTGTTAAGGAGTTACACTTTAAAATCTAATGCACACACACCAGCATGCATGGTTTTAGTCTGATATCAACATATTATGGTCTCCAAAACACAACAGTTTGGATAATAAGGGTCTTTGCAAAAGATTTTGGAGTCATTGATTTAAACATTGACTGTTTTTAATTATCATCTTATCTTTTAGATGATTTTGAACTTAATGCATGAAACAGGTGAAAAATTCTTGGTTTAAAGGATTAAAAAGTTACAACTCTTTGTAGCTAAACTCCAGGAAAGAATTGAAGACTGTTTTAAATGGTCTTCAATTCTTTTTTAAAGCAGAACCAAAGAAGGTCCATAGGATTCCCAACAGATAGTTTTGAGAGCCCTGGCTGCTTATATATTAGTCTCAGACTTGCAAAACCTACTCCATTTAAACCCTGAATATTCAAATCTGTGCATGACATTCTCAACATGTTCACATGTACATACTACAAAGACATGGGCATTTCCAAAGTGCAATTATAATATTTGCAGTTTGTCTAAAGAATCTTAAGAGTTAGTTATTACACAGGATGTGTAGATGAATACCAGACTAAAATATATGCAGGTTGATTTTTGGTTTATGCTGCCTGCTAAATCAGTAATATTTCATGTACAAGATGACACAACTTAGCATAACCAACAATAGGATTATGGTAATCCTATATTGATCATTAGAGTCCCCTTAACCCTGGGAAATGATACTAATGGTTAACTTGGATATGCTACATAATAACTAATATTAATCCTCTAGGCCTTCGAACTAAAATAAAGATATTCAAAAATTAACTTTCGTTGTTTTCAACTAAAATAGGATGTGCCAGGACCAAACCCAAAATATGAACAAACTTGGTAGAAGTTTACAACTTTGGTACAATCACAAAATCCCTCCTTTTTATGCCCCTCAAGAAAAAGGCTTTGGAGATCATTGTGAAAATGAAGATATTGCTTGAAACGCCTGCAACTTCTTTCAAATTTGACCAGTCTAAAGTTTTGTCATATGGTAATGGGTTAATATACTATATGCCAGCATAATACGAGTAATTGGTATTCAAAAGATGCTGCAGCATGAAAACTGCATTCATCCGTCTACCCATTTCTACACGATAGCTCTCAATTTTTAGCCTTTTAGTAAACAGTAAAAACTCTTGGGAAAACATTGTAGGAAATGAAGAAACTGCTTGTAGTAAACAATTTCTTTATTTCCCACAGTGTTTCTTCCAAAAAGACAAAGATTTTTGTTTTAATTTCATAAACTGAGAATTATCGCCAGCAACTTCTTTCACTTTGGACTAGTCTAGAAAATTCTAATGGGAAATGGTTTAACCCATTCCTAGACAGTGACGCCTTTAGACACCCCAAAGGTAAAAAGCTTTGGAAAAACATTGTGGGAAATGAAGAAATTGCTTGTGACAAGCAATTTCTTCATTTTCCACAATGATTTCTACAGAGAAAGTTGAAAAAATCCAAAATTTCATAAACTTTAAATTGTTGTCTGCAACTTTTTTCAGTTTGGGTTAGTCTAAAATTCAGCCGTCTGGTAATGGTTTAACAACGACAAAGAAACAGTGGAATCTGAAGGATATTTTCTTTCTGTGCATGTTGAGCAAACAGTCTCTCTACTCTTGATGTTACAATGTTCTCTAACTTCCCCAGGTGCTCCTCAATACTAGGTTGTGAGTCATTGGATACAGTTCTCAACTGTTCTTGCTCTAAATGCCTTCTTTGTAACTGTAAAACAAATTATTGTCTGATTCAAGGGAGAAAACTTTTTTCATGAATATAAACAAAATATTTAGTGTGAAATCAAAGAATTTTTTTTTTTTACCTCAATGAAAACAAAGAATATTCTCTTCATTTATCATAATTTAATGCCATCAAGCCAAATAAAGCAATTCTATGGATCTACTTTGTGCATAAAAATACAAGTTGTTGCATGCTCTAAATTTTGTTTATGGAAGTATGAAAAATAATTTCAGCCAATCAAAACCCTTGAATTTGATACAAAAAACTATAATTTAATTATATTTGTTTGATTGTAATGAGTCTAACATTCATATTGCTCTAGTCATTTGTCTGTTTACTTTAATGAAAACCATTATTGTTTAATCCCTAATTTAAACACAATGAGAAATTTTGAACTAGAAAACATTGTAGAAAAGAAGAAAATGCTGGAAAAAAGTTACTTCTTAACAATCTCATTCACCAATTCTGAAATTCTGAAATAAGGCCATTTACTATGAGGCACCAGAAAACGCTGGAATTATTAGGACAAGTCTAAATTTGATCATCATATATTGAATTAACACTGTTCATAGCCAGGCACATATCTCTACATTTACAATCTTCAACATGTTACTTCCAAAGGACCAAATTAATGAAATATTAATCACCTCTAAATAATTTTCTTGCTGATCTGCAATCTCTCTTCTAAGTTGATCTAACTGTTGCTGTTGAAACTCCATAGCTCTAGCCACACTACCAATACTCTCATGTAACTGAAACATATAATATCATGTGAACTATTATGGTAAAGGCTAAAAATGCTTTACTATACTGTCACCTCTCTTGTTTGGACCTACTATAGTAAAGGCTAAAAAGTTTTTTAACCCTTGTCATGTTGAACCTGGAAAACAACTGGTTTTGGCAGGAGGTGTAGATTAAGATCAGACTGCACTTATGTGCAGGCTGATCTTTGTCTAAACCTCCTGCTTGTACTTATCCTGCGAGAGTTGTTTATAAAGTTGATTTCTAAAACAAATAATGATTTTTGAACAACAGGTTCTGTCAGTGCTTTCAGCCCTTTGATTTGACAGCAGGTCAGTAAGGTATTTTATACAGCATGACAAGGGTTAAAGTGTCAGCCAGTTTTGGGTTAAAAGGCACTGTCTTTGAGTAGACAATGCCTCCCTAATCCCTAGTCTTGTTGCAAAGAACTTTGCAGTGATGGGCCTTCTACACCCATTTATAACCCTGACCTTCATAGATGACCTTGACCTTACAACCAACGATGCCTACCAATGCAAGAAACCTATATGTTAAAAGGCACTGTCTTTGAGTACACATAACCTCCCTAATCTCTTGTCTTGTTGCCAAGAACTTTGCAGTGATGGGCCTACTACACCCATGTATAACCCTGACCTTCATAGATGACCTTGACCTTGCAACCAACGGATGCCTACCAATGCAAGAAACCTACATGTTAAAAGGCACTGTCTTTGAATACACAGTACCTCCCTAATCTCTTGTCTGTTGCCAAGAACCTTGCAGAGATGGACCTACTACAACCATTTATAAACCTGACCTTCATAGATGACCTTGACCTTACAACCCACTGATGCCTACCAATGTGTATATTTTTGTTTATTTATCATTGCTACCGTAGCACATGCCGGTATCAGCGACGCCCCCAGAAGAAGGTTAGTTGTTAGGGGGAATAGTGCAAGGATACAGGGTGAAACTACTGAGAGCATCGCGTAGTTCTTTTATGTGCTCAATGGAAAGCACGTCACACAGGGCCTCAGTTTAACGTATCATCCCAAAGACAATTAGTTGTGTTAGTTGATATGGTTAGCCCAGGTCTCGAACCTGTGATCTTGAGGTTTGAAGTCAAGTGCTCTACCAACTGAGCTAATCAGGTTGACAAATGCCTACCAATGCAAGAAACCTATATGTTTAATCTGAGCCATGTATTTTGAATTTTATTTGAATAAGGGTAGAAAGTTAAGTTTTTGCATTTAGTTTACAAAATTTGTGACCTTTATAAGTGAACTTGATGGATGACCCTGATCTTACAACCAACTAATGCCTATCAATGCAAGGAACCTACATCCCAAATTAAAGATATACCAAGATGAATTTACAGTCATCTTGGTTGATAGTTTAGATTCCTCTTTCCTCTTATCATTGTTCAACTGGGTATCTTGGGTGAGATAAGAAAATAAATCAATCTTTTTCATAACTTATGTAAAGACAATGACTTTTAGCATTGCAGCCAGTTTTCTACAGAATTAACAATATGATAAACTTGAGTCATTACATTTAAGTCATCAAGCCAACAAAAATGCTTGATCAAAACATCATTCACTTCTAGGCTAATCGATTGATTTGATTAGGCAATCTAATTTGTTATTGAAAGCAAGGATTTGTTAGTAGGCATTTCAAACTACCATTGAGAGAACACTTGGACAAGCCTTAAAATGAAAGTAAATCAAAATAATCTATAAATACCTTTTGTAACTCCTTTTGATCAAACACTTCTCTTACTGTCTCCTTGTGAATTTCTCTTACTTCAATCTGTCTTGAATCCCTGGAAATTTATAAATATTGTAAGAATATTTGTATTTTAAACCCTCTAACCAAGTGCAGGTTAGATAAGTTTTGAACTTGTAAAGAACTATTTTCATTCTACATGTAAATAATGTATCTTACATGGAAATTTGTTGAGTATATAATAAAGGTGCTTACCTTGGTGAGGAAGTGTACCCTGATCCTGCTACTGGAGCTACCCTAGGTTCTCTCTTCTGGTCTATACTGAAAACAGAAACAATCCTGATATTGAAAAGAGAGATCTGAAATGTATACTGTATATTATGAGAGCATACCAATACAGCAGAAGAATTACAAAACAGTGAAATCCTCTTAAGTTGCAATCCTTTAACGGCAAATCAATGATTAATTGCAACTAGTTTTATACACAGACATTTGATTTATAAAACAAACAGTGCCTTTTAATAGCAATTTTCTTTCCTTTGCTTCATCCTCAATTTTCTCTAGAATTTCCTCATCTTTCTCCTACTTAACATCCTTAATTTTCTCCTTATCAACTCCTCCCTCTATCTTTAATAAATTGTTTGGTTCAAGCACATAACTATAAGAAAAATAAAATCACCTCACATCAGAAATATCATTTTCCTCTTTTCCTCAACTCATTTCTCTTAATCTCCAAATGATTTCTTCCTTAAATCTATTTCTCCTTTTGAATTCTTTAATTATAATATATTTTACATGTTTTCAAGGCCCCAGCCATAACATAATGGTAGCGCGTAGGACTCCTTGTCATAGGGTCCAGGGTTCCATCCCTGGACCCGGCAAGAATCCTTTCCGACATTTGTCTCCCAAATATGGGTGGATAATTCTACTCCTGTGGGATGTGAAGTTGATGGCTTGGAAGGGAGGTAGTGGTAGTACTGGTGTGAGAAATACCAGGAAGCCATGATTGAGTACTCCAGCTGCCACGATATGACTGAAATACTTTTAAAAGATGTGTTAAACCACATTCAATAAATCAATCAACATATTTTCAAATAGACGTTACCTTTCTTCAGAAATTTCATTTTCTTCCTCTTGCTCTTCCTCAATTTCCTCCAGAATTTCCTCCCCTTCATCCTCATCCTCCTTATCATCCTGTTCACCCTCCTCCTCCTCTCCAACTTCTATCTCCTCCTCCTCGACAACTACGTCATCGTCATCGTCCTCATTTTGGTCCTCAATCTGTTCATCCTCTTGTGTACTACGAGTAATAACAAAATGTGTTTGTGAAACAAAAATGCCAAAACAAGTAACAATGTTTTAACCCATTACCAGATGGCAAAATTTTAGACTGGTCCAAATTGAAAGGAGTAGCAGACCACAATTTTAAGTTTATGAAATTTTAGATGTTTTCAACTCTATGAGAAGATAACATTCTGGAAAATGAAGAAATTGCTTGTCACAAGCAATTTCTTCATTTACATAATGTTTTCCCAATTACCTATCTTTAGGAGCATCCAAAAGTGACATTGTGGAGGAATGTGTTTAGTAACCAAACACCAAATTTAGAATGAACTAATCATCTATTTAACCAACTCCCACACAAGTCCACTTTTTTCTTTTCAAGAAAAAACGCTTGGGAAAACAATGAGGACAATGAAGAAATTCCTTGTTACATGCCATTTCTTCATTATAAACAATATTTTCTACAAAAATATACGATGATTAATTTTGTAAAATCCATCAGCAGATAATTGTCATCTACAACATCTTTGAATATGGACCAGTCTGAAATTTGATTGTCTGGTATTTGGTTAAACAAGAATCATCTGAGGATGTAAGATTTAAATGGGTAACATCAATACCTCCAGAAATGGCAAATTTTCTTAAGTTTGACCTTTATGAAAGATCATTACCATCCTAACAGATAACATTAACCTTTGTTTAACCAGACGCTTATCAATAAGAGTCATCTTCATGTACACAATGTACATTGTGTCATGAAGGAATAAAAAGTTGTTACTTTGGTTAATTTTCAATACCAATTTATAGGCAAAATGGTTAAAGTTTTGATCTTGGTCTTGACCATTGAATCTCTAATAGCAACGTCTACCTTCAATAAAATAATCTGCTGCCTTTATTTAAACCAATCCCACACAGTGACGCTTTTTGACTCCCTTCAAGAAAGAAATTGGGTAAAAATTGAGGAAAATGAAGAAATAACTTGCAACAAGGAATTTCTTATTTTTACTCCATGTTTTCAACCCAGAAAGTTTTTAAAACAAGAGGACCATGATGGTCCTAAATCGCTCACCTGAGGCATCTCCAAATTACAGTACTTTTTAGTATAAAAAAGACACAACTTATAAAAGATATATAAGATTTTGGACTTTGTACAAAACAATCGAATAATGTTTTACAATAATAATGAATGCCTTTGGCTTTATAGTTTAATCCATTACCAAACTATCCCAGAATTTGTCACCCTCAGGGAAAATAGGTTTGAAAAATACATAGTGATAAAGGGAGTGACAAGCAATTCATCCATTTCTCACAGTGTTTTCTACCTGAAATTCTTTGTATTTAGATTTCAATCAAACTCTAATTACTGTCTGCAACTTCAATGGGTGTAATTTTAGCAACCTTGGTAGAGAACAATCTGGATGTACTATACATCAAAATACGAATGCATTACAACTTATACATGAGGAGTAGAAGATATTTGAACATGCTCTTATTAAGTGTTTTTCATAACTTTGGATGCCTTGTTTATCAAAAGGATATAAACATGGTAGATAACAATAATGTTATCCTTTGTTTTTAATGTAAATGCTCTAGAGCCTATATTTAAGAAGAATTCTTTCACTGCAATTTAGGCAATTTTCGACCCCAGGAGCAGAGACATTTTTTATCCAAAGAGTATATTTTCCTCTAACATAGTACAAAATTATTTAGTCATGCTACATTATACCAAATATGTATGCCCTTCACCTTATATTTCAGAAGGAGAAAACTTTTGATGTTGCTCTAATTGAGCACTTTCAAAAAATTTTGACCTCTGGGGCAGTGCCATGTTTTATCCCAGGGCTAACATTTTAGCTAACATGGTAGAGAACCATCTGGATATGCTATATACAAAATATGAATGCCTTGTAGATTGGGAGGAAAAGACTATTGAAAATGGTCTAATGGAGCTTTTTTACAAACTTTGGACACCCAGGGAAGGGGTGTTTATTAACCTACAGGCATAATTTGATCAAAACTGATAGATAACAGCCAGGCTATGCTACACTCAAAATATAAATGCCCTCCTCCTTAAAATGAAGATTTTTTTTTTTTAACATACTCAAATTTTGCGTTTTTCCCAATTTTTTACCCCCTAGTGTAGGGCAGTTTTTTAACCTGAGGAAGACAACTTTTAGTGATATAGTACAAAACCATCTAGTTATGCTCCATACCAAATATGAATATCCTAGACCTTATAGTTTAAGAGGAGAAGTCTTTTGAAATTGCTCTAAGTGAGCATTTTTCCAAACTTCGGACCTCAAGGGTGGGGCCATTTTAGACCCCAGGGATTAAATATTCAAAAACTTGATAGAGAACCATATGATAAAGCTCTATATAAAATATAAATGCCTTTGGCCTTGTAGTCTGTGAGAAAAAAGACAACATAGATTTTCTAAAATTTCCCATTTTCATATGCCACGGTTACAAGAGTTTTTCACGGAATTAAATTCTTTTAACAACTTTTGTAGAACTTCACCCAAGGAACATCTCTGCAAAGTTTCAGCTTGATTGGCCTACTGGTTTAGGAGGAGAAGATTTTTAAAGATTTTTAAAGATTTACTGAAGATTCCCATTTTCACATGCCGCATACCAGAGTTTTAGACAGAATTAAATTCTTTTAACAACTTTCGTAGAACTTCACCCAAGGAACATCCCTGCAAAGTTTCAGCTTGATTGGCCCACTGGTTTAGGAGGAGAAGATTTTTAAAGATTTTTAAAGATTTACTTAAGATTCCCATTTTCACATGCCGCGGCAACCAGAGTTTTTGACGGAATTTAATTCTTTTAACAACTTTTGAAGAACTTCAACCAAGGAACATCCCTGCAAAGTTTCAGCTTGATTGGCCTACTGGTTTAGGAGGAGAAGATTTTTAAAGAAATTGTGGACGGAAGGACGGACGGACAGACGGACAGACGGACGGACGGACGGACGACGGACAACAACCGATCACAATAGCTCACCTCGCACTTTGTGCTCAGGTGAGCTAAAAATCTTAAATTCCATAAACTTTAAATTGTCACCTGCAACTCCTTTCAATTTAAGCTAGTCGAAAATTTTGACGTCTGGTGATAGTTTAAAGGGGGGTATTAAAAAAAGGCAGATGGATTGATAACTGGAGTAACCATGGCAACTTTTTAAGGACCATTATAACACAGAACTAAATATGTGATGACCAACTTTTGCTCCAGAGATTGTGCATTTAGTATATCAGCATCAGTTCCAACATCAGGTGGTTTAGGCCAGGCCCTTAAGCTTGACTCTGCACTGCCTCCAGTCTGGGATACATCGCCCTGTAAAACACAGAGAATTCACACTTCTTTACACAAGGAACAATAATGGACATGTTTTACAAAACGTTCACAAAGTAGCTACCATGTTAAGCCATGCATGGAAGAGAAATTAGGATTGATTCACCAAGTGACATGGCTGTCAATCAAAGAATCAAACGACCAATGGAATCATTTATTTAGACCAGAAAGGATCTTTGAACTCCAGCATTAGCTGACATTTTTGTGAAACATTTTTGTGAAACATTTTTGTTGGTTTGGGTACTTAAACATCATAATTACAGCTAATTCAATCTGCAGAATATGACGTTCATGACACAAATAACCATTTACTTTTTTGTTACATATTTTTGGCCACACATTTCAGAAGTAATTCTATTTGATATCTAAGTGGATCATCCTGTCAGAGCTGAGAGGGCCATTAATCTTTTAATTAGGTGTTATCTTCTCTCTAAAAAGCTAGTGACATATGGACATAGTTCTTAAATAAAATCATTAAGAAGTTAAGCTAGTGACAGAACAACTCTCTCGAAATGAAGTCGAGTATATCAAAACTGGATAAAGCCTGCCATAAACATGATATTAAAATGGTTTGATCTTCTCAAAAAAGACATTACTTTGCCAAAACTTAACAAAAGAACATTTACAAGTTCTAATTATGTTTGAGAATCAATAAACAATTTACCTCTCTTTCATCAAACGGTTGTGTGCCCTGTGACTGTCCTTCAGAGTAGGTGTCACCCTCGTCTCCCATAACCTCCGCCACTTCTTCGTCATTCTCATCATAGGAACTCTGGGATTTCTGATGAACTCTGGAATCGGTCGTGACCTCAAACAGACCAGTACTCTCTGTACTGTCTAGGGATACTTGCTGTAAGGGTGAAGGAAGTGTCATGGGAAACTGATGTCTGATTTTGGCATTATATTTGAAACACTATGTGACCATGAACTTTTAACTCTTGTCATGCTGATCCAATGCTATTCCTGATTTGGCAAGAGGTATAGACAAAGATCAACCTGCACATTTATTTATTTTCAAAAGGAATACAAGCCATCTCTAAGAGCTTCCAGTGCTTTGATCTAAAAGCAGTCTTGATACCATTTCTTATTCAGCATGATAAGGGTTAATATTACCATTAATTTTTCATCAAGCATAAATTTGACAATAGTGCGCCTACATATTAACTCATTGCCAGGCTAGAAAAGTTTAGATTGGTCCAAAACTGTAAGAAAATGCAGTATTTTCAAATTATGCTAAAACTGGAAAATAAGCACCAATAAGGTAGAAAAATATTGTGAGAAAAGGAGAAATCCCTTTTCACAAGCAATTTCTCCTTTTCCCACAAGGCTTTCCATGATCATATTTCTTCAGGGAGTTGGAAAGACTTATTGTGTGGTAATGGGCTAATACTGAAACACTTGAAGAATTGGGTAGACATACATATGAAATTATCAAAATGTAAGAGAATATGCCCAAATCTTTCAATGGTCAAGCGGAAAACAAGAGGGCAAAGATGGACATAGATCTCTCATCCGAGTTCTTCGTTTATCACTGAAACCTCAAAGCAGATCTTATTTGTTAAGACACAAACAGTACACAAGGCTTATCATACAAATATTGGTCAAAGATTTGGCCTACTTTTTTTTCAGTTTTGCTATTCTAATTTTACCCTTATGACCTTACATACCCTTATGACCTTACAAACATTCTGAATTTGTTTTAGGATGATTGAGCCATAACTGTGGCCTCTAGATTGTAAAATAAGAAAAGGTCATCAAGGCCCCTTTTACTGTGTTTTCAAACAGAAGGATGCTCCCATCTTAATAGGGTTCATTCTCATGGCCTGACAAATATTCCTGTAATATGTGTAGTACGATCTTAGTCTTTCCCTCCTGATTGCATTTCATCAAAAAGACAGTCACAAGCTTACCTGGAGCTCCTTTCTAACAGGTGCTGCTTGCTGGAAGAAATCATCCACACTCTCCACTGGTTTAGCTTTGGGAGTGGTCTCCCCTGTCTGTGATTCTCTGAGACTGGAATTAGCAGAGGCTAGTTCGGACTCCTCATTTGTTGTAACAGGTGGCAGTGGGACAGATGATGGTGTCACCTCTGTGGCAATCTGTGCTGGTGATGGCAAGTCACCTTTGGGGGTTGTAGGGGTCTGTGTAATGGTGCTCCCTGAACTACTGCGAGGGGACAGGAAGTCCTCATTCATGGCAGACACCTGAGTAAAGCTACTTGTACTGGACATGCTACCACGGACACCATCGGCCATACTGTCATCATTGTAGGGTTTTCTGTAATCAGCATTTATTAAAACACTGAAGTAAGAATATACGAAGATGTGTTATGAAACTTATTTGCGCCGTGTCTTATAATTGCCAACTTTCAGAAAATGTTTTCATTATTGAGACAACTGCTATCACACTTAGGTTTACGATTATCCACCCATTGGTGAGAGTATGCTTCATGTAAAAGTATCTACAAATCATCTGTTAATTGTTCGGGGTAAAAAAAAACAAATTGTGTTTTTCTTGAACAAACAGACTGACAAGCATACAGTTGAAACATTATGCACCTTATTCATCGATGTAAGGGCATAAAAATTTAACTGTTATGAACCAGATTTGCTTTTTAATCAATGAGTTGTTAACAGTTAGAAAATCATCAAACAGAAATAACTATAGAATCTTTCTTAGGGCAAAATCTTAGGGGAAAATCTGATATCAGGATCTACCTACCTGGGGCTGGATGTAGTAAATGCATCAGGGGTCAACAATACAGGTGGTGCAGTGTTGTCCTGTCTTGTAAATGAATTATCGTTTTCATTGTCTCCACTGTTTTCTACACAAACACTGACATCTGATAACCCGTCCACTATACCTGAGATAAGAAACACCTAATATATATAACAGAGAAAAATTTGTTGCTTCCATGTCTCATTTATTTGCCTCTCACTAGCAATAAAAGCTATACAGTCATGAGTGGCTGGGCAAAGACTGAAAATATGGATTCTGTTGTTCTCAAAATGAAAAGGATTGTCTTTTCAAACAAAAAATCTCTTTCTTTGACTCAATACATGATAAAAAAAAATTCCATTCGACCAATTGAGAGGAATTTCAAATTATATTTCAAAGTGCATTTAGATTGAAAATAAATGTCATATAAAGTAGAAACTTTGTGAGAAAAGGAGAAATTGCTTGCACCAAGCAATTCAACATAATTCATTGGGTGTATTAAAAGTCACTGCATGTTCTTAGGTCAAAACTTAAAGTTATGCATGACACACTTCTGAACTGTATTCCTAACATAATTGAGAAGCCCTTACAATTAATTATCTGAAAGATACATTACTAATAGCAAAGAAAACTTAACCCTTGTCATGCTGAATAACAACTAGACATTGTCGCAAAGCGGACTAATACCCCTCAACAGCCCTTGTCCATATACAAGTGCTATCCGCCAAAGGGCCGTAACAAAAATGGACTTTTTAATTAAAGGGCCATAACTCTGTCAAAAATCAATGGCCCATAACCCAAAGAGGATATGCACATGTCTGACTTATACAAAGTGTTTCTGTGATATTTGAATCAAATCCGTCCAATGGTTGCTGAGAAATTGAGCAACACGATTTGTCACCAAAGGGCCATAACTCTGTAAAAAATCAAAAGACCATAACCAAAATATAATCTGCACATCTCTGCTTGATACTAATTATATCAGTGAAGTTTGAATCAAATCTTCCTATGGTTGCCCAAACATAGTTTCGGGGGGTATAAATGCATTATCACCAACAGGTTGAAAGCACTGTATTTATTTGAGTTATTTTATCTTACAAACAACTTTCACAAAAGGGAACGGCAGTTAGTGTACAAGTGTTATATCACCTGTGTAATATAAAAAAAATACAATGGGTTTATTTTATTCACAAGTGTAGGTTGTATTATAAAGTTTCCTATATTGAACATACCTCCTTCACTATGTGAGATGGAACTAACTGAAGGGGGTGGTGGATGGGGCACTGAGGACTCTGGCTTAAATCTGATCAATAGCTCCTGTAGGGCTCTGTAAATCAATAGACATTTTGATTTTTCATAAAATTAACCCTTTACTCTACAATCACTTCAATTTACTTCCTTGTGATTTTATGCTTGAGAAAACATCATCAGAGAAGAAATTGCTAGTAACAAGTTAATTCTTGTTTCCAACAATTTCTCTACTCTGTAGGTTGTTTCCTTTGAAATTGCACACTTTTTTAATTTTCATCTGCAAATTCCTTCAAATTGGACAAGATTTAAATTTTGAAAAACAGTATAGGGTTAACAAAATTCTAATCAATTTTAATAAATCAACATTATTTCTAGGATAATAAGGAATTTACAAAATTTAATGTCAGAATAATAGAAAAATGAAACAAATAATTAAAAAAAAAACAAGATGTGTTTGTGAAACACTATGACCCGGAAACGGGAATTCTTTAGAAACGGGTAAAGGGTTAAAATTTTGACCTTGACCTTGATGAAATGACCTTCCCCAGTTGCACCTTGTTGAGACCTATCTACGTACCAAATATTAGCATTGGCACTTAATCAGGGTTGAAGTTATAAGAAAATGTTTAGTTGGCAGGTTAAGTTTTGCAGACAGACAGACGGACAGACAGACAGACAGACACCGGTAAAACAATATGCCCCTGATCTTATCGATGCGGGGGCATAAAAATTATGGCTCTTTTGAATTTCATTGTATGCATCAAATGAGAAAAATATTGCAAATGGAGGACTTGGTGCAAAGGAGTTGCAAAGTATGTATAAAGATTTGCACTTGCAACAGTTTTGCACTTACCTTTACAAAGATAGTTTGAGTTTGAATGGGGTTTTAGGCCGCTTTCAACAATCTTTCAGTTATATCGAGGTGGCTGGAGCACCTAACAATGGAATCCTGGAATTTCTCACACCAGTACTATCATTACATCCTATGCTAGCCTCCAGCTGCTATCCCACATAGGTCTACAATTATCGACCCATTGGTGAGAGACAAGTAGTCAGAAAGGATAAGCGCCACAGTCAGGAATTGAACCCGGGACCTCCAGATTGATAGTCCGACGAGCTACCAACTGCGCTATGACGGCGGTACAAAGATAGAAATGAGTTCCATAAAGTCACCAAAGCTTTAATTATGAAAAAGAAAAACCATGTATTTCAGTAAACTTAACTTCTGTAAATGGTTCTATATCTAGTTTTTTCCATGATTCCAGTTACACAAACATAAACAATGGCAGGTCACAGATCTTTTTAAAAAAATCTTTGGTATCTGAGATCAACTTAGGCATACCCATTTATTACAAACTAATACCTTTTTTTTGTATTTTCTATTTATATTTATTTTCAACTTACTTTGGATGTACAGTATATAACCTAATCTGTATTCCTAGCCCAGATGTACTTTCTGATGGTCTTTTATCGTCGTCCTCCTTATCTTCCTTATCAATTTCTCCTGAAATTTACATCAATTATTCGAGATATAAAACAGCTTGTAAGAAACTTAATTTCAGAGTGCAAGGTACTCTGATCTGTAAGCAATTACTTCATTTTCTGCAATGTTTTCTACCTTAAAGTAAAAGAAATCCAAAATCCTATGAACTAAATGTTGTCGTTTGCAACTTCTTTCGATTTGAACCCGTCTTAAACTTTGTCATCTGATAATGGGTTAAGCAATAATGTTTGGATGATAAAGGGAACTGGTTGCTCTACACACTTTTTCATGATATATCAGTAGGATTTGTAGTTTTCACTTAATACTATGTTGTTTATGAGATAGTGCTAATGAGTTCTAACTAACTAGGATTTAATTGTGATAATTTCTAGATGAAATACAGTCAGGCCGCGATACCCCGACCATCGTTAAATCGGCAAACTCAGTTAACGACAAAAAAACACTGGGAACAAGCCTCACCTTACATAATTCTGACCCGTTTGAACAGCATATTCAAGTACCGACACCGACGGACATTTGTCGGAACAAATCTTCGGAATTTAATGAATTTTGCTTCAGTTTATCGGAATTTTTTCAGCCCATGTTTTACGGTTGTTGACATGCCGTAAAGGGTGTCGTAAAATCCTTTATCCGCAGTTGTCGTAAACAATATAGGTTACACAATAGACTTGATTATCGATTTTTTACACCTTCTGATTAATAGTGTTTACTGTAAATAAAATACCTTTGGCAAGTTTTTCACACTTAAATTACCGGTGTTGTATGTTTTATTGAATTCGGTTGTCTTTATTTGAGATGTTTGAGCAATTTGAGAAGTTTGAGAAATCTGAGAATTTTGAGAAGCGCCCTTACTAAATGCGAGAAACAATTTTCTTCGTTATTTTTATTATCATTGTCCCAATCCGTAACGTAATACGTAAACTTCCCAGCTTTTAGCCTGTTCCTTTTTACAACTTTCACTTCCTGTCTAGTCCGTCATTTCTCGCCGACATCCCGAAAAATCTCCCGATACCCAAAATCTCCTGCTCCATTACAACGACTGACTCAGTTACCGACAGGAATTGTGTGGGGACAAAGTATGTCGTTATAACAGGGTTTGACTGTACATAAACTTTTATAAAAAACTTCTTTTGGAAGGAGAACTTAACTGAATTTACTTAAAAGAAGTTGTAGCTTAAAAGATGTACTCATTCAATCAAGATCAACGATCTATCAATTTTTCCTCATTGAAACACTATGTTCAAGACAAGAATAAAAACCATCTTGATGAGGACAACTTTGATGAATACCTGCACTACAGAGTCTAGCAGAGAATTCTAAACATTTGGTTGTTTAAAATCATGGCCATTCCCTTTATCAGGACTGTTGGCCTTTCCAACTAACGGATCATGGCGGTCAATCAAAGGATCAACTGACCAATCATATCATTTATTTGAACCAGAAGTGAACTTTGAACTCTGACATTGGCCAACATAACATCATTGACTACAGCTAATTCCAGCTGAATTATAGTGTTTAGGTTACCATCCAACCATTTTACTTTCGAGTTACATGCTACAGACCATAGATTTTTCAAAATAATGCTGATATATCAAAGTGGAACTTCCTATAGAAGCTCAAGGGGCCTGGCCAGCACTTCGTTAATATAATATCTACTGGAACAGGGTGCCCATTCACGTACTGCAGTACGTGATTCACACATAATTATGTCAGTTCACATACAACTCTTACACCAAGACGTGCATGAATGTACAGAATAAAAAGAAACATGTGTGTGCATTTAAAATTATTAGGGCATAGAACAAGAAACTCTCTGTGCATATATTTTCCTAAAAACCGTACAATATTGCAAGCAAAGTAGACAAAAATCGCATCAGGGACAAGTAATTTCCCTTTCATATGATGGGAACCATCCCTTCTTTCTGGTCTGTGTTTAATTTATCAGGGAACAGGGGAAGCAGCAGTTAATAAAGTTTATATAATATGGATCTTGATGGCCTCACCAGTTTGTTTTGAAATAAGTCAAAAGTTGTGCTATTTTTCAAACAATACGCAAGATATGTACATGTGTTTGGTGAGAAACTGACAAGAATTCATACTATAGAATTTGATTTTGAAATAATTTCTCTTGTCAGTTCCATTGTACATGTAAGTCAGGTGTGACAAAATGTAGCTGTTTATTTAACCTTGTAGTTTTGTTTTAGCTACGTAATTTGCTGTCTGCAAAATGTCGCAACAAAACATATTCTTTTTCTCTGCAAATGGTGACTTTTGGACAGTAGTAAGGCCATTTGATATTTTTGTACAAGAATCATTCAATACAAGAGTTTGAGCTAACAATGAGCTGACATGCTGGAATAGCCTGCTCCAAAATGCCATAACCCCCCCCCCCCCCTTGTAATTGACTTGTTACGAGTTGTTTAGCCATCACTCTCATATCCCATTTAACCCTTCCAAAATCCAATAATTAAGAAAAGTAAATTGTCAAAAATCAGCTTTTCAAAAAATTTATCTGAAACTTGTACATGATGTGTGGCACTTATTTACTGATTATTAACAAAGTATATAACTAAACATTGTCATTCGGTAAAGGGGCCGGATTCATATGGAGTACCCTTAACCCTGAAAGTAAAAGGTACACTGTACCCCCAGATTTTTCTTTGTACCCCCATTTCTAAACCTAAAGGGTATATGTACCAACCCAGTAGGCATGCTGTGGAAGTCTTTAAACTAAAAGAGCATTCCTTCTTTTCTGTAATCCAGTAAAGTATCAGTATTTGTCTGCATACTGTAATCTCCAATTTGAAACAGCTATTCATCCCTGAGAGGCTGACTAATCAAGCAGGTTGAACAATAATAAACTGAAAATTTCATGTATGATGTAAGGTACAAAGATCCCAAAACTGCCCTACCAGTGGTGATTTCATCCAGATGTGAGTCATCTCCCTTTGTTTTCTTGAATTTCTTCATTCCTGCATCAAGTATGGCAAAACTGAGACAGGGCTGAGCCAAAGTAAACTCAGACACTGAACTCACATGGGCTGTATTCTGGTCTCCATCTTGATGGATTTGTAACACATAGAGGACCTGAAGAATGTATCAGAACAAATAGAATATTTCTTTCCACATAACAAGAAGCTAGTGTTCTTAATTTAACCCTTTCCTGTTCAATCACTGTTTTTTACCTCCCTGTGTTTTTATATAACAAGCAATTTCTACTTTTTCAACAATATTTCTACCCTTCCGAATGTTTATTTTTCAAATTAAATAAACTTTAAATTGATGTCTCCAAAACCTTTGAATTTTGACCAGTCTAAAATTTTGTAAAACAGTAAAGGGTTATGATTGGTCATCAACATTTCTACATACTGATTGGCTGAAAATTTCAGTTCATACCTCTATGAAAATAATTTTGAGTATGACACCATATGCTTATCTTCGTTCTATAAACAAGAGCTGTCTGACACAGATTATGCTCCCCGAATAAGGCTTTGTCACAAAACTGTATGTCATTATTGGACAAAGAACTTCTTATTGAATGCAACTACAGTTTGAGAGTTCAGTTCACAAGAAATTTGGAAGTTTGACAAACATTGAAGGAAACTGTTTGGCTTCAAAGGCCTGATTCTAGTAAAATTCAATATTATATGGTGAAGGGTTAAATATTTTACCTTGACCATCAAAGTTATCAATAAAAAATGTTCACATACAAAAATTGAAGATTCTAACTTGAGTAGTCCTACAGAAACAATAGACCAATTTATTCTAGAGTAGGAAATATACAAAATGTAAAGCTACATGGCATTAAGCCCCCTTTTAGCATGGTAAGGTTCATTGAGTCAAAAATTAAAATAAACATTACCTAGGGCACTTAATAAACAAAGTAAAGTAACAAGAAATTTTGGCAAATGATAAAGGAAGTATATCTGAAAATTAATGACCTTGACAATTTGACATTGACCTTGACCAATGACCTTGATTTTGGTATCTGCTGTAAAGTCTTGTCACAAGCAATAAACATATGAAATATGAAGGCTGTATAACTTACCACTTTAAAATAATGGACAATGTTAAAGTTAATTTTTCATAATTTTGACCTTGAGAAATGACCTTTACCTAGGCAAATGACCTTGAAGATAGTACCAACAGAAAGGTAATGTCATAAGCATTGCACATGTAAAATATGAAAGCTATATCACTTAATATTGTATACTTATGGGCAATGTTAAAGTTAAATTTTTTCGAAATTTTGACCTTGAGAAATGACCCTGACCTTGAACTTAATACCAACAGAAAGGACATTTAATGCAATGCACATGTGAAATATGAAGGCTATATCTCTTACCATTGTTAACTTACGGACAATATTATAGTTAAGAATTTTGAAATTCTGACCTTGAGAAATGACCTTGACCATGACAGATGACCCTGAACTCAGTACCAACAACAAAACAGTGTGTATATCATTTTGCTATTTTCACTGGTTTGTTGGTAATAATTCACTGAGAAATCTCGATAAACCACTAGAAAGCAATAAAGAAAAAGAACTTACATTTCTTTGGATATCTGATAGAATAAAAAACCTTGCACTGAGATCTAAGGCTGCTTTCATACAGGGGTCTATACTGAAGTTGGAAGGCTGCCCTGGTGGGCAAATAAATCTGAAATATATATGAAAGAAGTGTTTGAGAAACATCATTTTCAAAATACATATTGAAATCAAACTTCTAGGGAACATCTGCTCACAAAGTCACCAATGCTATATCTTTTTTCTATTAATAGTAACACTTGACCCATATAGATATTTCCTTGACAATTCTTTCACAAAGACTGGATCCCCATGAGGCAATAGTATCAAACTATTCAATTCTATCATACTTCTTTCTAGTCATTTGCCAACTTGTGAAATGATGAAGCACATTTAGCATATCTGAATATGTTAACAAAATCAAACCTGTTTAAGAAAGCTGCACCTGCGCTTTACATATTTTTCCTCTTTTTGTTAATTATTTTACCCAATGAGATGTTTTCCCTAATTACCACTCTTATTTGAAACTTTGTCTGCAACTTCTTTCAATTAGGACAAGTATTTTTATCAATTAAGAGATGAAGAGAATATTTTTTGTTTTCATGGAGGTATGAACCGAAAAACCTAATCACACTGCATGAATACGCGAAGAGAATATTTTTTGTTTTCATGGAGGTATGAACCGAAAAACCTAATCACACTGTATGAATACGCTAAGCGGATTCATACATTGCGTGATTAGGTTTTTTGGTTCATACCTCCATGAAAACAAAAAATATTCTCTACATTTCTTATAATTTAATAGCATCGAGCAGAAAAACAAAAGCTTTACAAATTTTGATACCTTTTTGTAGTGGACTATTTTGAATAATTTTTTGACCAATCGGAAAGCTCGTTTTTGATTGACGAATCTAAAAATTAAATTATTTGATAATAAATTAAAGAACAACAGTTTTCTGCCTCTTCTTATCCAACCGTACCTGACTGTTTGAAGACAAACCCAGGACTCGCAGCTCCATATCTTAATCTCTTGATTGTTGTTTGCACCAGTGACAGCAAATTTCCAAAACTGGGCACTGAAAGGTAGAAGATAAGATACTTGCCAGTGATGTGAATGTTCGCTTCTATAACGTCTATTACAATTACAACAGTCTTTGGCGAGAAAGTTGTTTGAAGAATTAACACTGAAATGGTGAAACTTTAAACTAATTAGTCAGTGTATATAAATCATACACCTTCTAATGTAGATATCAAATATTACTGTTGTAAGCCTGAAAGATAGCTGTTCTCTCTCTCTCTCTCTCTGCCCCCCTCCCAATCTCTCTGTCTTATTCTCTTTCTCTCCGTTTTCCCTGGTGATTTCCACCTGAAGCTTACATAATCCATTACCTTATAATCCCACTTTTTGAAGCCCCAAAAGGAAAAGGTTCAGGAAATGTATGTGAAAAATATGGAAATTGTTTGTTCCAAGCAATTTCTGCATTTTCAACATTGTTTTCTTCCCAGAAACACAGCAATATTTGAAATTCTATTAACTTGAAATTATAATCTAAAACTTTTTTTTAATGTGGACTCAACTAAATACTTGGCGTCTGAACTGGATTAACCCATCCTCACGCTATAATGCTTTAAATACCCCTTAATATATAAGCTTTGGAAATGATATGGAAATCGACATTTTTTTCAACCCTAAAAGATGAAGATTTTAAAGATTTCATTGTTGTCTGCATCTTCTTTGAATTTGACCGTTCTATAATTTTACTGATTGGTAATGTGTTAAAGCTTAACTTGACAGCTTCAAAATCATAAAACTTACTCTGGACTGACATTTTTATGGTTATCCAGGAAGAACAAACATGACATTGGCTTTCCACCATGGGGTTTCCATTGATGAAGACATCTGAAAATATAAACAGCACATCAAAGTGGCCGCAAAGAGGAATTAAAGGCTATATGGCAACATAAAATAATTTTGAAATATATTTTGTTTTCTGTTTTTTTAACGCTTTTTATAGCAGACTTGTGATCTATTCTGACAGTATTGATATAGGGGTCTGTAAATGACTCTAACAACGATTTCGGTATTCCTTTTGGTGTGAAATGTATACTTATGAGTCATAGAGCCTTTAAGCCTGCTAATTCATTCCCACACAATACCAATTTCATAAAATGCCTTAAGAAAAAAGCTTTAGAAAATATCATGGAAAAGAAGAAATTACTTGTTTTATATGCAACATCAAACATGTAATGTAAATTAAGATCATACTGCATATACATGCAAGTCTTATCCTATCCCACCTACCAGATATATTCTAGGTGCAGCATGACCGGGTTAACTCTTTCAAAGCATGTGTTTTCTCTATTCCAGGCTACTTTATCTGTTTTAACACATTCCCGGGTGAATTTTTTTTAGAGAGGTCCAAATTGAAAGGAGTTGCAGATCACAATTTAATGTTCATGAAATTTTAGATCTTATCAACTCTTTGGCTAGGAAACATTGTGGAAAATGAAGGAATTGCTTGTTGCAAGTAACTTCTTCATTTTCCACAATGTTTTCCAATCGTTTTTCTTGAGGAGCGGCTAAAAGTGTCATTGTGTGGGAATGGGTAAAGTCTTTAAAGAAACCTATCAATTGTTTGTTTGACCTTGTAACAAGTATTACTGCTACTATAGACCTCATCCATGTATGCACTCTTGTCATACAGTACACTTCCTAAGAAAAGATTTTGCTCTAATATCAATTTGAAGATGAAATTATAGAAGATTTGCCTTTAGAGAAAATTGCAGAAAGCCATTTTCTGTTTGAGAAAATTGCAGAAAGCAGATATATTCATGCACATGCATGTTTTTGTAATAACCCATTAGATTATAAAGTTAATTTTGCATATAACAATATCACTTAACCTATTCCCAATCAAGTCCTCATTTTTACGCCACTCAAGAAAAAAGATTTGAAAACACTGAGGAAAATGAAGAAATTGCTTGTATCAAGATATTTCTTCATTATCCACAATGTTTCTTCATTATCCACAATGTTTTCTACCCAAGAAAACAGAAAAAATTAAAATTCAATGAACTTGAAATCATCTTCTGCAGCTTCTTTCAATCTTGACCAGTCTTTAATTCAGTAGTGTAGGAATGGGCTGGGTTAATGCAACACCACTTATTAACTGGGTCTCTTTGTAAGAAAGGTCACCAGTTATAACAATATCTGGATACAACAATAGATTTTCTTCAGTACCCTGAGTATTGTTAAAACTGGAGTTTTTGTTAGTTTTTCTTCTTATTACACTGTTTACCTCGGAGATGTTTCTTCATTCATATAGACTTGGAAAAATTTCACTTCTCCGTCACTGCTGGCTGTGGCAAGGGCTGTGCCATCTGGGGAAAAGGCTGCATCCATTATAGGCTGTTAATATGAAGTAGAATGTGTTTCAATATTACTTAAGAGATGAAGAGAATGCTACAGCAATCTAGGAGGGATACATTTTTAGAATATAAGAAAATTTTCAATTGACAGCCACTGTGCTCAAATATGTAATTCGACTTAGATATCAAAATGGGTTATTTTGGAAAAGTCTATGGTCGGTAACTTGAAACAATGAAATAGAATGGTTGAATGCCATTTAAACATCTTAATTACAGCTTTAATAAGCTGCAGTTATGCCGTTTAAGTCGCCAAACTAATAACAATGTCTCACATGAATGTCGACTAATGCCTAAATTAAAAGTTAATTTCCAGTCTAGATTTAGATTTGTCTATCTATCTTTTGATTGGCAGGCACTATCAGTCAATTGAGCTCACTAAAAAATTCACCATCTGAAGCTCTTAACCCTTGTCATGTTTCATAAAATCATTTTTCAGATATGCATTTAAATCCTGAAAGCACTTAGAGGCTCTAATTGTGAATCAATATTTCTTTTGATAATTAATTTCATAAAGAAAATGTTGAATTTAAAATGTAAAGCTTGTGGTGTAGACTAAGATCAGACTGCAGACTATGTGCAGACTGATCTTAGTCTATACCGACTGCCAACGCATAACTACTCCAGGTGCAGCATTATAAGAGTTAACCCATTAACATATAACAAAATTTTAGACTGGTTCAAATTCAAAGATGTTGCAAACAACATATTTTAGTTGATGAAATTTTAAAACTATTTATCTTTTTGGTTAGAAAACATTGAGGAAAATGAACAAAATGCTTGTTACAGGTGATTTCTTCATTTTCCTCAATGTTTTCTAAATCCTTTTTACTAAAGTGGCATCTAAAGTGCCATTGTGTGGGAATGGGTTAAATAGTTCACATTTTACATGCTGTTATAACCTACCTTAGAATGACTTTCTATATTTATCTTTCCACTATTGATATTTTCTGGTAAATGTGGCCCTTCTCCATAATCTCTTGTTACCATGTCTACACTCCAGATTTCAGCCTAAAAAATGTCAAAAAAGGATGCATCTTTATTCTAGCTTATTGCATAGTAAAAAAATTTACTAAATACTAGTGACTAACCCACTTATTACAACTATCTTGAAATGTTATAGGAAAAGGCAAGAGTTCAATGTTCATTTCCAGTCTAAATAAATTTTTTTGACTGGTTGAATGACTCTGTTACTGAAAGCAGGCAATTCATCAATTCTTCATTCTTTATCAAATCATTCTTACCTTTTCATTATTTGTCAAGACAAGGACCCTGCTTGCATTATCTTGGGTACTTGAGTCTGTAGCGCTACTGTCGTCGACATCATCAGGGATGTAGGGACACCAGATCACTCGATGATACTCACTGTATGGTGCTGGCTTTGGACGGTCAACATGGAGAATTTTTGTGGAGCTTTCATTAGGTTAAGGGATTTCAAACTATGTCAAACTATTAATATTTTGTAACATACTGAAGACATAATGCCATGGAAAACATTTTGGGAAAAGTAGAAATGCTTAAGAATTATAAGATATGAAGATAAAATTGTTTTAAGTTATGAAAACTTCAGTATGAATCAGATTTGTGGGTTCATTACCTGATGTGCTACAGTTGTGACATTAAGCATTACATTTTGCTGACTAACCTCCTTTGATATCTAATTAAGGTGCTTTGTAGGAGTACAATAAATTACAATAGCTTTCTTTATTTTTCTAAATTCAACTGGCAGAAATAAATGGAAGGATACACAATTTTCCTGCTACCTGCCACTCTTATTTCATAAGCAACTAGTGTCCCTATTTTTGGAAAGAAAACATTATGTACCCAGTAGTATAGTGAAGAAATTGCTTGTGACAAGCAGTTTCTTCACAGTACAAAATATTTTCCATAGCTTTTTCTATGTGTGTGTGGGGATGGGGGTCAAAAACATTATTGTGTGGGAATAGACTGAATGAATATCAAAATGAGTATGTTTAGCAGTTTAAACCAAAAACATAGGAAACTCCCAGAAAGATGCCAGAAAAGGATACACAATTTTCTTGCTATCAGCCTCTCTTATTTCATAAACACATAGTGTCCCTATTTCATCAATTACACCTAAGAGAATGTCATCAGTGTAGGCAAAAGCCAAGTCTATCACTCGACCTGTGAAATCTTTAAGTAGGTCCCGCTCTGCTGTCTTTCTGTTTGTAATTCTAACAACACCTGAAGTTTTTCCTGAAAAATAAGATTGTTTTGTACTCGCTACTTATTTATCTTTTGAAAATTACAAAAAACATGTCTGAAGTGCAGGATATTGTTTTAGCTATTTTTAACCCTTTCCCAAACAATGATGCTTTTTGATGCCCCTCAAGAAAAACAACTGAGAAAACAAACACCAAGCAATTTCTTCATTTTTCACAAGGTTTACTACCCAGAAAGATGAGCAATCTAAAATTTCACAATCTTTAAATAGTTTTCTGCAACTGCATTGAATTTGGACCAGTCTAAAATTTTGCTGTTTTGCATGTTAAAACCAATTTCCTCATTTCTTGAGGGGGGCATAAAAAAGAGGGCTTGTGTGGAATTGGATTAAGATGATCTTAAAGTATTCGTAATGCACATCTCCCTAGGCCCCACCTATTAGCTCAGACAAGAAGTTCCGCTTCAATATTTTAACAGCAATATTTTCCAAATCTATGGCCAATATAATATAATAAACTAGAACTTGTCACAGTATGTGACTTAATACCCCCCCCCAAGTGCTTTCAGTGTAATGAGAGCTTTAACAATACAAGGACATAGCTACTGACTTTGCTTTTCTACAAAGGAGGAGTTTATTGGTAGTTTAATTAGCTTTTTATGTCTACAAAGGATAAATAATGTCTAAGTTCAAGGGCAGATAATTCTTGAACCAGGGGTATTTCAACATGTGGTTAATCTTTGTATAAAGTTTTAATGGTATTGAAGCAAAACTGAAAGAGGAAATCATGACACAAAATTGATAGTATTTTGAACACAGACAGACGGACACAGGGACACACAAACAGGCAGGCTGATTCCAGTATACCCCCAAAACATTCGTTTTGCGAGGGTTTAAAAATTGAATTAGATGGTTGGTGACCTACTGCTTGAATAAGCTGTAGTTACAATGTTTAAGTCATCAAACCAACAAACAAGAGGACCATGATGGTCCTAGATCACTCACCTGAATCATCTGCTGTTAAAAAAATGCAATTGGAGCCAAATAATTATAACAAGTTTCATGAAGATTGATCCAAAACTGTGGCCTCTAGTGTGTAAGCATAGAAATTGTCATTAAAGCCCCTTTTCCCATGTTTTCCTATAGAACCTTCTAAAGAGTCCATCTTTATGACCTAACAATTATTTTGGTCAAAACTGTGGCCTCTAGAGCGTTAACCCTTCAATTGTTTACGCCGCAGGACAGACATTCAATGATCACAAAAGCTCACCATGAGCACGTTGAGCTCAGGTGAGCTAAAAAGGTTAACAAAAATGTCGGCCAATATTAGAGTTGAACGCTCAGAACCGGGCTGAATAAATAATTTCATTGGTCGGTTGATTCATTGATTGACAGCCGCAATTGGTCAAATTCTAGAAATGTTGCATACAGCTCAATTATTTGTATTTTGTGTTTAGTTTAAAATTATTGTTTCAAAGAAACAATCCAAACAAGTATCATATTTGACAAAGACACTGAAAAGTAATACCTGATATGACTATCTTTTTCTTCTGAGTTATGTTTTCTCAGTAGTAATTGTCAAACTAGTCTTGTATTTCCATAAAGATGCCTACCTTTTAACACATACGCAATAATCTCATTATTTCTGTGCACAGCCACAAGATTTCCAACATAACGACGATGTTCCCAGTCATAGTTCACCACTGGAGTAATTTTCACCTGAAATCATGAGTTTGTTTGTTTGCATGGGATTAACAAATTTCCACACAACAAACTTTTAGACTGTTTCAAATTGGAAGGAGTTGCAGATGACAATTTAAAGTTTATGAATTATTAGATTTTGTCAACTTTCTGGATAGAAAACATTGTGTAAAATGAAGAAATTGCTTGTTATACGCAATTTCTTCATTTAACACAATGTTTTCCCAAACGGTTTTTCTTTGGGGGGAGGGGGCATCCAAAAGCATCACTGTAGGGGATTGGGTCAAAAGCTAATAGGAATAATATTTCAGATTTATCAGAGTGAAGTTCTCATATTTATGTGCTTCATTGATATCCCCAGTACTAGGCTAGGGCTCTAAAATGTCTCCCCCAAGAACATACCCAAGTGACTATTGACTCATTTGAGATTCCAACCTACAACCCACGACTTCTCTCAGATTATCAATCTGTTGCCCTAACCACTTATCCACACACTAACAAGTAGGGAGTTTCTCTACATCTATAATTAAATATCATTACCAAGAACAAACTTGGCATGACCAGCAGTGACAAGACAAACAGATGTTCATTGGAGTCAGACTATTGTATCAATCCAGACAGTTTGGAAAGGGTACTTCCCAGTCAAGGTTATATTTTTTCTTAGAGTGTTAACTTAAGGTTCATGAAATTACATGATTCAAAGAAGATTTTACATGAATGGGAACACTGGAATTGTCTTACCAAGGACAAACCTATGTAACCTGTGACATGGCTGGGATATAGCCCACACCCTTCCTCTCCTCTACAGCCCTTTGCTGTAAACATTAACCCATTACCAGATGTTTAAGTCTTAGAGCAGTCCAAATTGAAATGAGTTGCAGACAACAATTTAAAGTTTATGAAATTTTAGTATGGTATAAAAAGAAGAAATTGCTTGTTACAAGCAATTTCCTCATCTTTTCCAATATTTTCCCCATTGATTTCTTGGGTAGCATCAAAAAGTATCATTGTGTGGAAATTGGTTAACTCAGTCAGATTGATTAAGTCTATAGGGTTTAATGCCACTATCAAGAGTATTTCAGTTGTACTGTGGAAGCTGGCTCACCTAGCTATGGCTTCTTGACATTTCTCACACCAGTACAACCCATAACATTAAAGCCATACCAGAAACAGTTCAATACTGGTGTTTGGGACCTGTCCAAATTCAAAGGTCTTACAGACGAAGAATGCCAAGTCCATAGGAAATATTGAATAGTTGATAAAAAATATTGAAGCAAAAGAAGAAATTGCTTTTCACATTCTCATTAACTGGGCTCAACTCTGCTGATATACAATATTCACGTAAGCCAATAATATATTCCTACCTTATTTGAGCCTGTAGATCCATTCAGAGACTGTGTTTTTGGCTGTTTACTTGATACAATATCTACTTCATTTCCATAGACACTAAAACTGTTAGCTGTGTCTGTTCCCTGCAGTGTGCTATATGAATAAAGAAAGGTATTTTGAAATTGATGTGTGCTAGATCAGATGTACATTATATCAATTTCAATGTCTGTATCAAATACAATTTACAATTTCAAATATTAGTTCGACAGAGTTTTTGTTTGGCCTCTATCAGCAAGGCAGGTCATAATTAACCCTTTCCTTTACAAACCCAGGTTTTTACGTTTTATGTTTTTATACTTGAGAAAACATTGTTTGGAAAAGAAGAAATTGCTTGTCACAAGCAATTTCTCCTTTTCCCACAATATTTTCTACCAATAAGCATGGTTTCATTTCAAAGTGCATCCAAATTCAATTGTTGTATGCAACCTCTTTCAATTTGAACATTTTTTTGTTATTTAGTAATGGATAAATCTCATCAAAACCCTATATTGTGGATGCTAATTGGAACTGTCTTGACAAGATGATTCAAATGAGAACCAACGACATATGTTTCTCACAAAATACAAATTCTTCACTTTAAAGATGAAATTGCTCCCTCTATCTTGAGCCCTAAAAAGAGGGTTATGTCATTACATTGTTTTACAACAAAATTTTTGACTGGTCCAAACTGAAAGAAGTTACATTTCAAATTACTCTAAAGTTGGAAAATGAATGGCAAATAGGGTCGAAATCATTGTGTGAAAAAAGCAACTAGCTTTTTACAAGCAATTTACTCTTTTTACCATAAAAGTTTTCAAAGATCATTTTTCATCAGGGCCTTAGAAAACCTAATTGCGTGGTAAATGTGAATAAAAAAAATTCACCTACATGAGTTGTCTCTGAGTTGCTCCGTCATACATGGTCTTCATTAGTTCAGTTAGAGTAGGGTCTGTTCCGTCTCCCGAGTTCTGAACCATCCCAGACAGTGTTTGAATTTGTTCTTGACTATAAGAGGTATTCATGGAAAAGAATGAAGAAGACTATCATATATTTATGAAACTCATTAACATTGATCTCTCACTTTTAGCCAGCAACTAGACGACAAAAATTTAGACTGGTTCAAAATGAAAGAAGCTGCAGACAACAAATTACCAGTGGATAGAATTTCAATTTTTCTGCCTTTCTGGGTAGAAAACAATGAACAAAATACAGAAGTTGCTTGTGATAAGCAATTTCTACATTTTCCACAATCTTGAACCTTTAAATACACAGGCATCAAAAGGCTGGATTGTGTGATAATTGGTTAAGTTCAGAAAATAGCAGAACTAAAGAGGAGTTAACCCTTTCCTGGTCAAACACGGGATTTTACGTGGCTGTGATTTTATACCTGAGAAAACATTGTGGAAAAAGAAGAACTTGCCTGTAACAAGCAATTTCTCCTTTTTCCACAATATTTTCTACCACATAGGATGGTTTCATTTCAAATTGTATCCAATATACATCGTCGTCTGCAACCTCTTTCAATTTGGACCAGTCTAATATTTCCAAAATGGGAAAGGGTTAAATGACATAAACCATAAAATAAAATATGAAATTCATATTAACCCATTCCAACACAGCAAGATTTTAGACTGGTCCAAATTTAAAGAAGCTGCAGAAGACAATTTCACGTTGATGGAATTTTGAATTTTTTTGTCCTTTTGTACAGAAAACATTGTGGATAATGAAGAAATTGCTTGATACAAGCAATTTCTTCATTTTCCACAATGTTTTCAGAAGCTTTTTTCTCGAGGGGCGTAAAAAGGAGGGATTGAGTTGGAATTGTTTTCTTTGTAATCTGATGTCAAATATATTCACAAATGGACCAATCCGGGAACTATCTTACTATATTTTGTATTGTAACCGGGAATGTTTTCAAACAAGGTCTTCTACCTATTTTCAAATTACATGTACTTTCTATTTTCTATTTAATTCATTGAATACAACCTCACTCTGGTTAAGAAAATTCTAAAATTTTGCCTTTAGGGTTAAGAACTAATACAGCAGAAATCAAAATATTGATTGTGAAAATTTGATTAATATTTTGGAAAAAGAAAAAAGTTGCTTGAAACAAGACAGGAAGGTAGGGCGTTATTTTGCATAATTTATGGCAAGTAACATGTAACAAAACAAGAGCACTGCTTGCTGACGGGTGCCTACGCTCAGCTGTTGGATGCTGGATAGTGGATAAAAGCACAAAATGCATCTAGAGTTATCCCCCTTGATGGTATAGGTTGCTCTTTTGATAGTGTACAAGTGTGCCAAATTTCAAGTGAATGCTTTTAGTAGAACCAGAGATATCACAAAATGTCAAAGTTTTCACATGACGGCAACAACAACGACAACAATGACGACAACAAGGCTATAGCAATACATTGGGCTTTCTTCGAAAACAGCCGAGCTAGAAATAAAATGGTTAGTTGGCAACTTACACACCGAAACTATATTTTGAATAAGCTGTTGTTTAAGCAATTAAGTCGCCAAAACAACAAAATTACTTAATATAATATGTTTCAAGTTCAAAGGTTACCCTCAGAAGCTCACTTCTACAAGAGCCGTCAGAGGCGGTTTATGCTCCCTAACCAATTGGTTGATTGAATTGGGTTCAACGCCTCTTTTAACAGAATTATAGTCATATTGTGGCGGCTGGAGCACCGAACAATAGATTCCTGGTATTTCTCACACCAGTACTACCACTACATCCTTTCCTAGACTCCAGCTGCTATCCCAATTAGGTTTACGATTATCAACCCATTTGTTAAGTATATGTGCCGCCGGGGATCGAACCCATGACATCCCGTGATTGAAGATTAGGAGTCTGACGCACTACCAACTGCGCAATGACTGCGGCTGCTCCCAAAACAAGTGCTTGTCACAAATGAATTCATGTCTTTTATAACTTTTGCCAATAATTTGATACAAAAGCATGAATAAGGGGTGTGGAAATAAGGATTTTCTCCACTAGTCCACAGACAAGAGATAATATTCTACTAGTCCAGAATTAGAATGAACTTGTCTGCAGAAAAGTGAATAAATTTTTAGTCAACATTATTGTCAATGAAGAAAATGCTTGAACCCAGCAATTTCTTCGTTATCAACAATATCTCCTACCCTTCATAAACATTGGGTTAATAATTCTTCCAGATCTAATTCATACCATTCAAAGATTTGCTTTTTTTCTGTCCACTGACAAGTGACTTTTAAAAATATAATTGTCCAAAAGTAGAAAAGTCCATGTTTGACGAGTCAGGCATAGGAATTCCACATCCCTGTGAATATTTCTTAATTTCATCTTAGCTACTCCTAGTTCTAATGGTGATTAAAAGGTCCTTGTGAAAATGATTTTATGTGCATAAACCTACCTGTCTTGGAGATTAACAGACCTATCAATACTGGCAATGGATGACACTGAAATGTAAAATAAATTACTATACTAGATGGTTGTCCCAGGAAAACTGCTGTCAAGCCCGCAAAGTTTAGTAGCCAACATGCTCTGGACAAGCACAATTTTAGTGTTTGACCTTTAGCTGTGACCTTGACATTAGAACTATCCCAAAAATTCTTTCAAATGGCATATCTACTCATGATGGAGAATAATTGTTCCAAGTTATTTTGAAATCCATCCATAAATGTAGGAGTAATTGTCCGGACAAATTCGGACAGATGGACGGACTAACTAACGCTCATACACCTTCTTGTCATAGTGACAGCTATGTCTTGCTTACCGCAAGAAGGCTTGATGAAAATAAATTAATTTCACTCTTTATTTTCATTTTTGATAAAAGAAGAAATCTTTTCCAATCAAGGTTATTCTTTCCTTCTTTTGACTGGTTTTGTAAAAGGACCCGTTTCTAATCTGGTTAGATTCAATCCCAATCACACGACAGGACCTTTCAAATTCTAAAATTGTGAAAAACAACATCTGTTCCCAAAATTGGGCTAATTCAAGATTTTCTTATTTTAACATAATTATGTATCAAGTTTCAGGTAAAATGGCTTATCAGCTAGAGCTTGGAAACGGTTTTCAATCAAAGTTCAATCGTGACCTTAACCTGCCCACAAACAAAAGGACACTTCCTTGAATCATTTGCAACAATTGTATTAAGTTCCATGGTTGTAGGTCACTTGGTTCTAACATTAGAAATTAGAAACAAACAAGTCAATGGACAGACTGATAGAAAAATAGACATGTTTTGTATTACTGTACACAGAAAATGCTAAAACAGTGACTTTGTGGGCAGAAGTTTTCTTATTTTACTTTTTTGTAAATCCTTGAATTTCAATATTTAAGAGTCTCAAAGCAATATAAACAATATTTTATCATTTGTCATTCAAAACTAATCAATGCTTCTAATTGGATGGAATTGTCTCTTTAACCTTTGCCATGCTTAATAAAATCCTGTACAGAATTGCATTAAGATCAAAGGGCCCTTGCTAATTGTCCATCTGTCAATCTTCACTTTCTTCTCATTTGAGAAATAATTTGACAACTAATCCTGTGTAAGATTTAAATGTGTCTTTTTGTAATTAATAATTGTCTATTTATGCCAACGATATCAAAAGATAGTTGTGTTTGTTGTCTTTGAGCTGGTGATTCCACCTTTTTTTAACACATAAAAAAATCTGATCTACACTGACAATATGAACAAAGTGTTTGATTGACAATGACTCAAAATATAATGACAATACTAACACAAAGTCAGTGAAACACTGGTCAAAATGACCCCCTTAAATGAAACAATGGTGTATATCATCATTGTTTTCATATAGTTACGATAAAATGATACTTAACCTATACAAGTCCAATTATTTAAGATTATTGTGTTGACAATACAATAACTTATAATCCAATGATGAAGAAAAAGTGATTTTGACATAAAATCAGCTTTTCAAAAAAAAGTTTGCAATCTTTTGCTCTGATTTTATCGGACAACTTGCACATGACGTGTGGCATTTATTTACTGTAAATAAATACTGACGTCTGGTACTTTTCAGATTGAAAGTAGAGGGTACACTATACGCCCTTATTTTCCTTTGCACCCCTATTTCAAAACCTATGGGGTACATGTACCCCCAAAATGAAAACCCAGTGGGCATGCTGATATCATAGACAAAAACCTTGCCCAAATATCAAGTTTAGGAAACCATTAACTTATTATTATCACACTTGACTGAGATATCATAGACATAAACATTTTGATCAAATATCAAGAATCTGCATCAAAATTGTGGGCTCTACAGAATAAACATGTTTTTTTTTCAAGATTTGACCTAGTGACCTAGTTTTTTAAGCCTGCGAGGCCAAATATCAAAGTTCACCAAGATATCATGGAGACAAACGTTCTGACCACATACAAAGACATTTGAGTCAAAATGTGGCCTCTAGAGTGCACTCAAGAATTTTCTTTGTTGGACCTTATGGTCCTTATGGTGGTACAATCGTTCTGTGAAAGTTTGAAGTCAATCAAGATCTTTAAATTAAATTTTAATTAGGCCCCTTTTCCAAAGGTTCTTGACGGATCATACCCTATTTTAAAGGAATGATCCTTATGATGGTGCAATCATTCTGTGAAAGTTTGAAGAGAATCCGATGAAAACTGTTGACTCTAGATTATCAATGAGGATTTTCAATAAAATTTTCATAAGGCCCATTTTCCTGTGACAGTGTTATAGCATAACTCCACTTCTTCCGCTGTTCTTGGACCCAACCAACAGCGTTATATTGGAGTTGCAGTGTAGTACTCTTTCACCACTAGCACTTTCTAGTATATGCTATAGCGCCTTATTTTTTCCAGCAGTTCATAGTTGTTTTTTGGTTTGTTTTTTTTTTTCAGCTGTAAAATTTGCCCTTTTCTGCAATGTTCCAGAGCACCATTTGCAAGGCAAAGTGTCAAATTTTATTGAACTTGTTACTGGCCATCTACACTCTATATTTTCTAAGCAATATCGCTTTTTATTGTGCAAGAATAATAAGCATATGAAGTTTATTATCGACTCTCGCCCCTAACTGGGGCACAAGTCAAAAAATACATGAACATCATAACTGAGGATGCATAACAATGCATATCAAAAACTTACATCTAGCCATAATCGTGAGGAAGATATTCTCTTGATACACAATGAAACTCAATGTAAAAGACATTTGATAAACTAAGCTCTATAGCATTAGAAGGACCAGTCTTTTAAACTTCATTACAAAATAGCCTGTTACTAGACAACTAAATCTCTGACTGGTCCAACCTTAAATGTAGAATTTGCATGTAAGCAACCAAAAGATGGTACACTGACTCCGCTATAACGCTGTTGGTGGGGTCCAAGAAATGAAACAGCGGAAGAAGTAGAGTTATTATGCTATTAACACTGTCCTCCCCCCTCCCCGACAGTAACTGAAAGTTTCAACCGATGGAATCGGAACCAAACACCCAATAATTCGTGATAACACTCCTGTAACAAGTTTAATTTTATACATGTTACTAGTCTGGAAATGAAAAACAACAACTGTAGTTACGAGATTTTAGCAGACACCGACGAAATTCAGCGTGTGGAGAATTATCAAATTCTACCCTTACCTTCCCAGTCTATCGGAATTGAATAATCCGTAAATTTCTGCAGGTCTACAAATTGCGTTTCCCTTCCGTCCCAAGATATTGAGAAGCATGAGTTTTAACCCGAGACATGTTTTATTATTATGATAGTCGTCGGCATTAATCTTATTGAATTTAGTTTTACACCGACGTAAATGTTTCCTTCCTTAGGCATAAGGGATATAAACTAAGTATCCCGCATAGCAACGTCTCCTTGGAGACCGATGAGTTGTTGAACACCGGGATTGCTGAAGTGTTGAGAAAATGTGACGTGGATCGACCTTTGAACCTCTTTCAGGGTTGATCACCTTTCCTCCCTCATGATAAAATAAACTGTACCCGAAAAACCTTTACTTCATATTTGTCAATGAGCTTTTTGCCGTGTGTTTGTCCATACAGAATGGGATTAAATTTTCGGATAATTGAAAGAAATGCGAAAAAATGACAGTTTAATCTAGAAATATTATCAATCCCGTTTTGGTTGAGAAGCATTTGATTTTGTGACATGAACAATTATAATTCACTCATTTTCTGTATTCAGTGAAAAAGTCTCAACTACGACTGATTGTTTTCAAAGTATATTGTCACGATTTTATCTTGAAGCCAAATCCTCTATGACTATGAAATGTAATCAAAAATTGGCTCAAGTTGATTTATCTAATTTCACGGTTGCGCAACACTTACAGACTAGGTCCTACCATGGAGTGAAGATAATTAACTCTTTCCCGTTCAAATACGGAATTTTACGTTCCTGTGATTTAATACTTGAAAAAACATTGTTGAAAGAGAAATTTTTGCTTGTAACAAGCAACTCCTCCCTTTTCCACAATATTTTCTACCACATAGGAAGGTTTCATTTCAAATGGCATCCAGTTTTCATTGTCCTCTGCAACCTCTTTCAATTCGGACTAGTCTAAAATTGCCAAAAACGGGAAAGGGTTAAGAACGCCCAGAGAGAAACAAAGTGTGATATTTTAATTGCATCATCTTCAAGGTTAGTAACTGAAGGATATGAGGTGCGTGCCTATTCTCTATTGATTTGAAAAATATCAATGACCTAAGGCAAATCATCTCAATGTCAAACAGTTTGACCAAACAATCAAACCGATTTATAAATTTAAACACTACGCATGTCATCAATTAAACAAAGTAATTATCTCTGATCAACTGCATCAATTGTCATGACCATCCACTGATAGGTGTTAAGAACTTAAAAGCTTAGGGTAATTATCAATATTTATGTTCAACCCTTATCTTAAGAGCAGATCAGAGATGGGATGAAAAAAATGCGGTGAAATCAGCGTTCACATTGCATCTCAGCATCAGCAACCCAAAATGGTTCCCCACCCCCCAAATTTTGGGAGCCAAGCAAACCCAGTGTTTTCATAGAGTCAGCGCTATGCTAGGAAGCGTTATAAAGGAGTTGCAGTGTACTTGAAAATCTTGGAGCCAGATAGCAAACGCAGGACTAGTCTTTTAACTTGACTTGATTATCAACTAACCAGAAAGCAACACCTTGAACTGATCTAATTTGACCAAGAAAGAGTTTCATAAGGCAATTCAAAGCTGTTAAAATCGTAACATTTTAGTCTTTCTGGGTGCAAAACATTGAGGGAAATGAAGAAACGGTGGAGAAAGCAGGCCGAAACTTAAACGTTACTTGTGGGTACGTTCACAAACGAGTACGAAATCAAAATAACTTTTTTAAAAAATGATACCTTGGATCATTACAAACTGCCTACAAATAATTTTGTATATGTTCATAAACATGTATATTTACATCCTATCGTGAAAATGCAAATATCAATTAAAGATGTACCATTTGACTTTTGTAAATCCATCAACTCTTTCAAGAGCCGACTTGTATCGCCGGTAGATTCCATCGATGATGTTGGTGATTTACCCTCTGCCATAGTAACATAAATTCATACAAGGGGTGCGAATAATATTTTCAAATCTACAAGAAAGCCTCAAGCTTAATTTCAGTTGGTTCAGTTGAAAATTGTTGCTTATTCGAAAAAGAAAATAAGAAAATAAATAGGTCTTAGCATGGCGGCTGAGAGGCCGAACTTGATTTTGTTATTCCAGAATAGGTTGCACCGAATAAAAAAATCTGATCTCGAGCCTGTTTAGCCGTCTGCAGGGTAACTCAGACAGTCGGTTGCCAATTCCAGCTGGATGTTGGTTTGCTTATACCCGGCAAAAGGCTGTACAAAAATGTTTAGATTGTAGAATTAAAGGTAGAAAAGCAGACCGTATGCTGGAGTTGAAAAGTAAAAACAGGTATGAACTACCGCTAGTCTCTCAGAGAATACACTGATGCTGGGGCTGGACATGATATAAAGTGTTAGAAGTGTTCCTGTATCTGGCTGTTCTTTGGGAAATGGTGTTATTGAAGACTGGGTTTTGGAGAAGGGAATAGGACAGTTTAGATTTCTGGTTCGTATAATATAGTATACCATCCTGTTTTTTATGCTGCTCATGCCAAGAAGAGTAAGTACCAAAAGTCCACTTTAAGAAACTGCAGCCAAAAGATCCTATCTAGCTATTTGTCCGTTAACATCTCATTAAAAGTCGGCAGCGAATAGCTAGATGCCTTCTCGAAATAATTGATTCAATTTTAATTACCTGCAGGGTCGTAAAAGGACCGTTAACCGAAGTCTGGTTCTAAGTCAGGTATGTAGCACTTTCGACTAAGATAATTTCTCTACCATAACCCATCTCAATCCAGGTCTAGCGCGATAAACATTATTGTATTGATTGTTACAATATTTGCCTTATTATTATTATTATTATTAGTTTATTTTGATTATCGATGTGGTCTGTAACTAAGCTCAAACAAAAAATATGATAGAGACAGACAGACAGGGATTAGAACTGAGACGAGTTTATTATCAGACTGCACTAATCATGAACCTAATTGACCTCTGCTGAATATGACATATCTTAAATATTTGTCTCATAAGGTTTTCGGGTGGTCCTTTTCTACAGAACTGTCACAAGAAGTTTTAAGTCTGGCCACCCTGCACATTCTGTGTCAATCGTCAGATTTCTCGTGAAATCTTCAAACCAAGGTTGGTTGACTATTTTCACCAAAATACTCATTTGAAAGCTATTGAAATGGTCTACTATACTTCTATTAAAAAGTTCAGAGTTTCGTAACATTTTGTCGAATTAAATCAGGGAGACATGAAAATAATAGGACAAAAATGATCAAAGAACTTTTGATACGCAATACACACGCAATCAAAGATGAATTTCATAATCTATCTATTTAAGATACATATTCAAATATCCAGAAAAAATACCGACCCCCTAAAAGAAATATTTCATTAGAACTAGTTCAATGAATGCATTAACTTATTCCTATGCTTTGAATTGATTGAAAGATCAATTTAGTGAAGAATACATAAAAGAAGTTTTCATACTGAGGACAAATATAGTACAAGATGGATATTTTTATGGGTTAAGGTGAAATGTGAGTGGCTCAAGTGGATAGTTAATAATGAAAAGCTTTATTGGTTATAAATAATAACGACAGTCCTTCTGTTTCGTCGATTGGCAACGATAACCTCGTATCCACAGCTTGATCATTGATCGCCCAACGACGACATATGAAAGTGTTGAACGCAAAGAAATCACGATTGGGTACGTGAATACAATAGACGAGATATATCTTCCATTATAATATCTATCTTAACCATCATACCAAAGAAGTTTTTTTTCTATTCAAATGTAGTTCTGTAGGAATACACAGATTTAAGATAGAAAATCTAGGGCCATTAGGTTTTGCAAATAATTCTTTTGAGATTCTTCATCCCTCGGGCTAAAAACAAGTAAGTGTCGTAAGTCTGGTACCTGCTTATATAACCCACCATCTTGTCGTACAAAGGGCAGCGAACGTTCTTCTTATCTATATTAGAGAAAAAGGTGATTTCGATATCCCTTCACTCGTAAGGATGATAATCCACCGACAATACTTTTATTGACCGTTTAGTGGGGCATCGAATATCAGCTCTAATTTCCTAAATCAATTTGTATATAGTTTATGTGAGTCTGCGCGTTGCCTTTCCACCCATTTCCCATGAACGCCAAATAAAGGCTCAGATAAGCATGTGCATCCACACCGTCATCCTCATTAGTGAAGGGATATCGAGATCATCTTTTCCTCTAATATTTTAGATATCTTTTAGAAAAGTAGAACGTTCGACGCTATTGGTACGATAAGATGCCGCACCGTCTGACCAGAGCCCTCACTATTCGCTTTGTAGATAGCTAATGATTTAAGTTCCTTTAGAAAACCAGCAGTTTTATTCAAGTTACTCAACATTACATCATGGGCCACAAAGAAACTATCTTGTACCATGGGGTGAATTGAGGGCAAGTTTGTATAAATGAACATAGAAAATTCATTTACAGCTACTTTCTTAGGGAAATTCCTGGTTGGAAGTGACTGATATGAAAATAGCCGAACTATTTTAAAAGAAAGACATTTCCCGCTTTTTAATACGATTCAATATACAAGGGTAGTTTAATGAGAAATAGCCAGAAAACAGGGATTGGTCATAGATGAACAAAGAAATTTCATTTACAATTACTTTCTTCGTGAAATTTCTGGTTGGAAGTGACTGGTATGAAAATAGCCGAAATGTTTTCTTTGAACGAGCACACTTTAAAGAAAAACATTTCCGATTTTTTCTTTTCCCTTTTTTTATATTAATATTTTTTAATAGGATTCAGTAACAAAGTAAATTAATGGGAAATAGATTGGTCTATCGCATAAATCAGTTTTTGAGAAAATGCATTTAGTTTTCGTCATGTTGGTCAAAGAGGATATGTGCTAGCTACAAACTAGCCTGTCTTCCAGGCTGTCAGTAAGTGCTTAGGTTTGAAAGTAACCAAGATACATCAATCATGCAAATACATTTCATTCCTTTAAATTACCCCCCTTACAAACTGATCAGCAAAACAGAAAAAGATAACAGCTAGAGAAAAGAAACTTTTCAACTAAAATATAAGTATCAGTGAGACGGGGAGCGGGTCTAGCTACAATCCTTCATCATCATTTCTATGTATTGACTTTTCCCAAAATAAATGCTAACACTTTCTTATAAATCCTTTGTTGTCACTTCCATTTGATAAATCACTTTAGATGGTAAGACAAAGTATTGTAATTGTCCTTTTATTTAAATTTATTACGCTTTGTTATGTATTACATGTTATTGTACTAATTTGTACAGTTGTTTGTCTGCAGATCAATTCTAAAGTGTTAAGAACGCAATAAAGGTGGAACAAAAGTGGAACACTTAAATCTGATTTGCCATGAAAACCCAATGCGCCATCTGTGACGACACGGCTAAAAAGATTGCAATTTTCTGATTATGTACATCTATAACATGTGCAAACAGAGATATTTTTGTAGAACTTATGGAAAGACAAAAGAAACATGTTACTCTTCACTATCCAAGTTATTCGTTCCAACGAGAGAGAGAGAGAGAGAGAGAGAGAGAGAGAGAGAGAGAGAGAGAGAGAGAGAGAGAGAGAGATAGAGATAGAGAGAGAGAGAGAGAGTATTTTGTGACATTTATTTAAGTGGTATGTTGTATTTCTATAAAGAATATATTATTCAATGGCAAGTATCTTGATTTTTCTGTTAAGACAGATAAACATGCAGATAGACAGACTAAAAAGGTTAATATTTCAGAGAAAACGAGAATATTTAGTTTTGCGATCAAGGAATGTTACCATAGAAACTCATCTTGGACTAGCACTTGACACTGATATACACAAAAATAATGACCATTAATTACCAATTTTCCAGGCAGCTGGAAGCTGGAGCATTCACAGAGAATGACTGGGGTATGGGTATATAGTGAAACCTAGAGAAAATGTGTTTGGGTTTCAAGCTCTTATTTCAGTCATGAACAAGTACGACACATTTTGTGAATTTTGCGATATTGCGAATGTATCATTCATAAATATAGTACATGTACTTCAAACTATAACCATCCGGGGTGCAATTCTTTTACAACATAGTTTTCATCCTACCTTTGAAAGATGAGGGGCATATAATAAATCAGGGTTAAAGAAGACAACCATCAGCCGTCATAGTTCGCTCAGTCTGATCAGATCGCAAACTTTCGCAACTACTTTTCTCCGATTCAGACATCTCTATATTTTCTTATAATGAAGTCCAAATGTAAAATGAGTTCGTGAGGTTTAACAACAACAACAGCAAATAAAGAAAACACGGCGAAAGTTAAATGTTTTCACCTCCGGTCAGTCTGCGCAGGGAGACCATACACGAAACTTCAAATTCGTCGTGAGTCCTGAGATCCGCCGCCGGCAAATTTATGCTGGTTTGATGAATTTTGAAGACAAAAATGGATAATCTCGCAAACAGTTTCCATCGCATTAAGAGGTACTGTGCGGAGTGAGCAGGTTTACCAGGATCGAGACTTCTCCCTATCGCCTAATTACAATTGTAGATTGGTTATTCTACCTTGATATACACTCAATTTTGAAGTACCACCTATGTGGATGGTTTGTGCTGGATCCGATCTATTTTTCTAACCGTCTGTCTGTCTCTCTCACTGTGTCTCAGAGCAGCTGTAGTTACATTGTTAAGTTGGCTGAAGAGGATATATGCTAGTTACGATTTTAACTTGGTCAAAGAGGATACATGCTAGTTAAAATGCAGATCAAACAGATTCAAGGACATCCATGCGGAAAAAAGTTATGCTTTTACATGGTTAGGAAAAAAATGTATAAATATCTCCACTACCTTGGTAATCAAAGAATGCTGTCATAGAGCCCCGTTACCATGGAAACACCTCTAAGACTGTCCCATTGCACTGGCATACGCTAAACTAATGAGTGTCTGACCATTAAATACCCATTTTCTAGGCACCTGGAAGTTGGGGCAATGTACATTGATAATCAAACTGAGTAAAATTTGAAAAAATGTGTTTCCTTTTCACGCTCTTATGTATATCATGAACGAGTATAACATAAATTACCATCAATCATAACAACCCGGTTAGTATAAAGTCCAAGTAACTTTTAGTTTGGCCCGAATATTTAATGCCTATTTGCCGTTCAGCATATTTCATGTTATATTTCAAAGTTTTTGAATTCAAAATTAAACTTGTAGATACTTTTTTTATCTAATGCTGGGATAAGACATTAAAATATGAAGCATTTTTCAAATAATACCGTTCGAGCCATAATGTCACCGAGGCTTTAAAAGATTATGGGACGAAAAAGAAGCATGGATAAAAAGACAATTATTTTTCTTAGATAAAACGTACACTGCTTCGAAAATTTCCCGCTGCATCTAGGATCGAACCAGAACAAAGTTTGGTCGTCCTCAAACGATTAATATTATAAGTTTATTTCTTTGCTTTTTTCTATGTCTGCCTCTTTATCTCTCTCTCTCTCTCTCTCTCTCTCTCTCTCTCTCTCTCTCTCTCTCTCTCTCTCTCTCTCTCTCTCTCTCTCTCTCTCTCTCTCTCTCTCTCTCTCTCTCTCTCTCTCTTTCCCTTTATCTCTGATTTGGAAGTGAGTTTCCCTACGATAGCTCTAAGCTATATTAAGCCCCGTCACAAACACATACTCTCAGCCTGCTCTCTCTTACACCATATCCACTTCTTCTTTTTGACCACGTCCATAGGGCAGTGTTAGCGCATATGACTCCTAGTCAAGGGGTCCCGGGTTCGATCCCTGGTCGCGACGAATATCCTTTCCGACATTAGTCTCCCACCAATGGTTGATTGATCGTAAACCTAAATGGGATGATCAGCTGGAGGCTCAGAAAGGATTTAGTATAAGTACTGGTGTGAGAAATATCAGGAATCTATGGTTAGGTGCTTCAGCCGCTTCGACATGGCTGAAATACTATCAAAATTGGCGTTACCCCCCCCCCCCCCAACAATAATAATAACTTTCTCTGAGGCATTTCATCTCTCATGGCCGATATTCATCATTAAATGATTGGAGAATTACATCAAAGAACTACAACCGGAAATTGTTGGAAATAGTTTTTTAATTCAAAGGATTTTAGTTTGGGATTAACATAAGAACGCGAAATGAACGACTTTCGCTAAGTAACATGCATTAGAACTATCTCTGTGCTCTGTGCATACAAAACCAGATGCTTTAGACATTAGAATTTAATGATCGTACAAACATACATCACTATCAAAATGACAGTCGTATTTAAGTTACCATGGGAACCAACTATGCTGTCCGAAATAACTAGGTCCCTTCTCGATTCTTTCTCAATGTTTAACATCTTCAAGTGTTCGCCTGTCTTAGTCGACATATCGAGATGGTTATTCTTACATGATATATTCATGTACTGCCTACAACTTCTTTCAATGACATCTGGTAAAGGGTTTAAAGAGGCATGGAAAACCAATTCAGTACAAGGAGGGTTGTAAAGTGACGGACCACGTCTGACAATCAAATATGGATTACCGATAAAATCGTCCATTTATGCCGGGTGTGAACTTTGCTTTTTAGTTGGTTTGACGACCTAAACGTTTTAACTACAGTACATTCAACCCGCAGATACGACTTTAAGATCTTCATCCAAAATGTTGCCTGTTCATAATTCATGTCCAAGACAACATATCTTACAAAGTAACGCACTTAAAATAACCTTCCTTGCATTATGACTACGATTTAAATTATATGTAGGCCCTACATTTTCACAAACTATTATTCTTTAGCTATTATCTCTCTGTTTTGTCTGATTTTGTCAATTCGCTCATCTACCTAACTGCGAAGCCATGTATCAAACAATATTGATTTCAGTTCAAAGTAAGGTGATTTTGAATCACAATTAGGAAATAGATATACATATATAGCTTGCCCGTGAACTATAACTAGGCCTCGGAACCTTCCACAAGCCAATCATAATTGTTTCCTTTTCAAATTTGAATGTATATCAAGGTAGAATGCCCTTTCTATGACTAAAATATTGAAAAGAGAAAAGTCTGCACTATGGTCAGCCTGCGTACCCAGAATAGTAGGTCAGAAAACGAACGAAACTTTTTGCTCTTCCGAGATGATCCGTTTTTTGATCCGCCAAACTGGCATATCGGGACTTCGCCCTTTATACGTCGTCCATGGTCACACTGCGCGGGCTTTCCGGCATCAAAAATTTATATTTTTACCAAGTTTTTCCACCTACCTGACTATGCAGACTATGCTTTCAGTTTGGATTGCATTTCCTCTTTCACGTGCGCAAGACCAAACTTTTTTCTTCTTATTATCATTATCTTTATTTTTTAAATAAAGTGCAAAGTGTTCAGTTGTCCCGTAATTTCAGATAATATGGAGAAATGTGAATCGTTCCGGAAAAAAAAAAGATACAAGAAATGAGTTGCTAAATGTTCCGATCTGATCAGACTGTGCCAACAATAAACAAAAATATGATATTGTCAGAATGCGACCAAAATATAGTAAACACAGGTTAAATAAAAGCTGTATTTGCGACATTTTGGTTGCACAACTGCGATATTTGATACACTTTTTAATAGATTCAATCAGAATTAATAAGATCCATCCTCACTATAAATATACCAAAACCAAAAAGTATGAACTACAATTTGAATTTGACTATTTGAGTGTTACGGGGAACCAGTCAATTAGCAACTCACACTTCTCCATCTCCTTTGGGACTCATTTCAAATATCCTATTAAGTAAAGCCACTATTTACACAGAACTTTCAAATTGTCAAATAGCCCGCCGTGTACAATTAAGAACAATTATTAATTTACCATTGAGTATAAATAAATATTTTACATTCTTATTTATTCATTTTCCTCATGAATTTCAGACGATATGTTTTACTTTTATTATCATTTTTATTTTACGTTGGCTCAAAATCGGTGATTAAGCCATAGGCATTTTTTTAGATAGAAAAAAACTCGTTTTTATCTAACATTCATTCCATATCCATTTGGTGGGCTGATGAAACCACGTAACTACAGCTGAGCAGAAATTGGATAAGAATTTAACCTATTATTTTACATCGAGTGGGAAACAAGCTTTTCAAGCCTCGATTCTGCTTCCTGGAGAAACAGCAGTACCCGCACCATTTATGTGGGCAAATAACAGACTTAATGTCGACAGACGCCCAAAAGAATCGAACTCTGGACCTTTTGATCGTGAAGCCAATACTTTACCTCTTAACCACGCGTTAAAATTCCCTTTAGTTAATACGTTTCGGAGGCTCGTTGACCGTTGGTTTAATAAATAATTCCCTTTTTTCTGATCATGTTTATGTTTATTCATTAGTCCGATTTTGAAAAAAAGTATGTTAAGTAATGTCGGCATACATCTTCCAGTCATTAGCTAAAAAATAATTCTGATAAAAAAAATGTGATTTATGATGTCGTTAATTATTTTGTAAAACAGTCAAAGTTCTACGAGGCTTAATTCACTCCCACACAATCCCGCCTTTTTACACCCGTGAAAAATTAAATTTAGGAAAAATGTGAAAAAGGAGAATTTGCTGTAATCAGGCGATTTCTCCTTCTTTCCCAATATTTGTACGGTGTTTATCCCCTTCTTTGCAGCTCCAAACAATTTGAATTTATACATTCTGCTTCTTTCAATTTATATATATCAGTCCAAACTTTTGTCGTCTGGTAATTGGTTAATCCGGGTCATAATTGTTTGAGAATTACAGATGAAAACGGAATCATCCATCGATTAAAACTACAGACGGCATATTTCTATCCCTTTATTGAGGTGGTCGTCTACTGACCGTCAATTAAAAGTTAATGTGTGTCTGGTTTATTCACATTGACTGGCCGCTGCAAGAAAGGTGTATCGATAACGCTAAGTCCGTTAGCCAATGCAAACTTAAAGTGGAGGAGATTTCTTCGCATGTACAGAACTCCATTTTATTATCCAAATTGTCGTAAAGTAGAGATGAAAATATCGCATCGGTTCCAATAAAGAATATGGTGACTGTTATCTACAGAAAATGCACCAGTTCTGAATTTATAAAATAAAATCAAGGAATTGTGCAATCTTCTTTCTTGAAGAGATTTCCATTTCACGTTGTTGATCATGTTGGTCACACCGTTGGCATAACTATAGTCATTAAAGACCCTTCTCGCAGCTGACCTTTAGACCCTGTCAATACAATGATATTAAAAACGAAAAATGATGTAACCTGAAGAAAAATTAAAGATAAACAAAGTAAGGTAATACTGCATCATTTGTAAAAAAAATTAAACATATACTAAGAATTGTGATATATTTTACTATCTATAGATTATATATTTGGGCCGAGTTGACCGGGCCCGGGTGACTTGCAACCTTGAGTATTACCTTGATTTGAGCGATGTTCACAAACAAGGTATCAACGTAAAGGTCTTTCCACAAGAAATAATAACGTTCCAAATTAAATGAAATATTTAAGCTTTTATTTCAAATAAATTTGACCTTGAAAATGACACAAATGTTGGCATTTGACTTTGAACTTGGTATCAAAATATAAGTCTTACCATGAGTATATGAACTGTGAAGTCCCGAGCAATTACCGTGGATTAGCTACTACCAAACAGATCAGGGCTAAAGTCTTTTTGAAGACAAATATATGAACTGACAGGAGTAAACTATATGCCCCGATAAACCAACAGATATTATTGGCTGGTCTACGGGTACGGATCCCCCTGGATATCACCATATACAAGCATACCCTGAACTCTTCAGTGTGGAGAACAGTAGACGTTTTGGCGGGAGATGAAATGTTTGCATTTTCGTGAAATTCTTTGTTAAATAACGGTTTTTAGTCGTTTAAAGTAATTATTTTATCTCTTACTAAGTGCCAATCAACATGTTTTTTAATCTACAATAATCACCCGCTCATTGAAACTCCGTGGAAATGCAAGCAGACTAACTGGTTCATCCCTTCGCCAATTTTTATTCTACAGTTGTCAGTTTCCGACAAAGACAGATATTGATCTTTGAAATGCTTCTCCGTCAAACCTTGTTTTGGGTGCATAATTGCCTTATGACACTCTAGATTGCAAAAGTACTACAATCAATACTCTGATAATATCCATAGCGTAGAGTTACACGTTCCTGTGTAACACATTAATGAAGGAAATATTCACCAATGCCACAGGGCTGGTCCAAAAGGCCCAGTATCAGAAATGTTTGAAAAAGGCCCAGTCCTAAAGGGCCCACAAATGAAAATAACCAAAAAGGCCCAGTCCGTAAAGGCCCAGACCAGAAATGCCCACAAAAAATCTGACCCAAAACATCAATCTTAACATTTGACATTATTTTTAATATGACAATTTGTATTTCTTTTATGTTTTTTTTAACCTGATCTAAGACTGATCTGTAGGGAATCAAACACTTTCCAATAATCAATTATACAATGGCAGTTTATGTTAATCTGTTTATTAAGTGAGTTGAGAGGTGTTGATATAATGACCCAAGTATCATAAAGATGAGTAATGACTGCTTTTGATAAGCATTTTCTCTTTTTCCCAAATTGGTTTCAACTGTCATTACAGTAATGTTGCAGGAAGGTGTATTTAATTCTTTTGTAGGTTTTCCAGCATATAGCATTAAACATTATCTTTGAAAGAGTTCAGTTATTTAAGCAAGAACATAAGATATTTGCACTTCTTAACCCATTCCTACTCAATGACACTTTTAGACACCACCAAGAAAAAAAAGCCCTAGAAAACATTTTAGAAAATGAAATTGCTTGTTACAAGCAATTTTTTTCATTAACAACAAGGTTTATTGCCCTATTAGAAAAAAAATCCAAAGTTTCATAAGCTTTAAATTGTTATCTGCAAATAGTCATTTGGGTCAAGTAAAAAATTTTGCTGTCTGGTAATGGGTTAAAATGTATTTCTTCTATCTATCTATCTATCTATTTATACTGCCTAACTCCCCTTTCGGGTATTACTGGCAGGTGATACACTCACAATCCAGATGTTTTCATGTCCCTGAAAGAGAGGCAGTGGCTGAATATATCACTGCTACCCACTTTTACAGCTGGGTAGACTGGGGCTGGCTATTAAGTGTCTTGCCCGAAAACACACCCCGGTGACGCTGGGGCTTGAACCCGTGACCTTCAGATCACGAGTCAAGCTCCTATACCACTCGACCATCGAGGCAGTCAAAACTTCTAACAGTTGTGTGAAATACAATCATGATGACTTGCTATATACTTGTACTTTTGTGAGCCTTTTTTTGACTGGGCATTTATGGTCAGTTTTGAAAGTGGGCCTTTTTATGGTCTGGGCTCTTTGGACCGGACCTTTTAGACACTGGGCCTTTTTTACCTTAATTCATAAGGCCTAGGGCTTTCATATTTTGTATTCAGAATCACATTATGGTACTTTCTCAGATACATAAAATTCACTCTTAGATTAAATGAGATCCCAAGGTTCACATTGAGATAATTTTTTAAATTGCCATTATTATTTGGCCAATTTTTGCAATCGTCTTAGTAGGGAGAACTGTTTTGACCCATGATCATATGACAAAATTCTCGACTGGTCAAAATTGAAAGGATTTGCAAACGACAATTTTAAGTAATGAAGTCTTGGATTTTTTCCACGTTTTGGATAGAAAACATTGTGTAAAATGAAGAAATTGCTTGCTACAAGCAATTTCTTCATTTTATACAATGTTTTCCCAATTATTTTTTCTTAAGAAGCGTCTAAATGCATCACTGTGGGGGAATGAGTTAAAGGGTTAAAAGTTTACATTGAGTTTGTGAGACCTCAAGGTTTTTTGTGTATATATATTTGCATGGACCGATTAACACCCAATTTCCAAGGAATACTGTTGTAACTCATATTAAGCTATTTACAGTAAATTGGAATTGCATATTTTATGTTTTCATACACTTAGTAAAAGTATTCCTCTTTCCAGTTCTAAAAATAGAGCGAGGAGATGGAAGGATGTCAGAAAGTGGTAGAAAGTAGGGTTTTTCTTATTGGTTACTGCTATTGGATATGGAAGATAGTTGCTTATTATCAAGGGGAAATGTGGATTATATATTTTAACCCATTACCAGAAAACACAATTTTAGACTGGTTGAAATTGAAAGCAGTTGCAGGTAACAATCTCAAGTTGGTAAAATTTAGAAAATCTTTGTATTAGGATAAATAACATTGTGAAAAATGAAAAAGTTACTTGTAACAAGTTAAAATTAACCCTTTAACCCATTACAACTCGACAAAATCTTAGACTGATTCAAGTTGAAAGAATTTGCAGACTACTATTTCAAGTTATCCCATTACCACACAACAGAATTTTAGACTGGTCCAAATTTAAAGAAGTTGCAGAAGACAATTTCAAGTTGATGAAATATTAAGAATCTTTTTACATGTATTTCAGGTTCAAAACATTGTGTATAATGAAGAAATTGATTGTAACAGCAATTTCTTCATTTTCCATAATGCTTTCCAAAGGATTTTTCTAGAGGGATGTCATTCAGCGTCACTGTGTGGGAATGGGTTAAAGTTAATTTAAAGCCTTTGCCTTGTATGGTGGAAAACATTATGGACATTGAAAAAATTGCTTGTTAAATTGTCCACCATGTTTTCCAAAGCTTTTTTCTTGAGTGGGAATGGGTTAAATAAAAATGCAGATGCTTGTACTTAATCTGAAATGCTTACATTGAAGTTCCTTAACCTATCAATTAATCCTGACACAGTGTTCTGCCTAGGATTTTAAGAAGTGGGGACAATTGTCCTCATAGCCCTAAAGTTTTGGAAACATTTTCAAAATGAAAGAGACAATTCTATTTCATAGTAATATTTAAAATCATTGCATATTTTCATAATGTTCATAATCACCAGCAGATTATCATAAAGAGGTTTGTGATATCACAGCTAGTACTCGATATCTTCTGTCAATTTGAAGAAGTCTTAAATTCTGCCATCTGGAAATGGGTCAACACATTTCAACTCAAGCCCTCCTTTTTACGCCACTCAATGGAAGAGCTGTGGAAAACATTGTGGAAAATGAAAGAAATTGCTTGTATCAAGCAATTTCTGCATTATCCACTATGTTTTCTAAGCAAAAAGATGAAAAAAATGAAATTCCATCAACTTGAAATTGTCGTCTGCTGCTTCTTTCAGTTTGGACCAGTCTAAAATTTTGTTGTGTGGAAATGGGTTAAAAGATAGATGTTAGCCAGGTCTGAGGATTTGTATAATTTTTTCAATACCTCTTGTGTAGTTTAAGCATTCTAAACATGGCAATTTTGAGGACTTTAGTCCTTTGATTAGAATTGAATTCAGTTTGTCTGGAAAACTACCGGTAATTCCTGTGAAGTAATTTACATTATCACAGTACATTATGACAGGAAATCATGGGTTAGTAAGCTTAAAAGGCATTTAAATGTCTTCCTAGATGCCAATTTTGATTATTGACACTAATTTGAGCGATTTGGTCAGTCCTGTACATGCTAGAGCCAACATGAGACATCTGTCCTTAAAACCCTTTCCTGTTCAAATACGGAATTTTACGTTCCTGTGATTTTATACTTGAGAAAACATTGTGGAAAAAAGAAGAAATTGCTTGTAACAAGCAGTTTCTCCTTTTTCGACAATATTTTCTACCACATATGATGGTTTCCTTTCAAATGGCATCCAGTTGTAATTGTCATCTGCAACCTCTTTGAATTTGGAATACCGGTAGTCTAAAATTTCCAAAAACGGGAAAGGGTTAAAATTATTTTTCTTGGATCATTATATTCCCTATGTTATGGTAACCTTTAGATAAGAAAAAGAAATCTAAAAAATCTCATATTTCTCCCTAGCCATTAATATACTAATGGCTTTAAGTTTTAAGCATTAACCCATTAAGCATTAACCCATTCCCACACAATGATGCTTTCTGATACCCCTCTGTAAAAATCATTAGGAAAACATTGTGTAAAATGAAGAAATTGCTTGTGACAAGAAATTTCTTCATTTAACACAATGTTTTCTACACAGAAAGTTGAAAAAATCTAAAATTTCATTAACTTTAAATTGTTGTCTGCAACACCTTTCAATTTGCACCAGTCTAAAATTTTCTTATGTGGGAATGGGTTACAGCAATATTGTATGGTATTCTACCGAAATTCTATAAACTTCCAAGAAAAGCTTTTATGATCAATTTAGCAATATGGGAACCATCAATCATGGTCCGCTTGTCTAGCATTTGAATAACTGTATTTACTAGTTTACTTTCTATTCAGATGCACTTTGAAATGTTGTCTGCTACCTCCTTCAGTTTTGACCAATGTATAATTCTGTCTTCTTGTATTTGGTTTAAAACTGATGATGATGTGTTTCAGATCATACAACATTATAAAGTTCATTAGAGACAGATAGTTTGATCAGGAGACATGACTGAAAAATGCAAAACTCACTTAAAAGGACTCGTGACTCTGAGGGATGGCGTAGATGCTCCGAAGGATTCAGTGATTTGCTGACAAAGGAGGCAGAAACAAATAAGTCTGAAAGAACAAGAAAGAAGTCCACAGATTCATTAGTAAACAAGCACAAGGACACATTTACACCAGGAAACATCTTTGAAAAGTTAGCTTTTCCATCAGAGGACACTAGTAGGTTCTTTTGAAAAAGTATTAACCCTTGTTACTCTGAAACCAGAATATTCCTTTTTTGGCATAAGGTGTATACAAAGATCAGACTGTACATATGTGCAGGCTGATCTTATTCCGAACGACCTGTTTGTTCTATTCTAGTAAGTGTTGTTTATGACATTAATTTTCAAAAGAAATGTTGACCACTAATTAGTGCTTGCAGTGCTTTCAGCCCTTTGATTTTAATTCATTTCTGAAGGAAGATTTTAACCCTTGTCATGCTGAACCCGGAATATTCCGGGTTTGGCAGGAGGTTGAAGACCAAGATCAGCCTGCACATAAGTGCAGTCTGATCTTAGTCTACACCTCCTTCTTGTACTTCTCCTGCCAGAGTTGTTTATGAAATTGATTTCTAAAAGAAATATTGATTTTTGAACAACAGGTTCTGTCAGCACATTCAGCCCTTTGATTTTACAGCAATTCAGTATGGTTTGCTTTATTGCAATTCTGTTAAAGTGGAATTCTGATAACTTTTTACCAGATTACAAAATTTTAGAATGGTCCTAAATGAAAGAAGTTGCAATTTTGGACTGGTCCTGAATGAATGGAATTTTAGATATGGCTAAATCTTTGAATTTTGTATCAGATGATAATAAGAAAGAAAATATTGTGAGAAAAAATGAAAATGCTGGTAACCAGCATTTACAGTTACTGCTTTGTACTCTATCTTTTAGATGTGATCAAATCTTGGATTTTTTTCAAGTAATAATGAAACCATTGTGGAAAAAATGATGACACATTCACTGGTTTTTCCACAATGTTTTCCTTTGTTATTATTCTTCCACACATACAAATGAGGGATTATGGGGTAATGGGTTCCTGGCAACAGTTTTGTCAAAATCATAAATGCTGTTTGAGGGGTTTCATGTGTTTTATAAACTTGTCTCATTCCCTTGTTATCAAACACAATAACTTGCGATGTAATGACTATATCTTTATACTCCTCAGTAACCCTGTTTTAGGGGTTTATGGGTTGATTTGACTCTGTAGCTTTTCTTGTCCATCCTTTTGTAGCTCACCTGAGCACAACATGGTTAACCCATTCCCACATGAACCTGCTGTTTCACGCGTCGAAGAAATAAAGCTTTGGAAATCATTATCAGATAAGAAGAAATTGCTTGTGACAAGCAATTTTTTCTTTTCCTACAATGTTTTCTACTTCATTTTTCAATTTAAATCGTCTGCAACCTCTTTAAATTTGGACTAGTTTAAGATTTTGTTGTTTGGAAAGGGGTCAAGTGATGTCTATTTGTGTTGTCAGTTGTCAGCATTGATCTTTTGGGCATTCTAGAGGTCACAAATTTTGCCCAATCATCCTTCAAATTAGTCAGAATATTTGCCTCAATGAAGCTGAGATAATTTTGAAGTTAAGTCTCTTCTGGTGATAAACTAAGTCAAATCTTACAATTGTAGGAAGACTAGAGGCCACATTTGATGCTCAATCCACCTGATGCTCAATAAAATGGTCAAGATTGATATTTGGTTACTTTGGGTCATAAACTAGGTCACTAGGTTAAACTATGTGATAGTTTCTAAGGTCACATTTGATGCTCAATCCACCTGAAAATTGGTCAATGAAATCTGGGATGAGTTGGCAATTTAGGCAACTCGGGATAAAAAGTTAGATCACTAGTTCAAATCTTAGAAAAAGGGCCTCATGGCCACAACTAGTCAAATGTTTATCTTGATGAAATCTCTGACAAGTTCTGAATTGGATCAATAAGGAGGAAGTATTCGAACAAATTTGTGTGCTCTCTAGAGGCAACAAATGTTGCCAAATCAACCTCAAATATGTCAAAATGTTTGTCTGAATGAAGTAAGTTTGAAATTGGTTCACTTTTGGTGAAAAACTAGGGAAATAATTCAAATCTTGGAAAAGCCATTTTGATGCACCAGAGGTCATTTTGATGCTCAGTCATTCTCCAAATTGGTCAGAATGTTTGTCTTGATGAAATTTCGGACTAATTAGAAAATTGGTCTCTTGGGGTAAAAATTGTCACTTTCTAGAAAAACCTTGTGGACCCTCTAAGGGCCTTATTTGGTGCTCAATCAACCGGTTAACTGGTTTGAATGTTTTCCTTAATGAAATCTTGAACAATTTTGAAATTTGGTGTCTCTACAAAACAATGTAATGCCAGAGACAAGATTTTAAAGCCCTCTCAACCTGAAATCTCGTGTCTTGATCAAATGTTGAATGAGTTTGAAATGGCCTAAGCTTGAGTTAAAAACCAGGCAATTTCTTTATTTTCCAGAATGCTTTCCATAGCTTTTTTCTTTGGGGATGTAAAAAGGCAATATTTTGTGGGAACGGGTTGACTGATTTTACTTCACATTACAAACTTAAGCGCCACTTGTTGACATATTGTATTTTAGGTCAAGCCATCGCATGGAGCTCCAGTGAAAATGAAGAAGATGAAAAAATTGTAGAACCCGTGAAAAAACGAAAGAAACTATCACCTAGAGTAGTGGCCAGGAAGACCAGAAGATCAGTGGTAAGTCAGGAATCTGCAGATTCTCAGATTTGGGGAGAGATGACTTCTCACTAGTTGAGAATGGAAGGATCGCAGCTGTCAATGTATAGGTTGATAGACAAATTAATGATATATTTAGACTGGAAGTGAACTCCGACCTTATTCAAGCTCTAATTATGACGTTTAGTTCGCCAGCCAACCATTTTACTTCTTTACTACATGGTACTTGCTATAAATTTTGCAAAAGTATGCCAAATTTAGTTTTTAGAATAAAAGTATCAATCATAAGATTGCTTCAGACGAGATTGCAGAAGCCGTTAAATGTTATATTATCTCAGTTTTAGAACTAAAGCAGACATATAGAGCAAATGATTTCACTAAAAATTCAATTTATTCTAGGGAGTCTTTTGGGAAAATTTATTCTTTTCTTCACAATTGCTGGTTTCAAGGAAATATCTTATTCCCATTATGTTTTTTAGCTATATTTCTAGAACATTAAAAAATGCTGAATGTGTTGATAAGGAAATAAGCTTTAGAAAACTTTGAATAAAATGAAGAAATTGCTCGCAAAAGCAAGCAATATCTTCACTTACGCAATGTTTTCTACAGTTAAAATATTCTAGAATTTCAAAACTGTCCTCTGCAACTCCTGTAAATTTGGACCAGTTTAAATTTTCATGGTCTGGAAATGAGCTAAATTGATTATATTCTGAAATTGTATTGTTTGACTTACTAGGGACAGCAGAATTCTCGAGTGGAAAAAGAAGTCGTTATTTTGTCAAGCTCAGACACAGAGAAAGAAGAAAAGGCCAAGGCTATAAAGTGGCAGGTACAAATTGCGCTTGTGTTATAATAAAAAAAAATTGATAAATCATTCGCACACAGTTCCGATTTTTGATGCCCATCAAGAAAGGAGAGTTGGGAAAATATTTTGGAAAATAATAATTTCCCACAATGCTTTCTACTCTAAAATTTTGTCATCTGGTTATTTGGTATGAAGTTTCAGTTAGGGGTTACCTAATTTAGAGATGCCACTTATCTACTTCTTGTTTTATGGCTTTGTTTATTTTTCAGACATGTCCTGGTATAGTGAAACATTTTCATTAAATTTTTCTCAGCAACTGTTTATAGCATTGACTTTGAATTTGGTATAGAGGTTCAACTAGCTGTCTTGCGTAGTAATTACTGAATTCCAGTCTTATCAGACTTGGAAAGTTTTGACTCACAGAGTTTTAGCTCGGCTGTTTTCGGGGAAAACCTGAGGTATTGCTATAGCCTAGGTGTTTTCTTCATCGTTGTCGTGCAAAAAGTTTGACATTTTGTGATATCTCTCTTATTATTGAAGTCATTCACTTCAAACTTGGAATATATGCTTAATATAAAAAAAGCAACCTAATTTGCCAAGGGGGTAGTTCTAAACTCATATTTTCAAGAATTAATGCCCCCCTTTTCCCTTAGAAATTTTGCAAAAATCATGCAAAAAATTTGACCTTTTATGATATCTCTCTTATTATTGAAGCCATTCACTTCAAACTTGAATATATGCTCAATATAATAAAAGAAACCTAATTTGACAAGAGGGGTAATTCTTAGTTCATAATTCAAGAATTATGTCCCCCTATTCCTTTAAAAATTTTGCAAAAATATGGACATTTTGTGATATCTATCTTATTATTAAAGCCATTCACCTCAAACTTGGAATATATGCTTGCCATCAAAAGAGCAACCTAATTTGCCATTTTGGGAAAATTCAAAACTCATATTTCCAAGAATTATGCTCCTTTTTCACCTTGAAATTTTATCATTATGTCATATCTCTTTTATTACTACAGACATTCACTTGAAAACTGTAATATGTCAACACTTGATAAGGGCAATCTGAAATAAGAATAGAGACAACTCTTAAATCGTTTAAAACCTCAGTTTGTAACTATTTTACAGCTTCTTCTATTTCCTGTATTTTGTACAGGTTCTACTAATCAATTAATTTTGCTTACACTCTACTGGCATTTAGCTTGGCTTTTTTCAAAGGCAATTCAATGTATTGCCATAGCCTTGCTATTGCTGCTGCCGTTGTCGTTAAAGAATAACCTCAGTTTGTAATTATTGTACAGCTTCATATGTTTCCTGTAACTTAAGCTCTGCTGTTCTGGAGAAAACCCGAGGTATTGATATAGCCTTGGTGTCGTCGTAGTCGTTGTCGTTGTGCAAAAGCTTTGACATTTTGTGATATCCTGGTTCTACTTAAAGCATTCACTTGAAACTTAGCACACTTGAAAGAGTATCCTATACTATCAAATGGGATAACTCTAGATGCATTTTGTCCACTATCCTGCACCCTACAGCCGAGCGTAGGCACACGTAGGCGGTGCTCGTGTTTTTTCTAACATTTATCTAGTAGGTCAATGTCATCGTTGATGGTGATTTTTTTTTAGAGCTTGACTGGATATTTTTTGGTCAACAAATTGAATGTTGTAAACATTTTGATTTTTTGTCCATTATACTTTCCTGTACACACCAGAGATTTTATGTTGCTGTGATTTTAATCTTGAGAAAATATTGTGGAAAAAGAAGAAATTGCTGGAACAAGCAATTTCTAGTTTTCCTACAAGATTTTCTACCACATAAGTTGCATCCAATTTTCATTGTTGTCTTCGACCTCTTTTAATTAAGATTAGTCTAAAATTACATAAAACAGGAAATTGTTAAACTTATGTTTTTAGCTAAGCTGTTTTCAGAGAAAACGCAATATATTTCCATTAGCCTTGTTGTCTCATTGTGTGAAAACATCGAAATTTCTTTTGATATATGTGGTATCACTGAAGGACTGGTTTTCATAACTTTGAATATATGTGCACTATTTAAAGAGCAACACATGCTATAGAGATTGGTTTCTGAATGAATTTTGAAAGAATTATAACCCCCTTTCAAATTAGATTTTTTATCCACTATCCCAGCAGCCTAGTGCCAGGCATTGGTGGGTGATGCTTTTGAATAATTTTGGACCATACTTTACCACTCACCACAAAATTTTGTTTCAACAAGTAAAACCAATTGTACAGTATGTGTTACATGATTAATTAGGGACAGAAGAACACTGGAGAGGTAAAAGAAGTGTTGATCTTGTCAAGCTCAGACACAGAAAAAGAAGAAAAGGGAAAGTCTGCAAAGGTTCAGGCTAGTAAGGTACATGACTTGTATATTAAATGCAGTAAACCTGGTTTATAACATAACAGCTTAACCCTTTTTTAGCTCACCTGAGCAGAAAGTGCTCAAGTGAGCTATTGTGATCACCTTTCGTCCGACGTCCATCCGTCGTGCGTCGTCCATCAACAATTTCTTAAAACAACATCTCCTCCGAAACTACTGGGCCAATTTTAACCAAATTTGGCAGATATATTTCTTAGGTGGCCCTCTTTAAAAAATTTCATGAAGCATCAGAATATTGACCTCTTACAGGATAGCTAAAATCACGATCATTGGGTCCCCAGGGGCGGAGTCCAAGGGGGGTAGGGTTTATATAGAAATAAAGAACGATTATTAAAAGACATCTCCTCCCAAACCACTGGGCCAATTTGCACCAAATATGGCAGAAATATTCCTTAGGTTGCCCCCTTTAAAAATAGCTAAAAGAATTGAAATCCATTAAAATTTCTGGTTGCCATGGCAACAAAAGTGAAATTTTAAAATAATCTATGAAAAATTTCTTCTTCTGACCAAGAAGGCATAGAGCCTTGATATTTTGCATGAAGCATCAGTATATTGACCTCTTTCTGAATAGCTTAAATCATGATCCTTGGGTCTCCAGGGGCGGAGCCCCAGGGGGGTGGGGTTTATATAGAAAAAGGAGATTTTTAAATGACATCTCCTCCAAAACCATTAGGCCAATTTGAACCAAATTTGGTAGAAATGTTCCTTAGGTGGTTCCCTTTAAAAATAGCTAAAAGAATTGAAATCTGTTAAAAACTGGTTGCCATGGCAACAAAGGTGAAATTTTAAAATAATCTTTAAAAATCTTCTCATCTTGACCCAGAAGGCTTAGAGGCTTGATATTTTGCATGAAGCATCAGTATATTGACCTCTTACAAAATGGCTAAAATTATGATCCTTGGGTCCTCAGGGGCGGAGCCCTGGGAGGGGGGTTATAGGCATGAAGCGTCAAGTCAGTCTTCTTTCTTATTTCTGAAATTATAACCCATGGATCCAGAGGGAGAAGAAAATTCATTCCTTCTTTCAAATTTGCCCCAAAGCCTTGGAATTTGTATTTTAGATTTTTAGATCTGCAGGTACATAGTCTTTATATGTAAGTATGGCCCACTTGTATCATAATCCTTACCTTAACATGAAATTAGACTGTTGAAAGAAAAATGCCTTTATCTCAGGTGAGCGCCCCAGGGCCAACGGCCCTCTTGTTTAAAAATTTTAGACTGGTCCAATTTGAAAGAAATTGCAGTCATCAATTAAAAGTGAGTGAAATTTGAAAAGTAACTAAGCTAGAGTTTAGAAAAAAATATTGGAAATGAAGAAATTGCTTGTCGTAGGTCTCCTTGATCTCAGGTCAGAGCACCAGGGTCAATGGTCTCTTGTAAATAGAAAAGCCATTGGTTATAATGTTATTCCTATATATCAATGATTTTTCACTGTTCACTGAGTATTGCCAAATTTTAGAGTCTACTTTTAGACAACTTTCTCAGTTCTGCATTTTGATGTGCTACAGTATTAACAAAAAGGAATTTGGAAAACATTGTGGGTAAATGAGAATTTGTTTGTCACCAGCAACTTCTTTTTCTCTCACTTTATTTTCTGCTAGTGCTATGTATGGCACTTCAATTTCTATTGAAACACACTTTCAATTTTTTACCAAATTTGATTATTTTACAAATTCTGATATATTTTATCATCATTTCAAACCATTGATCCAAACCAAATTTCTATACAGGAAATTTGTTTAAACAATTCATTTCTTCTCTTTGCACAATAATTTCCATCATAGAACATCAACCACCGTTGAAATAAGTTACTGTTCCAAAACAGAGTTTATTGTTTTATATAAACAGAGAAACCTCTGGGATATTAAGGAAGTGGTTATCCTGTCAAGTTCAGACACTGAAAAAGATGAGAAGAAAGATACACAGGACACTAAGCCCTCTGAGAAGGTTTGAGATTAATTTGATTGCATTCAAATTGGACTGCATAGTTATTGCAGTTTCCTCACTTAATCCTTTGTTATTCAAACTCATTATCTCATTGAGAAGACAAATGAGTTCTAACAACATAGGATTTAGTTATGATACTTTTTTTCTAACAAATATGTACAATTCTGAAGAGATATGGAATTTGAAAAGGAAAATATGATTATTGTGACTTTTTGAAAGTGGTCACTTAACCCATTACCAGAAGGCAAAATTTTAGACTGGCCCAAATTGAAAGAAGTTGCAGACGACAATTTAAAGTTTATTCAATAATGGACTTTTTCAGCTTTCTTGGTAGAAAACACAATGTTCTCCTTGAGGGGCGTCCAAAAGCGTTACTGAGTGGGAATAGGTTAATAGAGATGATGGCTTGAGCAAAATTTACAGTATAATCAAAGAAGCAAATTGTTAAACGTATTTTTCTCTGAAACTTTAAGGCCTGGAACATTGATATTTCAGGTGAATGTATCATCATCTCCAAGTTTGGATACTTCATTCAAATTGGACCTCTGGGATCATATTTCCTCTCAATCTGGGCACACCCTATTTTGATAGAGACAAAAATGGAACTCTTTCAAAATCTTCCTCTCCAATACCAGAAAGCTTAGAGCTTTGGTATATGGTATGTAGAATCTCAAAGTGAACGACAGGATTCATGCTAGCGTTTGAAATTGAGGGGGTCATTGACTCCTTGATCATGAAATTCTATGAGTCAAAACTGATTCTGAAGGGGTCAAACAACGAATCATGAGCATAAATTTGAAGGATTAAGTGTTCACAGATCTTTTCTTCTAAAGATAGCAATTAATTTGTACATTTTTCAATACTACCCAAGATACATCATTGAAAAATTGAGGGATAAACTCCTGCTATGACTCTTTAGAAATTTCTCCCAAGGGGGTCAAAATTACCCCTTTTGGGGAAAATTTCTAAAAGTCTAAATAGGACATGAGCCTTACTACTACAAAGTTTGTTTAGGTGATGTCCTTGGGATCATATTTTTTTGGATGATGTTACTAGGATCAAGCCTCCTTGTTTAAGCCAATGCCAAGTACATTAAATTCCTCAATAAGAATTTTTAAGAATCTTATTCAGCAGCTTGTAAATCTTAATCTAAATAACATATTTTCTTAAAAGTTTAAATAAAAATCTTCAGAATCTTGACAAAATAAAACACACCTTTGGTGACTCTCTACAAAACTTGTCTCTTGTTTCACATTTCTGAGCTTTTACTTGGGTAAATTCTTTTTGGCCTAGAAGAGTGTAAGAAGTTTTGTTATAGTTCTCATTTTAACCCATTCCCAAGGACATTCCTGATGCCCTGAAAAAAGATGATCATGGAAAACTTTGTGGGAAAAGGGAAATTGCTTGTAACAAGCATTTTTTTTTTGTTCTCAAAATTTTTTCTACCCTATTCAGTATTTATTTCTAGTGCAATTTTAAATGTTGTCTGCAACTTCTCTCCATTTAAACCAGTTAAACCCATTACCAAATGGCACAATTTTAGACTGGTCCAAATAGGAAGGAGTTGCAGACAAGAATTTTAAGTTGATGAAAGTTTAGATTTTATCAACTTTCTTAGAACAAAACATTGTGTAAAATGAAGAAATTGCTTGCGACAAAAGTTTCTCTGTGTGGGAATGGGTTAAAGTTTTGACATCTGGTAACGGGTTAAGTTACGAGTACAACTAATGATTAATAAACTTTTGCAGTCTGAAGCAGTCAGTATACGAGGGTACGAGTCTGATCAGGAAAGGAAGGAATCATCAAGGGAAAAAACTCCTCCACCTTCTCAGGTAGTTATCACCCTTTATGTTTGATGATTGCTATTTAGAGATAGTTCATACTTCTATTACCAGACAACTGTATTTACACGTCCAGACTGAATGAAACTGAAGATGACAATTTCAACAGTGTTGTGCCTAGGTCAGAATTTTTGGGGGACACAGGTGTCCCCCTACCTAAATTTCAAGGGGACATTGGGAAATTTTGGGGGACAAACTAAAACAACTTATTCTTATCTGTTATTGATAAATAGTCTAATTTGAATATAATTTTCTGTCCATGCTGGATTCTTTTGCAATAAAGTACACTATTTCCATAAGTTTTTTTATGGCTTCATCTTTTTCATTGAATGAGCGATCTATAGCAAGGGCCCTCTCATATTTCAAACGCAAAGCTACTACTGCACATACATGATAAGCCCAATTTTGTTAGGGTACTTGAGCATATATTGGTACACCAAGTGTCTGTAGCAAATGGTTTAGATAATTTTAGTTTCGATTCCAAACAGGTTTCGCATTTCTGGCTGTCACCCGATTCTCGCAGCTAATGAAATTTTGACAACCAATTCTTTTGGAAATTTCGTTCCTTCCGTTTTTTGTCTCTGAGGAAGAAGGAGATGACTGGGACATTTAGCTGTCTGCAACAGCAGATGTAGACATGGCTGGATCGCAGCCGTCTTTGTTGATTCAACATTGTCTGCTACCTTTCCACATTTTCCTGACATAAAGTCAGTCAAGCGCATCTGTCGTTTAGCCATTTTTAATTTTAGTAACAATTCCGAGACCGGTTCTCGTTACTTTATATTAAAATCGGCTGAATCAAATGGCAAATTGTGGGTCACAGTCAAGTTTTTGTAGGTGCGCGACTGGTTCATAATATTTTACATCAAAATTTGCAGAATCGAAATGGTAAATTTCGGGTCACAGTCAAGTCTTTGAGGGTGCACCGTGTACGTGTAATAATATTCAATGGGTAAATAATACTGTCATAACAAATGTAAACGCCAATCGAGTAGGACTTTTTTCGTAGGCATTACGGAATATAAAAGATCGCGGAAATTTGAGCGCGCCCGAAATCCCGCGATGGCTTAGATTTTAGGGGACATCGGGAATAAATTTGCGGGAATCCCGCGATGCCGCGGCCTAGGCACAACACTGATTTCAAGTTTATGAAATCTGTTGAAAATCTTTGTCTTTCTGGATCGAAAACACTGTGGGAAATGAAGTAATTCAGTGTTCAATCTAGCTTTGTATCATAGGGGGCCCAATGGCTCTTGGTCAAGGGGGTCATGCAAGACAAATACGTAGACAAACTATTGAATTACAAGGTTTTAGATATAACAAACCATAACAATTTGATGATAAATATATTGTTTTGAACAAATTAAATCTACTAGAAAAAGTTAAGACATTATTTCCATGACTTCATTCAGAGAAGTCTTATAGAATGTGTGATTGAAGTGTGCCTTTTGGGCCCAGTCTTCATTTTCAAGGGGGTCATTTTGGATTTTAGAGGGCCATTTTAGCCATGGCCCCCTCTAGATTGAACACTGGTAATTGCTTATATCACTGAACATTATATGTTGCCAACATAAATTTCATTTTTATTTTTGATTTACGTACGTCAGAGCTTTAGATAGTCGGATTGTGACTTATTTTGAAATTACTGATAGAGTGGGCTGTACACAATTTTAATGAAGATTTTAGGATTCTATTAATTTTGTGAAAATTTTGTGCCTGCGAGAGTCGTAGAGCCTTTAAGAGGATTACATTGTACCAACATTCAGAAATCAAAATCTGTTATTTATAACAGGGCAAAAACTATTATAATGTTATTTTCCAGGAACTGAATAGTCAGTCTTCGTTCATTATTTCTACGCAATCATCAGCAGACACCCAGTCAGGATTTGGTGTAAAAGCAAGTGATTGGGTGAAATCTTTACAGCTCAAAACTCCCAGTAAATCGGACCAGGCTTCTGTATCGTATGAAGTGGAGGATTCAGCTAAAAAGAAAAAGAAACATACAAGGTTAGGCTCCTACAAAAGTGATCAGGAAAAACATTCTTGGAAAAGGAGAAATTGCTTTCCTATATAACACTTATTTTCAGTGTTCACTCACTTTTAAATGTTATTTGGCATCTGGTAATGCATTAAACCATTCACCAATTAATCTGTAGACTTGAATTTGCCGAGAACATGCTGACAAAACCTGATGTTTTATCTGTTCATGACCCATTTTTGTTGAGTCTGGGTGTGATGGAGACTTAGTTGTCACCAAGACAGTTTGGAGCATGTGAGTATGTGTGTAAGTGTACCCATAAATTGTATCAATTGTGGATGGATTTTGAATGACTTAAACAATACATCAGTGTTCTACCAAAACTTTAGAACTGCAGAGAATAAGCTTAGTTACGAGATTTTGGTGGAAAACTGACTAACTGTTATTGTCATGGATAATAACTATATAATAATGTTACTGTATAACTGAATTAAAACTTTCTGTGCTGTTTTAGAGGATAATAAAAAAAGTAAAAGAAACAGACTCAAGTCTGAATTAAAGAAAAGTATAGATCCCTGTCCTTATGTCATTGACAAATGCCAGCAACTGTTTTGGTTGGCAGTCAATCAAAACATTTGCTGGCCTTTTCATATTTCAACCCCAAATTTTAGAATGTTTTCTTATTTTAATCCTTGTTGATTTTTTATTTGGAAAAATAATTCAATTTCACTGGCTTTTTGTTTTTTCTTTTTTTTTAATTCATTTATTTTCAATGATAATCGATTACAAATAATCAGCTATTTAAGTGGTTGAGTTGAAGCAAAAAGATGGCAACTTCAGCTAGAACACAGACTATATATAAACACTGAGAGTTTGATAGATGGTGCAAAAAAAACCCTCCTAAATTCAGTTTTGATAATCCTAGGATACTATGATATAGTACCTAGTCAGTTAAATCAGCTATGTTGAAAGAGCAAGTAAATATTCCGTAACGAAATATTTACGTGATACAAGTCTTCTGCTAGGCTAGCTAATTTTTACACATAAAAAATCGTTTGACCTCTACAATTCTGGACTTATAATTGTAAGAAAACGTTTATTATTTATTTACCTTCATCATCTTCGGCTGCTTTGCGTTTAAAAGTTGTGTAAGGCTTGCTTGAGCCATTTTTAGCTCTACTGGCCGAAGGCCACTAGAGCTATAGCGATGGCTTTTTCCCGTCCGGCATCTGTCCGTTAGCTTTTCCTTGTTTACGCGATAAAGTCCACAGTTTTCATCGGATTCTCTTCAAACTTTCACAGAATGATTGTACCATCATAAGGATCGTTCCTTTCAAAATTGGGTCAGATCTGTCAAGAAACACGGGAAAAGGGGCCTAATTAAAACTTAATTAAAAAAATCTTCGTTTACGCGATTAAGTCCACAGTTTTCATCAGATTCTCTTCAAACTTTCTCAGAATGATTGTACCATCATAAGGATCGTTCCTTTCGAAAATTGGTATGATCAGTCAAGAAACACGGGAAAAGGGGCCTTATGAAAATTTAATTAAAAATTCAATTAAAAATCCTTGTTTATGCGATAGAGTCCACAGTTTTCATCGAATTCTCTTCAAACTTTCTCAGAATGATTGTACCATCATAGGGATCGTTCCTTTCGAAATTGGGTCTGATCTGTCAAGAAACACGGGAAAAGGGGCCTTATGAAAATTTAATTAAAAAATCTTCGTTTACGCGATAAAGTCCACAGTTTTTCATCAGATTCTCTTCAAACTTTCACAGAATGATTGTACCATCATAAGGATCGTTCCTTTCGAAAATGAATATGATCCTTCAAGAAATACGAGAAAAGGGGCCTTATGAAATTTTAATTAAAAATTCAATTAAAAATCCTCCTTTACGCGATAAGAGTCCACAGTTTTCATCGGATTCTCTTCAAACTTTCTCAGAATGATTGTACCATCATAGGGATCGTTCCTTTCGAAAATGGGTCTGATCTGTCAAGAAACATGGGAAAAGGGGCCTTATGAAAATTTAATTAAAAAATCCTCATTTACAAGATAAAGTACACTGTTCTCATCAGATTCTCTTCAAACTTTCACAGAATGATTGTACCAACATATGGATTGTTCCTTTCGATAATGGGTATGATCAGTCAAGAAACACAGGAAAAGGGGCCTTATGAAAATTCATCAAAAATTCAATTAAAAATCCTCGTTTATACAATAGAGTCCACAGTTTTAATCAGATTCTCTTCAAACTTTCACAGAATGATTGTACCATTATAGGGATCGTTCCTTTCGAAATTTGGTATGATCCGTCAAGAAACATGGGAAAAGGGGCCTTATGAAAATTTAATTAAAATTCCATAAAAATCCTTGTTTACACGATAGAATCCACAGTTTTCATTGGATTCTCTTCAAACTTTCACAGAATGATTGTACCATCATAAGGATCGTTCCTTTCAAAAATGAATATGATCCTTCAAGAAATACGAGAAAAGGGGCCTTATGAAAATTTAATTAAAAATTCAATTAAAAATCCTCCTTTACGCGATAAGAGTCCACAGTTTTCATCGGATTCTCTTCAGACTTTCTCAGAATGATTGTACCATCATAAGGATCGTTCCTTTCGAAAATGGGTCTGATCTGTCAAGAAACATGGGAAAAGGGGCCTTATGAAAATTTAATTAAAAAATCCTCATTTACAAGATAAAGTACACTGTTCTCATCAGATTCTCCTCAAACTTTCACAGAATGATTGTACCAACAAATGGATTGTTCCTTTCGAAAATGGGTATGATCAGTCAAGAAACACGGGAAAAGGGGCCTTATGAAAATTCATCAAAAATTCAATTAAAAATCCTCGTTTATGCAATAGAGTCCACAGTTTTAATCAGATTCTCTTCAAACTTTCACAGAATGATTGTACCATCATAGGGATCGTTCCTTTCGAAATTTGGTATGATCCGTCAAGAAACATGGGAAAAGGGGCCTTATGAAAATTTAATTAAAATTCCATAAAAATCCTTGTTTACACGATAGAGTCCACAGTTTTCATTGGATTCTCTTCAAACTTTCACAGAATGATTGTACCATCATAAGGATCGTTCCTTTCGAAATTGGGTATGATCCGTCAAGAAACATGGGAAAAGGGGCCTTATGAAAAATCAATTAAAAACTCCATTAAAAATCCTCGTTTACACGATAGAGTCCACAGTTTTCATCGGATTCTCTTCAAACTTTCACAGAATGATTGTACAATCATAAGGATCGTTCCTTTCGAAAATGGGTCTGATCTGTCATGATACATGGGAAAAGGGGCCTTATGAAAATTTAATTAAAAAATTCTCGTTAACACTCTAGAGTCCTCAGTTTTCATCAGATTGTATTTAAACTTTCACAGAATGCTTGTACCATCATAAGGATTGTTCCTTTGTGAATTTGGTCAGATCCATCAGGAAACACAGGAAAAGGGGCCTTATGAAAATTTAATCGAAAAATCTTTTAAGAAATACTCTTTAACACTCTGGAGTCAATAGTTTTCATCGGATTCCCTTCAAACTTTCACAGAATGATTGTACTATCATAAGGATTATTCCTTTCGTAATTTGGTATGATCCTTCAGTAACACAGGAAAAAGGGGCCTTATGAAATGTTTAATAAAAAATTCTGATTAATAATCTAGAGCCAACAATTTTCAACGGATTCTCTTCAAACTTTCACAGAATGATTGTACCATCATAAGGATTGTACCTTTTGGAATAGGATATGATTCCTCAAGAAACATAGGAAAAGGGGCCTTATAAAAATTTAATTCAAAGATCTTTGTTAACACTCTAGAGTCCACAGTTTTCATCTGATTGACTTCAAACTTTCACAGAATGATTGTATCATCATAAGAATTGTTCCTTTCAAAATTTGGTATGATCAGTCAAGGACCACGGGAAAAAGGGGCCCGATTAAAACTGGATTGAAAAAGTCCTCATAAACACAATAGAGTCCATTGTTTTCAACAAATTCTCTTCAAACATTCCCAGAATTATTATTACATTAAATGGATTGTTCCTTTCGGAAGTAGGTTTGATCCATCAAGTTTCATGGGAAAAGGGGCCCTATGAAAATTTAATAAAAAAAATCTTAGTTAACACGTAATGGCCCTAGATTTCACCTGATTGACTTCAAACTTTCTCATAATGATTGTACCATCATAAGGATTGTTCCTTTCAAATTGGGTCTGATCCATTGAGAAACATAGGAAAAGGGGCCGTAGGAAAATAAATTAAAAAAATCTTAATTAATGCTTGTAAGTCCACAGATGAGATGGGGTTGTCTTTATACTCAAACAGAATAATTATACTTTTGTAAGAAGAGTTCCCTTTGGAATTGGTTCAGATCCATCAAGTAACATGGGAAAAGGGGCTATATGAAAATTCAATTAATAAAACCCTGTTAACACAATAAAGCCCACAGCTTTTATCAGATTTTGTTGAAACTTTCACAGAATGATTGGAAGGTCATAACTATCATTCTTTTCATAACAGGGTTTGAACTGTAAAGAAGCACAGGAAAAGGGGCCTTATGAAAATTTCATTTATAAATCCTTGTTACTAAGTCCAGAGCTTTCATCGGATTTTCTTCAAACATTCACAGAATAATTGTACAATAATAATGATTGTTGATGTTTGCATTAGACCTGATCCGTCAAGTATCACAGGAAAAGGAGCATTATGAAATTTGATTTTAAAATCATTGTACCACAATAAAGTCAACAGTTTTCATCAGATTCTGTTAAAACTTTCACTGAATGATTATTCCATCATGAGGATTCTTTCTTTTCAAATTAAGCGTGATCTGTCTAGTATCATGGGAAAAGGAGCCTTTAGAGAATTTTATCTATAATCCTTGTAACTAAGTCCAGAGCTTTCATTGGATTTAACTCAAACCTTAACAGAATCATTGTACAATAATCACGATTGTTGATGCTGACATGAGACCTGATCCTTCAAGTATCACAGGAAAAGGAGCCTTATGAAAATTTTATTTTAAAAATTTGACACCAAGATAAAGTCTGCAGTTTTCATCAGATTCTGTTCAAACTTTCACAGAATGTTTGTACCATCATTAGGATTGTTTCTTTCCAAATTGGGCCTGATCTGTCTAGTATCATAGGAAAAGGGGCTGTATGAAAAATTATTACCAAATCCTCATAAACACAACAATGCCCTCAGTCTTTATCATTTTCTTCAAACTTTAATAGAATGATTGTACCATCATTTGGATTGTTCCTTTGTAAATTAGGTCTGATTGGTTAAGTGACACAAGAAAAGGGACCTTATAAAAATTTTATTACAAAACATCATTATTACAATAAAGTCCTCAGTCTTTATCATTTTCTTCAAACTATCAAAATGTCCCTTGATTTCACCGGATTCACTTCAAAATTTCACAGAATGATTGTACAAATACTTAAATGGTTCTTTTCAGAATTAGGTACAATCCATCAAGTATCATGTAAAAAGGGGCCATATGATTTTTTTTTAAATATTCTAGTAAACATAATGAATTCCCAATATTTCATCGGATTCACTTTTGACTTTCACAGAATGATAAAACCAACATTAAAATATCACGGGAAAAGGGGCCTTATGAGAACTTGAATTTAATATCTTTGTTAACACAATAAAGTCAACAGTTTTATTGGATTCTCTTCAAAGATGCATGGAATAATTGTGGCATTCGAAACACAGGAAATGGGGCCTTACAGATTATCATTCAAAACATTCTTTTGTATGTGATGAAGATCACAATCATTATCAAATTGTCTATAAATTTCACAGGAAAATTGTCGGGTTGTTAGGGAATTTCCTTTGGAATGAAATTGATCCATCAGAAAACACAGGAAAAGGGGCCTTATTCACAGAATAATTGTAGGGTCATAAGGTAACTTTCTTGTGGAAATGGAGTGGATCTGTCATGAAACATGGGAAAAGGGGCCTCGAGGATTGTTGCTTAAAATGATAAAGGGGATAAATCCCTTTTTTTTTTTCTTTATGCATTCTTCTTTGAGCAATTAACTTTGTTAAATATCAGATTTCTTTAACGGAAAACTTGATAACCATAGAGCGTCTCAGGCCCTCATGGGCCTCTTATTTCTGTAAAGTATCATGAGAAAAGGGGCCCTCTGAAGATTTCACTATTAACTCATTAACACAATAAATTCCACAGATTAAACAGATTGATTGTACAATCATTCCAATTGTTGATTTTGACTGTGGATCTGACTATGGCAAGGGTCACATAAAAAGGGGCCTTATGAAAAACTCTCTTAAAACTTCTGGTTAACACAATGATATCCCTTGATTTCACCGGATTCACTTCAAAATTTCACAGAATGATTGTACAAATACTTAAATGGTTCTTTTCAAAACTGGGTACAATCCATCAAGTATCATGTAAAAAGGGGCTATATGATTTTTTTTTTAAATATTCTAGTAGACATAATGAATTCCCAATATTTCATCGGATTCACTTTTAACTTTCACAGAATGATAAAACCAACTGTAAAATATTAGAATCAGGCCTGTGAAGCAAAACAGATTCCTTCAATGTTTGTCAAACTTCCAAATTTCTTGTGAACTGAACTCTCAAACTATAGCTGCATTCAATTAGAATTTTTTTGTCCAATAATGGCATACAGTTTTGTGACAAAAGCATAATTCGTCTCCGACGGCTCTCGTTTTTTTTGACGAGTCTGATTTTGTCTATGTGTAATGTATGTATTTTACCGGATATTTATAGGTATATAATAATAAATGATATACTTTTTAACCCATTCCCACACAAGCCCTCCTTTTTAACTCCCCTCAAGAAAAAAGCTTTAGAAAACATTGTGGAAATTGAAGAAATTGCTTGTATCAAGCAATTTCTTCATTTTTCACATTGTTTTCTATCCCAAAAGACAAAAAAAATTAAAATTCCATCAACTTGAAATTGTCGTCTGCAGCTTCTTTCAATTTGGACCAGTCTAAAATTTTGCTGTGTTGGAATGGGTTAAATTTTGAAGGTGTATTCTTGTAGCTTGGACTTTCTTGTAACTTTGAATTGAGAGAAGTTGTCTATCTAAATCCATTTTAAAAAAAAACAAAGTAGTTTATAGGAACTGTAAATGGAAGCGGTAAAAAGTATTGTGGTTATTATTGCAGATGTGGTTTTGCAGAACAGTTGAACAGACTACAGAATAGAGACAAATCTTCTGTTCGAGTATGGAAACATCAACATACAACTTTGTCTTCATCTCAAGGTATCAACAATGATGATAAAGTTAAACATAGGCTTGTATAGTGAAAACTTAAAAAATCTTCTTCTCTAAAACAAAAAGGCCTAGAGCTCTGATATTTGGTATGAACCATCAACTGGTTGACTTTTATGTTTTTGTGCACTCTGGACTCAGGTGATTGATAAGGCCTTATGGGCCTCTTGTTAGATCATAATCACTCCCTCTATCCTGTGCACGGAAGTACACCATTTTTAGCTCACATGAGCACAAAGTGGGAGGGGAGCTATTGTGATCGGTCGTTGTCCGTCGTCCGTCCGTCTGTCTGTCCGTCCACAATTTCTTTAAAAATCTTCTCCTCCTAAACCAGTAGGCTAATCAAGCTGAAACTTTGCAGGGATATTCCTTTGGTGAAGTTCTACAAAAGTTGATAAAAGAATTTAATTCTGTCAAAAACTCTGGTTGCCGCGTCATTTGAAAATGGGAATCCTAAGTAAATCTTTAAAAATCTTTAAAAATCTTCTCCTCCTAAACCAGTTGGCCAATCAAGCTGAAACTTTGCAGGGATGTTCCTTGGGTGAAGTTTTACAAAAGTAGTTAAAAGAATTTAATTCCGTCAAAAACTGTTGTAACCGGGGCATATGAAAATGGGAATCCTAAGTAAATCTTTAAAAATCTTCTCCTCCTAAATCAGTTGGCCAATCGAGCTGAAACTTTGCAGGGATGTTCCTTGGGTGAAGTTTTACAGAAATTGTTAAAAGAATTTAATTCTGTCGAAAACTTGTAACCGCGGCATATGAAAATGGGAATCTTAAGTTAATCTTAAAAAAATCTTTAAAAATCTTTTCCTCTTAAACCAGTAGGCCAATCAAGCTGAAACTTTGCAGGGATGTTCCTTGGGTGAAGCTCTTCAAAAGATGTTAAAAGAATTTCATTCAGTGAAAAACTCTTATAACCGCAGCATATGAAAATGGGAAATTTTAGAAAATCTTTGTTGTCTTTTTTTTTCGCAGACTACATGGCCAAAGGCATTTATTTTTTATATAGAGCTTAATCATATGATTCTCTGCCAAGTTTTTAAATATTTAATCTCTGGGGTAAAAATGGCCCCGCCCCTGAGGTCCGAAGTTTGGAAAATTGCTTAATTAGAGCAATTTCAAAAGACTTCTCCTCTTAAACTATAAGGTCTAGGATATTCATATTTGGTTTGTAGCATAACTAGATGGTTTTGTACTATATCACTAAAAGTTGTCTTCCTCGAGTCAAAAACGGCCCTGCACTAGGGGTCCAAAATTGGGAAAAACGCAAAATTTGAGTATGCTGAAAAAAAATTCTTCAATCTAAGGAGGAGAGCATTTATATTTTGATAGTAGCATAGCCTGGCTATTATCTTTGAGTTTTGATTAAATTATGCCTGTAGGTTAATAAACACCCTTTCCCTGGGTGTCCAAAGTTTGTAAAAATGCTCAATTAGACCATGTTCAATAGTCTTTTCCTCCCAATCTACAAAGTCTAAGGCATTCATATTTTGTATATAGCATATCCAGATGGTTCTCTACCATGTTAGCTAAAATCTTAGCCCTGGGATAAAACATGGCATTGCCCCAGAGGTCAAAATTTTTAGAAAACACCCAACTAGAGCTACATCAAATATAAGGTGATGGGCATACATATTTAGTATGTAGTATGACTAGATAATTTTGTACTATGTAACAGGAAAATATGCTCTTAGGATAAAAAATGTCTATGCTCCTGGGGGTCAAAAATTGCGTAAATCGCATTGAAAGAATTCTTCTTCTTAAATATAGGTTCTAGAGCATTTACATTAAAAACATAGGATAAATATTTGTTATCTACCATGTTGATATCCTTTGGACAAACATGGCCCTTCCCAAGGCATCCAAAGATATGAAAAACGCTCAATGTTCAAATATCTTCCACTTCTCATGTATAAGTTGTGATGCATTCATATTTTGATATATAGTACATCCAGATTGTTCTCTACCAAGGTTGCTAAAATTACACCCATTGAAGTTGCAGACAGTAATTAGAGTTTGATTGAAATCTAAATACAGAATTTCAGGTAGAAAACACTGTGAGAAATGGATAAATTGCTTGTCACTCCCTTTCTCACTATGTTTTTTTCAAACCTGAGGGTGAAAAATTCTTGGATAGTTTGGTAATGGATTAAACTATAAAGCCAAAGGAATTCATACTTGTTGTAAAGCACTACTGGATTGTTTTGTACAAAGCCCAAAATCTTATATTTGTTTTATTTATTTTGCTCAAGTTCTCTTTTTTATACTAAAAAGTACTGTGATTTGCAGATGCCTCAGGTGAGCGATTTAGGACCATCATGGTCCTATTGTCTTAATGAATTTATTTTTCAGATGCCAGATCTGTTAGTCTAAAAGTACTTGGTTTTGAATACCTGTACTCCCTACAGCTGATAAGATGCAAAGTTATGAATCAGCCCATAGATCAGAGTACACAGGGTGATGCTGATATGGACATTAGGCTTGTTATGTTACCTGTCAGTCAGGCAGAACAGCTGAAACTACAGCCAGGAGCTATCTTCAAAATATATCCACCTTGGTATAATCTAAATTTTGATTCTTTCCTCTTCAATGATCTTAATGACCAAAAGAAAGTTAATAAAAGAAAAACATTGTGAATAAAGAAGACATTGGATATGAGTATTTTGTTATAACTTCAGTTGCTATCAGTAAGTCTGTGCATCCAGCAATTTCTGAATTTTGAGTCCTTTAAAATGCTAGGTCACAATTTTCATTACATGTAGCTCTATTGTTATTGTTCATAAATTTTGGTAAATAACGCTTATGTGGAAGTAGAACTCTCTGTCTCAGTCAGTGGATGTTGCCAGTGGAGTCAGTGGACAGGGCCAGAGATCCTGATATTGTACTGATAAACACTACTTGTACACTGCAACTCCTCTACAACGCTACCCGGCACAGCGCTGACTCCATTATAACCCGGGGTCCGCTTGGCTCCCAAAATTTGGGGGGGGGGGCATTTTGGGTTGCAGATGCTGAGATACGACGTTAATTCTGATTTGGCCGCGATTTTTTCATCCCGTCTTTGACCCGTCCGAAGAAAAAGGGTTGCACATAAAAATCGATAATTATCCGAAGCCAGGTAAGTTTTTAACACCTTATGTGGACGGTCCTGGTCATTAATGCATTAGTTCATAGGTAATTGCTTTGTTTGATTGATGACACGCGTAGTGTTTTAATTTACAAAATCGGTTTGATTATTTGGTCTTACTGTTTGACATTGAGATGATCAATGCCTTAGGTCTTTGATATTTTTTAAAACAATATTGAATAGGCACGCTCCTCGGTATCCTTCAGTTTCAAACCTCTAAGGTGGTGCGATTGAAATATCACACTGTTTAACTCTCGGCGTTCTTAATTTTCTTCAGTCTCCGGTAGGACATGTTCTTAAAGTAATGCGCGAGCCTAATTTTTATTTCACTTCATAGTTTGCTGGTATCCGGAGCTCGAAGAGGTCAGTGGCTTCAAGATAAAAACGCAACAATGTGCTTAGAAAACAATCAGTCGTAGTTCCGACGTTTTCGCTAAATAAAGAAAATAAGTGAATTTTAATTGTAAATGTCACAATATCGCAAGATTTTCATCCGAAACGGGATAGATAATATAAGTAGATTAAAATAAAATACCGTTATTTTTCCGAATTTCTTTCAATAATCCGAAAATTTAATGTCATTCTGTATGATCAAAAGCTCGTCGACAAATTTGAAGTAAAGGTTTTTCGGGTACAGTTTTTTTTATTCTGAGGGAGGAAAGGTGATCAAAGGCGCCGCCGCCAGATGTTCAGCTATTTATGGGAGAGTTTCCGGAGTTGACACGTGCCAGACGCATACCCCGTGTAATTCTTGCTGACCGAAATTTTTACTCTTGTCGTTATGAAACCAGACATTCCACCGTCTCGGATATTTTTCAATTATTATTACCTTCATTTTTACGATTAAGAGTTAGCCGCTACATGTATACGTGCAACTGGTCGGTTTAAATTCCTGATTCGTAAATAACTAGGTTCAGATAGAGTTCTTTGTCGATTTATTGTTACGGTATTTTTAACAATGGTAAAGAAATTAGATCAAGTCTATTACCGCGAAAGAGGTTCGAAGGTCGATCCACGAGACATTTTCTGATAACTCCACTTCTTCTGCTGTTTCATTTCTTGGACCCCACCAACAGCGTTATAGTGGAGCTGCAGTGTACTAAATAAAGCTCATTGTTCATTCATTTGATGTGAACAGGTAACTTTTCTCTACTATTTTGTATGGGTGTATTTGGTATCTTTTCAGGCAGCAGCTAGAGTTAAGTACAGGCCAACAGATCATGTTATGTGCAAAATACTGTCATGTTTTGGAGCAGTCTGATAGTCAACCAGATCTCAATAAAGAAGATACACATGTTGAAAGACAGGATATAACAGCCGTGTGGAACTGTCCATGTGTTCAAGGTTGTACATTTTATCCTTCAGCCCATATCCAGATGACAACATTTTAGACTGGTCTAAATTCAAAAACAAGTTGTAGATGACAGTTTATAGTTCATGAGATTTTAAAAGTATCATCTTGTGAGGAAGAAATTATTATACCTTCCAAAACTTTGTTTGGGGGGTATATAGGAGTCAGCTTGTCGGTCCGTCTGTCGATCGGTCAGTCCTTCTGTCTGTAGCTTTTTCGTGTCCGCTCAATTTCTGGGCAACCATTGGACAATTTGATTCAAACTTCACTGATATAATCAGTATCAAGCAGAGATGTGCATATTCTATTTTGGTTACTGTCCATTGATTTTTGACGGAGTTAAGGCCCTTTGGTGAAAAATCATGTCCGCTCATATCTCAGCAACCATTGGACGGATTTGATTCAAATTTCACAGAAAGACTTGGTATAAGTCAGACATGTGCATATTCTATTTTGGTTATGGTCTATTGATTTTTGACTGAGTTATGGCCCTTCTATTAAATTTTTTCATTACGGCCCTTTGGCGGATAGCACTTGTATATGGACAAGCGCCGTTGGGGGATATTGGTCCGCTTTGCAACAATGTCTAGCTTTGAATAATGCAGGAGTTAGCCTTGACCAGTTGAATTCATTTTAAGTTAACCCATTACCACACAATCCAGGCTTATTATACCCTGTTAGAATTTTCTGATGAAAATATAAAAGAAGGAGAATTTGTTTGGAACATGCAATAAGTCCTTTTATCAAAATGTTTCAATCCCATTTGGCTCTTATTTTCCAATTCTAACTAAATTTGAGTAAACGTCTGCAACTGTTTTCAATTTGTATCAGATTTTGTTAGTTTATACTAATTTCATTTAATTTGATTGAGACAAAAGCTTTAAGTTTTAAGAGTCACACTCAAACACTCACCACCCAGATGTTTTCATGTCCCTGAAAGAGAGGCAGTGGCTTAAACCCATTACTACACAATTTCACAGCTTGGTGAAATGGGGCTAGCTATTAAGTATTTTGCCCATGAACATGTCCTGTGATAAAGGAGCTTGAACCCATGACCTTCAGATCGCAAGTTAAGGACATATACCATTCGGCCATCGATGTAGTCAAGCTTACATTTTGTTGTCTAGTAATTGTCTGCCATTTTTATAGACTTTTTGAATTTTAAAATTCATATGTACCCATGAAATTACTCTTCAATGACAGCACTTGTGTCTTAAAACAAACAGGCAATATTCTGTATTCTATAAAGGGGTGAAGAAAAACTGTAAAATACATTATACCAACACCAAATATGTGTCAGCCTTGCCCTTTGTTTTGAAATCAGCACAACATGCAGCTTAAACCATTCCCACACAGTAAAATTTTAGACAGGTCCTAATTGAAAGAAGTTGCAGACAACAATTTCAAATTGTTGAAATCTTTAAATCTTTGTCTCTCTGGGTAGAGAGTAATGTAAAAAATACAGAAATTACTTGTGATAAGCAATTTCTGCATTTTCCACATCGTTTTTCCATGTGAGGGAACATGTTAAATACACACACCTCCATGACCCTGCAAGTCAAAACTGATTCTGTGGTAGCAGTGTTTGCTTGTATTCTGAAGAGTGGGCCATTCCTAGGACTGTAGTGCAGACTGATCCCTGGAATATTTTTACAAAGTGATGTTGTCTTGTAAAATAAATGCAATATTTTTTTCATCAATACTTGAATGTAAATCTGTGTTAATTTTTGCCAGATTCAAAATTTATTAGACACAGAGCACAATTTCAAATTAATAAAATTGTATGATTTTTAAGTCTCTCAATGTAAGTAATAAGGTGGGAAAAAGGAAATTGCATTTTGAAGCTCTTATTTTGAGGTTCATTGTGTTGTAATATGTTAAATGTTATGCATATGTGTCTTTTGTGCTATCTTCAATTTGAATATGACGGAGTGGATTTGGTCTGGTTCTAGTTGTAATCCAACAGTCTCCTGTGTCAGGGGTCCCTAGATTATCCCCCTTCTCTAGTCCTTTGGTTGAGATTTGACCATTCCAACACCAGGGCTTCCCTTGGGAAATTTTATTCTTGCGCCAATGAAATCGCCAATGGCAAAAATTTTGGGCCACTTGGTGCCAATTGGAGACAAAAGTGAAGCCAGTATGAATAAGTGAATGAAAGAAATCTACTATATTGTAAACAAATAACCTGTTATCTATATATATTATGTTGAATGAATTGGGTTAAAAGGTGCAAAACGAAAGAATTGTCATTTGAAAATAAAATGCCCAGAACACCTAGAGCTATGCCAGATGACAAGTCAAATATTTGGTAACCCACAGTACTTTGATTACTAATGTCCGCAGTACTTTGATTACTAATGTCCGATATTTCTCATTTCTCAGAAATTCACTTGACTTTGTTACTTAAATCACCAATAGATAAGCAAAATGTTGTCTTTGCTTTTTATTCGGCACTCTAATAAATCACAAAAATTGTCTTTGCTTTTTATTCGGCACTCTAATAAATCACAAAAAGTGATCAAGGAATAAAGATCGTCAATTTTTTTAGCCCAAGGGATGTGACTATCCGCCATCTTGGTTTGCATGGTGGTTCCCAGCAGGGTGCTGGGAAAACCCCAATAACTCGAGTGATGTTGGAATCAATTTGGTCAGTGATGCGTTACTTATCTGTCTTGATTGACACGGATATGCAATGGATATTGATGGTCGGGTGTCTGCCAAACATATAAGCAGATGTATGAATGATATAGTTGAGCGTCGGTAATCATTTCAACGGACTCAACATCCCTTTGCCTTATTTTGAAAGTTGTCGCCAGTAAAATCGCCAATTTGCCGATTTTAGGGCCGGAATTTATATTTTGTCACATTTGGCCCCATTGGCATTCAGCAGCGGGAGCCCTGAACACAAAAGAATTTTAGACTGGTCCAAATTGAAAGAAGCTGCAGACAACAATTTCAAGTTGACAGAATTTTATTTATTTTTTTTGTGTGTGTGTGTCTTTTTGGACAGAAAACATTGTGGATAATGAAGAAATTGCTTGATACAAGCAATTTCTTCATTTTCCACAATGTTTTCCAAAGCTTTTTCCTTCAGAGGCATAAAAAGGAGGGACTGTGTGGGAATGGGTAAAACCAAGGCCTTGTCCCCATATGACCTTAGTTGAGGCTGTAAACCATACCATTTGAATATGTATGGATTCATTGTATATAACATCTTGCTTTACATTTCCAGGTTTATGCACAAGTCAAACACTTTGTCCAGCATATCAATTTCCTTGTGTGCCTGGTTATATACAGGTGAGTAATTCAATTTATTATATACCTATAAAAGATATGGAGTAAAACCTGGCTGTCAAATACAACTCGACAGAAAAAAAATCAATATTCGGCGTGTAGCAAAAAAACGTATTCGTCGAGTACCGTAAAACACTGACTTCTTTTTTGTGTATTGGCGTTCCTGGTTTTTCGGAAAGTTGGTTATTTCTTAGCCATTTAAGAGAATTTTCTTAATGTCATTTCCTAAAAGGTATATAATAAAAGGAATATTACAACAGTATGTTTTTCTATTTGTTGTTATCGTGTTCTCGAATCGTGTGTAGGTATTTTTTATTGGATTCGACCTTCGGTCTCATCCAATAAAAAATACCTACACACGATTCTCGAACACGATAACAACGCATAGAAAAAGACACTGTGGTAATATTCCCTATATAGTTTTGTTGAGTGTGCTTGTGTTGAGTAAGACATGGTTGTCATTGCTTGAATAAAGCTGTATTTACGATACTTTTGTCGCCCACAGACGAAATATTTTTCATAGCAAGTCGCAGTAGGCTACGTCTGTAAAACATTTTGGAGTATTTTATTTACAATAATCGTACAGTTTTTTCCAGTGTTCATCATACACAGATAGTAATTGATTTTTTGAAGAAAGTATAACTAACAAAAAGAAAAAAAACAAAACTTGAAATAGTTATTATACAAAACATATTTAGAAATAGAAAATCTCAACCATTAGACGAAAGAGTGCTCAGATAAGTAATCAAAAAGAATATTGGAATATTAATTTTGCTATTTGTTTCCATCCCAAGTTAATAGCCTAGGACAAATGCCCAATGAAAGTCTATTCATCTGCTTGCCAAAAAGTTATAGAATATGGATGTTTCAATAGGAAGTTCAACTTATATATTGAACAGTATTACTTTGCAAACTTAATGATTAGTTACATGTAACAAATATAAAACGGATGGTTGGAGACCTTTAACCCATTCCCACACCACAAAAATTTAGAGTGATCCAAATTGAAAGGAGTTGCAGATGATAATTGAAAGTGTATGAAATTTAAGATTTTTTCAACTTTCTCAATAGAAAACATTGTGTAAAATGAAGAAATTGCTTGTTACAAGCAATTTCTTCATTTTACACAATGTTTTCTTTATTGTGTTTCTTGGAGGGGTGTCCAAAGGCGTCACTGTGTGGGAATGGGTTAACTTTGGCTTGAATAAGCTGTAGTTAAGACAGTTACTTAACCAACAAATATGCTAAACACTTTCATAAGAGTTCAAAGTTTGGTCTAAATGAATGATTGGTCTTTCAAATTTTGATTGACAGGCAAAAATCCTCATTTCCACTACCCTGACAATCAACAAATATTGTAAATGTTGTGTGAAAATGTCCTGCTCAGTTCTTTGCTTTGCTCTCATATTAAAACGAAATATCATATGTAGGTTCAGGGAGTTAACCCATTACAACACAATGAAACTTTTAAATTCCCCTTCAAATGAAAGCGCCACCGTCATATCGCAGTTGGTAGCGTGCCAGACTCCTAATCTTCAATCATGGGTGTCATGGGTTCCATCCCCGGCGGCGGCAAATGTTCTTTCCGACAATTGTCTCTCACCAATGGGTTGATAATCGTAAACCTAAGTGGGATAGCAGCTGGAGGCTAGGAAAGGATGTAGTGGTATTACTGGTGTGAGAAATACCGGGAACCCATTGTTAGGTGCTCCAGCTGCCGCGATATGACTGAAATACTGTTAAAAGCGGCGTTAAACCCAATTCAATCAATCAATCAAATGAAAGCTTTGGAAAACATTGTGGAAAATAAAGAAATTACTTGTTACAGATAATTTCTTCATTATCCACAATGTTTTCTACCCCAAAACACAACTGCAACTTCTTTGAATTTGGACTGGTCTAAAGTTTTACTGTGTGGGAATAGGTGAAATGTTTGATTATGAAAGTGTGGTAAGAGCAGACTCTGCAGTAAAGAAAGTTCAGTCTCGTGTACATGCTTTCTTTCTAAAATGCTATAAATGCTTGTTTAGCTGATCCTGGAATATTTCTACTTTGGCAGGCAGCATTTAAGTACAGTAAAACCCCTCTAATACGACCACTTGCGGTACTTTCTGAAAGTGGTCGTAATAGTGGGGTGGTCGTAATACTGAGGTTTGGTCGCTTGTTGTCAGTCATTCGTGTTTATTTTATATTCGATGTTTGAATATATTGATACTTGAAATACAAAAATAAAACTATAAAAACAAGTATTAAAGGGGAATCTTATGTCCTTTTCATTTTACAACATTTGATAAGTTCTACTTTCTCTCCTCCATTTTGATCTAATTCGGACGTCCGACCTCATATTATTTATACGTAAGTACAGGTTCAAAGTGTCAAACTGTTGATATCATATCTTCTATAACGCGAATACCAAACATTAATTAAGTTGAAATCTAAATTTAATTGCTAATTAACTGTTCGGAACGCCGTAAACAAACTAATTGTAACTTCGCGGATACTTTTTCATATTCGACTTTATTACTCGAGTCATAACCCGTGACATATTCAAATAACAATTAAAAAGCTATGCTATAATTCCTAAAAGTGATCGGCCACTTTAATCTTTTTAATAGAAATAACGCCTATTATAATAAGGGTTCAATATCACATAATCAAAAATCCGATATTGTATTGACAATGCATTCGTACCCAATTAGTGTCGCTCTTATCAAGTGTGAAATTCAGGTGGTCGGTCTCAATGTGTGAAGTTACTGGTCGTTTTAGTGGGGTTCAAAACAGTCTATCAGCTTTAGTTGGTACTGAATTAAGTGGTCGTACTTCGGAATAGCCGGATGCCCGTTTTAGAGGGGTTCGCTACCATTGAAATAAAGAACAAAAAAATCCGTTCTGTAAAAATTCGGTCGTAATAGCGGGGTACCCGTATTTCCGGGGTGGTCGTAAGGAGGGGTTTTACTGTATATACAGTCTGATTGTTGTCAACTCTACCTGCTTGTCATTTCTACAGCTTAACAAGTTTTAAATATTAACTTGGTTTTCATTTACAGGAAATAGATGGTTCTGAAGATTACAAAGCTCAAACCATTGACAACAACTCAAACACTTTAAAGGCAGCAGAAAATCATCACTTAAACTCCAAAATGGCAGCCAAGTCTTCATCATCCTTAAATTCATCAAATACAGCTCAAGCAAAAAGTCATTTACACACTATTGGCCTCCAGTCTAAAGGCAGCAAGACTAAATCTGAATCATCTGACAGCGGTGGCAGCAGAGTTTGGGACTCTATATTGGAAAGTATTGAATTTGTGAGATCCAAGGGAGATAACCACTCTTGTCTCTGTTTTAAGGGACATGTCCATAAGAAGGCTCAAATTTTTGAAGGAGAACATTCTACAAGGTATGATTTATAGGTTAATATGAAGCTTTGTATGTATGTTTGAGTGTTGTTCAAGTATTTGAAAGTTAAATAGAATAACAAATGAATAATAAAGACAAATTTATAATTCGTCATTGTGGAAAAGATTAAGCAGTAGAATGTTTGTGTGTTTAACCCATTCACACATAATGACGCTTTATGATGCCCCCCCCCCCCAGAAAAGAAGATTTGGAAAAAATTGTTAAAAATGAAGAAATTGCTTATTCCAAGCAATTTCTTCATTATCAACAATGTTTTCTCCCCTTTAAGTCGAAGTTTTCTAAAATTCAAGCTTGTTAAATTTGTTGTCTGCAAATTATTTTAATTTGAACCAGTCAAAAAAAATTTTTTTTGGAAATGGGTTAATGTGAACAAAAGACATTATACTTAAGATTGCCACTGTATTTTGTTGTTTTTTTTCATAAATGTTTGAAAATAATTTTATATTTATAATTATACTAAGCTCAATGAATGCCTCTGTATAGATCTTGGTCAAGATAGGCTTCGTCTATACATAGAGCCTCAGCCTATTTTTAGGTCACCTGACCAAATGGTCATGGTGACCTATTGCAATCATCGTTTGTCCGTCGTCGTGCGTCGTCCGTCGTCCGTTAACTTTTGAACATTTTCATCTTCTTCTCAAGAACTACTTGGCTGATTTCAACCAAACTTGGTAGAAAGCATCATTGGGGGATGCCAATTCAAGTTTGTGAAAATAGGGGTTCTGGGGGTCAAAAGGGCCCAAATAGGGGGCAAAAAGGGGTAATTTTTGGTACTTCTTTAAAAATCTTCTTCTAATAAACCGTTAATGCCAAAGCTTAAATATTTTGTGTGCATGACAACTAGGACAGGTATATTATAAATTGTGAAATTCATGCCCCTGGGGTCATGTATGGGGCCACACCCAGAGGTCAAAGTTCATCATGTTAAAAAATTCACATTTTCATCTTCTTCTGATGAAGTACAAAGCCAATTTCAAAGAAACTTGGTGAAAAGCATCATTTGGTAATGGTTATTCAGATTTGTGAAAATAAAAAGGCTTTGGGGTCAGGGGGCGCCTAAAATGGGGACCAAAAGGGGGTAATTTTTGGTAACTTTTAAATATTTCATCTTCTTCTCAAGAACTACTGGGCGGATTTCAACCAAACTTGGTAGAAAGCATCATTGAGGGATGCCAATTCAAGTTTGTGAAAATAGGGGTTCTGGGGGTCATAGGGGCCCAAATAGGGGCCAAAAAGGGGTAATTTTTGGTACTTCTTTAAAAATCTTCTTCTAATAAACTGTTAATGCCAGGGCTTAAATATTTTGTGTGCATGACAACTAGGACAGGTTTATTATAAATTGTGAAATTCATGCCCCTGGGGTCATGTATGGGGCCACACCCAGAGGTCAAAGTTCATCATGTTAAAAAATTCACATTTTCATCTTCTTCTGATGAAGTACAAAGCCAATTTCAAAGAAACTTGGTGAAAAGCATCATTTGGTAATGGTTATTCGGATTTTTGAAAATAAAAAGGCTGGGGGGTCAGGGGGCCCTAAAATGGGGACCAAAAGGGGGTAATTTTTGGTAGCTTTTAAATATTTCATCTTCTTCTCAAGAACTACTGAGCGGATTTCAAACTTGGTAGAAAGCATCATTGGGGGATGCCAATTCAAGTTTGTGAAAATAGGGGTTCTGGGGGTCAAAAGGGCCCAAATAGGGGGCAAAAAGGGGTAATTTTTGGTACTTCTTTAAAAATCTTCTTCTAATAAACTGTTAATGCCAGGGCTTAAATATTCTGTGTGCATGACAACTAGGACAGGTTTATTATAAATTGTGAAATTCATGTCCCTGGGGTCATGTATGGGGCCACACCCAGAGGTCAAAGTTCATCATGTTAAAAAATTCACATTTTCACCTTCTGATGAAGTACTAAGCCAATTTCAAACTAACTTGGTGAAAAGCATCATTGGGTACTGATTATACAGATTTGTGAAAATTAAAAGGCTGGAGGTCAGGGGCGCCTAAAATGGGGACCAAAAGGGGGTCATTTTTGGTAACTTTTAAACATTTTCATCTTCTTCTCAAGAACTACTGAGGGGATTTCAACCAAACCTTTTTCTAATTCTTTCAAACAAAATCACTTGTCTTGGTGCTAAGGTGACCGTTAAGGCCCACTGGGCCTCTTGTTAAGTCAAGCTAGTAAAAATTAATGGGAAAGAGTTCATATATGCACACCAAGACATTGCTGTTTAACTTTTTACCAGATGACAAAAGTATAGGCTAGTCCATATGCAAAGAAGTTAGTGTTGATAAAAATTTTCGAAGTGATTATATTTTTGGATAGAAAACATTGAAGATTTTGAAGAAATTACTTAATACCCTTATATATGGGTGTTCTCAAGAAACCGATTCTCCATACTTTTAAGAATTATGGCCCTTTTTGGCATTTTTTTCTATAATTTTAAAGCAATTAACTCTTTCCCAAATTATCCATTTTATGCCCCTCAAGGAAAAGGCTTTAGAAAACATTTTGGGAAATTAAGAATAATAGCAATTTCTTCATTTTCTACAGTGTTTTCTTCCCAGAAAGACAAAGATTATAGGAATTTCATCTACTTAAAATTGCCACCTGCAACTTCTTTTTCTCAGGCACAGACAGGCATTAATCTTGTTCAAGGATATCAAGCTTTAGTTAAGAGGTTTTAGAAAGACAACGGGGATATATATAATGTTGCAGGTACAATTTAGAAATGTGAAACATTCTTTAATCTAAAAACTTGATTTTCTGTATTACTTGGCAGTTACCATCTGTTTGTTGAAGATGTTGTTGGGACAGTGTGTGTGATTAAATTAACCAGTAAATCTTTACAAAGTCTGGAGATTGAGGAACATTGTATAGAAGGGAAGACATTTCAGTTTTCTGCATTAAAAGTTCATAACAGAGTCACCAGAGATAGGTACACTTAATTTCTACCCTGCATACAATGCTATGGACATGAACGAAATCTGCAGAGGAACATGTCTTATGTCGACAAACCAGTAAAATATGTATGTGAAAATGTTGTAAATATTAAATAATAGAGAGAAATGATGTTTACCACCGTTTTCTCCTTTTTCTGTTATCTTTCCAATAGAAACATTTCTCTGTGCATCAAAACAAGAGATTGTTTTGAAATGAGTTAAAATATGTTACTAATGTCCTTTGACCTGTTTGTCTTGAAAATGAAATTTACTAGTTTAACATTGATCACAGACAGATTGCTTTCTATGCCCTCTGAGGTCTGACAGGAAGTTCCTATTCAATAATAAATGGTGTTACTTAGAAAATTTATGGTCAGTAACATGTAACAAAAAGATGAAATGGTTGGTTAAGAACCTAAACTTGAATAAGCTGTAATTAGGATGTTTAAGTTGTCGAACATGCAAAATGATTCACACCAATGTCAGCCAATATTGGCGTGCAAAGTTCACTTCCAGTGTAAATAAATAATTTGTTTGGTTTATTGATTCTTTGATGGACAGCAATATTCCGTCATCTCATATGAAAAAAGCGTGTCTTTTACTTGATGAAAATTTCGGGTTTGATTTGAACTAGTGTATAAAATTGTAGAAAAATGAAGCAACACAAACTTATTCCAGACATCTTAACCCATTCCCACACAGTAATGCTTTTAAATGCCCCTCAATATAAGAGCTTTGGAAAACATTGTGGAAAATGAAGAAATTGCTTGTTACAAGCAATTTCCTCCTTGTTTATAATGTTTTCTACCCTTAAAGACAAAGATTTTAAAAATTTCATTAACTTTAAGTTGTCGTCTGCAACCTCTTTAAAACTGGTCTAAAATTCCATCATTTGGGAATGGGTTAACCAATTACCTGACAACAAAACTTTAGACTGGCTCAAATTGAAAGAACTTGCAGATGACAATTTCAATTCCATGAAATTAGTAGCATTTTGACTTTCAGAGAAGAAAGTATTGTGGTAAATAAAAAAAATGGCTTATTCACAAATGTTTAATCTCTTTGTGTTTTTGTTCATTTGACACTTAAAAATTTTGTAATTTGTTATAATAATTCTAACCTTTTCCTGATTTTTACGCCCCTGTGATTTGAAACATGAGAAAACATTGCGGAAAAAGAAAAAATTGCTTGTAACTAAGCAATTTCTTCTTTTTTCCACAATATTTTCTACCCTGTAGGTTGGCTTTTCTTCAAACTGCTCTCACTTTTAGTTGTTGTCTGCAACTTCTTTCAAATTGACTAGATTAAAACTTTGAAAAATAGGAAAGGTTGAGTTTGCACCTAATATTTCAGTGATCCTCATTTATTATCGATGGTAGACAGGGTATGGTCTGGAACTGCTGTCAACACAGTCACTAGTCAGGACACTCAGGAAAATACTCTAGTAAGTGAGGGGGGATCATACTTTTGATACATGACCGTAACATCTTGACCAACTGCCAGACGGCAAAATTTTAGACTGGTCCAAATTGAAAGGGGTTGCAGAGGCAAATTTAAAGTTGATGAAAGTTTAGATATTTTCAAATTCCTGGGTAGCAAACATTGTAAAAAAATGAAGAAATTGCTTGTAACAAGCAACTTCTTCATTTTACACAATGCTTTCCCGTTTTTATTTATTTATTTATTTTTTTTTTTTTTTTTTTTTTTTGAGGGGCTTCAGAAAGTGTAACTGTGTGGGAATGGGTTAGCTATAGGTTTAGTGAAACATCATGTGAAAATGAGCAGTTTTTGGCTGAAAGTTATTTCTTCTTAACCAAATGTTTTCAAATATATTTTTTCAGTATGATCAAAATGCGGCTCCTTATTTTATTTGGTTTAAAAGCTCTCTAAATATGAAAATTATACTGAATTTGTTAAATTGATTCGGAAATGAAACTTCATTCATCAGAAAAGGGAACAATTTAGACTATGCATGTGTTGGATTGTAAATTTTATTTTTGAAAAAGAGTTGTTTTTTCCTCATTAAGTAACCATTAAAAAGCCATATTTACAGGAATGGCAGGGCTCTAAGGAAAAATAAAGTAGGTGTTAGTCACAAAATGAAAGATCATCATGATAATAAAAGAAGTTCTCAAGAAAAGAAAAAAATCATATGCACAGGAGGTTGAAGTCCTGCATAGTCAACATACAGTAGAGCAAAATGGATGAAAGTGGGGTTAGATCAATCCTAAAAATTGTTCTTATTGACTTGTCAGTATTTTTTTTAAAAGAGATAATCCACCGAACAATCTATAATTTACTGAACAATAGTAAATAACATCCCTTATTCAATTCCCCAGGGAAATATGAAAACCAACACGCCTGCTGGGTTCTGCTACATACTGGAAGAACCTCCAGGATCATCGATAGAAATGCTGCCTTGCTTGGTTGACCTTCATGGGGAAAGGGAGATAACTGTTCAGTCTCTTGTGAACATATCAAAACATTGTGATATATGCAATAGATGTGATGTTATTGTGAAAATAGTGTACCTTAATTTTGATGAAAAGGTAAAAGGTTTTTATCCCATTTAATCTTCACATTCTTCAAGTAATACAATTTTATCAGTTCATCAAGATTCTTTTTAAATGAAACCAATTCACAAATCATTCTATCAATAAGTCTTAGTAATTGTTGAACATTCACATGAAAACTTTCACACTCTAAGCTTTACTGTTGTCACTTATTAATCCTGACAAAGAGGCAGAGGCATATGGCTTTGATGTTGTTCGCCTATGCTTATCTGGAGCATTACTCATAATTTTAAGGATGAATTTCATAATAATTTTGAACCTTTGTTCTCCATGGTGAGTTGAAGTGCCATTTTTTTAATCAATGTCTGGAATAGCCTCAAGGTTATAGGTGAAGGTCAAACGGTGAAATTGAGTTTGTTTTTAGCATAACTCTTACAATTCTGGATGAATCTCTGGGCAATTAAGCACATTTGTTCACAATCAGGACTGGATATGTCATTTGAAGCTCAATTTGAGATAGCTTCAATTTTAAACTGGTATCAATTCAGAATATAGTTGGATTATTTCCTATATCCATAATTAATGGCTTATTTGTCCTCTATCTTGTGTCTATTTGAAGTTTTAAACACAAAGCCTAAACTGCACACAACTTTAATAGTGTCTGTTTTTGAGGGGGATCTCAGTTCAATTGAGTATCTTGTTCAAGTGTAACCCATTGCTAAAAAAGAAAATAATGTGAATTTTAATCAGAAAAATTTAGAAAGAGAATTGATATATTCTTTGATTCAACAACATTGAATTAGATTACCCTAACCCATTACCAAACAACACAATTTTGGACTAGTCCTTATCAAAAAAAGGTGCAGGTGACAATTCTTAGTTGATGATTTGTGTGTGTGTGTGTTTTGGGGCAGAAATCTATGTTGGAAGCGGAGCAATTGCATATCATTTGCAATTTCTTTTATTGCACACTTGATTTTTCAAAGCTTTCACTTTGGATGTCATAAAAAGCTGGGTTATGTCGCAATGAACTAATGTAAGCTGATAACAAAGCTTGAATATTTTGGCCATATTTGTTTGCCATTTGGATGATACAAATTTTAATTCCATTTCCTTGCAGAAAAAACAGCTTTTAAAAAGTGCCTATGTGATAGACCATCTGGAAACCAATCCTGTATTTTTAAAATATGATTGTACTGCTGCTAAATCTAGTTTGGACTTAAACCATAGTGGTCAGAGATTTAAACTCATCAGGGGTTTATGTAATGATAATGGTATGTAGACAGTATCACAGTTAGCCCATTACCAGATGATAAAATTTCCTTTGAGACAAGCTGACCTAGACTGAGGCTAGAAAACCTTTTTAGCAGACTGTGGCCTTTTGGCACTGGCAATGTTTAACCTGTTACCAGACATCAAATATTTAGACTGGTTCAAATTCAAAGGTGTTGCAGACGACTATGTAAAGTTTATGAAATTTAAGATTTTTCCAACTTTATTGGTAGAAAGCATTATGAAAAATGTTGCAGACAATTTCATTATTTCACACAATGTTTTCTCAATTTTTCTTAAGGGTTGTCAAAACGTGTCATGGGCAGGGAATGGGTTAAGCCAACTGTTTTGATTGTCCATTATCTGTGTTGTCAATTGTGTATCGTCAACAATTACTTTACCATATCACCAGATGACAACATTTTAGACTTGTCCAAATTCAAAAAAGTTGCAGATGACAATTTATAGTTGATAAATCAGGTATTTTTTTGTCACTTGAGGTTTAAGATATTTTCCATAATGTTTTACAAAGTTTATCCTGGGAGCATCAAACTACGTTATTGAGTGGAAAGGGCTTAAACATGCTCTATATCTCAACCTTTGAAACCTGAAGACCAAGAGTTTTGGTGTTTGGTATGAGGAATTAGGTGTATAGGTGCCCATCACTCTGTGTGGATGGCGTCAAGTTCTTTTTTCCAGAGCATAACTCTTATCATCTGAAGCCCAGTTGACATGTATATCATCATTTATTGACCCTCCACCAAACTACTTAAAAGAATTACCGTACTTTGAAAAGTAGCCCTTTTCTGTGCTCTGATTTTATAAAGGAATAAAGAATGAAATACTTGAAAATCCTCTCCCAAACCATAACGCCTAGATCTTTAAAATTTGGTATTTATCAATACCTATTGACTCTCTATCAAAATATTTCAAAGAATTGCCATACTCTGAATAATTAGCCCTTTTCTGTGCAATCCCTGGTTTTACATAGGAATAAAGATGGAAATATTTGAAAATCTTCTCCTTAACCATAAGACCTAGAGCTTTGATATTTGGTATGTGTTGATGCCTATTGACCCTCTACCAAAATACATAAAGAATAACTGTAATCTGAAAATGTACTGTATATTGTGTAATCTTCAGTATAGTCAGGATTAAAGGATAAAATCGTTGAAAACGTTCTTCACCAAAATAATTCAGCGTAGAGCTTTGATATTTTGCATATATCTTCATGAGTTTAGCCATTATACTCAGGTTAGCAATATAGGACTGTTATGGTCCCCTTATTATGCAAACTGATGTTTTTGATACATTGTCAGTTGTCAATGTGCAGTGTTCTAACTCCTGGGTAGTAAGTTTGATCTCTGGCTTGTCCAACATTCCTACTTACAATTGATAAAAGTCATCACTAAATGTGTCATTTGTATTTGTGAATGATGTGTAGTGTGCCTAAGTGAGCTTAGCAGCTGGTGGTTTAGATCAAGTGTTTAGGTTACATTGGTGTAAGAATTGATAGGAAGACACTTAACTTATTCCCACACATCCCCTCAAGAAAATAGCTCTGGAAAATGATGTGGAAAATGAAGAAATTTCTGGTATCAAGAAACTTTTTCATTATCCACAATTTTTTTCTTTCTAAGAAGATGAAAGAATTGAAAATTCCATCTACAGTCAAATACCTTTACCTCGAACGTCCCTTAGCCGAAGTTCTCTCTACGTCGAAGTTATTCTTAAGTCCCGATCTTATTACTCTTTACTTCTATGTATTTGAACCTCCATACGTCGTTCTCTTTATCTTGTATACTACCCCTACGTCGAATCAATTGCCAAGTCCAATCACTATTTTTAGCACATATTCACACCTCTTTAAGACGAATCTTAATCATAAAGGTCGATTTTTGCAGTCAACTAAGTTTTTCACACATTTCGACGTGTCAATGCAGTTAAGAGATAGATGCTTTACAATATCGGATATCGATTGCTAACTTATTTTTGTTCGATTGTTTGTCTACAATTTGATAATTTGAAAGATTGCATGAAGTGGAGACTATGTTACAGACGAATTTTACAATGAATAAAAAGGCATCTAACGCCCATACCACGCATGACTTGTTTGGCACTAAAGGAAGAACCCGGTAACCAATCAAGATGGATACTTGGGTTTTTCGACAGGAAAGAGAAAATACATGTAGTCAAACTATGCAATCGACACGAAGAATAAGCAATAATAGAAGAAGAAAAACAAACAAAACAACAACAAAAAAGCGAAGTCTAAACAAAACTTAAGCTACAGGTTACAATAATAACGTAATATTAATATAAGAAATTACGATAAATGCATCGTCGTTTTATCTTTCGTATGATTAGATAATCATACAAGTACAAATCATTTGTGGCCTTATTCAGTTACAGTATTTCGCCACCATTTTGGTTGTACATGGAAAATATTAGATTATCTACACATCGAACTATCTCTACGTCGAAGTTTTCTCGTAAGTCCCATGAACTTCGAGGTATAGGTATTCTACTGTACTAGAAATTGTGGTCTACAGCTTCTCTCAATTTGGACCTGTCTGAAATTTTGTTGTGAGGGAATGGGTCAAGTCCACCAGCCACCACTTTATAACTGAAATACTGTTGAAAGTGGCAATAGACTCCATTCAACAGTCAATCATTTGATACCTTGGTCAAACTACCTTATTGGAGGTCAGTGGAGGTAGCCAGTGGTCCATCAACTATATCTTACTTTGAGTGTTTCTCCATTCTTCAGGCAGGTTTATTATTGATGATTACACTATAATAGTCAGTGACACCAACCTTATACAGTCATTGCAGACCAGAGAAAACCAAGATATTTTAATAAATACCCATCCAACAATCAACCTCATCAGTAACCAGTGCAATATAGATGATATTGTTAGTATTACAGGTATGTTATGGTGGTATGCAATCCCTTATTTGACATAGATATAAAGAAGGAAATCTTTGAAATTTTCTTCTCCCGAACCATATGGCCTAGAGCCTTGAAATTTGGTTTAAATCATCATCTATTGACCCTTCACTAAAATACTTCAAAGAATTACCGTACTCTGAAAATTATACCTTTTCTGTACAATGCCTAAATTTACCAACAAATAAAGAAGGAAATCTTTGTAAATCTTCTCCTCCCAAACAATAAGGCTTAGAGCTTTAATAGTTGGTATAAATCACCATCTATTGACCTTCTACCAAAATAGTTATACAGAAATTACCATATCTTGAAAATTAGCCCTTTTCTAGCAATATCTGATTTAACATAGAAATGAAGAAGGAAGTCTTTGAAATTTCTTTCTTCCAAGTCATAAGGCGTAGAGCTATAATATTATGTATGTAGCAATGCCTATTGACCCTCTACCAAAATGCTTCATAGAATTACCTTATTTAAAATAAGCCCTTATCTGTGCAATTCCTGATTTTAGAAATGAATAAAGGAGGATGTCTTTGAAAATCTTCTCCTCCTAAACCATTATGCCTAGAGCTTTGATATTTGGTATGTATATATGCCTATTGACCCTCTACCAAAATACTTCAAAAAATTACCGTTCTCTGGATATTAGGGCTATATGGTGGGATCTTCAATATTACTAGTATCAAAAGAGAAAATCTTGTTCTCCAAAATGAATTGATGTAGGGCTTTGATATTTGGTATATATCATCATATACAGGGGGCGATATAGGACCATCATGGTCCTCTTGTTAGAATTCTTTTGGCCCTTTTAATTGAGGAATACATTTTGGGAAAAGGAGAAATTATTATAACAAAGTCTCCATTTATTACCATGTTTCTGCAGTTTAAGAAGAATGGGGTTGTGTGTGGCATGGTTGTTAGGGTTGCAGACTTGTAATCCAAGAAGTTTAGGGTTGCAGGTTCAAGTATGGCTGCTCCACTAGTCACACGGGTATGTCCTTTGGCGAGGCATTCAGAGCCCTAGCCTAATACTGGTGAAAAGCAGGAAGGTAAATAATAAGTGAACTTGCTGTTATGTGAAGACCCATGGTATGAAATTTTGTTTGTTGATGGGTTGGGATGTGACACTGTCAACTTTGGGTATCAAAAAATTTTAGCTGCACTGCTCTTTTTCATAAAGTGTGAATATGTTCATTGTTTTGATGGCCATAAACTTTCAAATTTAGTCTTTTCAATAAACCTTAAGAAGTCTTTAATTTTAAGTTTGATAGTTTCTGTATTGTAACAAACAATTTCTTAATTGTGCACAATGTCTCCTGCCCTAACAGGCAAAGACTTTTTTCAAATGCACAAATTTGAAATTGTCATATTCCAAATCTTCCAATGAGAACCAGTCTGAAATCTTGTCATGTGGTAAATGTGTGAAAATAGTTTTATTGCTGAATTTCCATCACATTGCAGGAGTGATTTGTGAAATAGATGAGGACTCGGCCTATAGCTGGGAAGTCTGTAAAAACTGTAGTAGTGACCAAATACTGGTTGATGAGAAAACAGGGTATGTATTGGATACTTAATCCATCCCCTCACCCTATAACCCCTCAAGGAATAATGCCCGGGAAAGTATTATAGAAAAGGATAAAATTCCTTGTGACAAGCAATTACTTAATTTCCCACAATGTTTTCTGCCCAGTAGGTTAAAGATTTTTTTAAGGGCCTCAACTTTAAATTGTCTTCTGCAACTTCTTTGAAATTGGACCACTCTAAAATCATGTCATCTGGTAATTGTGCAAATTCATTATCAGACATCAATATTTTAGACTGGTCCAAATTGAATAAGAAGCAAATGACAATTTGCAGTGTTTTATTTGATCAATATGTGCCAAGTAAGGTTGATAGGCAATTGTTAAACAACTCCTTAATTAAAAGGCCAATTTCAACCAAGCTTGGTTGTTGTATTCCTTCTGTTTACTTTTTAACAAGAGGTAATCAGAAATAAATAACAACACTGAACCTTGGTTATTATTCAATGAGATAAACTACCTTCAAAATACATTTTAAATATTTATCAAAACTTGACATATTCAGTTTGGTCAGAACCTAAGTCTTTTTTATCAGGAAACATGCCAATGAGTACCATTTCAATTTGATATTGGAATAGTTGAAAGTTGTTGGTATGCTACAAACATATTTCATCATGTGAAAGCTATGTGTGTGCATTTGCAAAACAAATTTCACAAACATACAAAGGATCAACCCATTGCCTCACAATCTGGCCTGTATATGCCCCTCATCAAAGACATCGAGAAACATTGTGGAAAATGAAGAAATTGTTATAAGTAATTCTTCATTATCCATCATGTTTTCTACCCCATGATATAAAGATTTTTATAATTTCACGAATCTGAAATTGTCTCCTGCAACTTCTTTAATTTGGACTAGTCTAAAATTTTGTCGTCTAGTCATAAAGAATTCTAATGTTTTTATGAACCAGGTCTTCAAAGTGCAAGGATTGTAAAAAGACAATGGATGAGGCTGATGTCAGAATGAAAATGGAGGTTATTGTCAATGTTTCATCAAGTAAAATGAAAGTAAAAGTTGATGTAAGTAAATGTGACCCATAACATTAAAAGGTACCATCTGGTAACAAAGTTTTTATACGCCCGTCGAAGACGGGACGTATTATGGGGTCACCCGTGGTGTCCGGGCGTCCGGTTGTCCAGGCGGTGTCCACTTCTTTGTCCGGAGCATAACTCTGTCACCGTAAGTCCGATTGACTTTAAACTTGGCAGTTATATTCTTCTCATCAATACGGAGTGCAGTGCTCAATAACCATAACTCTACCTGGCCTATTTTTTGAGTTATTGCCCTTTGTTGTTTTTCACACTTGAATCTTGTCCGAAGTATATCTCTAAAAGTATTAAAGCTAGGATCATGATACTTCATGGGTGTATAGATCTCACCAAGGGGGAGTGCAGTGCATAAGAACCATAACTCTACCTAGCCTATTTTTTGAGTTATTGCCCTTTGTTGTTTTTCATACTTGAATCTTGTCCGGAGAATATCTCTTAAAGTATTATAGCTAGGATCATGAAACTTTATGGGTGTATAGATCTCACCAAGGGGGAGTGCAGTGCACAAGAACATAACTCTACCTGACCTATTTTTTTAGTTATTGCCCTTTGTTGTTTTTCATACTTGAATCTTGTCCGAAGTATATCTCTAAAAGTATAATAGCTAGAATCATGAAATTTCATGGATGGATAGAGCTCACCAAATGGGAGTGCAGTGTACGAGAACCATAACTCTACCTAGCCTATTTTTTGAGTTATTGCCCTTTGTTGTTTTTCATACTTGAATCTTGTCCGGAGAATATCTCTTAAAGTATTAAAGCTAGGATCATGAAACTTTATGGGTGTATAGATCTCACCAAGGGGGAGTGCAGTGCACAAGAACATAACTCTACCTGACCTATTTTTTTAGTTATTACCCTTTGTTGTTTTTCATACTTGAATCTTGTCCGAAGTATATCTCTAAAAGTATAATAGCTAGAATCATGAAATTTCATGGATGGATAGAGCTCACCAAATGGGAGTGCAGTGTACGAGAACCATAACTCTACCTGGCCTATTTTTTGAATTATTGCCCTTTGTTGTTTTTCATACTTAAATCTTGTCCGGAGTATATCTCTAAAAGTATAATAGCTAGAAACATGAAACTTCATGGATGGATAAAGCTCACCAAGGGGGAGTGCAGTGTACAAGAACCATAACTCTACCTAGTGTATAATTTGAGTTATTGTCTTTTGTTGTTTTCCATACTTGTTTGAGAAAAAATATTCAAAATAACCTCAGTTCTATTCAAACCTCCAGTTAATATTAAGCAGTGTGACAGGCGTATCTTGTGACAATTTGGCACCTTGTTGGAAATGAGATTAGATAAAGCATTTTGCAAATATGAATAGCAAAGTGGCAAGGTAGAATGACTATGCAACATTAAGACAAGGCCGTGGCCACATTGCAGTTGCAACAAGAAAAAAAAGTAATTTCTAGTCTGGGCAGTGTGACCGGTATAAATACTTTTGGCACCTACAAGATGGCTCATTTGTGCATGACGGGTCAAAAAATGTATTAGCAAAGTTTCTACTTCTTTCTGTATCCATCCACTTTACTCTTCTCATTTTAACATGACTGATTTGGGAGTTTGTGTATGAGCTTTTTTCCACTAATCTAAAACCTAAGTCATGGTTTCTTAACAATCCAAAATATAGATTTCTATCCCTTTAATCAGTTAATTTTTAGTTAAGATGAAATCTGGTCTAGATATTAGTGCATAGTCATGGTGACCTATTGCGATCATGTTTTGTCCTGCGTTGTGCATCGTGCCTTAGCTTTTTACATTTTCGACTTCTTCTTAAGAACCCTTGGATGGATTTCAACCAAACCTTGGAGGAAGCATCCTTATGGGAAGGCGCCTCAGATTTGTACACCTCATGGAGTTATCTCTCCTTGGGGCTCCATAAGGGACCAAAAAGGGTACATCTTTAAAAATCTTCTTGTCATGAACCGGCTGTCAGATTAGATTCACATTTGGTATTTAGAGTCTGTAGGGCAAGGACTATCAAGTTTGTACAAGAAAAAAAATCAGGGGGGGGGGGGCAAGGTGGGGGGAGGGGTTACATAAGCTTACATAATTGACAACTTTGAAAATCTTTTTCTACCAAATCGAAAGACCTACAGCTCTGATATTTGGTATGTGGCATTATCTAGTAGACCTCTATCAATATTGTATAAATTATAACCCCAGGGTCAAAATTAGCCCGTTTCCAGACGTCACAAGTCACAAGTTTAGCATAGGCTTATATAGTGAAAATTCCAAAAAACTTCTTCTCCAAAACTAGAGGGACTAGAGGTTTTATACTTGGTATGTAGCATTATCTGGTGAATTCTATCAAGATTGTAATAATCATGGCCCCAGAGACAGAATTAGCCCATTTCTGGACATCACAAGTTTCACAAAGGGCTTATATAGTGAAGTTTTTAAAAATCTTCTTCTCCTAGACAAGAGGGCCTAGAACTGTGATATTTGGTATACAGCATCATCTGGTGGACCTCTATCAAGATTGTAAAAATTATTGCGTCAGGATTAAAATGAGCCCGTTCCCGGATGTCACAAATTCAATAAAGGCTTGTTTCGTGAAATTTGTAAAAATTTCTTCTCTCAAACAGGAGGGCCTAGAACTATGATATTTGGTATAGAACATTCTCTTGTGGACCTCTTTCAAGATTGTACAAATTATTGCCTCAGGATTCGAATTAGCCCATTCCCGGATGTTACAAATTTGACATAGGCTTATATAGTGAAAACTTTCAAAATCTTCTTCTCTCAAACAGATAGGCCTAGAGCTTTGATATTTGGTATGTAGCATCATCTGGTGGATCTCTATCAATATTGTATAAATTATGGCCCCAGGGTCAGAATTAGCCCGTTCTAAGATGTCCCAAGTTTAACTTAGGCTTGTTTAGTGAAAACTTTTAAAATTCTTCTTCTCCAAAACTAAAAGGCTTAGAGCTTTGATATTTAGTATGTAGCATAATCTGGTGGACTCTTATTTGTTTTTGTGCTCTTCGGACTCAGGTGACCAATAAGGCCCTATGGGCTTCTTGTTTAATTAACTTGCATCTTTAATCTCAACTTAAGGTTTGTGCAAATTCTCAATTGATTACAAAAAAGATTTTATTATTCTGGGGCCCTCACTGAGTAAAGGAAATTTATGTCTCACTACATGTACTCTTAACCCTTTCCTGCACAATCCCTTGTTTTTACATCCCAGTGATCTTACAATTGAGAAAATATTGTGGAGAAGGAAGAAATAGTTTTGGACAAGAAATGTTTTCTTTCCTACAGTATTTTTTACCCTTTGTGTTGATAACTTTTCATATGGGAATAGGTTAATGTTAAATATTTCTGTTTTCTTCAGTTATTACAGTCTACTATAGAAAGTTTATTACCCAAAGATGAAGAAGATGAAGATGGTTATGAACTTTCCAGTGTGTTAAATAAACATTTAGGACCCTTAAACTGTTTGATAGTAAAAGGAACTGGGCAGAATTGGACATTCTTTCTGAAAGAGATTGAACTATTTTCTTAACTGCTACAAGGATCAATTGTCTCAACCCTTTCCCACACAATGCGGAATTTCTTTACTCTTCCAAGAAAAAAGTTTTGGAAAATATTGTGGACAATGAAGAAATTGCTTGTTAAAAGCAATTTCTACATTACCCACAATGATTTCTAACAAAAAAGACAGGAAAATATACAATTTAATCAATGAAAAAATGTCATCTGCAGCATCTTTGAATTTGGACCAGTCTAAAATTATGTAGTCTGGCAATGGGTTAATCTTTTATAAGACAACAAAATTTAGACTGATTCAGTTTGAAAGAAGTTGAAGACAGCAATTTTTAGTTGCTGAAATTTTTTGGTAAACGGTGTCTTTTCGAGTAGAAAACATTTTAGAAACAAGGAAATTGGTTGATACAAAGAATGCATTCATTTTCCAGGTTTCCAAAGCATTGTTCCTGAGGTGCATAAAAAAGAGGGGTCTTTTGGCAATGGGTTAAGATACAATATTATTATACCTCCCAAAAGTCCATTTGGTTGGTATAAAGGAGTCAGGCTATCGGTCGTTCCTTCTAGCTGTCTGTAGCTTTTTGTCCACTCTATTACTCATAAACTACAGGACGAATTTAATTCAAACTTCACAGGTAGACTCTGCATCAAGCATAGATGTGCATATCCTATTTTAGATATGGTCATTTACCTTATACAGAGTTATGGCCCTTGATGAAAATCTTGTCCACTCATTTTCTCTAAAACTATTGAATGTATTCGATTCAAACTTAATAGGTAGATTAAATATCAAGCAGATATGTGCATATCCTATTTTGATTACGCTCCATTTACTATTTTAGTTAAAGCCCTTTGATGAAAATCCTGTCCACTGGTTTTCTCAGCTAATACTAGTTTTCTACTAAACTACTGGTTTGAAATGATTCAAATTTTACACAAGTAGTAACAAGAAAATATGCGAACTGTTGATATAGTTTACTGTTCTTAGAAGTTTGGCCCTTTGTGGAAAAAAGGCTTCATTCTGGTGACAAAACGTTTATTCTGTGATAAAAAAAAACTTTGGGGGGGGGTGTATTAATCACGTGTAATGAAAGTCTAGTTATACCTGAAAATATCTGTATAATGTATTACTTTTTAAAAGACACTGTTGGGACAATGAAATCCACATTCTGATAAGCCGTTTGTTGTATAAAGTGGAACTATAAGTTGATCTTTCAACAAAAGACAGAGTAGACAATGATTAGCCTACACATTTGTACATTTGATCTCTATATAGGCTTATTTCCATATTGTAAATGGACTGTTGATGGATTCAACCAAATTTCACAGACATGATCCTTAGATGACTGTTGGATTCCTTCATATGATTTAGCTTGGTTGAAAAGCTTGGCTATTTTGGTTGTGGCTTATGTAAAAACATGGTATACAATGAAAATTTTTATACCTTTTCATCTTTCCCAGTGAATGAAATATACATAAAACTTGACTTTTATAAAAACATTGAAAAAGATGAAATGCTTCTCTAGAACTATTTCAAAGATTTCAGTGACTTGGATTTATTTTCCTTCTAACAGTTTATATTGAATTCACGAAAAATTGCTTAATCAGTACAATCATGCCTGTGGAGCAATTCAAGCGCACAAGTGCCTCCAGTTGAAATTCAATCAACTAAAAGTTGTTGTCTGCAGCTTCTTTTCCATTTGGATCTGTCTAAATGTTCATCTTGTAATAGGTTAATTTTGCATTATAAGATGAAAATCATCATTATTTTAGATTTATATTCTAAGTTTTAAGCACCACTGACCTTAGCACAGAAGGCTATTATCATGGTGTTATGTCTGTCCACCAGTGGATCTACAAACTTTTTCTTTAAAAATCTATATAGAAACTATTGGTTATATCTTACCCATGAGTTGTTATATATGGTGTTAAATGGAGAGTAGCTATTTGCTTGATTACAACCAAATTCTAATTGAATATCCTTGAGTGAACCTTTAAAGGATAAATAACAACTTTTATGACCCAGGCTAAATTTCTTAAATGTTACTGGTACTGGTGAAAACTTTGAAAAAAAAAATTTTTGTTGATGGGACTAATTTACATAGGTGGTATATCATGAACGCTTCGAACGTATCTCCTTTAACGCGTTACCATATACAGTAAAACCCCTCAAATACGACCACTTGAGGTACTTTCAGAAAGTGGTCGTAATAGCGGGGTGGTCGTATTACTGAGGTTTGGTCGTTTGTTGTGAAGTAATGCATGTTTATTTTATTTTCGTTATTTGAATATATCAATACTATAAATACAAAAATGAAACTATAAGAACATGTATTACAGCGGAATCTAATGTCATTTTCAAATTTACAATCTTCGGTAAGTTCTACTTTCTCTATTCTCCATTCGGATCTGATTAAGTACTCCGACCTCTGATTATTTATTCGTAAGTACAGGTTCAAAGTGTTAAACTGTCGATATCATATCTTCTATAATGCGAATACCAAGCATCAATTACGTTGAAATCAAAATTTCATTGCTAATTAACTGTACGGAACGCCGTAAACAAACTAATCGTAACTTCTCGGATACGTTTTCACTTTCGACTTTATTTCTCGAATCAAAACCTGTGAAACATTCAAATAACAATTATAAATAATACAAACTATAATTTCTAAAAGTGATCGGCCACTTTAATCATAACACCTATTATAATAAGGGTTCGATATCACATAATCAAAAATCGGATAATGTATTTACAATGTATTCGTACCCAATTAGTGTCGCTCTTATCAAGTGTGAAATTCGGGTGATCGGTCTCAATGTGTGAAAACTGGTCGTTTTAGTGGGGTTCAAAATAGTGTATAAGCTATGGTTGGTACTGAATTTAGTGGTCGTAATTCGGAATAGCGGGGTGCCCGTTTTAGAGGGGTTCGCGACCATTGAAATAAAGAACCAATAATTCCGTTCTGTAAAAATTCAGTCGAAATGAGGGGTGCCCATATTTCCGGGGTGGTCGTAAGGAGGGGTTTTACTGTATTCCCGCTTTTTTACGCCCCTCCAGAAAAGACTTGGGGGGAAAATAAGGTTGAAAATGAAGATATTGGCTGTTACAAACAATTTCTTCTTTTTCAACCTTGATTTCTTCCCAAATGAACAGAGACACTCAAAATTCACTCAATTTAAAAGTGTCTTCTACAATTTCTTTGAATTTGGACCAGTCTAAAATTTTGCCATGTGGTAATGGGTTAGTAAAATTTAGCTGTACTTCAACCAAATTCAAGAGGAATGATCCTTTTATGACTCATAACCAGATTCCTTATAGGGATTTTGATTAGCTATATAACATGGCTTTTATCAAGCTAATTTCCATAAACATGTATAATGAAACTGTTGAAATATCAATAGACCCAGGTCAGTTAAGCAATACAGGCACTAAACCCTTGTTGTGCTGAATTATATTTTCCTTTTCAGTCTTGCATTAAAATCAAAGGACTGAAAGCTGGAAGGACCAATTGTGTATTTTTGTGTAAAATATCAGATAAACAACTCTGCCATAAAAGGGACAAGCAGATGGTGTAGACTTTGATCAGACTACACTTATGTGTAGTCTGATCTTTCTCTATACCTCTTGCTAAAGCAGGAATATTCCTGATTCATCACAAGGGTTAATTCTTGTCATGCTCAATGAATTTTTTGTTCATAATTGCATTAAAATCAAAGCACTGAAAGCTCTAGGGGCACTAGTTGTGTGTCAATATTTCTTTCTTCAAAATTAATCTCAAACAGCTGTGGTTTGAAGTGGTAAAAAGGGTAGGAGACCAAGATTAGGCTGCTCAAATGTACAGGCTGATTCATTATATATACCTTCTGCAAAAACAGAAATATTCCAGGTTCAGCACAACAAGGGCTAAGCAACCCTAGTTACCTCATGTTATATTTTATTCTCTCTTATTGTGTTTGTGTTAAGTGATTATGCAAGAGGTATTTTTTCCATATTAGATTAATGAATAATCAAGGAGACTTGCTTGTCTTTCACAGTCCTTTTCAAAAACCAGGCTATGCATATTCTTTTATTCTCTTGGGTATACTTAGAGGGGACTGTCTCTCAGTGTGTCCTTTGCCTTAACCCTTCCTCAGACAATCCTGCATTTAAACCCATTCCCACACAACAAAATTTTAGACTGGTCCAAATTGGAAGGAGTTGCAGACGCCAATTTAAACTAATGAAATTTTGGATTTTTTTTACTTTTAGGGTAGAAAACATTGTGGATAATGAAGCAATTTCTTCATTTTCCATGATGTTTTCCAAAGCTTTTTTTCTTGGGGCGTCTAAAAGCGTCATTGAGTGGAAATGGATCAAGTGCTGAATAAAAATATAAAATGTAACACATACTCTCTCATTTTCTAACAATGTTTTTATCCTATGGGTATTTTGCTTTTTTGGCGTTCATCTATTGGTCTGCATATCTGTTCAAAACTTAACCTGTGAACATGATATATTCCCTGTAACATAATTCTCTAACTTCCCAAGTTCATATTGGGTATACTTGTATGTCATTCAGGCATATCCGATGAAGGCCTCTAATCGTAAACCGAAGTGAAATGAGCAGCTTGGAAAGGATGTAATGGTAGTACTGGTGTGAACAAGAGCCATGTCGGACATGGCCATCTCCCGCCGTAAATAGTAAACTGAAGCCAGTTAGATTTAGGCTTCTTGTGCACTGCATTTCTTCTCAATGAGTTTGATAATAGCTATAGAGATAATCTTAGTCTTTAAAACAACAAAGGGCAGTATCTCCAAAATCATGCAAGCAAGAGTTGTGGTTCTTGTGCACTGCACTTCTCCTCAATGAGATCTATCGACCTATGAAGTTTCAAGTTGATAGCAATTATACTTTCAGAGATATGCTCCAGACAAGTTTAGTGACAGAATGACGGATGGAGACCATTACTATATCCCCTATGCCTAAATGGCGGGGACAAAAATACCCGGAATCCATGGTTAGGTACTCCAGTCACCGTGATATGACTGAAATACTATCAAAAGTGGGCGTTAACCCCTATTCAATCTTTCAATAAAGTGATGAAGGGCATTTGGTCAGGGTAAAGGTCACTTATCTAAACCCCATTCCTAAAACTTCTTTGAAAACTGAACAAACTTGACATTTCACTGTATTGCAATGCTCCTGTATGTGTATCTAAGGACATTCTTATAGTCAAGGGAAATGGTTTAGCCAACATTTCTCTTAATTTATTAATAACTAAGTATAACTGTTCTGTACTAGGGGGCAATGTGAACTATCTAGGCCTTATTTGTTGGGTTAAGACCACACTGAAAAAACAGAATCCAAAGACAGCTTGGGTCATCCTTTGAACATTTAGCCTTTACCTCTGATCTATGGTAGCAAATGTTTTAAAAAGCAGTTCTACCCTGTATGTTGAAGAAATCACAATTTTACATTGAAATCTATCCATAAATGTAGGAGTTGTTGTCAAGTCAAAAATTTGTCAGAAAACGGTCTGTTGAAGTTCAAATGTTGGAAAACCCATGAATAAATGTCAGTATTAGACAGGATACCTAATAAATTTGTTAAAAGTGAGACAAATTGTGTGTTTGTGCTAGTGCATTCTCAATGATTGCCACTTTCAATAAAAAATTAGAATGACCAATAAATCACATATTTAGATGGGAATTGAAAATTGAACTCGGATATTTATTTGAAGCATTTTCAGCTTGTCTCTGCATGCTATTGAGATCACCTTTTGTCAGTTGTCTACCTGTAATCCGTCAACAATTTCTTTAAACATCTCTCCCAAACCACTGGGCCAATTTAAACAAAATTTGGCAGAAATATTCCCTAGGTGGCCCGTATAAACTAGCTAAAAAATTTGAATCCATTGAAAACTCTGATTGCCATGGCAACAAAAGTGAAATTTCAAAATAATCTTTATAAAGCTTTTCCTCCTGATATTTTGCATGAAACATCAATATATTGACCTCTTTTAAAAGGCGGAGCCCCAGGAGTGTGGGGTTTATATAGAAATAGTGATTTTTTAACATCTCCTCCCCAACCATTTGGCAAATTTGAACCAAATTTGGCAGAAATGTTCCTTAGGTGACCCTGTATTGAAATAGTTAAGGAATTAAAATCCATTGAAAACTGGTTGCCATGGAAACAAAAGCAAAATCTTAAAATAATATTTAAAAATCTTCTTTTGACCCAGAAGGTATAGAGCCTTGCTATTTTGCACGAAACAACAATATATTGACCTCTTTTTAAATTGCTAAATTCATCACCCTCGGGTCCCCAGGGGCAGACTTCCAAGGGATGGTGCTTATAAAAAATAACAAGTTTTAAACAACATCTCATCCTAAACTAATGGACTAATTTTAACCGAATTTGGCGGAAAAGTTCCTTAGGTAGTCCTCTTTCATGAATTTCATATTAGACATGCTTAATTTTAATGTTCCACCTTGAGCTGTGATGCTGTCTTAAAATTTGATTTAAATGGCATATCTACTCATGACACAGAACAATTGTGCAAAGTTATTTCTAAATCTATCCATAATTTCAGGAGCTATGCTCTGGACAAACTTAATTTTCATGTTCTTGAACTGTGACCTTGACCTTGGAGCTTTCAAAAAACCGGAAAAAAATGTCAGCGAAATATCACAAGGAGTTCACATCTGGAGTTTTAAACAATTTGGCCCAAGGGTTGCAAGATTGCAGGGGACGGATGGTCAAAGCAATTACTAAATGCTCACCCTAAATGGAAGCACTGTGTGGACATCTAGTTGAATTTCTAAACCAAGTTTCAAGCTGCTATTAAAAGTTGCACAGAAGAACTTGACAATATATCACTGTTTCAGACAATTTTGCAAAATCAGAGGGTAGATAATTTGCAGACCTGAAGTTGGTAAGCACCATATAGGACCCCAAAGGAAGCCTCTTTTCCAAGGTTCAAGTGCTTGCAGCTAAAAGATTGTTTGGTTATTGAGAAAAATGCAACAAAAATATACCAGGCAATGTCCAAAAAATAAAGTAAACTAAGTTGTAGAACAGGAAGTAGATAACTATTTGACCTAAATTTGCACCATACAGGACTGCTAGTTGAACCTAAATACCAAACACTTACTGACAAAAATATAATGGTATACCAGGCCATGTCCAAAATATCAACCAAGTGGTAGTACAGGAAGTACATAATTTGTTCCAAGCTAAACCAAGTTTCAAGTCAATGCCACTTTAATCCTTTCCTGTTTTATGAAATTTTAGACTGGTCCAATTTGAAAGAGGTTGCAGACAACAATGAAAAATGCATGTAATTTGAAATCTGATTATCCTATGTGGCAGAAAATATTGTGGAAAAAGGAGAAATTGCTTGTTACGAGCAATTTCTCCTTTTTCCACAATTTTTTCTCAAGTATAAAATCAGTTGCGTAAAATCCTGGGCTTGTCCAGGAAAGTGTTAAGAGAAAAATATGGCTAAAATCACTATTCAAGTTCATGTAAAATCAACCAACTAAGTTGTATGATAGGAAGTACACTATTTGCAGAACTAAACTTGGTAAGTGCCAAGTATGATTGATAGCTGAAAGTTGGAACCCAAGTTTCAAGTAAATGCTATGGGTGTTTGATGAGAAAAAGGAAAAGAAAATAAGCACAATACAAGGCAATAACTGAAAAATAAACATCAAGTCATAATACATAAAGTCAATAACTGGTGAACCAAAATTCGGTCTGCTAGCTGAACCTCCTTACTAAACTTCAACTGAAGGCTATTACCGGTAATATTTGCTGAAAAAATTTGAAAATGAAAAATATGGGTTACGGAAGGACGGACAGAGGTAAACGGGCATCTCCTACTTTTCTTCAATGCGGAGCTATAATTAAAAGATTTTTACTGATATCATCTGCTTTTGAAGCCAATATTTCTAGAAACTTCACATGAAATCTGAAGCTTATTATAAGTGGTAAAGTAATGGTTTGGGAAAAAAATATAAAACACAATGGACTTCATACAATTTTCAAAATGTTTTTTAATACATTTTCAAAGCCACAAAACGATAATAGTCATTAGATCTATTGCAGTTATTATCATTGTCATACAAATATCACAAAACATTAATCCATCACCAGATGACAAAACCGTTATAAATAGGAAGAAGTTCCAGTTGACATTTTTAAGCTGATGAAAGTAAACAAAAATGTCTTTCAGGAAAAATCTTTGTGGAAAATGAAGAAATTGCTTATTACAAGCAATTTCTTCATTTTCCACAATGTTTTCCAACACTGTTTTTTTAGGGACATAAAAAAGTAGGATCAAGTTGGAATGGGCTAACCCATTCCCACTCAGTGACGCTTTTAGACGCCCTCTAGGAACAAAGCTTTGGAAAACATTGTGGAAAATGAAGAAATTGCTTGTCACAAGCAATTTCTTCATTATCCACAATGTTTTCTATCCAAAAAGATGAAACAATTCAAAATTCCATAAACTTTAAATTGTCGTCTCCAACTTCTCTAATTTGGACGAGTCTAAATTCTTTTCGTGTGTTAATGGGTTAATAAAACCATTCTGAATCTTATCAAATATTACATAATGTTGATATTTATGAAACATGTAACAATTTAACTTGTAACCATATAATCTATGTTTTTTTATGACCAAAAACAATTCTGTTTAGGCAAACACTGTTAGAAAAGGAATAAAATTAAAAAACAATTACCTGACAATCCTTGATTTTCATACTCTTGAAGAATTACATGTATAAGGAAAACATTGTGAAAAAGGAGAAAAGCTTGTAACAAGTGATTTCTCCTTTCTCAATGATAATATGGAACAAGAGGCCCATAGGGCCTTAGTGGACACCTGAGTCAAAAACAGATAAGTCCACTAGATGATGCTACATACCAAATATCAAAGCTTAGGCTCTTCTGTTTTGGAGAAGAAGAGTTTTAAGCCCTATGTAAAACCTGTGAGAATGGGGCTAATTCAGACAGTGGGGCAATAATTTATACAATCTTGATAGAGGTCCACCAGATGATTCTACATACCAAATATCAAAGCTCTAAGCCCTCCCGTTTGGTAGAAGATTTTTAAAATCTTGATAGAGATCCACCAGATGATGCTACATAACAAACATTAAAGCACAAAGCCCTCCCGTTATGGAGAAGATATTTAAAGTTTTCACTATATATGCTATGTTAAACTTGTGACTTCCGGGAATAGGCTAATTCTAACCCTGTGGCCATTATTTTTACAATCTTGATAGAGATCCGTAAGATGATACTACATACCCAATATCAAAGCTCTAGGCTCTCCTGCTTGGAAGAAGAAGATTTTTAAAGTTTTCACTTTATAAGCCCTATGTAAAATGTTGGACGTCCAAGAATGAGCTATTTCTGACCCATGGGCAATAATTTATACAATCTCGATAGAGGTCCACCAGATGACACTACATACTAAATATCAGAGCTGTATGTCTTTTGGTTGGTAGAAAAAGATTTTCAAAGTTGCCACTATGTAAGCTAATTAACCCCCCCCCATCTTGTTTCTCCCCCCCACCCCCACCCCAACCCCCAGCACGGTCATTTCTTGATGTTTTGATTTCCTAAAGTACAAACTTTATAGACCTTGGCATAAAGACTCTAAATACCAAATGTGAATCCAACAGCCGTTTCATGACAAGACGGTTTTTAAACATGTACCCGTTTTGGGGCCCTAGGAGAGGTAACTCCATAACATGTACAAATCTGAAGTATGCACATACTTATCCCATTAGAATCAAAATATTGAAGGGAGATATCTATTTTAACTCATTCCCACTTAATTCTGCTTTTGAAGCCCCCCCAGGGAAAAAAGCATAAGAAAACATTGGGGAAATGAAGAAATTGCTTGCTACAAGCAATTTCTTCATCATCTGCAATGTTTTCTATCCAAAAAGACTAAGATCTTTTAAATTCTGTCAATTTTAAATAGTATTCTGCCAAGTCTTTGAATTTGGACCAGTCTAAGATTTCATAGTAATGGGTTCATTACATACCTATAAAATTACTTTATAAGATAAGTTGATTGCAAGTTGACAAATTTTTACTTGACCAGTTTCATAAGCTTCCTTATCTTTTATAACCCAAATTCGTCAATATATAATAAATGGAAAACTATGATGTAGTAGTGATAGAAAACCTTGTATTGGATTCTCTACGCATTTAGAATTTGGACCTTTGGTGGCATGAAATATCAAAATTATCCTAGGCCTCTCAAATCAAAAACAAAGTTTTGATCACCACTATAACATAATATTCCTTAAGTGATAAGTGCAAAAATACTGAAATATCAACATTATTGCTTTGAATTTAGACCAGTCTAAAATGTTGTTTGGTAATATATTGAAGAAGATGTGGACAGATGATCAACAATGACAATAGGTCACCTTGAGCACTTTGTGCTTGGGTGAGCATGAATATCACACAAATACTAAGAGCATAAAATGTACAAAGTGAGCAGAATAAAAAGGACTAGTAATACAAAACCCAACAACAAAAACCTCAAACTTTGATAAAAAACAAGTTTTAGTAAAAACAAAACAATCAACAAAATAAAAAGCCTTATCTGGTCATTAAAAATCAGCAGTATCATTAAAAGGAAGAAGGAATAATCTCTTGCTAGTCACAGATAATCATCTTCGATGCTTTGCCAGAAAACAAAATATTGGACTGTACAAAACAGAAGAAAGCCTTGGGAGAAGTTATCATTTAATAAAAACAAAATAAACCAAGTGAACTGATGGAGGTGTTCGATAGTGATAAAAGTAAATTGTAAAGGGACAAAATTGAATTATGAGTAATCTCCTTTGATAGTATAGTTTGCTCTTTCAATTGTCAATAAATATCATCAAATTTCGAGTAAATATATCTAGTAATAATAAAAGATAACAAGTAAAGGCTTCTAGGATAAAACACCAAGGCTGTAGCAACACTTCAGGGTTTCTCTAAAAATAGCCAAGCAAACACAAAATTATGAAGGTATATCCTCAATAAACTTTTCAAAACTTACATTTCAGACCTCATTGCAGAGCTCTTGAATGCAAGTCAAATTACATCTTCGACCAATCAAATCTTTCATTTATACCAGAAATGAACTTTGAACTCTGACATTAAACTTAACCCTTTCCTGTTTTGTAAAATGTTTGCCCAAATTCAAAGGTTTTGCAGAAGAAGGTTTAAAGTGGATTGAATTTGAAAAATATCCATTCAGTAGGGTAGAAAATATTGTGGAAAAAGCAGAAATTGCTTATTACAAGCAATTTCTTCTTTTTCTACAATATTTTCTCAATTGTAAAATCACAGGGAAGTAAAAACCACAGATTGAACAGGAATGGGTTAAGCTTGTTGTTACAATGTTTAGGTAGCTAACTATCTTCAACCCATTCCCACTCAGTGAGGCTTTTAAAGGCCCCCCAAGGAAAAAACCTTTGGAAAACATTGTGGAAAATGAAGAAATTGCTTGTCACAAGCAATTTCTTCATTTTCCACTATGTTTTCTACCCAGATAGTCGAAAAATTCTAGAATTTCGCAAACTTTAAATTGTCGTCTGCAACATCTTTCAATTTGGGCCAGTCTAAAATTTTACTATCTGGGTTAAATTTCATGTGTGCTAAATGATCAAGCTGTCCATGAAACACCAATCAATCAATCAGCTAACCAAAATCCTGCCTTTAATCTTATATCCCAGCCACCACATTTCACAAATTAATGTCATTCATTACCTGCAATGTCCTAGTCTAGTGCGTGTGACCATTGATTCATCAATTATCCCATTCCCACTCAATAAATTTTTAGATTGATCCAAAATGAAACAGGCTGCAGACAATTTATAGTTTATCAAATTTTAGATTTTTTCAAATTTCTGGGTAGAAAACTTGTGACAAGCAATTTCTTCAAGTAACACAAAGTTTTCCTTATTAATTTTCTTTAGAGGCGTTTAAAAGCGTCATTGTGTGGGAATGGGTTATACCATTGTTATCCCACAGACAATCATCAATGTCAAGGAATATTGCTCGGGTGATAATTTACGACAATTCATTAGTTTTGGGGAATTATCTGAGGTATATCGCTTGGGCAATGATTTACGACAATTCTTTAGTTTTGGGGAATTATCTAAGGTATATTGCTTGGGCAATGATTTACGACAATTCTTTAGTTTTGGTGAATTATCTGAGCATATTCTTAGCTTGGCTGATTTGGGGACAAAGAGGTTGAGGTATCCTGTCATTGTTTTGACAAGGCGCTTGTGGCATGACAAACTTTAACCATGATCATATCTTCTTATAACTAAAGATAATTGCTTGAACCTTAGCATTTGTGTTAAGGTGCTTCTTGCGTAGAAAAAGTGCATACATCATCCCCTTAAAACCATGTTATGGGAATATTACAGTACAATAAAGAAGAAAAGAACTTTTCAGTCACTAGCTTTAGGAGAGTATATTTGCTCCAATTACAAGAATACAAAGCTTAACAAATATGCCTTGTATGAAGCGTTTGTAATAGATATCTGGTCCATTTACTCAGTCCAAGCTAAAACTTAAAAACTTATTTTTTTCAATTCAGATTTGTTATTTTGTCTTTAACTTTTAATTCCTGAGATCTAAGACTTGGTAAAGCTATATGAGCATTTTTCCAAAATTTGGCTGAGATACATGTGTTTACCAATTACCACACAATCTCACATTTTCCTGGCTTAAAACTACATCTTGAGAATATTTTGGGAAAAGGAAAAATTGCTTGTGACAAACAATCTCACTGATTTTTATCATATTTGACCCTTAATGTTCAATTCAAACATTATCAGATTTGTTGTCTTTAGTCTCTTTCAATTTGAACTATTCTAAGATGTCTGGGGAAAAATTATGCAAATTGAAGGTAAGCAATTTTTTCATTATGTTTTCTTCTACAAGGGTCTTTTTTAATTTCATCATTTGCGATCTCTTTACATTTGGATCAGTCTAAAATTTTGTTGCTCAAGAATAACCAAAGTACTGTAATAGACAAAGATCAACGTTTCAAAATAAAAGCAAAACAATGATGGCATAACAATAAATGTAACCTTTTTCATTTGCATAGAGTAAATGGTTAGATAACTAAAAAGCAAAAAAAGCTAAAACTGAACTAACATTTGAACCGGAGTAAAAAACTCAAAACAATTGTAGTATCTTGTCTGTCAATCAAAGAATCAATCAACCAATCAAATCAATCATTTGGACCAGAAGTGATTTGTAAATACCAACATTGGCTGTCATTAATGTCAAGCAAATTTAATTGTTTGGTGACTTGAATATTGCAATTATAGCTTATTCAACCTTTAGGTTATTTTTTTTCTTTCCTACGTTTTCTTTAACCCTTAACAAGATGACAAAATTTTAAACTGGACCATATTGAAAGGAATTGCAGTTGGCAATTCAATATTCCTGTAAATTTGAAATATGTGCAAAATACAGTAAAGAAGTTTCGTTAGGAAAGGAGAAATTGATTCTAACAATGCTTTCCTACTCTTACTTTTCTTCATACAGTCGAATACCTTCACCTCAAACGTCCCTTAACCGAAGTTTTCTCTATGTGGAAGTTATTCTTAAGTCGCGATCTTATTACTCTTTACTTCTATGTATTTAAACCTCCATATGTCGTTCTCTTTATCTCGTAAACTACCCCTATGTCGAATCAATTACAAAGTCCCATTACTATTGTTTGCACATATCTTGCAAACCTCTTTAAGACGAACTTTAATCATAGAGGGCGATATTTGCAATCAACTAAGTTTTTCACACATTTCGATGTGTCAACACAGTTATGAGATAAATTGCATTATAATATTGGATATTGAATGCTAACTAGATTTTGTTTATTGTTTGCCTGCGATCTGATAATTTGAAAGAATGAGTGAAGTGGAGACAATGTTACAACGGAACTTTAAATGACAGAAGAGGTATTTATTGCCCATACCACGCAGGACTTGTTTGGTGCTGGACCTGGTCAACCAAGGGGATGGCCAGCAACTTAGACAGAAGGGACGGGCTAAAGGAAGGACCCTGTAACCAATGAAGGTGGATACTTGGGTATTTCGACAGGAAAGAGAAAATAGTCTACCTACACAATCAACATGAATAATAATCAATAATAGAAGAAGAAGAAAACAAATTGTGTTTGTGAAACACCATGCCCCCAAAACGGAATTCTTTAGAAACGGGTGATTTTTATTGTTTTTTTTCTTTGTTTTAGGAAAAAGGGTAAAAAAAATTACCTTGACCTTGATGAAATGACCTTTCCCAGTTGCTCCTTGTTGAGACCTATCTACATACCAAATATTAGCATTGTAACTTAATCAGGGTTGAAGTTATAGGAAAATGTTTAGTTGGCAGGTTAGGTTTTGCAGACTGGACAAATTTGAACGACTGATGCCCTCAGTCTGTCTTGTCATAATGACAACAATGTCTAACTCAGAGCAAGCAGGCTAATATTTTTCAATTAACACAATAAATGTCAGAGTAACTTATCTTTGCCGAGAAAATAAAATTATAACTCTAAAGACAAGTGAAAAGTTTCCAAGAAAGATGTTGAATAGTTAAAAGGGCACAACATAATGCACAGACTTGTATGAAAACCTTCAATCAGAAATTTGTAAGATCAAAAAGGGTCAGTTTCCCAGAAAATGAATGTCATATGACAATATGCACTGACTTTCTTGTAAAATTTACCTATTACCAGATGACAAAAATTTAAACTGGTCCAAATTCATAAGAGTTTGCAAAAGGCAATTTCAAATAGAATTTTGAATATTTGTCTTTTTGTGCAGAAAAAAAGTAAAAAGTGTCCCATTTCTACAAAAAGAATAATAGAGTAATAGATATTTGCCTATAGGATGGTTTTATGGTCACAAACACATTTACAAAGTTTCAACATAATGGCATTTGTAGCAACTAAAATATTACATTTGAAATTGCAAACTTGAATCAAAAGCATTACGGCAATAACCCATTTGCATATAATCATTCGAATGGTTGAGCCAATGACTTTGTTTCATAACTATATCATTTTGCAGTAACTCAAATTCATCTCTGCTGATTATATTGCATAATTGACATAGCCCAAATATATCACACATTGATCATATGGACGGATTATCACATATTGATAACGTGGACGGATTATCATTAATTGATCAGAGAGACAGATTGTCACAAAATGATCAAATAGACAGATATTCACAAATAAAAATGGACATTCTATGTATAATACATACCATAAACAGTTATCACATTCAATATTTTCTTAACAAGGGTTTTTATCATGCAAATATAATACTGTTTGAAAATTTAATGGCACCTCCAAATTAAAAATCGATATCATGGTATGCGTTATTATACTCACATGCTTTTTAAATAGTCATGCTTGACAATTTTGTGTTTCAATTTAACACAAGTGAATATCTTTAATGAAATTCCCTTGTAAAAAATGGGCATTGACCTTAGTGCACCCTTTAATCTTTTCCAAAATTTCATGACTGAGAATATTTTGTAAAATTGATTTGAAATCTATGCGTAAAATAAAGAAGTTAAGCTCCTAACATTAGTTTCACCATCAGTTACATATCTACTTCTCCTGGTCCTTGCCATATCTGTGATTGTCTGAAAAAAAATCAATGCATGAGTACAAGTAATCTTCTAAAAAATTTAACAGAAATGTTAAATTGAAACAAATGAAGATAATTATAAATAGACATGTATTAAACAAAAAGAATACTGACCACAACTTTTTTTAAACCCATAATTCAGGAAAATGCAGAAAAAAGAGACGTCAGAGACAGATAATGTTCCCAAAAATAAATCCTTGTCACAAAAATTAGAAATAAATTGAAGGAGGAAAGATGGTATGAGTTACTGTGCTTAAGTTTTCATTAAATCATGATCACTGACTGATTGTTCACTGATTTTTACATGATCATTCACGTAAAAACACTTAATGTGCACTACTGAAGTAGACCATAATGTCGAACATCTAAATTCTATGGCCATCATAAAAGCTCGTACATGAAAATAGTGATATCAATGAGTTTTATACACCCACAAGTTCTCATGTTGATAGTTATTATATTTTGAAAGTTATGCTCAGGAAATATAATTGAGTAGAAATACCATATGAAAGGGGAATAATGAAAACTACAATTATGATTCTTTAGCACCTTACTTCTCCTCAATGAGTACTATCTATCAATGAAGTTTTATGTTCAAAGCTATAATGCTTTTTGGATCGACTAGTGTTAAAAGATAAGTAATTAAACATAGCTCTTTGGCACTGATCTTCTTCTGACAAATTTGTATTCACACATTTACTTTCAAATTAATATGTATAGTATATTTTTACTTATACCTTGGACAGAATTTCAGCGAAAAACGAAAAACCTTAGATGTAAAGGGTTTAACCCTTTCCTGTTTTTCAAAATTTTAGACTTGTCCAAATTCAAAGGTTTTGCAGACAAAAATTTAAAGTGGATTCAATTTGAAAAATAACAATTCAGTAGGGAAGAATATATTTTGGAAAAAAAAAGAAATTGCTTGTTACAAGCAATTTCTTCTTTTTCTACAATATTTTCCCAATTATAAAGTCGCAGGGACGTAAAAACCAGGGATTAACCAGGAAAGGGTAAATTTCCTAGTCAAAAATCTTAAAAGGTAAAATGTTACAAATTTGACCCTGACCTTAAGCATATGACCTTCATTTTAAGGGCATTGAAGAAAGTGGCATATACCAAAAGCTATCAGTCTTGTGGAAACAGGTAAATGTTTGATTTCAAAATAAAAGATACCAAATTGAAAGAAGTTTCTGCAAACAACATTTCATGGTTGATGGAATTTTACTTTTTTCAGTCTTTTGGGGTAGGATACATCATAGATAATGAAGAAATTGCTTGCAACAACCAAATTCTTTACTCTTCGAAATGTTTTCCAAAGCTTTTTATTGCGAGGCGTAAAAAATTGGGATCATGTAGGAATAAGTTTAACAAAGTTTTGCATGTCACGGCTTCATCTAGTTTGTAAAAACGTTAAGCTTACGTTATCTATGGCTTTTACATTAACAATATAAATAGGAAGCTTCAAGAAATTTGATCAAGGAGATGTTCATGAAACTTCAAATTTAGCACTTAGTCACTTTTTTCCATCACAATGCTATAGGTTGAAATACGGGAAAACGTTGCATCCGTATTTCAACAAAAATTAATAAATGAAGTTTCATTTAAGTTTGCCAAAGACTTACGGAGAAAATCACTCCTGCCAGACGGATGAACAAAGCGTTACCTGCTTCTTGCTCAAGCATAAAAAGACATAATATAACCCAACTATTGGTGCCTGACATTTGGCTGTTGGATGTTTTAATAATAGTTAAAAAAAAACTTAGTTGAAATGGGGCACAATTCTTACAAACTGCATCTAGGATCGCCTTCCTTGATAGATAAAGTTGCCCTTATGAAAGCTACAGAATGACCAACAGATTGACTGACTAACCAACGAACCAACAAAATGACTCATTTTCATTCCCATGACAAAGGATATGAATAGAAAGCCTAGTTTTATTCCTTATAACATAATTATTTTTGAACTTTCAGACAGCATCACTGTCTGAGCATGCTCCATCTGATCTCTTTCAAATATGGCACGTACAGTACTCCTTGACAGTCCCGATGTATGGTGATGTTATATTTAATCAACTCCCAGACTTCAAAATATTTGACTGGTCCAAATTGAAAGACGTTGCAGACGACAATTTAAAATTTATGAAAACTTTAGAAGTTTTCAGCTTTGTGGATAGAAAACATTGTTTAAAATGAAGAAATTGATTGTAACAAGCAATTTCTTCATTTTAAACAATGTTTTCCCAAATGCATTTTTTGAGGGACGTCAAAAAGCATCACTGTGTGGGAATGGGTTAATCCACTCCTACAAAATCCCACTTTTTACATGAGCCTAAGAGTTAAGAAAAACAATGTGAAAAAAACACCCACAAAGCAATTGCTTAGTACAAGCAGTTTCTTCATTTTCGACATTGTTTTCTACCAAAATACAGAAATAATTAAACTTTTGTAAACTTAAGATTCTGTTTTTGGAATTTTGACCAGTCAAAATTTATTTGATTCATTAAAGGTTAAAGTAACCTTACCCTATCGATGAAGTTTTGATATTTGTGCCATTGATCAGCTCAGAAGGATGTCTGGCTTTGAATGTGGTTTGAAAGTTGGTCAATGTATCATGGAACTGCTGTTTCTCTTTAGCCTGGAACCAAGCATTAAAATTTACGTTCAGCCAAGGGGTGTGGAAATCTGGGTTTTGTCCACTTGTCCCTGGACAAGTAAAATGCTATTTTCTACTTGTCCGGGTTCTGAATGGACTTGTCTAAATATAAGAGAATAGATAAATCTTGGAAAAGACATTGTTTTTATGGAAGAAAATGCTGAACTCAGCATTTTCTTCATTAAAACAATGTTTTCTACCCTTAGATACAAATATTATGTTAATCAATCTCTAATATATATTAGGTCTATTAGGCACTATTCCAAGATTTGCCCTGATATTTACTTGTCCATGGACAAGTAGCCTAAAAGAATTTACTTGTCCGCAGGAAGACAAGCCTAGGTTGGACAAGTCGGGCATGGGAATTCCACACCCTTGAATTCAGCAAATTATCAGTGAGAGGTTTGGAGTTACATTCATTTTAAAATGCTACTAAGTTAACTTTTCTGAAAATTGAAATTAGACTTTCTAGTCAAATAAGTGCACATTGTCAGACAAAGTTTAACGCATTACCATGCAATGACAAGTTTAGACACCTGAAGTAAAAGGCTTTGGAAAACATGGCAGAAAAAACTAGAAATTGCTTCTAACAATAAATTTCTTTACTATACACAATGCTTTCTGCCTGAAAAGACAAAGATTTTCAAAATTTCATCATCTTGAATTGTCCTCTGCAACTTTTTTTCAATTTGGACCAGTCTAAATTTCTCTCATGTGGTAATGGGTTAGCTAACTAATGAATATTATTGCACAACTTAAATTGAAAGAGGAAAGAATTTTTGTGTTGAAAAAAATTGATTGATTGATTGAATGGGGTTTAACGCCGCTTTCAACAGTATTTCAGTCATATCGCGGCGGCTGGAGCACCTAACAATGGATTCCTGGTATTTCTCACACCAGTACTACCATTACATCCCTTCCTAGCCTCCAGCTGCTATCCCACATAGGTCTACGATTATCGACCCATTGGTGAGAGACAAATAGTCGGAAAGGATGAGTGCCGCCGTCGGGGATCGAACCCGGGACCTTTAGATTGACAGTCCGACGCGCTACCAACTGCGCTATGACGGCGGTCGTGTTGAAAAAAAAAAAAATGTGATTAAACCCTTTCCTATTCAATCGCAGGTTTTGCGTCCCTTTGCTTTAAATATTGAGAAAACAATGTGGAAAAAGAAAACAAGAGGACCATGATGGTCCTAAATCGCTCCCCTGAGTATGATGGTATATGGCTTTATGATATAAACAAAATAGCAAAGCTCTTTGTCTAATTATTTTGGAGAAGATGTTTACTGATTTCTCTTTTAATCCTAGGTATATAGATGATCCCACCATAAAGAACTACTTTGAAGTATAGACATCAATACATACCAAGTATAAAAGCTCTGGGCCAAATGGTTTAGGAGAAGAAGGTTTTCAAAGATATCATTATTTATTCCTAACTAAAATAAGGGATTGCACAGAAAAGGGCTAATTTTTTTAAGTAATTTGGTAGAGGGTCAATGGCTGATGATTTGTACCAAATATCAAAGCTCCAGGCTTTATGGTTTGAGAGAAGAAGATTTTCAAAGATTTCCTTCTTTTTCCCATGTAAAATCAGGGATTGCACAGAAAAGGGCTAATTTTCAGAGTACCATAATTCTTTGAAGTATTTTGGTAGAGGGTCAATAGATGATTATTTGTACCAAATATCAAAGCTCTAGGCCTTACGGTTTGGGAGAAGAAGATTTTTAAAGTTTTCCTTCTTTTATTCTATGTAAAATCAGGGATCGCCCAGAAAAGGGCTAATTTTCAGAATACGATAATTCTTTGAAGTATTTTGGTAGAGGGTTAATAGATGATGATGTATACCAAAATCAAAGCTCCAGGCCTTATGGTTTGTGAGAAGAAGATTTTTAAAGATTTCCTTCTTTATTTCTAAGTAAAATCAGGGATAGCCCAGAAAAGGGCTCATTTTCATTATACGATAAATCTTTGAAGTATTTTGGTAGAGGGTCACTAGATGATGATTTGTACCAAATATCAAAGCTCTAGGCCTTATGGCTTTGGAGGAGAACATTTTTTAAGTTTTTTTCACTCCGTTGCCATGGCAACCAGAGTTCTTCATGGATTTTGATTCTTTGAAGTATTTTGAAAGGGCATGACCTAAGGATCATTTATGTGAAGTTTTGTTGAAATTCCATGGTTAGTTTAGGAGGAGAAGAATTTTTTGTAATTGTGAACAGACGGATGGACGGACGGACAATGGAAGATGAACAATCACAATAGCTTCCCTAGAGCACTTCGTGCTCAGGTGAGCTAAAAAGTGACTTGTTTCAAGCATTTTTTTCTTTTCCAACAATATTTCCTACCCCATAGGTTGGATGACTTTTCGAATTGCACTTAATTTTATTCGTCATCTGCAACCATATACAAATTGGACTAGACTAAAATTCTGAAAGACAGGAAAGGGTTAAGAAGACAAAAATGAAACTTAAATAACATTTAAATAACTTGAGTATCCCTACCTTGCCTGTATTGAGCTGTGTAATTTCTGTGAGTATCTGTCGTCGAGATTCTACATGAGATATACCAAGTTCTGTTAAATCATCATCTGTCAGGGTTAGAAAAGCTTCCATGTCAACCTAAAAACAAAGTGAAAAGATGGTGTGAAACTTTTACCTAGTGTCTACATTAATAGTACTTACCCTATTTCCATAGAACAAAATTTCATATTGGTCCATTTGAAAGAAGTTTAGGAATTTTTACAACTTTTTTGTTTTTTCTTGAGGGTTGAAAAAATTGTGTGAATTGCTAGTAGCAAGCAATTTCTTCATTTTTCACAACATTTTCCTAACTTCCATTTCTTGAGGGGCTTGTGTGGGAATGGGTTACAAAAATAATGGGTTGCTCTAACCACATAAAATAATGAAAACACTGAATGCAATGTTATAAGTTATAAGTCATATACAGATATGACCAATCCACTGCTGATCAACCATACCATTGTCTTGGACCAGGCAAACATATTGCTTAAAAAGGATAACTGTGCCATCTATGATAACTTTCAATAACTTTCAATTTTTGAAAAGTCTAACATTTTGCACTATGTATACACACTGTTTCTAAGGGAATACAAGTGATGGCTGGCTGGCCAAACCAAATAACCTCCAATAGGGCAGTTTGTATGAGAGTTCAATCAACATGAGTTTAGTAAATATAGGGTCAAGACATAAAATAAGTAAAAAAAATTTGGGTGGGCAACCTATATGCTGTACCTACAGCTTAATAAACTGTAGTTTTGACATTTCAGTTGAACAACAACAAAAACGAGGCCAAATTGAACATCTGGTTTATGACATCGCTCCGCTGTTAAGAAGCTTGATAGTGGGTAAAAATTCTACAAAAAAAGGGGCATAATTCATTTAAAAATGTACTTATCCCCCTTGTTGGTGTAGATTGCTCTTTTGATAGTGAATATATATTTTGAGTTGCAAGAGAAAAGGTTCAGTGCTACTGGAGATATTATAAAATGTCAAAGTTCCGGATGACGATGAAGCTGATACAATCAACAACCTGGCCGTAGTAATACCTCAGGTTTATCTCCAAAAACAGCTTAGCTAAAATTGTGTTTAAACTTATCATCATCATAAAAGAGTTCAAATAGTCACCTCTTGTTCTTCAAAAATAGGTTGATATTTCTCTAGAGATAGTTTCTTCAGGATACCAGACAGCTCATCTGAATGGGAAAAACAAAAAAGTAAAATTTTAGACTTTTATTAAGAAGTTACAGATGAGTTTGGGTTAGAAAATAATAATACAGAAGCTGCTTGTTAATAGAAATTTATTCATTTCCTTTATTTTTCCCCTGCAATTTTTAGAGGGGCATAAAAGAGAGGAAATGTGTAGGAATGGATTAAAGGCCTGCTTTTTGTCTTGACTTTTCTGCAAAAATTGTTTTATCCCTTACTATCAAAATTACAGATCTATTAGAAATAATCTATAACTACAATATTTACAGATTATGCATTGATAGGTATAACAGAAATCAAATCAAGCACAGGTCATAATGGGTTAACATTTGGATAGTGAAAATATAGTAAGGTTATTGGTAATATTGTCATGAAATTTCACCTCAAAGTTTTGGCCAGCCTTCACGCACTACCCATACTTTACTCTAGCTAAATCTAAGATTTGATTCCATGTATATTTTCTTTTAAAATGATTTTTCATTTCTCTATATATATTTATTTTCTACAAAATAGCTCTTGTCAAGTACTCTATCACTGTCATAAAATCTATTCTGTGACACAGTACCAAATAATGCCTTCAGAATATACCTTGAGGAAAAATTGTAGAAAATGAGACACTTTTTTTGTAACAAAAATAATCTCCTTTCCTTGTAAAGTTTTCTACATGACAAGATACTTGCTTTACAATTTACATTTATTTTGGAACAATGTCTGCAACTTCTTTCAAATAGCTACAGTCTAAAAAATGTAGTTTAAACACGAGTTTTAATTATTCAACAATTTAAAATTTGTTATGTCTATAAAAATTCCTGCAGTATGACTGGCTAAAATTTTTTATTTCATATCTCCATTAGACTATCTGAGATTGGAACTATTTTGTAATCTTGCACACACTTCTCAAACTGGAAAATCATTGCTTATTTGATTCAATCCTTGATAAAATTCCATTTTCGGCAGGGCTTTAAGGGACTAAGAATATCTGAGACTCACTAATGGGTAGCTAGGACTCTCAAAACTGTCTGATCAGAGTTCTAGAAACCCCCTGGTGTTTGCTTTCAGAAAAGAATCAGTTGTGAATGTCAAATACAATATATTTTATTAATCTTAACAAACCTGGACTTTGGATTAATAATGTTTCAGGCATTTTTAAATATCTCTTTAATAGAACATTAAATAAATATTTAATACAGACACTTTTTGGCAAGGATCCCCTGGCTGCTGAACCCATAACGGGACAGCAAAATTTTAGACTGGCCCAAATTGAAAGAAGCTGCAGACGACAATTTAAAATTCATGAAATTTTGGATTTTCTAACTTTCTGGGTAGAAAAGATTGTGGAAAATGAAGAAATTGCTTGTTACAAGCAATTTCTTCATTTTCCTAATTGTTTTTCAAAGGTTTTTACCTTAGGGACATCTAAAAGTGTCATTGAGTGATAATGGGTTAAGTCCCTTGCACCCCCATTTCGTAGTGTCAGACAAAAACCCTGACAAGTAACCGACAGAAAAATTCTTGGTTTCATTGAGGTATGAAAACTAAAAACTTAAAAAACTTCTGTGTGAATCAATGAAAAAAAATGAAAGAAATTTCTGAAAAAATCAATCATCATACCTCCTGGCCCTGCTTCATGTTCATTCACTGAATCTAACATAGGCCCTCCATTCTCATCTGTAAACTGCAAAAAGTTAATATAGAGAACTTGATACAATGGCACAACAACAAATTATCAGACTTTATTCTGGTACTGAAAAACTGAAAAACTGATAAAATTTGCCTGCTTTGCTATTACCTTTAACCCATAGCTACACAATAACTCTTTAAGAGCCCCCTACGCAAAAAGGCTCTGTAAAACATTGTGGACAATGAAGCAATTGCTTGTAACAAGCAATTTTCATTATCCATAATGTTTTTTACACTAAAACACAAAGGTTATCTAAAATTCTATCATCTATAAATTGTCGTCTGCAACTTCTTCCGATTTGGACTAGTCAAAAATTTTGTCATTTGTTAATAGGATTTACCTGCCTTGCTATTATCTATTGTTTCTAAGATAATAATTTATGAATATGTAGAGCTATCAAAAATTCTGGAGACATTGTCCACACTGATAACAGTTCTTGAATAGGGCTTCACCTTTCCCCTAACTATCACCTTTTTATACTCATGTAAACGGCTTTGGAAAAACAAGAAATTACAAGCAGTTTCTTCAATATCTACTACGTTTTCCAACCCTAAAGAAAAAGTAGATTGCATCATCAAAGAATCGTCATTTACAAGTTCTTTAAAATTGGACCAGTCCATATAAATTGTCTTGTAGTTATAGGTTAAATTGAGAATCATCAATTTGTTCTATGTTCCATTACATATTATTATATCATCTGTAATGTCAGTTTTGTCATGACTTTAAACTGGGCCATGATGTGAACACAATTTTTTTTCAATCACTTGTCATAGATGAATTTGCAATACCTACTTATTCTAAGAAACAGGCCTCTTAACCCATTTAAACGCTATCCTGCTTTTGGCACACTCAACAAAACAATTTCTTGTAAGAAACGATTTCTATTTTTCTCACAAGGTTTTCAACCCTCAAACACCCTTATTTTTCAATTTACATACATAGTGAATTGTTGTTCTTTCAATAAGAACTTGTCTAAACTATCATAGTCTGGTAATGAGTTTAACCAAATAACTTGAATCATTTTTTTAAGATATAACTTGCATTCAAAATATTCATTAATATCTAGCTACCATTGCTACTGTAGCAATTGCCCATATGACCAACCCCCATTTGAAGACAATTTGAAGTTATGTGGGAGAGTGCAAGGATACAGGACAAATCTACTGGGAGCTCTTCCCGATTCTTAACAGTACCTAGAGTATAAAACAATCACACAGGCACAGAAAGACAAATTAACCTGTTGGTTGGGTTGGGTCATCGGGCTTGAACTCACAATCTCGAGTTTTGAAGTTGAATGATCTACCAAGTGAGCTAAATAGGCTGATCCTGAATTTGAAATTTGCTTAATACAGAGTTCATACCTTTCCAGGTGTTGGTGATGGTGAAGGTGTCAGTGTAGATGTTGTGCTTTCCTTAGATGATGTGCTCTTTCCTCTCGATGCTCGTTTAGGAGTGACGGAGGAACTACCGCTAGTTCCACTTGTACCACTAGTTGAACTATTTGGTGATGTTGTATTGGACATGTTTCTAAAAGCTGATGAATAAGGTGGTTTTCTGAAGAGAAATTTAAAGGCAAAAAAAAACAAAACATGAGAGAAGCTCTGGTGAAAACATGCTTTATCTTAAGTTGTTCCCATACAACAAAATTTTAGATTGGTTCAAATTGAAAGGAACTGCATACAACAATTTCAAATTGATAGATTTTTTTTTTTTGTCTTTTTGGAAACAATTCATTGTCGATAATGAAAAAAAATGCATGATACAAGCAATTTCTTTATTTTTCACAATGTTTTCCAATGCTTTTTTCTTGAGGGACATAAAAAGGAGGGATTGTGTGGGAATGGGTTAAATATGAGGAGCATATGTTTCTGAAGTACTCCCATGTTGATGAGCCCTAATTAACTATAGGATTTTTTATTTGTCCCAGGTCTTTGATTTCTGCAGTGAAAAATGTTGATGATATAACACTTCTAGTCATGAATCAAAATGACCCTAGTATAAGATCAAACACTTTTATAAAGTAAACTCTGTAATCCCTTGACCCATTACCAGATGGCAAAATTTTAGACTGGTCCAAATTGAAAGGAGTTGCAGATGACACTTTAAAGTTTATGAAATTTTAGAATTTTTCTGGATAAAAAACATTGCGTAAAATGAGGAAATTGCTTGTTACAATCAATTTCTTCATTTTCCACAATGTTTTCCAAAGCTTTCATATTGAGGGGCATTTAAAAGCGCCACTGTGTGGGAATGGGTTAAGAGAACCAGCACAAAGTACTACCAGTCATTTCTCTATTAACCCATTACCCCATGATGATATTTTAGACTTGTCCAAAATCAAAGATGTTGCAGACGACAATTCTTAGTTTATGAAATTCTAAGTTTTTGTCCTTTGAGATAGAAAATATTGTGGACAATGAAAAAATTGCTTGTAACAAGCAACTTTTTCATTTCCCGCAATGTTTTCAAAAGCTTTTTTTCTTAGGGGTGTCTAAAAGCGTCATTGTGTGGGAATGGATAATGACAGTTTGTAAAATAGTGAATGCCCCTCAACTGAAGTCAAAATAAGACAGGTTTCATAAATGGTATTTGTCGTTCTAAAACATCGTAACAAGCTGTATTACAACGTTTTAGAACGACAATGACGAAATATTTTTGTGGTATATACTCCAAATCATGTGAAAATGGAGACAATCAGTTAATAAATATCATTAAAATTGTCTTTACAGTTAACTACTCCAGTAGAATCCTGTTAATTGCAACTCCAATTTGTAAAAGCTTATGTTGCAATAAACCAGAAGCTGTTATTAAAAGGATCTTTGTGTATAATAAATCCAATGTTTGTGCAAAATGTAACTTTCAGTTAACGCATTCCAACACAATGACACTTTTTAATGCCCTCAAGAAAAATGGTTTAGAAAACATTGTGGAAAATGAAGAAATTACTTGTTACAATTTCTTTATTATCCATCATGTTTTGCAACATCCAACCCAAAACACAAAAAAGTTTCAAATTTATAACTCAAAGCTTGTCATCTGTAACTTCTTGTAATTTGAACAAGTCTAAAATTTTGTTGTCCGGAAATGGGTTAAGCATTTATGCTATTTACAGGGTTGCCATTAAGAGGATTCCACTGTATTATGAATATACTATGATGTAAAAGGATAAGAGTCCACAATGTGGCCGAGAAAATGAATGAACCCTTTCCTGCACAATCTCTTGTATTTAGATTTTAGTGATTTTATACTTAAGAAAACATTGTTGGAAAAGAAGAAATTGCTTGTAACAATCAATTTATTCTTTTCCTACATTTTCTACCCGACAAGTTGGTTACATTTAAAATTACACTCACTTTTATTTGTTGTATGCAACCTCTTTCATATTTGACTGGACTAAAATATTGAAAAACAGGAAAGGATTTAGCTGAAGTCTGAATGGGGCAGTTAATTAGCAGCTTACCTGGGCATGAATAGTCTGGAAGGTGTAGAAAACATTGCATTTCTATCTGGAACCAGTGGTGATGATGGAGTAGGCATGAATAAACCTGTATTGTGATAGTCTCCTGTAACAGGAATCATTGACCAATTACTACACAGCAAAATATTCAACTGGCCAGCTTTCAAAGATGTTGCAGACGATATTTTAAAGTGAATTAAGATGTAAGAGTTTGAAAGTGTAGAAAGAATTGTGAAAAAATGAGAAGCGCTTGCAACAAGTAATTTCACCTTTTTCACAATGTTCTTCTGAATATATTCCTTCAGAGTAAAAATGTATGGATTGTGAGGTAAAAAGTTAACATTCACCAATATTATAACTGGCAACTAAAATAAGTTTGATTTTTTTATTTGTGTGTGCAGATTTTCATGGTACTAGGTAAGACAAAATTTGAGCTTTTAATGTTTGCAAGTTATGCTTCTAGATGTGATCTTCAGGAAAGTTTATTTAATACTATGGCATTATATTGCAATTAAAATTATTGTTTATTCAGGAGAAGTTCTAGTTACAAAACTCCTTTCTATTTGATTCTTTTACAACTTTGACATAATTTCAACAGAACAAAATAATGATTGCACAAATTAAGTCAAGTATCCTGCACTATCCTCAAAATTTTGTAAACAATACATGGCCATATAAAATACAGTTGTCCTCATTATCTCAAAATCGGAAATCTTATATTCAAATCCCAGCATTATCCCTTCTTTGTTTCATAAAAACTGAATGTTATCTTAAACCAGTAAATCACTATTCCTGTTATGTCAAGCGAAATTTATATTTTTGCATCAAAATTAGGCAGACAATATGACTAACCAATACAGTAATTGATTAATACTGATTGACATTTTGTATTTAATTGGTAGTCAAAAAAAAATAAAAACTTCAAATAACAGCATGTCACTCTCCAACCATCAGTTTACAGTAACCCAATTTCCAGTAAAAGTCTCCTGTTTGTGACGGCCATTTTTTTACCTCGAACTTCAGTTATCTCAAGCTCTTTGCCACAGCCCACAAAAATCGAGATAGCAAGTGTTTACTGTATTGCTTATACGCTGCATTTTATGCTTGAAAATAGGCTGATAAATAATAACCTTCAAGAGAAATGCTGGGGAATATGTCGCAGAAAATGAAGAAATTGCTTGCAACAAGTTATTTCTTCAGTTTCCACAATGTTTTTTTTTACCTAGATAGATGAATATTTTGTAGATTTTATCAACTTAAAACTGTCATCTACAATTTTCAAGTTGGACCTTTCTAAAATTTATGTTGTCTTGGAATGGGATAAAAGAGAGGTAGATGATATATTCCATGTAAGGCATGAGCACTAAGCATTTCCTTTGTTCCCATAGTTGTGACAACCTATAGCATTAGCTTTGAGATCAAGAAGTCCTGAGTTTGATTCCCTTGAATAATTATTTGTCTTAGATCATTCTTAAGACAGCAAAAAGGAGAGGGATTAATCCAAGTTATCAGAATATGTTTTCCAATCAATAACAAGGTAAATAGGTTTGAACCAAACCAGACTTTGACATGTTTTGTCTAGTTTTTCTTTACAACCAAGCTAAATTTGAAACTGACTTTCTAAAGGCATACATCTTTTTTTTTCCAAGTCACCATAAAAAGCTTCCTTTCTCGTGGAAAATAAATGCTTCTGAGGTCAAGCTCACAGTACCTGATGAGTTTGGACTGGCATTACTACCATTCTGTGTAAACCTAGCAGAATTTGTGGGTGATATTTGACTAGTGTAACTGCCACTGTGGTTTTGTAAAAACTTCGTTGGTCGTAATAATGGGCGATCATGGCTCTGAAATTATACATTGAACAATAATCACAAATTAACAATAAGTAGGAACATCAGACTAATTAATCAACCAGTGTTGTGCCTAGGTCAGAATTTTTTGGGGACACAGGTGCCCCCCTACCTAAATTTCAAGGGGACATTGGGAAATTTTTGGGGACAAACTAAAACAACTAATTCTTACCTGTTATGTATAAATAGTCTAATTTGAATATAATTTTCTGTCCATGCTGGATTCTTTTGCAATAAAGTACACTATTTCCATAAGTTTTGTTATGGCTTCATCTTTTTCATTGAATGAGGGATCTATAGCAAGGGCCCCCTCATATTTCAAACGCAAAGCTACAACTGCACGTACATGATAAGCCCAATTTTGTTATGGTACTTGAGCGCATATTGGTACACCAAGTGTCTGTACCAAATGGTTTGGATAATTTTAGTTTATTTTCCAAACAGGTCTCGCAATTCTGGCTGTCACCCGATTCTCGCAGCTAAGGAAATTTTGACAACCAATTCTTTTTGGAAATTTCGTTCCTTCCGTTTTTTGTCTCTGAGGAAGAAGGAGATGACTGGGACATTTCGCTGTCTGCATCAGCAGATGTAGACACGGCTGGATCGCGGCCATCTCCGTTGATTCAACATCGTCTGCTACATTTCCACATTTTCCTGACATAAAGTCAGTCAAGCCCATCTGTCGTTTAGCCATTTTTAATTTAACCCATTCCCACATGACAAAATTTTAGACTGGTCCAAATTGAAAGAAGCTGCAGACGACAATTTGAACTTGATGGAATTTTATTTTTTTTCATCTTTTGGGATAGAAAACATTGTAGATAATTAAGAAATTGCTTGTTACAAGCAATTCCTTCATTTTCCACAATGTTTTCTAGAACTGTTTTATTGAGGGGTGTAAAAAGGAGGGATTGAGTTGGAATGGGTTAAGTAACAATTCCGAGACCGGTTCTCGTTACTTTATATTAAAATCGGCTGAATCAAATGGCACATTGTGGGTCACAGTCAAGTTTTTGTAGGTGCGCGACTGGTTCATAATATTTTACATCAAAATTTGCAGAATCAAAAAGTATATTTCGGGTCACAGTCAAGTCTTTGAGGTCGCACCGTGTACGTGTAATAATATTCAATGCGTAAATTATACTATCATAACAAATGTAAACGCCGATCGAGCAGGACTTTTTTCGTAGGCATTACGGAATATATAAGATCGCGGAAATTTGAGCGCGCCCGAAATCCTGGATGGCTTAGATTTTAGGGGACATCGGGAATAAATTTGCCGCGGCCTAGGCACAACACTGAATCAACTGAGACCTTTCTAGCAAAAAAGGACCTTTAACTCTTCCCTGTTTTGCAAAATTTTAGACCTGTTCAAATTCAAAGATTTTGCAAACGAAATTCAAAGTGGATTTATTTGAAAAATAACCATTCAGTAGGGTAGAAAATATTGTGGAAAAAGAAGAAATTGCTTCTTTTTCTACAATGTTTTCTCTTTTTTAGATTCACACAGATGTAAAAATAAGGGATTGAAAAGGAGAGGGTAAATGAACAAAAGGAAACAGATATTTGCAAAAAGAGTTCAGTTGCATGCTTGATAGTAGTATAAATTATCAGTTAAATCTTTTTCATCTGACATAACAGGTCTGAAAGCTTTGTTAAATCTCATTACAGAAAATATTGTAAAGAAATAGAAAAAAATGTGAAACAATTAATTCCTCAGTTAAACATGTTTTCAAAATAAAACTTCTTTCCATTAAATAATTATGAATTGAAATCATACATTTGCATAGGATTTAGGCTCCAGACAAATTTTGATGTATTTACGGACATACTAATGTACATACACTTACTTGTCATTGTGATGACAACACAATGACTACAGCTCACTCACTCCATGTAGGTTCCACGTAAATTTTTCTAATTAAAAGAGTAGTGCAAATTAATGAAACTCACCATTGCTGTTGCATTGTCAATTCCAGTCATTGTTGTTTTTGATCGACCACCCATTCCTTTCCAATGTCTATCCGTGCTATCTAGGGCAAATGTTGGCTGGGGTAAAAACGGGGGAATTACTGGCTTCAATGTATCACTGGTTTTATTGGAATGAGGAGGGTTGATATCCTGAAATAAATAGATCCAAACTTCATGAAGATAAAGGGCTAAAAGTCATAAAGTATTTTGTGCTCAATTGAGGATTTATTCAAACTTCAAGCAGGAATTATAAATTTACTTCTGCTAAAACACGATTGCTAGCTTATGAAATTCTCATACAATATACCTTACATGTTGAATAACTCATATCCAATAATGTTTGAGCCATTATAAAGCTTATATCCAAATTTCATTTACCCCTTTCCTGTTTTTTGAAATCTTAAATTGGTCCAAATTTTTGCAGACGACAATTTAAAGTCAAATTTATTTAAAAAATAATCATTCAGTTGGGTAGAAAAAAATTTGGAAAAAGAGGAAATTGCTTGTTACAAGTAATTTCTTTTTTTTCAAAAATTGTTTTTTCAAGTATAAAAACACAGGCACATAAAAACCAGGGATTAAACAAAAAAGGGTTAAGTTATTTCCAGTTAGAGTCACAAACTAGAGGGCAAAGATGGCTGTAGATCGCTCACTCTAGGTTATTGAACAAAGAAACATGAAACTGAATCTTCAAAGTATATCTTATTTGTAAAAACACAAGAAGTAAAAAATCCTTTCTTTAAGTCATATCCATAGTCATGATAGAAGCACTGATCTTAGGTTAATATTTCTTTTGAAATTTGATCTTGTAAACAATCCTGGTTTAAAAGGGACAAGCAGGTTGTGTAGACTGAGATCACATTATGTGCAGTCTGATCTTTGTCTATACCTCCTGCCAAAGCAGAAATATTCCGGGTTAAGCATGACAAGGATTAATATTGATCAAATTGTCATAAAAGCCCTTTTTATGTTTTTAAATGGAACAGTCAAAGTTTTCTATAGGATTTTTTACTTATCAAATGACAAACAATCAGATCAGGTGTGAGGTCAGATTCAGGTCCCTGGATTGCATCATTTGGGCCCCCTGTCCAATTTTTTCTACTTAAACAATGCCATTTTCAGGAGTATTCAAAATGACCTAACATTCATTATGGCCAAATTTAAACCATTTCCTTAAAGTGAAATTTTAGACATGTCCAAATTTCAAGAAGATACAGACAACATTTCCAAATCTTTGTCTGTGTAGATTGTAACAAGCAATTTCTTCATTTTCCACAATATTTTCCAGAACTTTTTTCTTGAGGGGCATAAAAAGGAGGGATTGTGTGGAAATAGGTTACCCAAGATTGGGCCAAAATTGTTGCCCTAAAAGTGTAAACAAAGAAATCGTCATTAAGGTCCCTTTCCTGTGTTTTCTATAGAAACCCTACCATTTTGATAGGGTTCACACATATAAGCTAACAAACATTCTGACTAAGTTTCATCAAGATTGGGTGAAAATTGTGGCACCTAGATTGTATACAATGAATTTGTCATTAATGCCCCCTTTTCTCATGTTTTCCTAAGGAACCACTGACTTCGATAGGGTTCATTCTTATGAACTTACAATAATTTTGAACAAGTTTCATGATGTCCGAGATACACTAGAAATTGTTGCAAAGTGGACTTATACCCCCCAACAGCGCTTGTCCATATACAAGTGCTATCTGCCAAAGGGCCATAACAAAAAATGGACTTTTTAATTAAAGGGCTATTACTCAGTGAAAAATCATTGGACTATAACCAAAATAGGACATGCACATGTCTGACTTATACAGAAATTTGAGAAATTTGAATCAAATCTGTCCTATGGTTGCTGAGAAATTGAGCGGAACCGATTTTTCACCAAAGGGCCATAACTCCGTCAAAAATCAATTGACCGTAACCAAAATGGAATGTGCATATCTCTGCTTGATACTGATTATATCAGTGAAGTTTGAATCAAATCCGTCCAATGTTTGCGGAGAAATTGAGGGGACACGAAAAAGCTACAGACAGACCCATCGACAAGCTGAGTCCTATATACCCCCCCAAATATAATTTTGGGGGGTACAATAAGTGATCCCTAGAGTTGAAAAGTTGCTGCCTGTTTTATATTCTTAGGTTCAGTTCAACTATGTTAAACATTAAAGTTTAGTATATGAGGAAACTGAAATCAGAATTTGTTTCATCTTGTAGTGTTGTGTATATTGTGAGTGTTAAAAATTCAGATAAACCTTTGATAATTAAAAAGTACTGGCATTTCTAGTTTACAGCTTCAGGAACAGCAGAAATCTTGGAATCCATAAATAAGAAGAATGAAGGCTATAATGGAAATTGCAAAACCTTAGTATTTGCAAAGTTCAATCTAAGTATTAATCCATTACCACATGATTAAGCCTTTTGGTGTCCTTGTGGAAAAAAGTTCAGGAAATCAATTTGAAAAAGTAGCAATTGCTTGTTGCAAGCAATTTCTGCATTTCCCAAATTGTTTCCTACTCAGAAAGATAGACATATCTAAAAATCTATTAACTTAAAATTGTCTTCTGCATCTTCTTTGATTTTGGACCAGTCCAAATATTTGTCGTCTGGTAATGGGTTAAAAGAAACAAATACTCACTAAAGTATACATAGCAGCACTTTTTTTAGTTTCTTGTTTCATTGTTTCATAGCTTGTCATAGACTTGCTTACTGGCTCTATGTCAAAGTTGGTCTTCTTTGGTGACTGAAATAAGTATACATGTACTGAACTTATCATCAGAAGTATGGTAAGTTGATCAATTTGAACCTTTACCATGCAGAACCCTTAATATTCGTGTTATGGCAGAAGGCATAGACATTGATCAGCGAGCACATGTGTCACTTATCAAAACAAATGGACATTAGTACTCTTCAAGCTGAAAAATTGTGGATCATTCTGGAATCAAACTGTAAAGACGGTAAACATACTCTGTACATGATCAATTTTATAAACTGACAACAAACTTTTCGCATGACACTAGTACTCTTCAAGGGAAATAGCTTTGCCAAGTCATTTAGAAATCCACCTATGAATATAACAGATATATTTCACAAAAAGTCTATTTTGTCAGTTGATCTTCAGATGTATCCACTACCTTTGGCATATACAAACAAACATTTTTTTATGGCCCTAGTGCTAGTAATTGGGAACATCTTCGCAGAGTTATCTATAAATCCCTAGATAAATGTTGAATACTCCAAATATGAATTGTGGGGTCAAATTTATCACTTAACCCTTTCCTGTTCAAACCCAGGATTTCAGGTCGCTGTGATTTTATACTACAGAAAAAAATGTGGAAAAAGAAGAAATTGCTTGCAACAAGCTATTTCTCTTTTTCCCAAAATATTTTCTACCACATAGGGTGGCCTCATATCAAATTGCATTCAATTTTCATTGTCATCTGTAACCTCTTTCAATTATGATCAGTCTAAAATTTCAAAAACGGGAAAGAGTTAAGATTCAGCTGTTAACTTGACCTTGGACGTATCTAATTAAGTCTTCTGCATGAGACAAGTACTTGTGCTAATTTATTTTTTAGAATTATCTATAAATGTACCTGATATTCTCTGGACATGATTGATGGAACAAACGCAACCATCCACAAAAACTTGGGTATCTATATAGTGGATAATCACTTGTTTCACATTAAGATCATTGAGTGAAGAACAAAAGCTATATTGCCATGAGTGAAAACATACTTAAGTTGCTCATGAAATGAAAGATAAATCAACTTTACACGAAAACAAATAATTATTCCACTTCTTTAATGCCAAAATAGACAAATATTACATTTTTTTGAAAAATTTCCAAATCAGGGTCTATTCATGTGAGAATTAAATTGTAAAGTTTGTGTCTTTGATCCCACAAAAATTATGTTCAGTAGAGAAAGATTTTGGGCCTAAGTGAATTTATAACAGTAGAAGATTATCAAAGAATATTCCGGTAAATATATGCATGAAATAACTGTGGACCACCCTTGGATTATTTGATTGAAAGATACTTGACGTATCTGCATGACCATCCAGTGTGATTTGTAAGAGACAAATATATATGAAATATTACAATAAATACTTACATGAGATAATTGTGGACTACCCTGGGATTGTGTGATTGAAAGATCTTGGACGCTATCTGAGTGACTTTCTAATGTGAGTGGTGTGAGACGATTATTACTGAAAGACTTTCCAATGTTCAATTTTCTGAATCTGTTAGACAATCTATTTAACCAGCCCTGTAAGATAAGAATTTGAATACATGTTTATCTCATATGTACAAAGATTTTAGAGTAAATATGTTCATTAAAACACATACTATTAATATTATTAATCTGATCTTTGCAACAAGATCTTTGATCTCTGATCTTTGAAAAAGATTTTTAAGAAATGTACCAGCATGTCCTAATCTATCAACATATCGAGGGGTAGCTTAGTTGGGATAGGTTAGCAAGTCTGGAGTAATGTAAACAAATGAGTCACATGACGAAAGAGTTCTCTCATTGTCTGTTGTTCTTTATATTTTTTTACCCTACCATTCATTTATTTTCCAGACTACTATTAAAATCAGCTGTACTTTTCTATTGCATTATTTGTTATAACACTATAATCTTGTTTTTTACCCTAATCTTAAAGTTGAAATGCAACTGTCTGTACAATTTTTCAGTGATGGCCAATTACAGTGGTTATAGTACTTTGATTCTTTTAAGCAAATTTCTTAAAGTGTAAAGGAAGTTTGTATGAATAAATCAAATCAGGGAACTAATATGAGCATAAAAAAGTAAAGATACTAAAGCCTGCATCAAGAATTCACATGTTGATTGGTATTATGATAGAGCTTATATGATAAACATAAGCAAAGCTTTATCCAAATAGTGTAACGTAAGCAAAGCTTTATCCAAATAGTGTTCTAACTCCACTTATCATCATTTATACTACATGTATTCAATTTCTTAAACTGAATAAAAATTCTTACCTTGAGCCCACTTTTTGGTTGATCATCCATTCTGAAAAAAACATTAATCAGAATTTTTTTAGATCTCTTCAAAAAATCTAATCATTACATCTGATTTACTTTTTGATTTGAAATATTTTCTTTAAACTATCTGTAGAGAGTATATAGGACCTGTCAATATTATGCTTGTTATTTTGACTGACAAAAGAAAAGCTTCAAGATTTAGCTAACCTACAATCACCAGAAAGATTACTACTGCAATTCAATATGAAGGAATTTTTCCTGTATTTTTGTGTTCCAGGGACAAAAAGTTGAGACTGCCAATATTTGACCTTGAACTATGATCTTGACCTTGTAGCTATTCATTTTTGTTTTTCGCTTTTTCAAATGGCATATTTACTCATAATCAAGAACAAGTGTTCCAAATTAATTTAACCCTTTCCTGTTCAATCCCTGGTTTCTACGTCTGTGATCTTTATACTTGAGAAAACATTGTGGGTAAAGCAGAAATTGCTTTCAACAAGCAATTTCTTCTTTTTCCACAATATTTTCTAACCTGATGAATGGATATTTTTCTAGTTAAATCCACTTTAAATTTTTGTCTGCAAAACCTATGAAATTAGACAGGTCTAGAATTTTGTAAAGCAGGAAAGGGTTGAAATCTATGGACAAATGTAGAGGTATGCTCTTGACAAGCTCAACTTGAAGTTTGGCTGGTCCAAACTCAAAGAAATTGTAGACAACAGTTTGAAGTTGATAGAATTCTAAACATCTCTATAAAGCAATTTTTCCATTTTCTACATTATTTTTTCTGAACTCTTTTCTTTTAGGAAGTAAAAAAGTATCATGGCATGGGAATGAGTTAATCCATTCCCACACAGTGAAATTTTAGACCGGTCCATATTGAAAGAGGTTGCAGACAACTATTTCAATTTGTTAAAATTTTCAAAATCTTTGTTTCTCCGAGTAGAAAAACATTGTTGAAATTGCAGAAATTGCTTTTAACAAGCAATTTCTGCATTTTCCATATTGTTTCCAGAACTGTTTTCTTGGTGGGACGTCAAAAGGAAAGATTGTGTGGGAATGGGATAAAAGAAGAAAAGTCACAAACAAGTCATATTTACATAGGTTCTGGAGGTAATGGTAAAGTAGTTCCATTTTGTTTTGACCAGTTATGCTTATTCTTTGGTTTTTCTGTACTCATTTGCATTGTTTTGTTGGCTAATACCCGCAACATTTCTGTATCTACATCATCTGTAAAAGAAAAAATAATTTATTTAAGACAGTTGCCAGGCCCAGCTGGCTTAGTCATTAACAGTAGTGCTGTAGCAAAAGAGCTTTGGAAAATATTGTAGAATATCAAGAAATTGCTTGTCACAAGCAATTTCTTAATTTACCACAATGTTTTCTTCCCAGAAAGTTGAAAAACAAGAGCCGTCTTAGACAGATTTTGCTCCCCGAATAAGACTTTTGTCACAAAACTGTATGCCATTATTGGACAAAAAACTTTTTTATTGAAAGCAACTATAGTTTGAGGGTTCAGTTCACAAGAAATATGGAAGTTTGACAAACATTGAAGGAATCTGTTTGGCTTCCAAGGCCTGATTCTAGTAAATTTCAGTATCATTATGTGGTAAAGGGTTATATATTTTACCTTGACTATCAAAGTTATCAATGAAAAATGTCTCCATGCAATAAATGAAGACTCTAACTTGAGTAGTCTTGCAGAAATAATAGACTGATTTATTTTAGAGTAGGATATATACAAAATGTTAAGCTACATGGCACTAAGCCCCCTTTCAGCATGGTAAGGTTCATTGGGTCAAAAATTGAAATAAACATTACCTAGGGAACTTAATAAACAACATTTATATAAAGTGACAAGAAATTTTGGCAATTCGTAGAGGAGGTATATTTGAAAATGAATGACATGTAAAATATGAAGGCTATATCACTTACCATTGTATACTTATGGGAGATGTTAAAGTTAAAAATTCTCGAAATTTTGACCTTGAGAAATGACCTTGACCTTGACAGATGTCCTTGAACCTAATACCAACAGAAAATCATGTCATAAGCAATACACATGTGAAATATGAAGGCTATTTCACTTACCATTGTATACTTATAGACAATGTTAAAATTAAGATTTTCAAAATTTTGACCTTGAGAATGACCTTGATCTTGACAGATGACCTTTAACTTTGTACCAACAGAAAGTCCATGTCATAAGCAATGCACATGTCAAATATGAAGGCTATATCACTTACCATTGTATACTTATGGGATATGTTAAAGTGAAAATTTTTAAATTTTGAAATTGAGAAATGACCTTGATCTTGACAGATGACCTTGAACTTAATACAAACAGAGAGGTCATGTCATAAGCAATGCACATGTGAAATAATAAGGTTATATCACTAACAATTGTTAACTTGTGGACAATACTAGAGTTAAAAATTTTGACCTTGAGAAATGACCTTGACCAATGCACATGTGAAATATAAAGGCTATATCACTTACCATTGTAAACTTATAGATAAAGTTAAAGTTAAGATATTCGAAATTCTGACCTTGAGAAATGACCTTGACCTTGACAGATGACCTTGAACTTAATACCAACAAAAAGGCTTTGTCACAAGCAATGCACATGTGAAATATGAGACTATATCTGTAACCAATATAAGTTTTTGCAGGCAAAAAAGAGAGCTTACGTAAAGCTAATAACATTTGGGCCCCACTTCCCATGACACGTTTTTTTAAACATACATTTATATAGTTTAAGGTCAAGAGGATCTGATTTGCTACTCAAATATGAAATTTCAGAAAATTCTGACTATTTGACTAGGAGGAATTGGCAAAAAAATAATTTTTACATTAAGGCCCCTTTTTCCATGACGCAGCCTTGAATTGAGAAAATTCAAAATATGTCCGATGGAAATTTGCTAGGAAAATTATATATGAAGTTTCATCCAATTAGGCCCAGGGGTTCCTGAGATTTAATGTCGGACGGCTGGATGGAAGGACGGAGGGATTGACGCGCACAAGCCGGCGACTATATGCTCCCCCAAAAATTTTTCAGGGAGCATAAAACCCCAAAATTTGATAAATTTTAAATTGTTGTCAGCAACTTCTTTCATTTTGGGCCAGTCTAAAATTCTGCCGCCTGGAAATGGCTTAAATGGTAAAACTGCAACAATATACACATGATCAGGTGATGAGAAACGTTCTGTGAAAGTTTCATTCAATTTGTCAATAAATGTAGGAGATATGTTAGCAAGAAATTTTTCATGAAGCTCCCTTTCTTTGTCATGCAGCCTAAAATGGTAAACCCCAACAACAAGTGTATGGTTAGGTGACTAGAAACATTCTTTCCTTCAATTCATACACTTTCAAGTGTTTTCTGCAGCTTCTTTAATTTTTGACAAGTCTAAAATTTTGTCTTCTGATAATGCGTTAAGATCTTTGAAAAGCATACAAAGGATGAGTCTTAAGTATCTTCCTCAGTTTTGGTCAGAGATATGAAAAAATTTACCTATCAAAGATGCCATATCAAAAGCTGTACATCCATTTTTGGCTTGAACTGTTACATCTGCACCAACATTTATTAAAAACATTGCCACATTCTTTTTCCTGAAAAAAAAAAATATTGTATTTTTTTTCAATATATTACTTTTAATAAGGAGTATGTCCATCTAATCTCTAAAATTATATATTAATTCAAAACAAAGATCATTGAACAATGTCAGCCTTCCTAGGCTTACCAAAATGAGTATAATTTAAACCAACTGTTCTTCTTATCTTCAGTGGTGGATTTTGAGGAGATTTGGGGGTCCCTTTGAATCCCCTCTGTAGCCTTATTATTTTATTTTCATGAAATTTAATAAAAATTTGATAATAATGGATAATAATGGAAAACCAACCCCCAACCCCCTGTAGTTTAAACCCTCTTGGCAGAAATCCTTGTCAGTTAAATGCATTGCCAGAAAAGGAAATCTGGGTTTGATAATTGCTTGCCCTCATATGATATAATTTACAATTTTTTAATTGGAAAAATTCGCTCATTCACACATCAGGTAGTACTAATGGGATTCAAACCCTTGTTACATCCAACAAACAAACAAGAGGACTATGATTGTCCTATATTGCTCCCCTGAGTATGATGGCTCAAGGCTTTATGATATAATATACAAAATATCAAAGCCCTACACCTAATCATTTTGGAGAAGAAGATTTTTTAAAGATTTTCTTCTTTAACCCTAGGTATAGTGAAGATCCAACCATATTGAGCTAATTTCAAGAGTACAGTAATTCTTTGAAGTTCTTAAGTAATGGGTCAATAGGCATTAATACATACAAATATAAAAGCTCCAGGCCTAATGGTTTAGAAGGAGAACATTTCTATGCTATCCTTCATTACTCCTTTCTGGGATTGCACAGAAAAGGGCTTATTTTCAGAATACAGTAATTCTATGAAGTATTTTAGTACAGGGTCAATAGGTATTATTACACGCTAAACATTAAAGCCCTTGGCCTTATAGTTTGGGAGAAGAAGATTTTTAAAGATTTCCTTCTTTATTTCTATGTAAAATCAGGGATCAATAAGAAAAGGGCTAATTTTCAGAATATGGTTATTCTATGAAGTATTTTGGTAGATGCTCAATAGATGATGGATTATAAAAAATATCAAAGCACCTGGCCTTATGGTTTGGGAGAAGAAGATTTTTTAAGATTTCCTTCTTATTTCCATGTAAAATCATGGATTGCACAGAAAAGGGCTAATTTTCAGAATACAGTAATTCTTTGAAGTGGTAGAGGGTCAATAGATGATGATTTGTATTATATATCAAAGCTCTAGGCTTTAAGGTTAAGGAAACAGTTTTTTTTAAGTTTTCCTTCCTTATTTCTAGTCAAAATCAGGGATCGCAAAGAAAAGGGTTAATTTTCAGAATACAGTAATTCTTTGAAGTATTTTGCTAGAGGGTCAATAGATGATGATTTGTACTAAATATCAAAGGTCTAGGTCTAATGGTTTGAGAAAAGATGATTTTTAAAGTTTTCCTTCTTTATCTTTATGTAAAATCAGGGATCTCATAGAAAAGGGCTTATTCTTAGAATACGGTAATTCTACGAAGTATTTTGCAAGAGGGTCAATAGATGATAATTTATACAAATATCAAAGCTCTTGGCCTTATGGTTTATGAGTAGGAGATTTTTAAAGTTTTCCTTCTTTAATTCTAGGTAAAGTCAGGGATGGCACAGAAAAGGGCTATTTTTCAGAATAAGGTAATTCTTTGAAGTGTATTGGGAGAAGGTCAATAGATGATGATGTATACCAAATATCAAAGCTCTAGGCCTTATGATTTGGGAGAAACAGATTTTTAAAGTTTTCCTTCTATATTTCTATGTAAAATCCGGGATCACACGGAAAAGGGCTAATTTTCAGATAACAGTAATTCTTTGAAGTGTTTTGGTAGAGGGTCAAAAGATGATGGTATGTACCAAATATCAAAGCTCTACACCTTATGGCTTGAAAGGAGAAGATTTTTTAAAGTTTTTTCACTCCATTGCTATGGCAACAAGTGTTCTTCATGGATTTCAATTCTTTGAAGTATTTTGAAATAGCATGACCTAAGGATCATTTCTGTGATGTTTTGTTGAAAGTCCAAGGTTAGTTTAGGAAAAGGGTTAATTTTCAGAATACAGTAATTCTTTGAAGTGTTTTGGTAGAGGGTCAATAGATGATGATTTGTACCAAATATCAAAGCTCTACGCCTTACAGCTTGGGAGGAGTATATTTTTTAAGTTTTTTTCACTCTGTTGCTTTGGCAACCAGTGTTCTTCATGGATTTCAATTCTTCGAAGTATTTTAAAAGAGCATGACCTAAGAATCATTTCTGTGAAGTTTTGTTGAAATACCATGGTAAGATTAGGAGGAGAAGATATTTTTGTAATTGTGGACGGACTGACGACGGACAATGACCAATCACAATAGCTCACCCAGAGCACTTTGTGCTCAGGTGAGCTAAGAGTCTTGACTACTATAGGACATAAGATCCTTTCATTTTGATGACATATTTAGGGGTTGTGATAGAATTTGAAACTGAGGTGACATTGATCCCTTGACCTTAAAATTCTAGAGGTCAACCTTATTTTGAAGGGGTAAAAACAACAGCAATTTCTTCATTGTATACAATGTTTTCTATCCAGAAAGTTAGAAAAATCTAAATTTTAATAAGCTTTAAATTGCTGTCTGCAACTCCTTTCCATTTGGACCTGTCTAAAAGTTTGCCGCCTGGTAATAGGTTAAGCTTCATACAAGAGTCCTAATATTGTATTATTAGACATCTTACCCATGGTATGTGGCTTGCATAAGAGCAGTCCAGCCACTGATGTTATCTTGTTTATTTATATCACAGCCACGCTCTACAAGTAACTGGGCAATATCTAGACGACCTGTCATCGCCGCAAACATCAGGGGTGTGGCACCGTCACCAGGGGAACTAGTATCTCTCTGGCTTACATCAACTTCGAGAATCTCACGGATCCGCTGCAAGTCACCTACAAATAATTGGTAATAATGCATTTAATCCAGTATCAAAAGGCAAGCAATTTCCTTTTTTCCCATGTTTTCTCCCCTAAATGAGATTATTCCTTGAATGACAGTCATTTTGAAATGTCATGAAAACTCTTCCAATTTGGACCTCAAAAAGGATTAACCCATTACCATACAATGCACTTTTTGGACACATGAGGAATATTGTTATAGAAAACTTTGTGGGAAGAGGAGAAATTGTTTGTAAAAATCAATATCTCTTTTTCTACAATGTTTTATACCATATTTGACACTTATTTACAAAACTTAGCATACTTTCCAATGTCTACTGCAACTTCTTTCAATTTGGACCAGTCAAAAATTTGGCATTTGGGTTAAACAGTAGAACGGATTCCCAGAGGTTATGATAACTACAATTGAAAATGGCCAGTCAATTTTATCATTGATAGAAATAAATTGCTCCAAGATATTGATTTCACAAGAGCTTTTTTGCAATATCTACTAGACGGCATCTGTTGAACAACACAAAAACGCAACTAAGGACCATACAATCCCTCCACTAGAAAACAACAAGAGGGCCTAGATGGTGCCAAATTGCTCATGAGAGAAGACTGTGCCATAATTGTGGCTTCTACAGTTTGAACAGTAAAATTATGTTTTTCAATGGAAAATTGCCATCGTCAGAAGGGTAAGTCCCAATGACCTTGCCAACATTCTAATCAAGTTTCATGAAGACTGATGCAGAATTGTGACCTCTAGTCTAGAGTATAAGCAGAACAGTTATCATTTAGGCCCCTTCTTCCTGTGTTGTCCATAGAACATTCCCATTTTTATAGGTTTAATTCTTATGACATGACAAATATTCTGACCAAGAAGATTGAGCCATAATTGTGGTCTTTAGAGTGCAAACACTCTAAAGGTTGATGCCACACAACAAACAACAGACATTCAAGGATCATAGCTTATCATAAGTACATTGTCCTTAGGTGAGCTAAAAAGACTAAAAAGCAGCAAGTATCTAGACAAAAAATAGATTTAGATTTATGGAACTTAGAGACAAAGGTTTCTCCTTGAACATTTACAGATAGAGACCAGAACAATTCAAGTTCGAGTTCACACCTAAACAAAAAATAAATTAGTACAAGACAAACTTTTTAAAGCAGATGTAGATAATCATAGCCTTGTGCTGGCACTGGCAATTTCAAGTTTACTAAAATACAGTAAAACTCTCAAAGAATTTCTAAAAAAGCTATACCTTTTTTTGCTGCATCAATGATATCTGGCTTTTTGTCTTCAGGTTCTGTAAAGTTGAAAAGACCTTTCTTTAAATATATGTCATTAGCAACTATTTCACATGAGTGTTAACTCATTCCCACACAATGACACGTTTTATGCCTCACAAGAAAAACAAATGGTAAAATATTGTATACACAATATTTTCTTCCCAGAAAGGTGAAAAAATCTAAAATTTCAATCACTTTTAATTGTTTCCTGCAGTTCCTTTATATTTTGACAAGTGTAAATGTTGTCGTCTGGTAACGGGTTAAATAAAGACTCAGATCAGCCTGTGTATGCACTCTGTAGACAGATACTGACTCCATGCTTCATAGGTCAATCAAAAAGTACACATAATACATTGTGAGACTGTCCAAGCTGCACAATGTCTTCTCTTCAAGCACATGTGAAATTATTGGAAATGTCACACAGATACATATCATAATCACAAATAAGCATTAAAACTAACACTTTGTTGTGTTGTTGGTTTTTGTTGTTGTTGTTTTGTTGGGGGGTGGTTCGCTATAAATAGAAACTTTGGACAATATTTGTATCAAAGAAATCATTTTAAATGATTTTTTTTATACAAATTGATGAAATATTGTCAATAAGTTATGAAATTGAGAAGTTTTTAGTGTCTCATATCTTTCAAATTAATCTGACTGAGGTAGTAGTATCAGCACCATTTCATATAATGTAGTATAAAAATAATAATAGGATATCATACCCAGAATAGGTTTATTGGTTGTTTTCCTTTCAAGAAATCCTCTAACTTCTCTTTTTCCTCGGATAGCTGCTATAGCTAAAGCAGTCTTATCCAACACATTCAACAAATTTGGATCAGCACCCCTTTCTATCAATATTTGAGCTGTTGTCATGTGACCATTTAGTGATGCTAACATTAGAGGAGTTAGTCCTGTAGAAGGAGTCCTATAGTTCACATCACAGCCTCTGTCTAGCAATAATCTCAATACGGCATCATGACCATGCTGGGCTGCAGCAAGCAAAGGCGTATATTCACATACACTTCCTGAAGCATTCAGATCTATACCCTGGTCAACCAATAACCGAATGACTTGTAAGTGACCTCCCCTTGCTGCTAAGGTCAAGGCTGATACCCCAAGCCTGTTCTTGGCATTAACATCTACACTGTGTTGGAGTAGGAGAGTCACAATGTTTGCATGGCCATGCCTTGCTGCTTGCATTACTGGAGTCCATCCATATATATTTGGTTTATCAAGGGAAGCACCTCTCATCATCAGTAGTCTAACAACCTGAAAGAAAACAGCTGGTACAGTTCTTTTTTCCTTAGACACTCCCAGGTGATAGGGAAAACTGCAGATAATATGATTCTTCATAGATTTCCTATTGGAAGACTGTCCTGGGGTAATTCCAGTTATTCCATGCCATCATTTTGTTTCTTAAATTACTACAGAACCTCGAAAATAACCTTTTACAATTTAAATCATCATTTTTTCTGTGCATTCAATATCAATGCTTACATTTCTTCACCTAACCTTTTACAATTTAAATCATCATTTTTTCTGTGCATTCAATATCAATGCTTACATTTCTTCACAATAGATTCAATTTTCAATTACTTGGGAAAAATGACATCAGTACTCTAGGACTCTCTGTACTTCATTCTGTTGACATGAAACGGTTAATATGACCTTGGCTATCTTAACTTCCACTATTGGCAACATTTTCATTATTCCAAAATGTCTATATAAACTCTAAGAGCCCTGGGATAAATTGTGTATTCTGATTGAAAATATTACATCCAGACAAGTTTGCTTTCATGAATTAATAAAACATTTCCTCATATAAATGTATAAATAACATATTTAGTTGATTTGAATTTGATCTATTACCTGTGACTGTCCTGGGGTACCCAATAAAGTGATTCAACACATAGATTTGGTGTACCTGGGTATATACAATAAAAAACCTACCAAGGTGAATGTGGATTTTATTTTGCCATTGAATTGAACTCAAAACATGTTAATTTAAAATGGGGTTGAATGATTAATATATATATATTTTGTTATATATCTATGCTAAATAAAGAAGACCTTTACAATAAATCAGGTATCCCAGGGTAAATAGTAAGACCACTGGAACAGTGTTATACAGTAAGTTACTGTATCTGGATACCTAGATAGCTGCATGGTTGGGCTATTGTCTTAGCAAAAGCTATCATGACCCCTCTTGAGAATAGTTTCGTTAAGATCTCTTATTATCAGATTATTTAAGAAATTGGCAAAAAGCTAAGGAGTACTATAACATTTTGGACTAGTGTCATTCAAGAGTTCAATGTTTAATGATGACTTGAAAACTTTGAAAACTTTTAGCAAAAACAGTAATTTCACTTTGACCCTTCCACAGATAAATTGTTAGTTGACCCAATGAATGAAGTCTGGTATTATAGTAAAATTTTATCGTTTTTAGTTTAAGATGGTGTCCACTTTAAATATTTTCTGCTAGTGAGAATAAGTTGTCCCGCTTCATTTGGTCCAAACCATACAAGGACTTGTATATGTGTATCATGTCTGCCCTATCCCTTCTATATTGCAGCATGACAAAACAAAGCTCTTTCAATCTTTCTCTGTATGGTAAGAGACAGATATCTGGAACCAAATTCGTAGCCAACTCATCAAAAATTTTAAAAGGCTGCATTGCATATGATCTTCCTGCTCTAAACCCGTAGTGAGCATCAGAAAAAAGATGATTTAATTCAATGTGTTGCATAAATTTGTCCCGGATCAATTTTTCACTAGATTCACAGAAAACAGAAGTCAAACTCACAGGACAGTAATTAGCGAAGTCTTTTTTGTCTCCTTTTTTTATAAATAGGTTCAGTAAAGATCAAGATAAGTGGGTAGCTGAGTTCCATTTTAGCTTCATACAACACCTTTGGATGAATACACTACAGTCCAGGAGATTTGCTGGGTATAAAGAATTTAAAACTTTCAAAACATAATCTTGAGATATTGAAAGATCGGTTAATAAAGGAATATCATTATCTATATGTTACATTAAGATAGTTAAAATAAATTTGGCTTTGAAATGTCAGCAAACTCTCCAATTAAAAGAAACAAGAGGGCCAGAATGGCCCTAAAATCGCTCACCTGACTAATGTAAGATGATTAAAAATTTAGCCAACACTAAATAAAAAACTGCCCCAACCTGCCACGCCCATATTTGGGTGTCAATCAAATTTCACAAACAACTTTTGAAAAGGGTTGCCTAAGGAACATTCATGCCAAGTTTTGTTGAAATTGGCCCAATGATTACTGACAAGAAGATATTTAAAGATTTCTAAATAAAAAACGGCCACGCCAATATTTGGGCGTCAATCAAATTTCCCAAACACGCTTTGAAAAGGGTCTCCCAAGGAACATTCATGCCACGTTTTGTTGAAATTGGCCCAATGGTTACTGAGGAGAAAATGTTTAAAGACTTCTAAGTCAAAAACTGCCAAACCCTGCCACGCCCATATTTGGGCATAAATCAAAATTTCGCAAACAAATTTTGAAAAGGGTCACCCAAGGAACATTCATGCCAAGTTTGGATGAAATTGGCCCAATGGTTCCTGAGGAGAAGATGTTTAAAGATTTCAAAGTCAAAAACTGCCACGCCCTTCCATGCCCATATTTTGGCATAAATCAAAATTTCGTGAACAAATTTTGAAAAGGGTCACCCTAGGAACATTCATGCCAAGTTTGGTTGAAATTGGCCCAATGGTTACTGAGGAGAAGATGTTTAAAGATTTCAAAGTCAAAAACTGCCACGCCCTGCCACGCCCATATTTGGGAGTCAATCAAAAATCCGCGAACAACTTTTGAGAAGGGTCATCCAAGGAACATTCCTACCAAGTTTGGTTGAAATTGGCCCAATGGTTACTGAGGAGAAGATGTTTTAAGAATTGTTGAAGCCTTCCGAAGCACGACGCACAACGCACGACGGACAAAAGGTGATACCAAAAGCTCACCTTGAGCACGTTGTGCTCAGGTGAGCTAAAAACAGACATTTTTTTAATTGGTCAGAAGACCAATTAATGTAACTAGATTCTGAAGATTTACTTTGTGCCATTTCCTAAAACTGCCTTTAGCCAAACTAGACATGTACAATAAGACAAATTTGTAAACAAACTGGTTCGATTATTGGTACTATCTAAATTTCTTTGAATATTTAGTCACAGTTTTATCTACATTGTGTTCAATAAAAGATTAAACAATTGATGCTGAAGGGTAAAACAGCCACATGTAATTGCATTTTACAAATTAAGAAATATCCAAAGGCAGTAATGATAAAACAGGATGGTCACATGATTTAAACAGGTTACAACAAACTAATCAAACTTTTCCACTTGTGTTGTATGCTTTGACAAGTCATACTACCAACCCATTTACCAAAAGCATCAGGTGGTGTAAATAAAAAAGTAGTGAAACAATTTGTGAATAGATGATACAGTCACACAATTATTTTCTAGTCATAAATTGAAAATATCATTGTTCAGTAAAAGATTTTTGAGAAATATGCCAGCATGTACTAACTTATAATATTGGTATATCAATGGGTAGCTTAGTTGGGATAGGTAAGCTAGTCCAGAGTAAAGTAAACCACTGAGTCATGTGACGAAAGAGTTATCTCAACATATTACAAATAAGTCTTATCTTCATCTTCCTTTATAACATGTGCTTTCTATGCGCAGTGGTCAGAGCGCTCACTTACCATGCCAGAGAACCTGGTTTGAATCCGACTGTCATTCATTATATTGCTTTTTTTTTCCCCTACCAATAGAAATCACTTATTTTCTAGGCTACAATTAAAATCCAATGTACTTTCATACCACATAAATTGTTTTCATACATCATAATTTTTTTGTTTTTCACCCCAATTTTAAATTCGAAATGCAACTACAGTCATGACGCCTTAATCCAGACATTTGGTTCCCTGTGGTATTGTCTGGATTAAGCGTATTTCCAGATAAGATATTTTGTATGAATATCCGACCTCATGTGCTTTTTTATTCCCAAGTAAGAGAAAACTCTCTTTACGATAATGATGGTATTTGGCAATTAGGACAGTTTTACAATTCTTGGTTTATACAAAACTACTAAATCTGACACTGAGTAAAAATCATAGTTTGTTAACGCATTTGATTTGAAAAGTAAAACCTACCTGCTGTGTGAAAAAACAAACAATTTTATCTTTTTGTAAATTATATTAGTAATGTAAAAAATTTTGACAACCGATTACATCACAGATAATGACAAGGGTAAAATTTTTCAAGGGGTACGCGTCTTGCATGTGTCAACTCTGGAAACTCTCCCAAAAATAGCCAAATATCTGGCGGCTGTGCCTTTGACCACCTTTCCTCCCCCAAGTAAAATAAACTGCACCAAAAATCATTTACCTCATATAACTTACAATATTCATTTGTTTCATGCGTTTTGTCAGAAAGCCTCGAATTAATTTTCAGTTGTCAGGTAATGCACTTTTATTTCCAGAAAAAGAACAGTCAACAGATAAACTTTCGAGATTGGGGTTTTGACTTGTTGGTGACAAATTGGATGGATATTTATAGTGTGGCTCCAGGAAGTGCTGGTTTTATATTTTCGAGAAAAAAAAGAGAATAATTTACATGAACAGCACAATAGGTATAGACACGCTTGTCAGGTCGTCACCTAGACATGCGTCTCAGGTATAAGGTTTGAATGTCTACTATCAACTTTGACCAGACGACAACCTTGTTTATTCACACGGGGCAATAGTCCAATCAAAACAATATGTTCAGATGGGTTTGATCTTGATAATTTAATCATATTTATTCTGATTTTTAATATTTCGTTCCTGATGGTTTCAAAACGCAAGTTTCTGGATTATAAGGTACAATTTATCAAAATATTTCCAGATTGCAACGACATCCGTATAAACGCGTCCTGACTGTATCTGTCCAATTTTTCAGTGACGACTAATTACATTGCTTACAGCACTTTGTTCATTTACCTGATCATGTCCATTAGCAGCAGCTACCATTATTGGAGTCTGTTCTTCATCGTCAGTTGTATCAACAGACAGACCTTCATCTAAAAGCACCTCAGCCGAGTGTACATCGCCTTGTTCACAAGCTGTCATTAACTGTTGAAAGGAATCCATGATGTTTAGACTTTTGTCAATTACGTAACATCATTTAGGGGTTGTTTGGACAACATGTCTCTATCTAAATAATAAAACTAATAAAAAAATTAAGCTACAATTCATCTTTTGTGAACAAATGTCAAACACAGGAAATACCTATTCCGCCATTTTGTACTTGTTGAATGACGTCATATTTCCGGTTGTCTGCACCACTGAAAGGGGGGGGGGAATTAGTCGAAGTCTATCTGTCTATCTATTTATACTGCCTAACTCTCCTTTCGGGTATTACTGGCAGGTGACACAATCCAGATGTTTTCACGTCCCTGAAAGAGAGGCAGTGGCTGAATCTCACTGCTACCCACTTTTACAGCTGGGTAGACTGGGGCTGGCTATTAAGTGTCTTGCCCGTGAACACACCCCGGTGACGTTGGGGCTCGAACTCATGACCTTCAGATCACGAGTCAAGCACCCAAACCACTCGGCCATCCAGGCAGTCGGCTCTGGGCTGACCATATCAACTAACAAACTAATTGTCTTTCGGATTGGACGTTAAAAAGAGGCCCCGTGTGACGGCTCTATCCACCGAGCACGTTAAAGAACCAGACAGGGCTCTCAGGAGTTTCGTCCTGTATACTTGCACTATCCACCGTCACAACAACTTTAACCGTCTTCTGAGGGCGTCTGGGTGGATAATCGTAAACCTAAGTTGGATAGCAGCTAGGGGCTATGTACGGATGTAGTGGCAGTACTGGTGTGAGAAATACCAGGAATCCATTGTTAGGTGCTCTAGCCGTCGCGATATGACTGAAATACTGTTAAAAGTGGCGTTATTCAATCAATCTGAGGGTGTTGCTCATTGGGCATGTGCTACGGTAGCGCCGATAAATAAACGAAAATACACACACGAAGTCATTATTTCTTATCCCTTTCCTAGAGGTAAAGATGTAATATTTGTCAAAATATAAAATTGCTGCAGATGACAACTTAAAACTTATTCAAATTGAAAATAGTCTTTCGTGGAAAGAAATCATCGCATGGAAAGAAGCACCGTGACTGATGATTGCACCTTCTTTTCCTGATCATCTTTCTCTAGTAGGCTATAAAATCAATTTGTGTCACCGTTAAAACAAAGAACTTTAAGGAGGAAGGGTTAAACAATAGTCACTTTGTATGGGGAAATTAGCTTTGTCTTGGAAAGAAATTGAAAAATCTCGACGGTCATTTTGCTGACCTGGCCAAATCGCAGGGGTCCGTAATTTGAGTTCATTCCACCCCATATTCCGATATTCAATTTTGGTCTATGGGATTGAAGGGACTCGAATTACGGACCCCTATGGACCAAATCAGCCCGGAGATCTACAGTCCCCTCCGATTTTAGTTTTCAAATTCCATATGGTTAACCAATATCAAAATAGGATTAGGACTACTTTTTTTTTTTTTTTTGTTTGTTTGTTTTTGTTTGTTTTTTTTTTTTTTCTTTCTTTTTTTTCGCTCGATGCTATTAAAATATAAGAAATGAAGAGAATATTTTTTGTTTTCATAGAGGTATGAACCGAAAAACCTAATCACACAATGTATGAATCCGTTTCGCGTATTCATACAGTGTGATTAGTTTTTTCGGTTCATACCTCCATGAAAACAAAAAAAAGTTCTCTTCATCTCTTAAATGAACCGATTCAAGCTGTAGTTACGTCGTTTTAGAACGACCATGACGAAATGTTCTTCGTAATTGGACTATTTTGATAATAGAATTATTCAAATTAGATCACATGTCAGTGGGTCTCAATGAGAATCGCCTCAATGAGATGGTTCTAATGAGTACCATCAACATAGGATTAATTGAGAATCCTACAATAATGTATGTATGCAGTCAAACCGATGCCGCATATATTTCACAAAAATATTTTCATATTGCTTTCCCTACCTACATTCTCCCTGGATGTCAAATGTAAGATCAGTTTTATTAATGAAGACTTTGAGATGTATTTTTTGTGCATTCATTTTACCATGGTCTTGACAGTCGACAATGTTCCAAACAAAATTTTAAAAAAGGAAAAAAAATCATAGTTAACCCTTGTCATGCTGAATAAACAACTTTATCAGAATTCAATCAAAATGAAAGGGCTGAAAGTACTAGATGGCTTTATCGTTAGTCAGTGTTTCTCTTGGTAATCAATTTCTATGAACAATTTTGGATTTAAGGGGACAGACAGGTTGTATAGATAAAGACCAAACTGCACAAATGTGCAGGCTGATCTTTGTCTATATCTCCTTTCAAAACAGGGATATTCGGGATTCAGCATGACAAGGGTTGACCTTCATTGTAGTTCCCTTTCGCGAATAAACTTTGGGTAATAGACGGGTCGCGTTGTCAATCAAATTATCAATAGTCAAATCATAACATACATTTAGACCGGAGATGAATTTGAACTCTGACAGTATCCGACTATGGCGAGCATCCGTTGGTTTGGTGACTTTAACATCTTAACTGCAACTTATTAAAGCTTCAGTTACGTCCTCTATGTCGCTAACCAACCATTTTACGATTTTGTTACATTTTACTGTCCATAAATCTCGCAATGGGAACTACATGTTCATTATTAACTATTCCTATTAAAGCTGTCATCTACATCAAAGAAACCGGCTCTTACTGATTTTTAGCTCCACCAGCTGAAAACTAGCGAGCTTTTGTCAAGGCGTTGTGTCTGTTGTGAATCCGTCTGTCCGTAATTTTTTTCTTCAAAAACTCTATACTAAGAAAATACAGGAAGGATCCTTGAGGGACCCTTTATCAGATTCCTGCAAAGAATTTTGATCGGATACAAAACGTGATTTTAATGGACGAACATCTTCTCAGAAATCATCGGATGTATTTCATCAAAATCTCACAGAAGGAATGATTATTTAATGGCCCAACATTAGATTCCTTAAATATTGATTAGAAGAAAAACATAATGGGGGGGGGGGGTTACGATCCATATATGGCAAATACTTAAAAAACTATGAATATCTTCTTTGATGACTCTTTATCAGATTTTTTACATGGATTTTGATTGGGGAGGGGGGGCTACTTTCCTTACAATATATTGTTTATACAAAAAAAGTTGAAGAAACAGCCCATAGAATTCAATCAAATTTCACAGAAATTATCCTTGGTAGACTCTTTGTCAGATTTCTCCATTTTTTCATAGAATATGGCTATGTTAGAAACGTGACCTTAACTTCTCTATCTAGTATATTTTTAACATTTTGAAAATCTTGTTCAGGAAACCTTGAAGAATTTTTTCGACCAAATCATCAAGAATAATTGTCTTCATAATCCACAGTGTTTCCATCCCCTCCCCCTCAAATAATAATAATAATAATAATAATAATAATAATAATAAAAATAAATAAAAATAAACAAACAAATGAATAAATAAATAAATTCACCCACTTAAATTTGTCGTCTGCAACATCTTTGAATTAGGAACAGTCTAAAATTTCCTCGTGTGGTATAAGTTAATGAGAGGCATCTTTCTTTTAAGCAACAACAGTCAAACAGTATCAATTTATTTCCGCTGCATCACTATGTTATGCTAGCTAAGTTTGGCCAAACCTCCCTATAGCTTTATTATCAAACGTATTAAAACTTCTTTTTCAAAAAAAATGTCGGGTGATATGAACATCCTTTTAACCCATTCCCAAACGACACAATTTTAGACTGGTAAAAATTGAAAGGAGTTGCAGACGACGATTTAAAGTTTACGAAATTTTAGATTTCTTAAAGCTTTCTGGATAGAAAACATTGTGTAAATTGAAGAAATTGCTTGTCACAAGCAATTTCTTCATTTTACACAAATTTTTTCTAAATTGTTTTTCTTGGGAGCGTCAAAAAGCGTCATTGTGTGGGAAGGAGTCAACAATACATCGATAAAAAAGGACTAGTATGACGGTTTTTTTTTTGTTTTTTTTTTTACCTTGGAAGCCCATTCATAGCAGATACACACAACGACGCGTTTTTAGCAACTCGAGTTTATGTTGCGACGTTTTACATGTAATGATTTTGAAAAGTTGGGAGTCATGGAATAAATCTTCATAAATCATTGCAAAGCCTTGTCTGGACTAAAATTATTCAGCAAAGAGGAAAGTACGCAAAGTTCGCCACACCGAATGGCAGTGAAGTTTTTTGTTTTTTGTTTTTTTCACACTGATGTGGTTTCAAAATATGACTCAACCGTTTATTAGACATATCAATATTTGTTCAGACTTTCAAGAATGTGTAAGCACGTGCAACTTTCGTATGCTGTGGCAAGTCCTTATCACTTCGCTTGATGGCTTTATTTTTGAAAGGCTGAACATGCTAACCGATTAAAACGTGTTTCTCTCAAAAAGAATCAAAATGAACGAAATGATAGACATAAAGATAGACAGACAGACTTACAGATAAATAGATAGATAGATAGGTAGGTAGATAGATAGATAGATAGATAGATAGATAGATAGATAGATAGATAGATAGATAGATAGATAGATAGATAGATAGATAGATAGATAGATAGATAGATAGATAGATAGATAGATAGATAGATAGATAGATAGATAGATAGATAGATAGATAGATAGATAGATAGATAGATAATAGATAGATAGATAGATAGATAGATAGATAGATAGATAGAAAGACAGACAGACAGACAGACAGATAGATAGATAGATAGATAGATAGATAGATAGATAGATAGATAGATAGATAGATAGATAGATAGATAGATAGATAGATAGATAGATAGATAGATAGATAGATAGATAGATAGATAGATAGATAGATAGATAGATAGATAGATAGATAGATAGATAGATAGATAGATAGATAGATAGATAGATAGATAGATAGATAGATAGATAGATAGATAGATAGATAGATAGATAGATAGATAGATAGATAGATAGATAGATAGATAGATAGACAGACAGACAGAAAGACATACATACAGACAGACAGTTAGATAGATAGATAGATAGATAGATAGATAGATAGATAGATAGATAGATAGATAGATAGATAGATAGATAGATAGATAGATAGATAGATAGATAGATAGATAGATAGATAGATAGATAGATAGATAGATAGATAGATAGATAGAGAGAGAGAGAGAGAGAGAGAGAGAGAGATAGAGAGAGAGAGAGAGAGGGGGGGGAGATAAGAGAGAGAAAGAAAGAAAGAGAGTCAAACTCTTGTTAAATTTTAGTAGACGGATGTGATTATTGTATTTAGTATAGACTTTTTAATCGCAAGCCAATAAGGTCCTTAACACAGTATTTTTTCATTGGACCGTTCAATAGGCCTATTGTATATCGGTGTAAGAATTTACTACACAATTTCAAGATGGATTACTTACATACAAAATATTTGCACAATATTTGGACAATTCTCGTTTTTGAAGCAAGTTATTTCACAGGTAGGATCTGCAGCAATCTTACATACATTTATCTTCAAATTATACCAACCATAGATAGCAAACGAATGTAACAAAGACAATTTCGTCGAAGTTTCTATTAACCCATTGCCACGCGAACTTTTTTAGACTGATCAAAGACGTTGCAGACGAAAATACTTAGTTGGTGGAGTTTTTAAAATACCAGTGTTTTGGAGTAGAAAACATTATGAAAAATGAAGAAATTGCTTGTAACAAGCAATTTCTTCATTTTCCACAATGTTTTCCAAATCATCTTTTTCGAGGGGGGTTAAGTTATCCGTTAAATCGGCTCTATAATCCAAATATGATAATGTGTCACCTTACGAAGACTGATTGTAGGTAAAAAGCGAAAGCTTCAGAGCTTATATACCGAGATGAGTATCACTATTTACTCGAAAGTAAAACCCTTTTACCATCAAAATGCATAACTAACCCTAACATTATAAAAATTGATTCATTAATGAACAGCTCCTCAACTCATGAATTATATTATTTAAGGTAATTTATCAAACATATATGTGAAAAATCCAATCAATAGATTTATAATAACTGTATATGAAAAAATAAAATTCATAAAAAATTCAATGAAACTTATAATCAAAAAGATAGTTTATAGATGTTCTCACGATAATATGTTTTTTTTTTTACATTTCTATTCGTGCCTGGTATCCTTCATATAGGTGTCTATTTTTCACGAAATTACTGATTTAATACTCCTATTCTGAAACACAGAATATTGGTACACGAATCTGATTCTAAATGCATCATTTCTAAACGGATGCAATATCCTGTATCACCAAACCTTTAGCTTATTTATTCTATGTATCCATTTGTTGACAAGTTGCTATCTGTTCTTTGAATTTCGTTTCGGCAAAGAAAATAACCATCAAATAGATTATGGCATATACTGAAAGAACACCGAAAGAAGCGGTCACCTTCACACGCTCCTTTCTGAGCTAAAGAAGTTTTTTTGTGAGAGCGCCCCCCCCCCCCCCAGTTATAGGCTTAAAAGTTTCTAAGACTTTCATAGATTACTGCGAGGGCTCCCTCTCCCGCGGAGTTGCGAAAATGTAGGTCTATATGAGGGCGTACCCCAGTTGACTTAAATGTAAAAGCTCAGGCACGCACTTATATCGTTTTTATTTTGTTATAATTTAATTTTTAGTTTCGTATATCAAGAACCGACGTTCCGATTGGTAGAAAAAAAGTATCCATATCTCCGTGAACAGAATTTTGAGCACGCAGCCATTTTGAATGCTTCCGCACAAAATAGCCCCGTACAAAAAAGTATCAAAATTTAAATGAAGAGAATATTTCTTGTTTTCATGGAGGTATGAATCGAAAAACCAATCACACTTACAGCGTGCTTAGTTTTTCGGTTCATACCTCCACGAAAACAAAACAAACAAAATAATAATAATTCTTCATGTCTTAAATGCCTTTCCCCCACACTACTGTTTATGTACCACCTCATGATTTCCTGTACTGAGATTAAATAAAGGTATTGTATTGTATTGTATCGTATTGTATTGAGAAGACAATGTAAATAACCGATAGATGCTATTATGTTGAAACAACCCAGTCTTAAAGATTTTTGTTTGTACGCACAAAACTGAAAGTCAGGTGCATACACTGTGAAACGCAAAAGGGTGTTTAGACAGGTATTTGATCTGTCAATTTATGTAAACACAAGCTTTCGTCACTGTCAGTCTCGATTCACTGAACTGTATAGTGTATGATTATATAAAATTTTTACAATCTTCAATTATAATGTTTTATGCAGTATAAGTAACTCTTTTCATCCGAAAAGCTGTGTAGTACGTTGTACCTTAAAATACGCCCAAAGACTGGTGTGTTTACAGCTGTTCAAAGCAACAACTACGCCGACAACATGTTTAACCCATTACCAGACGGCAAAATTTTAGATTGGTCTAAATTGTAACGAGTTTCAGACGACAATTCTAAATATTATGAAATCTTAGATTTTGTCAACTCTCTAGATAAATACAAAAACATCGTGTAAAATGAAGAAATTGCTTGTTACATGCAATGTCTTCATCTTGAACAATGTTTTCCCAAATGTTTTTCTCGAGGGGCGTCCAAAGGCGTATTTGTGGGGGAGTGGATTAATCTATTTCTACACAATTTGACGCCCGTCAAGAAAAAAAAAAAATTTGGAAAACATTTTCTCGTAACAAGCAATTTCTTCATTATCCACAATGTTTTCTACCTAAAGCGTCAAAGATGTTTTTTTAATTTCATTAACCCATTCCAACACAAGCCCTCCTTTTTACGCCCCTCAACGAAAAAGCTTTGAAAAACATTGTGGAAAATGAAGAAATTGCTTGGGTCAAGCAATTTCTTCATTATCCACAATGTTTTCTATCCAAAAAGACGAAAAAATTTAAAATTCCATCAACTTGAAATTGTCGTCTGCAGCTCCTTTCAATTTGGACCAGTCTAAGATTTTGCTGTGTTGGAATGGGTAAATTGTCTGCAACTTCTATCATTGTTTTCTGGTAGTTGGTTCACTACTCCCAAAGTGTTTCAAGGCCAAATTCGTTGTCCAAGGAAACGTTTAATTTCAACACATGCTTGTTATTTTCTGAATTATTCAAATCTTAGGACATTCAACATTTCATGATTTAAAATAAGCAAAACAAACAAAAACGTGTCCAAAGCTTGTAGAAGAGAAACTTTAACATAATCTTATCTCCAAACCCATTATATCTCATGCAACGTTTTGTCCCTATCCATTTGTAAATGTTGTCAGGAAAACAGCTAATAAATACATGTATGTTGGCATCTAAAAGATATGTAGTTCGATGGATTAGGCTCAATTGTGGTAAGTGCCAATATAAATACATGCAGTTATAGCAACATTGCACTAAGCCAAGGGTATGATTCGCATCATCTGACTTACCTATGAAATTATTTTAAGAATGGTTACTTTACCAATCTAAAATGTAGGTCTTTAAAAGAGGAGACAATCGACCAGGATATATGTTTCATACTCTCTTTATTTTCTGTTTTATAGAACTTAATTATATAATGTGATAAAAAGTTAACAAATAATTGTTGAAATGAAAAATAATAACGATAGAAGATTGGGAAAAGAAAGTACACATTTACATTGCACCTGGCTATAAACAGGTTTGAGAATAACGAATTCGATTTTTTAACCCATTCCCACACAAAACAATTTTAGACTTGTCCAAATTGAAAGAAACTGCAGACGACAATTTTAAGTTGATGGAATTTTAAATTGTTTCGTCTTTTTGGATAGAAAACATTGTGGATAATGAAGATATTGCTTGTATCAAGCAATTTCTTCATTATCCACAATGTTTTCACAAACTTCTTTCTTGAGGGGCGTAAAAAGGAGGGCTTGTGTGGGAAAGGGTTAAACGATCGATGATACGGCAACCCTTTAGGGTGTGATTGACTGATTTTTGACGAAACGAAACCCAAAAAGCAGATCGATCAAAATCTAAGAAGACAACGACTATTTCTAGGTCCCCATTTTTTGTGTGGCGGGTAATAGATAAGTGTTAGTTACATGTATTTGTATTCTAATTTCTTTAGTTAGCATAAGTCAGCTAGGAAATGAAGGACTATGCAGAAGGTTTCTGGACGCAGGGCAGTCTAGTGGAAGAAACAGTATGTATGCTTAGCCTATGATTTGAAACTTTTCCGTGACATTTCTAACAATTTTACATGTAGAACAAATTCTGAGCAGCCTTGACAGTCACTCAGCACATTTAGAACATTTTATTATGGTCTAAAGAAGTTTTAACCCTTGTCATGCTATATAATTGCTGTAAGATAAAAGGGCTGAAAGCACTGATAGAACTTGTCGTTCAAAATTCATTATATCTTTTAGAAATCAATTTCATAAACAACTCTAACAGAAATATTACAAGCAGGAGGTGAAGAACTAGATCATACTGCACTTTTGTGCAGGCTGATGTTGGTCTACATCTGCCAAAACCAGAATAATCTGTGTTCAGCATGACAAAAGTTAAGTTATCCATAGAGCGAATAGTGAATAATCCGCACGAATGTACAAGCCGATAATGTTTGTTTGTGTTTCCGATTATTTATCGTCGCTACCGTAGCACATGCCTACGTGAGCGACGCCCCCAGAAGACGGTTAGCTGTTACGGGGGAAAGTGCAAGGATACAGGAAGAAACTGCTGAGAGCTCCGCCTGGTTCTTTAACGTGCTCGGTGGATAGCAACGTCACACGGTTTTACGTCTCATCCGAAAGACAATTAGTTTGTTAGTTGATATGGTCAGCCCAGGGCTCGAGCCCGTGATCTTGAGGTTTGAAGTCAAGTGCTCTACCAACGGAGCTAATGACTTCAAGCCACAAGATCACGCCAATAATGGCCTTTACTTGACGTATATATGTAATTAACGGGCCGCTGTAATTGGGAAAACATTGTGGAAATTGAATTGAAGAAATTGCTTGTAGCAAGTTATTTCTTCTTTTTCTACATTATTTTCTATTCAAAAGATTAAAAAATCTGAACTCTCGTAAACTTTGAATTTTCGTTGTAACTCCTTTGAATTTGGACCACCGTAAAATGTCCTCGCGTGTTGATTGGTTAAACGAACTGGGCAATTGTATTAGAAATGACTGTGATAGAGGTTGTAAAAAGTGATGCACACTTTTATAACCCTGCGTTTTACCCCTCATTGACCAACTGTGTCTTACCTACACGTCTTTTGTTTCTTATGACAATCTAGTCTTGCATTTAAAAAAACTAGTTTGTTCTATTTCTTTTTTAGTCCTTCCTGTGTGTACAAGTTCTAACTCAGTGACAACCGGTTTGATATACTTCGATTTTGGTAGTGTACCTCTGCAAGATAAATCAGAATGTCCTTGTACAGTAACTTTTGAAAACGATCAACTGAACAGTGCCGTACTCGAGCTATTCCTAGAGACCAGACTAGATGGAAATATTGTAATAAACGGATTAGGAGCATCTCTCAGTTCGGATTCTCTCGTTAGGATTAACAGCATTTCAACTACCCAACAAGTTAATGAGTTGAGGTTTAATGTTACAACAACAATCAGACCAATGCAAGCATGTCTTCGACTTAAAGAAGGTATGTATTAGCAATGCGCCATGGACAATCTTAATTCACTACACATAAATCTGCTTCCTGATACTGAAAAATATTTTAAGGAAAACATTGAAAAAGAAAAAAATGCTTGTTGCAAGCCATTTCTCGTTTCTCTAATTTATCGACCATATATTGTATTTATTTATCTATTTACATATATGGGAGAACGGAACTATTTATTCAGTTGGGAAGGATAGTCTCTTAATATTGGTAGTAGCCATGACGCACTCCATGAGGCAAAATGTACTTTGGTGATATCATAAAGTGATATCATAAAATATTGAAACGATAGTTTTGGCAGTCGGACCTCTCGTGTAAGATTATGAAAAAGAAAAAAAATGCTTGTTGCAAGCCATTTCTCGTTTCTCTAATTTATCGACCATATATTGTATTTATTTATCTATTTACATATATGGGAGAACGGAACTATTTATTCAGTTGGGAAGGATAGTCTCTTAATATTGGTAGTAGCCATGACGCACTTCATGAGGCAAAATGTACTTTGGTGATATCATAAAGTGATATCATAAAATATTGAAACGATAGTTTTGGCAGTCGGACCTCTCGTGTAAGATTTGCATATGAAAAATACTTTTGTACTACAACCGTATCCTTTATTAAAGTTTAGTGTTTTGTTTCTAGTGACCTAAACGTCGTAAGTACAGCTTGAATAAGATGTATCTATGGCTTTTAAGCCCCCCCCCCCTTAAAATGCTTCACTAAAATATCGGCCGGTGTCGGAGTTCAAAGTTCACTTCCCATCTAATTAATTGAGTGGTCGATTGATGCTTTGATTGACAGCTGTGGTTGGTCATTTGCCGTTAATTTCCAGCACGTAGAATAGTCGAGCGTTGTTACTGACTGCCATGTCTTGTAAAGAATGAGCCTGGTAAATTTATGTGAATAATTAGCCACCAAACTTTATAGAAGCTGCAGTAACGATACCTTATTAGCAATTCGCTAATAAGTTTTTTTATTTCGGTTAGTTTTGAAAGTGGAAACCGCTTTAAAATCTACTTCTTCATCATATTTGTATGTTTCAGCGACTCCCAATACAAATCTGTTTCGTGCTCAATGTTTTCAGAGAGATAACAAACCATCTTCGGAAACAATTGGGACCGGAAAAATAGATGACGACTCAGGCAATGGTAATTGTTTATGTGTCCCTTTACTCGAAAATTGATAAACACGGAAGTGCGAAAAGTGTCGATCCCGATCTGGCTGCGCGGGGTGAACAGTCTAAGCAGGATCGTACTGCCTTACTCAATATTCATTTTTGAAATATCATATCTGAGTTTAGTTACATATTACTGGCGACCGAAACATCGTAATGACACCTAAAACTTGGTCCTAATTTTTTTAACTTTCTTCTTTAAATAATGTTAGCTGCAATTAGAATAATAGCACAGGTTGAGTGGGAGGAATCTTATGTTTTGTGAGAATGACTGAGAATTACAGGCTACCGATACTGTACAGCTTAGTTTTCGTAGTAAATCAAGTCATCGGCCACTTTTAGTTCACAACATACACAATCCATAATTTTCATTAATGCCTCTCAAGAAAAAATAGCTTTGGCAAACCTTGTGGCCAATAAAGAAATTGTTTGTATCGATTATCAACCTATAAGGCAAAGATTTTTTACCAAATTGAAATTGTCGTCTGTATCATCTTTCAATTTGGACTAGTCTTAAAATTTGTCATGTGGTTTTTGGTTAAATCAATAATATCATCTCGTATTTATTTTTGCCATCCCCAAATGTAATTGACACGTATCACATGTAAAATGTAAAGTACCGTTGTATATTTAACCAATTCCCACACAACAAAATTTTAGACCAGTCCAAATTCAAAGAACTTGCAGACGACATTTTAAAGTAGATCAATTCTTCAAAATTTTTGTCTTTTGGGGTAGAAAACATTGTGAATTCATCAAAATCTTTGTCTTTTGGGGTAGAAAACATTGTGGATAATGAAGAAATTGCTTCTAACAAGCAATTCCTTCATTCTCCACAATGTTTTCATAAGTTTTCATATTGAAGGGCGTTTAAAAGCGTCATTGTGTGGGAATGAGTTAAAACCAGTCAACGACACTATAGATAAGTTTGATTTTACAGGAAAATAATTACAATAAAAACTTGTATTAACCCTTTCCCGTTCAAATACGGGATTTTACGTTCCTGTGATTTTATACTCAAGAAAACATTGTGGAAAAAGAAGAAATTGCTTGTGACAAGCAATTTCTTCTTTTTCCACAATATTTTCTACCACATAGGATGGTTTCTTTTCAAATGGCATCCAGTTTTCATTGTCGTCTGCAACCTCTTTCAATTTGGACTAGTCTAAAATTTCAAAAAAAACAGGAAAGGGTTAGGCGACAATTCAAGGGTCGGCCAAAACGTGATCGCCGAAGAGAATTATTGCTCAATACATTGTTGTGATATGATTATGCTGGGTCGATTTGCTAGCATACATAAGTTAGTGCAGAATTCTCCCAAATCCTGTGTCGTTTCAACTCATTAGAATTGTCTCGTTTACACGATTCTACTGAGTTAAAATGACAAAGAATTTAGTTACGTTTTATTTATTCCTATTCTTCAACTTCTTAGACAATATGTTTTTATTTGGAATGGAATTTTGATTGTGGTTGTTAAGATTGACAGTATAAAAATAGAAATTTTGAAAGTTTGGTCTGGATCGACATTATTTAAACAGGCCTTATTACAAAGGCTTATTTATTGTAAGTATACTAAGTCAGCCCAATTAGTTCAGTTGGAAAAGCACTTAACTTCAAATCTCAAGTTCACAAGTTCGAACCCTGGGTTGATGAAACTAACAAACTCATTGTCTTTCGGATGAGACAATAAACCGATGCTCTGCGTGACGGCACTTTATATCGAGCATGGTAAAGAAGCAGTCGGAGCTCAAAGCGAACCTTGCAGTATCCTCCGTAACAACTAACCGTCTTCGGGGGGGGGGGGGCATTGCTCATATGGGCAAGTGCCACGGTAGCGACGATAAATAAACGAACATACACTTACATTTATCCGTTCACTTGTTATATTATGTTATTCATTTCATTCATCCTTTATATATAGCTTTGTAACTACTCTTTTGATATTTAACAGATGTCCTGATCGGAGGTGTTGTTGGTGGAGTGGTGTTTCTAATAATCGTGGTGATTCTAGTTGTTGTTGTTTGTATAGTTAAAAGGTAGTCAGTTTTATCTTATACAATTTTGAAATGTCCGGCTGATACAGGGGAAAGCTAAACTAAAATACCAACAATAAGATAGTTAATTGATGGATTGTCAATGTCAATAAAACACTCGATTGACCAATCAGTTAACACATTTGATCAGAAATGAACTTTGAACCCCGACATGGGTCGATATTTATGATAAGCATCTTTGTTGGTTTCGAGACTTAAACGTCGTAGGTACGGCAAATTCAAGCTGTGGTTACGAAGTGTAGGTTACCAATTAACGATTTGACTCCCTGACAACAGATCTTACAAATTAATCTAGTTTATTGCCTCAGTCAAACTGCCACATCGGAAGTGAGTTGGTGTGGCAATCGATCAATTAATTCCACACAGACTGACTAGGATTTATTTCGATATTGGCATTTTTATATACCTTCGATTTTAAAGTTGGTTTTTAAATCGTTCAACTGTCTAAAATGCAATGTCCGTGGTCACGAGGTAGGCCGGGTTTCGTAAGCCCCACCTGAATTACCCCGCCATCTTCTTTGCGCCTTCCATTTGACCATGGGTAAATACAGCAAAAGCATCAATGGTTTTTATAACCTTAGGTTATTGTTCATCATCTTTAACAAAGTACAGAAGATCGGTTATGTTTAAAAAAATGTGTAAAAAAATGAACGTTTCACCAAATATTTTTCATATTCGCAGAAAACAAACGCATAAAAAGCCAGATGATAAAGAAGATTATTATATAACGGAAAATGCCATGTATAATAAACCTGATGGATCCCTGCAGTTGTCTTCAAGTAACCAACCTAGTACCAAGTACGAGACGGTAGATTCCGGAGAACAGAATAAAGGAAATGACGTAAAAAAGGATGACGATGAAGAATATTACGTGACAGAAAACGCCATGTATAATCGGTCCCCCAGCTCTTTACAAGGACCCTCTAGTAATCATTTAAGTCTTAACTATGAAGTCATAGGTGATGGAAGCCAGAAATATGGAAAGGACGTGTATGCTGAGATCGACAAATTTAAAACAAAAGTGGAAAAAGAGACAAATGATGCTCAGTCAAAACCAGAAGATGAGTATAATCATTTAAACGAACTGCCCAAAACCATCGTAACGGGAAATGTTTATTCTTCACTGGGAAATCAGAATATTAAAGAAGACCAAGGCAATCTGTATAATTGTTCATCACAATCCGATAGACAAAAGACAGAAGTCCATGATACTGGCAATGTATACAATGATACACAGGAAGCATCTTGATTTACAACTAGATTCAATGCAATATATTTCCTTAATTGTTCTATTGAAACACGTGGCTCTTACTAAAATGTATGAGATGTTTTAGAACTTGTTTTTCTTGTATAACCGTGGCAATAAAACGTATAGAAATAGTTTAATAAAACGTCATTAGCTAATTTGACTTGAACCCTTTATGCCTTTTCCCCAAATTCCCTAGCCAATACATTCCTACACTGGTCCAAATGGAAAGAAACTGCAGACGACAATTTCAAGTTGATGATTTTCTTTTATTTTTTATGGAAAAAATGCGGATAATGAAGAAAGTGTTTGATACAAGCAATTTCTTAATTTTCCACAATAATTTCCAAGGCTTTTTTCTTGAGAGGCGTAAAAAAAGAGGGATTGAGTGAGAATGGTTTAAGAGATTCCCTTTTTTCATTTAATTGCCTCTACTTGTAATGGTTTACCGTGCTTGTTACTCAGTATGGACCACAATTTTGACTCATTCTTAACCATACTTTGTAAGAATGGTGAAATGGATGATCTTCTGACCTCTAATGAAAATGACTGAGGTCGAACTGAAAAGAAGGTCACTGGACCAAGTCATAGAAACATTTATTGTATTCGCTAGGGGCCACTTTTTCACAATATTCAGCGAAGTTCGTCCGAATGTTGATATTGATGGTTTCTTAGACCTTTTCGAATATTGGCGTGGTTAAAGTAGAAGAAATAGGCCAGTAACTCAATTCTTAGAAAGCTTTTGCGTATCTGAACTGATATTTCAGATAGGGAGATAACCTTATATATATATAATCTTACCCGAATGGATATTTTAGATACTATATAAAACAAGGAAACAACTATTCATGCCTTTTTACTACGGAAATTACTCTTTTCAAATGAAGTGCAGCAAGGAAAGAAATAACAATTTCAAAACTGAACACTAAGTGAGCAGTTAGAAAATAGATAGTTGGCGAACTCCACGACTTCTTTGTGACAAACAATTTCGTTTTTATCCACAACGTTTTCAAAATATTAGTTTTTCTTCACTGCCACTTTGCGGATTTCCGAAAATTAACCGTTTATCAAATAACATAGTTATTTCAAATAAATGAATGATAAAAACAAATAAATAGATAAATACATCCTATGTGCGTGTATGTTGAGAATTAGCATGATTATAGGAGAGAAAATCTACAACAAAAATATTTTGTTTCAATAGGGTTTAACGCCGCTTTTAACATTTTTAAGTCATATCGCGGCGGCTGAAGCGCCTAACAATGGAGTCCTGGTATATCTCGCACTAGTACCACCAATACATCTTTCCCTAGCCTCCAGCTGATATCCCGTTTAGGTTTACGATTATCCACCCATTGGTGAGAGAAAAATGTTGGAAAGGATATGTGCCGCCGCCGTACAACAGAAATGTATAAAATTATCGTAGTTCTCCCCTCCCACAATGTGTCCGTAACTTTCCAGTTTAGGACGTCAAAACAGATTGATTGGTAAAGGACCAAAGAAATACTTTTGTTTAAAGCACATTAAGCTCCTCTTAAACACCCAGCGTCCATACTTAATCACTCCCGCTTAAGAATCGTTGGGTCAGTCCACTGCTTCTCATATAGTAGCTCGTTAGGCAGGGCTTACTTATGAACACATGGGTTTACGGTTTGACACGAGCCCGTTACCCGTAGTCCACTGGTCGTACACTCTTACCTCTTTAGACAATAGTCAAAGGGATTTACGTGACAAAATTTCCTTTCGCTTTACTTAATGGCTTATATGGACATGCAGCTCTTGAATTCTGCTGAAATATCACCAGGATAATTCTATTTGCGAAGGACCTTCAGTGAGAAAATAATCATTTCGCTTATATTTTTCATAATGGTCGTACTGGCGTTAGCCTGGCTTATCACCCCTGTCACTCCGTGTTCGGGCGTCTCCCTTCCATGTGACATATCTCCTGTTAAATGATCTTCTACTTCCGTACGAATCCACACCCGCCTAATGGGCCCCTACCGATATACGGAGTTCTCCCGAAAATTGCCCTTTGATTAACTCCCTTGATTCTACTGGGCAGTTCCGGTTTAAATTTCAACAAAGAGAATAGAAGGGCCGAGACTAAAAGCGTCTGTTTTAGAGAGAATTAATTATTTTTTCGGTATTTCACACATAAGAATATTAAGTACTTTTGTAATACTTATAGATTATGAAAATATTTTGGTAGTTTTTATTTACGTTGACACCTTATAATCGTCTTCCCGTCCGAGTTTCATCCAGTTTTCATATTCTTCTTCTCATTTTCGAAACAAAATTAGCAAAAGTGTCCTTCATGGTGAATTATTGCTTTTAATTCCTTGGCTTGGGAATATCTATTGAAACATGCAAACAGACAAAACAACAACGGGGGAAGTATTGCGATAAAAGGAGTATTTTTACAAGGAATTCCCCCAATTCTGAGCGATCCGTTATTTTTTATACAAATGAATTTCAATATTTCGTCTGTATCCTATTTCGTTCTGAGATTTTTTTTATCTACAAAGGTTTAAATAGAAAGTTAATCTTAAGAATTATCGATGTCAGTCCTTAAGCTCCTGTTTTAATCCAAGTAACTTACACGTTTTGAATCGATATCTTTGATTACGCAATAGCCCACGGGTGGTATCCGGATATATCTCATAACGATCGGCTATTGGCTTTGATTTTCACACGACTGCCCAGATGTCCTTCTTTTGACTAATTAACAAGGGAGTCGGTTGAATTATATTAATTTGAATTTTATCTAGTTCTAAAGATTTATTAATTTTTTATCTCTCTGTCCATATTTTATATGCAAAATGATGTGGTTAGGTCCCTAAGTAAAAAAATAAGTATTTTTCAGAATTTGATACAGAGGAATGTTGAGTACTCTTAAAATACTCTTAGAATATGGAATTCTATCTATCTATATATACTGCCCAACTCCCCTTTCGGGTATTACTGGCAGGAATTGTTGTGGTAGTTTATATGACGTTGACATGTTTTAATAGTTTTTCTCTCCCGACCTAGGAACCAATTTCAATCTCATCCAGTTTTCATATTTTACTTCTCATTTTCGAAAAAAAAATAGCAAAGGTGTCCTTTGTAGGAAATCATTGCGTTTACTTCTTTAACTTGAAAAGACTTATTAAAACAAGGGAACCACACAACATCAACCAAGAATAACAATATTGCGATAAAGAGTACTTTTTACGCCGATTTTCTCCACATCTGAAAGATCCATTATTTTCGGTACACATGGCTATTAAAATTTTGTTCGTATTCTCTTTCGTTCTGAGATATTTTTTCTGTAAAGGGTTAAATTGTAAATCAAATTTAAAAGTTAACGATGTCCTCTCAAAGACTGCTGTTTTAGTCCAAGTAACTTACAGGCTTCTGATCGGTATCTCTATGATTGCGTAATAGATCACAGGTGGTATTTTGGATATACACTGGATAGATCTCATAATTATCGGTTATTTGCTTTTGATTTTCACCCGATATCCCCTTATTACAAGTAACAAAGGAAGTCGTTTGCTATTCCCTCTAATTCTAAGGAAATTACGAGTTTGTACATTTTATATAGGATTATAAATACAAGAGGTAAAGGAAATCTATTTTAAAACGTTTCTCATTTAGAAAAAAATGTAAAAAAATGTTTAAGTAAGAAAAATCTGAAAAAAAAATGTTTAAGATCACTTTTTTACGACAAAAAGATTTGAATATTTAGTATGTATACATTGTATCATATATGTCATCTCAATATAGTACATGTAATAAGAATTCGATATCAACTTAAAGGATTAAAATGTTCAAAAAGATTGTCTTAGTTTGATCTTTGTAACACTTCTTACGATCATCTCTTTTATATTTCCACTTTTTTTTATTTCTCACTTTTTCTCAAATACTTAAATACATGAAATGGTATATAAAACAATAAATAAAAAAAACATTCAGCAGGGTAGAAATACTGTGGAAAAGGAAAGAATTGCAACAAGCATATTCTTTTTCTACAATGCTTTCTCAATTTGAAAGCGACGGGGACGTATAAACAAGGGTTATCCAGAATAAATTTTATGTGAAAAATGTAAATTTGTGCACACATCTAAAATCTGATGCCAAAGCTTGTGCAGGTTGACTGGATTAAATTGGTTTACCCATTCCCACACAATGACGTTTTTAGGCGCCCCTTAAGAAAAATAAATTGGGAAAAAATTGTACTAATAGACAAAATTGCTTGTAACAATCAATTTCTTCATTTTGCCGAATGTTTTCTGCCCAGAAAGATGAAAACATCTACAAATTCATAAACTTAAAGTTGTCATGTGCAACTCCTTTAAATTTGGCATAGTCTAATATTTTGCCCTCCGGTTATCGGTTAAACACCACTTTCAACATTAAATCAGTTACTAAGTATAACTGACATTTCATCTGAGCCACCAGCTGCTCACCCTACTTAGACCTTATCATTTGCCGATTGGTAAAAAATTAATAATATACATGTATCTTACTTGCCATTGGTAAGAAACGAATGATATATCTTGGGAGGAAATACAGAGGCAACAATCATTTCCACAAGCCTCCAGACACTTTACAAAGCTTGTTGAGGATCATGCAGTGAAATTCTAATTAAATTTATTTCAATGAAAAGGGTATTTGGTAAATTCCCATGGTCATGAAATGAAGACGTATGGAGAGCTTCTTTGTAACAGTTCCCGTTTGTAAAATGACAGATATCTTATAAATTCAAAGCCCAGCTTGACATGTGAAACCATTTTCTAAAACAGGAAATAAGGGATTGTATTTCCGTGAGTATCATTGTATTTATTTCGATCAAAAAAGCTCTTTTTATGGTAATTAATACGTATATCCGTAATAAGGGTATATCCGAAAAATACACTTTCATACTGACTCATTTACGATTATAAACATGTAAAACGTCACTTAGCTTTAAAAATTAAGCTCAGCTTTTAAAATAAAGTAGTCTCTAGATCGTCTAGGGTTTCAACATTGATGATACACAGTGAGAGCTGGCAACAACCTGTTAATGTTTTCGATACCGATATCATCGATTTTTTCACCGGAACTACCCAAAGATTTAAGGAAGGTCACTCTAATACTGAAACTAGGCGGAGTAACTCTGGATATCGGTAGGGGCCCATTATATAGAAAAAATTCTATGGCTGTGAGTGGAAGGCTGTGATTTGGCTTGATAATCGCTTCGACGTTTTAATTGGGTCAGGCAATTAAAATCATTTATCTTTGGGACGTCTACATGGTTTAGATGACTTCAAAGCTGGTCTTTCAAGAACTGCTAGAACATTGATTCGTACCATGAACATTTCGTACTTTATTACGCAGATGAACATTTACAATAAAGGCCTAGGATGGCAATTTTACGTGTATTCTCATTTTCAAGCTGGTTGTGTGTACCCTTCAAAAAAGGTATCGAAATAGTTTGGAATACATATCCACTCCCTAGCCCGTGTATTCTATAGCTCCTCCGCTTTCTTGTTATCTAGTTCGGTAAACAAAGTCAAACACAAATGATTTGAATTATCTAGGGGTGAAATTTTCTATCAGCTCCTGACCAGTTTTCTGTCCCTTTTCGCTTTGAAGTTAACGTTACGACAACCTGTATGTACAGGGTTTAACGACGATTCGAACAATCTTGATTTTTACCATGGCCAAGATAAGTTGTTAATGTGCCTCCTGGGTACCATCAGTGCAAGGCTAAAACCCTGAATGTCTTTCTTAATAACATACAAACGTGTATACCTGAGCCAATTTACTGTCCAATATGAAAACCAAACTAATTCATTTAAAAATGTTATATTTAGATATCAGTAATTCGCGAAATAAAATATGTACACATTTGAAAGAAGGGGTTTAAGTTGATTTGTAGTGAAAATGACTGTTTATAACTTGAATAATGAAAGAGAAGAAGCAAAAATATTTTGTGTTCGTAACGCTTATTAACTCAGGCAATAAATTACAATCCGAATGGAGCCGGAATTCGTCGGGTGAGTAAGTTATCTTTCGATTTCACCGGGCATTTCCTTATTCATCAACTACGTGATTTGCTTCCGATAGTAATTCAGTCGTTATCGACTTAGCCCAACTAACGACCTCCTCCAATTAATTAGTTTCAAAAGTATGCTATATTAAATTACAATTCATACTGAATTTAGTAGATTAAACGCGAAGAAAGAAGATTGATCGTGAAAATGACATCAATTACTTTTGAAAACAAAACAAACAAACAAAAAAAAATAATTACATATTTTTCCTATATCAAATTTTCATGAAAACCAGCTCACTAGCCGCCTTCAGGAATTATATATACCAGTAATCGAAAAACTATTCTTACGCAATGGTTGCAAAAATGATTGCCATGATAATTGGCATTTTTTCAAGAAGTGTTGTCAATCTATAGATGTTTTTCCCAATAGAAAACCTCGTTTTATAAAGTCCCATTTTTGCTTCAGTTTTCTTCAATTATCTTGGAATGGCAAAATGAACACCTGTTTCGAAGATTTTGACAAAAACTTCTTACATGAAACAAGTAAACAAACTGAAAAGCGCTGCTATAGAATTGCCTTATTCCGCAACTAGAAAACCCGAGTGCGAATGACTTGCCTATATTTCGGTTATCTCACCAAATTTTGCATTTTGTGACGTTTAAGGCAACATATCTCTAACAGAATCCAAACCTGTGCCTTTAAAATAACATATTTCACATGTGGTTACTAGATAAGACAAGAGTTTTACAGAGCGGCACATATACGCCCGAAGGGGCTTCACATTGGGGTATTTATTTTTCATTATATTTTCTTTTTCTAAATTATTAATATGCGTTTAGTAACACCAAAACATTTCTTTCATCTTACATATACTTAAAAATTAGCTATTTGATATGTTGTGTATTGGATTCCTATTAATAACAAAGATTTCTCTAAGTAAATGACAGATTCATAGACCAATGGACCATATAAAAATCTCATACACAATATGACAACATTTTGATCAATCTGGGCAATTCAAATAAATTCTGATATGATCTGTAGGGGGGTTGATGCCTATTTGAAAAAAAAGAAGAAAAAGAAAAACACAGTAGTTTTAAGATATTATGCCAAGTCAAGGGTAGATAAGTCCAAAAACTGTCCGAGGGACCTTAAAAATGGTGTCATGCACAACTAGACATCATAGAGATGGAAAGTTTCATTTTATTCAAAGAACACTGTAGAAGGAGTTGCACACACAAATCAAGAGAAATACTCTACTGGTTATCAAGTATTCCGTTCAAGAAATCTGATTCTAAAGGAAGTAAATTGCTTAAAGAAGAATGCATAAAAAATAACAATTTTGACTAACCCCTTCATTATTTTGAGCATCAATCCCCAAGGCCAATTTTCCCGTGTTTCATGACGGATCCACCCCATTTCCTAAAGGAAGTTTCCTAAATGAGGTTTCCTAATGAACCTACAATCATCCTGTGAAATTTTCATCAGTATCTGATAATAATTGTGGGCTTTATCACACAAACAGGATTGTTTTGAGTGAAAATCCATAAGGCCCCCTTTCCTGTGTTTTCTGATGGATCCACTTTATTTCCGAAAGGAACTTTCCTTACGACCCTATAATTGTCCTGTGGAATGTTAAAGACAATCTGATAATAATTGTGAACTTCATCACATAAACAAGAATGGATTGAATGATAATCTGTAAAGCCCCTTTTCTCGCATTCCAATGCCAGAGAATCCGATAAAAAAACTGTTGACTTTATTGTGATAACAAAGATATTCAATCAAGTTCTCGTGAGGCCCCTTTTCCCGCGATACTTTACTGTTGGTTTAATCATTCTGTGAAAATTTAAAGTGAATTTGAAATATGGGGACTTCATTATGTTAACTAGAATAATAAAAAAAACATATAGCTCCTTTTTACATGATACTTGTCGTATTGTACCCAATTTTGGAAAGAACCATCCTTATGATTGTACAGTTATTCTGTGAAATTTTAAGTGAATCCGGTGAAATCAAGGACTTCGTTGTATTAACTAGAATATTTAAGAAAGTTTTTCATAGGCCCCTTATCATGTAATACTTGCCTATCAGATCCACTGTCAAAATCAACATTTGATGATGGTACAATCAATCTGTGAAATTTATTGTGTTAATGAATTTATAGTGACAATTTCATAGGGCCCCTTTTCCCATGATACTTTATTTTATCCAAATTCTAAAAGGAACAATTCTAATGAAGGTACAATAATTCTGTAAAAGTTTAAAGAGAATCATTGAAAACAGTGAACTGAATTGTGTCAAGATTTTTTTGTTTCTCGTGAAACTTAAAAAATCAGACCCAGTTACAAAGGAACAATCCCAATGAAAGATAATTTGAAGAAAATGATAAAAACTGCGGACTTTATTGTGATAATGAAGTTTTTGTAATGAAATTTTCATAAAGCCCCTTTTCTTATATCACTTAACCAATCACACTCAATTTACAAAGGAACAATCCAAAATATGGTACAATCATTCTATTAAAGTTTGAAGAGATTCTGATAAAGACTGATGACATTCTTGAGTTAATGAGGATTTGATAATAGTTTTGCATACAGCCCCTTTTCCTGTGATATAAGACAGACCAAACCTAATTCGGAAAGAAACAATCCCCATGATAGTAAAAACATTCTCAAATTTTCAATTGAGTACGTAAATAGTTTGATAATCTCGGGCCAAGGACCTAATGTTAACATCAAGGATCTGTATTATTGTGCGATAATTCTATGAAGGTTTGAAGAAAATCTGATGAAAGCTCTGGACTTGGTAACAAGGATTTTTTAAAGAAATTTTCAAAAAGCCCCTTTTCCCGTGTTTCTTAACAGTTCAGACCCACTTTTGAAGAGAATGATCCTTTTAACCATACAATCATTCTTTGGAATTTTCTAAAAAATCTGATCAAAGCTGTGGAATTTATTGCATAAATCAGGATTTTTAACTAAATTTTCATACAGACCCTTTTTGTAACGTGATGGATCAGACGAAATTTTGAAAGGAGCTATCCGTGCAAGAGTATAAGGATTCTGTGAGAGTAGGAGACAATCCGATGAAATCTGTAGACTTTATTCCTTTAACTGAAATTTCTATTTAACTTTGTAAAAAGCCCCTTTTCCTGTGTTTGCCAGATCAGACCAAGTTTCGAAAGGAACAATCCTTACGATGGTACAATCATTCTGTGAAAGTTTGAAGAGAATTCGATAAAAACTATAGACTCTAGCGTGTTAACAAGGATTCTTTTTTAAATTAAACCTTCTAAAGGCCCCTTTTCCCGTGATTCTTGGCGGACCAGACCCAATTCCGAAAGGAACGATCCTTATGATGGTACAATCATTCCGAATAAGTTTGAAGAGAGACCGATGCTAATTGTGGACTTTAGTGCGTTAACATGGATTTCTAACAGATTTTTCAAATTTTCATAAGGCCCCTTTCCCGTGTTTCTATACGGATCTGATCCAATTTCGAAACGAACGATCTTTATGATGGTACAATCATTTTGTAAAAGTTTGAAGTGAATCCGATGAAAACTGTGGACTCTAAAGTGTGTAAACGAGGATTTTAATGGATTTTTTAAATCAAATTTTCATAAGGCCCCTTTTCCCGTGTTTCTTGACGGATCAGACCCAATTTCGAAAGGAACGATCCTTATAATGGTACAATCATTCCGTGAAAGTTTGAAAAGAATACGATGAAAACTGTGGACTCTAGTGTGTAAACGAGGATTTATTATTCCAATTTTGATAAGGCCCCTTCCCCGTCTTTCTTGACGAATCTGACCCAATTTCGAAAGGAACGATCCTTATGATGGTGCAATCATTCTTAGAAAGTTTGAATAGAATCCGATTAAAACTGTGAACTTTAGAGTGTAAACAAGGAAAAGTAAATGGACAGACGCCGGACGCCTTAGGCCAGTAGAGCTAAAAAATGCCTTTGTGCTATTTGGCTAAGTTAATAGCAGATCATTTTAATTCTCAAGGTATCCAAATAACAATGGTCCCATCCACAACTATACATCATGGGGATTTATATGGGAAAGTTTCAGTTTATTCCAATTGAAACTGTAGGAGTTGCAAACAGTAAAGTGATTTTTAAACTAGTTTGATAAGTCAAGAGCAGATAATTCCGTAACCGATTGAGGTATCTAAATAACAATGGTCTTATACACAACTACACATCAATTAGATTCATTGTGAAAAGTTTCGGTTCATTGCGATTAATACTGTGTGAGGAGTTGTGCACGCAACAAAAGTGCTAACGGACGGACAAGAAAGAGACAGACACAGACAGACAGACATACAGGGAGAGAGAAAGGAGATACAGAAACAGAACGGGGGGAATAAAAATACGCAATTTATTATTGGCAGTATTAAACTTCTTTTACTTTTTTCCGTGACTTTGCAAAATCATTGAGTAAGTGAAGCGAATAATAATTTCATTCAGTTGTGTTAAACATGGAGGTAACTTGGTTGTCAAACATACTCCATTTCTTTACATGTCTGATTGTTTGTAAAGGTAATCTGACTTTTTCTTTTCTTAAAATATGATCTGTCATGCTTATATCTGCTGTCGGTTAGGTCAAAGCCTTATTTAGAATTAAGATGAAAATGAAGGTCAACTTGGACGATTTAAAAGCATTCTCTGAATAAGTATCATTATCAAAATCGCAATAAAGACGAAAACGGACCTCGTTGGTGCTATGTAAAACAAATACTTGAAAAGGCTATGGGATCCAGTAGAGGCCAAGAGGCGGTCGCATTCTGAAAATAATTGACCAATCGCGACTGTCAGTCAAAGAATCAATCGACCAATCAAATCATTCATTTAGACCGTACGAGAACTTTGAACTCCAAACTTGGCACATATTTATATGAACAATTTTGTTCGCTTGGCAACTTAAATGTCGTAACTACAGCTTATTTAAGCTGTAGTTACGATGCTTAGGTCGCCAACCAACGATTTTGATTTTTGTTACATGTTACTGCACATTAATTTTTCAAAACAACGCCGTTTAATATCAAAGTTAAGCTTCCTATTGGAATCATTTGACGTGGCCAGCGGGGTCAGTGGGCAGAGCCAGCGATCCGTCATTTGTAAAGTAAGATTTAGTGGTCATTCGAGAATCATTACAGTGTAAAAGATCGAAAATCTTCGACTCAGGCTAGCCTGCGCAGTTTGCTCAGTCGGACGGGGTCCATACTGTTCGTATTTCCCAGTGGCATTTTTTTTTCACAAAACGGGTCGCTTATAAAATTTAAGCCCTAACCCATTAGAACGCCCCTCAAGAAAAGCATTTGGGAAAACATTGTGTGAAATGAAGAAATTGCTTGTATCAAAACACAACCAATCCCGCTTAGTAATGCAAGATTGTGGAATGCATATATTTGAGATCTTTTTTATAAAAAGAATGAGAGAAAAAAAAGGTATCTTGGTGGTTTCGAACCCGTGGTATCTACTTCAGGCGTGGGCGTACTATATCACTTGATCACGTATTCATTGAATTATTACTTTGATTTGAACTGTTTCATTCATTAAATCTAACATGAATTTCGGCTTTGTTGAACAACGCACATTTTTCTTCCGGGACAGATTTGCATAAAGGCCAAGTCCACTGGCATGTCATTAAGTTTATACACTTAACCGAGGATAAAATGTCACTTGTTTACAGACAAAAACCTTTAAAATCCCAACATTGGCGGCTTCTATCGGTCATTTATTAAGTGCTCTCGATATATAAGCTAAAAATCTTTACTCTCCAACCAATGGGTAATTAATCGTAAACCTAAGTGCGATGAGCAGCTGGGTGCTCGGAAAGGACGCTGTGGTAGTACTGGTGCGAGAAATACAAGGAATCCATGGTTAGGTCCTCCAGCCGCCGCGATATTACTGAAATACTGTTATAAGTGCCGTTAAACTCAATTATCAAATCTTTTTTATATAACCTCCATTATGTAAGCATAGCCGCAAGAGTATCTTCTTTATGTGACAAGCTATCGCCGTTGAATTCAATCAAACGTCTAACGAGTAGTTCATGCTAATCATACATATGGTTTAACCCATTTCCACACGAGAACATTTTAGACTGGTCCAAATTGAAAGAAGTTACAGACAACAATTCAAGCTATATGAAATATTAGATTTTTTCAACTTTCTGGGTCGGAAACATTGTGGTAAATGAAGAAATTGCTTGTTGCAAGCAATTTCTTCATTTTCTACAATGTTTTCAAATGCTTTTTACTTGAGGGGCGTCCAAAAGGGTTATTGTATAGGAATGGGTCAAAACTTGAAAAGTTCATTTTGATGAAAACAAGCTTTCTTTTGACAGATTATCGCCTTGCAAAATGTTCAAAGTCACTTGAAAAAACTTATATACAAACTGTTTGAAAATTAGCCATAAAACAATTTAGGTGATGTTGTCGCGATGGAAGTTTGGTACATTATGTATTCAAATTATGAAAATAATCCTAAGCGTAGTCTTGGTGTAACTGGGTACAACAAACCGCAAGTCGACCAGGAAGTAACCACTTCTTATTTTATTTTGAATAGATACTCGTTTATTGGAAATTCGATTTGTGTGTAAGGTCATTTGAAAAAGAACTAGACTATCGCTATATGTGAATGGAGCATAATCAAAATAGGATATACACAACTCTGCTTGATATTGCGTCTACCCGCTAAGTTTGAATCGAATCAATTAAATAGTTTAAGAGAAAATTAGCCGACAATATTTTTCATCAAAGCGACATAACTCTGCAACATGTAAAATGGCCTTTAACCGAAATAGGATATGCACATCTATGCTTGATACTTAATCAATTTCAATGATAAGTTTATGAGAAAGTGAGCGGAAAAGATTTTTATCAAAGGGCTGTTAAGTAAATGGACCATGGCCAAAATGGAACAAGCACATCAATGCTTGATATTGAGTCTGCCTGTGAAGTTTGAATCACACCCATTGGATTTTTTAGGAAAAATGAGATTTTTTAAAGTAAATGGGGCATAACCAAAATAGCATATGCACATCTGTGCTTGATATTGAGTCTACTTGAATCAAATTCATTGAACATTTTTAAAGAAAATGAGCGGACAAGAATTTTTCATCAAAGGGCCGTAAATCTATAAATAGTGAATTGACCAGAACCAAAAAAGGATATGCACATCTCTGCTTGTTATTGAGTATACCTGTGTAGTTTGAATAAAATTCATCCCGGAGTCTATGAAAAATATAGCGGACAAAAAGCTACAAACAAGAGCGGACAAGATTTTTTCACCAAAGGGCCATAATTCGGTAAAAACTAAATGGACTGAAACCATAATGGGATATGGACATCTCTGATTGATACTGAGTTTACCCGTGAAGTCCATAGCTGAAGAGAAATAAGCTACGGACCGACCTATACTAGCCGACCGACTGACAAGCTGACTCCTATACCCCCCCCCCAAAGTTTTGGGTTATAATTAGTCTAATGTACCGAGGTCATAAGGTGATAGAGCCCGGTTTTAATACATGTACTTCTTTGGAGAAGCAGGACATCGATCCTTGGGGCCCTTGACTACAGACTGGCGTGTTAGGTCTGTTAAAAGCTGCTGGTTTGTTTTTAATCAATGAATTCCTTCTGTTTTCCGCGGAAAATTGTTATACCAAAGAAAATAATTGCGACAAAGTGAGCGGTTGCTATTTTTCAATTCAAAAGATAATATTGATACGAATGTGTCTTGTTTCCAGACAAGGTCTAAATAAGTATCAATGTCAGGGAAACATTAGTATTTCAAAAACGCATTATCTTTGTTTAGTGCCTAAGAATTCGCCGGATTTCAACAAAAGAGTTCTAGGACAGAACGTTAAAGTTTTAATAAATATAATAATAATTAATCAAAAAACTTACCCATCTATTGTGAGAGTAACGTTCGACAACTTTGTTTGGAGATCACTAGCACGAGTGCAAAAAAATCCGTTAATCTGTCGTCGCTACAGTAGCAAATTCTAATATGAGCGCCGCCCAAGAGGGCGGGTTGTTGTAACGGGGTGGGGGATAGTGCAAGGATACAGGACAAACCGTCTGGTTCCTAAACATGGTCGGTGGATAGCACCGCCACACAAGGCCCCATTTTAACGTCTGAACCGAAAGACAATTAGTCAGCCCGGGATCAATGCCGCAACCTCGAGATTCGGAGTGTTCAACCAACTCAGGTAATTGGGCTGACGCCTAGCCGCCTGTACTTTTCTAAATATATCCATTTCAATTTTTGATACTGATTTTCAGGCATACACATATCTCTCATTTCTGAAAATTTTCCGTTTGGAGAAAGGGAGGTAGTTAAATGTAAATACTAGGAAAATAGGATGGTGACTTTTCGTTCTTTACTTTTCTCTGTATTTAGAGAGTTTAGTCATCTACATCTAGAATCTACTTAATTTTTTATTTCTTTGAAAAAATCTTAAATGATATTTGATCATTTTCTTGAGGTCTAATTTGAGCGTTAAACGGTGATACGGAACATCGATTAATGCATTGCTGACACAAAATGCCATGATATTTTATCCACTGTCACACGTACCCACTCAGTTTAGGTAAAATGTAAATTCTTTAAAAATAGTTTGGTGATGTATATTTTTCTTTCAATGTTCATATATTGAGAGTTTGAACTTATTCACTCAGGTAAATTACAGGTTCAATTTCTCTTAGCCCATTACCACACAATGACGCCTTTTGACGCCCTAAAGAAAATCAATCGGAAAAACATTGTGAAAATTTTTGCAACAAGAAATTTCTTCATTTTCCACCATGTTTCCTAACTTTATATTGTTGTCTGTAACTCCTTTCAATTTGGACCAGACTAAAATTTTACCGTCTGGTAATGGATTAAGATAAGTGAAGTCGATGCAGTTGACAGATCGCCAGCCTACCCAAATGACCTCAGACAATGCGGTTCGACCTCGATATCGAAAGACAAAAGGTTGCAAAATATATGGCCAGCGTGAAACAAAAACAAATAATCGTTGGAGTCATAACGTCGTAACTACGTCTTGAATAAGCGGTGGTTAGATCGTTTAATTTCCCACATCAAGAAAAATGCTTTATATAAATTTCGGGGTGCTGAGCACTCACTCAATGTCTAAATGAATGCTTTCATTGATTAATCGAATTCTTAACCAACAGTAGTGATCATTCGGTTAAAATCTCCAGTACAGTGATCTTAGCGCGTTGATCACGATTAGTTCAGTTCACAACGCGCTTTGCTTTCAATCCTGGGGGACGTGGATGCATTCTTTCAGAAATTTGATAAAATTCGTTTTGACAAGTGTTATTTGTTTCTGACCAATGGGCGAATAATAGGTAGTACGGCTAATTGGGATGAGCAGCTGATGGTCATGATTGGATGTTGTAGTTGTACTGGTGGAAAAAAAGATCAATCTTGTCAAAATAAAAAAAATAAGAAAATTTGGAATCTGTGCTGAATCTATATCATTTTATTTCAGATGTTCTGGGTCAGAATGATGGAAAATGTTTTAGAGAGTATGAAACAGAGTCATCGTACAAAACAGAAAATGGTATGGAAAATCCTTTTTTACTTGTAACTCATAATAAATGAATTAAAGGGTAATCTATAAAGTATACTATCCAACTAGCGAAAGAAACCTTAACGTAAAGCCCCTTAGTTAGACTCCGCGGACTGAGTAGGTATATGGGGGTATGTACATTTTTATTGTATCTAGTAGGTTTTCTATTTAGAAAATAGTATTTTATCTTTATTTTTTAAATAGACAGTATTTAATTTTTTTTCATGTATCAAAAATGTTATCCCGATCTCAGATTTACGGAGCTTGCGACCGATCCCATTTTTAGTGATCAATCACACATAATAAATGGAATCCTTAATGAGAATAAAAATAACTTTTGGGAATTGTGAAAATAATCAATACTGGTTAAGATGCACGTCCTACGCGTTCAAGATTATTCGCTTCATTGCTGATTTTCCCAATCTAAAATGGCCCCTTACAAATATTTCTGCAAATTAACGCCGTTTAAAAGCGGAACAGTTCCTGTCGAATTCATTCGGCGCAGCCAGCGATGTCAGTGGGCGGGGCCGGGCGGGGCCAGCGATGTCAGTCGGCGGGGCCAGCGATTTGTCAATTAGTATTCCCGGGATTTTTCAAAAACTGATGATAATTAAAGGTAATAACAAAGTTCCTTGGTATCCAAAATGCCTTTTGGTTCGTATAGGAACTTACTATACGTTTTCTTGCTCTAGGTCTATATGCTTAGAAGACCAATTTTCTGTTCAATTGAAGCTGTTTTTAAGAAAAGCAATCGAAACACTCAATAAACTATTGGGTGATAGCAATTATTTGATGCGGAAAATGATAAAAAGGTTGATTGACAGAGAAGTAAAAAGTGGTTGTTGAAAAAAAGAACAAGGACCATGCAGATATTGCTATGCCCAGAAGAATCGGCATAACAACACAGACAATAAAGCTCTAGACTTGCACTTTATAATGAATATCAGAGCTTTTACTCCTTCGGAAAAAAACGCTACGCGAAATAACTTAAGAACAGAGTAAGCCAGCGTTTTCCCCATCAGCTCTATTCATCCATGGAATTCCAAGTTGATTCAATGGGGGTAAATCTATAGACAACCAAATCTCAGATTTAATTTGCATTCTCTTTGCTGATAGTGTAGCAAACTGCGCTGGTTGGACATAAAAATATACAATTATCGAATTGCAGAATTTTGAAATCAAACGTGTGTCGAAAGTTATATGGATAAACCCGATATTATTACATTAAGAATATTCGATACTGCGATCAAAATATTACAGTTTTTCCTAATTTCATATATGTATATATATATATGATTAAGAAAAACTGTAATACTTTGATCGCAGTAGCGAACACCCTTAATATAATGTAGACAGTCAAAAATACACAAAATGCTTTCTTATAAGTTGTCGATGTCGACTTTTCTAGATGATGCAAAAATTATAAGCACTTTCATGTTATTTGCAATTATATCATCCTATCACAAAAATGACTGACATTTATTATGAGATATTTCGAATGTATCTGGAAAAAAATGACCGTTTTGTAAGGTATATCGAATACTGAAGACTGCAATAATTTTATGAGCACTACCATATATTAAAACATTACCGAAAAAACTATTGGTATTGAAAAAACAATTTTATATAAACATGTATATATAGAAATATGTTCGACATATAGAAGTCCAAGGTCACATTTTTGGTATATAATGTTTATCTACGACAAAAGTCTCAAATGCATTGGTTGATTTTCAGATTGATTGCCAGTTTTGTTTACCAGCATGATGTGAAATTTCATTCAAAAGTCCGGGGATGTACTTTCAATTTCAATGTCGAGTTTAGAGGTCTAAGGTCAAAATTAGGGACTAAAAGTATTTTTCGCCTTGTAACTTTTACAAATACTGGTAGATTTTCAAGAATATCAGCAGTAATAGATGATCCAAGCAAATACTCAATAGTCAATGCTAATTGTCAAGGTTACGCTTACAGGTCATAGATCAGAATAGGATTGTAAATATGTGATTCCTCCATCAACCCTACATTCGTTGCTAGTTTTGACAACCAAGCAAGGCAAAATCATATCAAAAAAGAATTTGTTTTACTGCAGACGCCTATACAATAGCCTGTTTTTAACATTTCGATTTTCAAAGTTTGTTTGTTCCCAATATATGTTTAACGATTGTGTCGCCGCTGTCATGTCAGTTAGTTGCCCAATCCCAAATCTTCCCAACCTTCACTCATGGGATGTCCTTTGTTCGATCCCCGGTGACGGCACATAATCATCCCTTCCGACATTTGTCTCTCACCAATGGGTGGATAATCGTAAACCTTAGTTGGATAGCAGCTGGAGGCTAGGAAAGGATGTAATGTTGGTACTGGTGCGAGATATACCAGGAATCATTTGTTAGGTGCTCCAGCCGCCGCGATATGACTGAAAGTTGTTAGAGGCGGCGTTAAGCCCTATTCAAACAAAACAAATTAACGATTGCGTCGAAAGTTCTAAGATATTCAGTATGTTATTTTTGCTTTTTTAATTGCTTTTCGTAACATTGGTAGATTTTTTCCTTGGCATAAAATTTTAATTTCGCATTGGAGCAAGACAATTTGGGGGTAAATAGTATTCCAATATATTTGTACACCGAAGTTAAGTTTACGCGAGTCCATGTTTCATAGTATCGATTGGGCCCGCCATTTCTTCAGTATGCCCACTACAGTCATTTTTGGTACACTGCGCAACTTAAACTTATGAATTCTTTTTTACCACGCTCTTAATACGTCAATTTGATATGAAATAAGGCATAGCCTTGGAACGATCGCACTTATTCTAAAAAACCGGGAGATTTTAACTCCTTTATTTTAAAATTTCAGCTAGTCACACTATACATAAGGTCACAGACAAAGGGATGGTGATGATTTATCCCTACCAGCACGTTCCTTAACCCTATCATAAATAAACAAGTGTGTAATTTTGATAGCTTTGGACATACCAACGACTCTGTGACGGTTTCATCGGAGATAATTTGCCATGATATGCAAATTAGGAAACCTCCAGAGAAGTATTTGACTAGTAAAAGTCAAATATAGACATGGTAGACCCATTGAGGGTTGAGGATCTTTTTCTCTCGATGGATTTTCTTTGTCTATCACCTCTGCACGTTAAAACTCTTTGGCCAGTGCGTGGGCTTACAATCAGAGTAAATTCAGACATTTATATATGCAATACTTGTTGCAAGAATGAATATAACATCTGATACAACCATTCAAACCAACATACTTACGGCATGCTATTTACTGGCAACTGATAAATGGTACAAGGTTTAAATTGTAAACGTAGGTCCTATCCATAGGCTATATTCTTAAAAGCATTTTTGAAAATTTTCTCTTTGTGTTTTCTCTTTTTATTTGTCACACTTGATTTCAATTTGGACTTACGTTGGAATATTGTCTGAAACCTTTTTTCAAAAACGGACCAGGCAGGAATTTTGTCGATTGATGAAAGATTTTCGACCGAGATAAAAAAAAAATAAGAATTTTTGTTCTAATATGCCACTCAAACAACGCAAAGAATAACCCCAATCTGCAGAGACAAATTTATAATATTTGAAGGTTGCTGTTGTGTCAGATGCGAAGGTAAAGTCAATAAAACTATGATCCATGCTAAATACGGTGCTGAGAGTATTTCTCAATTGTCCAATTCAAAATATATTCAGACATGTGTTAGAACTATAGCCTGAAAACAATTGTTTGATCCTCACTATGACCTTTGACCCCTAAGCGTAACATTGACTTGTGTGCACTGCACAACATCCCATTTAAATCTATCGATGAAGTTTCGAATTCATTGCTGTTCTCCAGGTAAAATTTTGGACGAAAGGAAGGACAGACAGAGGGACGGATGGGTATTATTACCATATTCTTCGCAGAAAATTTTTGTTATGGAATAAAAGTTTGTTGATTTTTTTCAATTTCAGTGATTTACGTTTGTACAAGTGGATCCATGCCCAATTACACGGATGTCCTGTACATGGATACGGCAAGAGTTCCTCTGGCTCAATTTTCATCATGTTCCTGTACGGTTACATTCGCAGAGGAAGGTCAACATTCTATTAGACTTGACTACAAACATGATAGTGACCCGAGACATTCTTTAGTCATAGACGGGTTTAATACTAATTTCTCAGAACCAGACGAATCAAAACATGTCGTAGTGACGAAAGAGAACACTGTGTATTTTTTAGTCAATTCGACGTCAAACAGACTATTTCGGGCTTGTTTGCGGGTATCTCTCTTTGCAGAAGGTATTCTTTATTTGTGATATCTAAAACTTGTGATCAACTTGGAAATCCACTAAGAAAATATCTAGAAAATATTGGAATTTGTAGTTCAAAAAAGGAATCTAAAGAAGAACAACTATTAAAGATTCAGAAATCTTCAAAGTCGGAATTATTCGAAAGCGCCAGTCTGTAATTTGCAAATCTTAGATAGCACATTTTTATTGTGGGTCACATTTATCTATATTTCGCTGTTCATATTTAATTCTCATCTTTTGTATGAAAAGTAGATGAATATAAGGTTAAAGTCATTCAGTCGAATTTTGAATAGTCCTTAAAACAATTTTGTAGTAAGGAAAGCATGATATAGGGAGGAATGTTGTCCGAAACGCTAGTAGACAGTTTTTTATGTTTAAAGTTTCTCTTTCGCTTAATTTGTATGGTACATATTCATGATTATGACTGACTTCATAAATACTGTAAAATGGTTATAGAGTAACTAGAGGGAACTTAGGAATTCGAGACATTTACTTATAACTATTGACACATTCAGTGGTAGTTTTGTATTAAGATGGTGATTTGTTTGTTTGTTTGAATGGGGTTTTACGCCGCTTTCATTAATCTTTCAGTTATATCGCGGCGGCTGGAGCACCTAACCATGGATTTCTGGTATTTCTCACACCTGTACCACCAGCATATTTTTTCCGAGCCTCCACCTGCTATCCCACATAGGTCTACGATTATCGACCCATTGGTGAGAGACAAAATTAAGATGATGAACGAAAACTCTTGTAAACATATTCTAATGTGGTTTTAAGTATTTGCTTCATGTTGATTTAAATTTAACGTGATCCGCTCGCAAAAATATTCTTTTAAAGCAGCAACACTATCGTGTAAAGAAATCGAATTAAAATTACGACCTCAGATGATTTAGCAAAGCAATCGGAGATCTTTTAAATAAAGATTCGCAATTACAGTTTAAGTGAAAGTGTCAATATTCGAAACGCTATGCTGTAAGAGGGGACTTTACATTAAAGATGGATAGTGTTTATTAAATTCTAGCTGGAAATCACAAGAATTTGAAAATATGTCGTTTGATTAGGATTCCTTCGAGAAATTGTTTTTTATGACGCTAATTTGCATCTGTAAGTTCGTAGCGTTTCGGTTAAGTGTATGTAGGTAGGAAGGTATTCTTCATTGCCTCTTTCAAAGGCCAGAAAATACACAGGACATGATATACAAACAGGAAACAATTACAAATTCTAACACAAGCACATATAAACAGATACAAACATTTATAAGCACTCGCATATTTTCCCAAACATCACAAATGTCACATCCTGAATTCATTTTAATTCTTTGGGCCTGTAAAAATCATTCAGGCCGTAGATAGGTTTTCGTATTTACCTTGACGAAACGAAAACCTAGACAAATAAATCGATTTACCCCAATGTTTGCCTGTTGCCTTTTTGAATAACGTTGCATTTCTTGTAAAAGGACAACCAGAGGACATGTCTACATTTCATTTGGTATTCAGTATTCGGTACTTGAATTGTTTTAAAAAGTATGAATTATGAGTATAACCATTTGGCATGCGCTTGACTCCAAAATTATCCAATGTTAGTTTGCATACAATAAGGCCATGACATGGCAAGAAATACAGTCGTTGGTTGGACGGCATAAACACCGTAACAACAGCTGTAGTCATGGTGCCTAAGTCTTTATACCAACAAAATGTTTGAAATAATTGTCGGAGTCTACAACCGAATGAATTAATTTATCAATCGATTTTTAATCGACGTCGGTGAGCCGCCAATCGATGCACTTTCTGAAGATTCCTTGTAAGAATATGAACAATCTGGTATCTTTTCTTTTAAATAATCACATTGGAAGTAAGGTGGAGATTCCTTCCCGATTCCAAATTTAGAAACGCACAAGAATTGACTTTGTCTAGTAAATTGTCCAACGTAATACCATTTAATCGTAAATGTAAAGTCCAATTCTCGTACGTTTTCATGGGCTTCTGTTTCAAGTGCATGATTTTTAAAGGTATTTTCAAAGCAGATATACATTCCAAAAGACCTAGATATATTTCGATTTTGATATATAAGCAAAACCACTAGCGTCCACTAGTAGGTATATAGGTTAGACAAGAGGAAGGTTCACAGTCATGAAAGAATAAGATTTAAATAGTCTGTGGTTGAGAACTTGTCCTCGGAAGGTTAGTCTAGCAATAAACAGTTTACATTTCAGCCATCCCCTCTTATATAGAGTTAAGACTATATGGAACAGAGTCTCTGCCATAATTTCAGACATAGGTTGCACAGCTTTTTTTTGCTTTTTTTAAAGAAATAAAGGAGAAGAGGACCCGTAAGGTTTAGAAGTGAAAAATAACAAAATAGATGTAATACTGGTGATAAATGAAAACAGATAAATATTAAAGGAATAATAGAAAATAACTTTTAGAGTTTCAAAATTGAAATAACACGCACACAAAACGACATTGAATTTCAATCTAATGGAAATATAGGCTAGGTTCCCGATTCGAACCAGGGTCCAGAAGTTAGGCATTTTAAAGCGACTGGCGGTTTAGACCACTGCATCGCGCACAGAATCAGTACGACCACTATTCAAAATATAATTTTCCGTAGATGAACCCTTGGAAAGCATTAGCAAATTACGAAAGATAAAGAAGTTACAGGTCAAAGGTGTTTCGCGATACCGAGTAAACCGTTTAAAAACTGTTTGTGGATATTTAAGAGTCAGCTTATCAGTCAGTCGGTCTGTTCGTCGATCGCACGGTCATTCGGATCGCAGCCTTTTTTATCTGCTAATGTTCCCATCAATTTTAGAAGGATTTTGTTAAGATTTCCCTGAAAGATTCAGTATCAATTCATATATAAAATATGAAATATGTGTATTCTATTTCAGTTTAAACACATTCTATTGATGAAAAAGAAATGCATATAGTTTTTCATAATACAAAATAGCAACTCAAATGGGTTATAACGAGAGCAAAGTTTATTAGAGTTCTTTTTCAGGGAGATTTAAAAGGATAAGACATGTAATCTAATTATCTATTTAAGAAATAATGATCTTCAGGCGAAGTCGTTTAAATATTATTACAGTAAGTCACCAAAACATTGCAATTACATTTCAATGGGAACTGAAATCATTGCGCATCGGTGACAGCTACTGCAATCAAAATTTAAACACAGGCAGAGATATAATTTAAATAGTAATTATAAAGGGTTCAAACATATTCATAATGGTTAATGGGCAAATAGATGTTTAAAGAGGCCACTAATAATATCAATTGTAGGAATATTTTGGGATTCAGTGCATAATACGACGCTACATATCAAATCTGCCGCTTAATTTGCTAACAAATGATTGATTGATAGTTGAATTGGGTTTAACGCAACTTTTATCTGTATTTCAGTCATATCGCGGCGGCTGGAGCACCTAACAAATGGATTCCTGGTATTTCTCACACAATTACTACCACTACATCCTTTCCTAGCCTCCAGCTGCTATCCCACTTAGGTTTACGATTATCCACCCATTGTTGAAAGACAAAGATAAACAAATGAACTTTCGAAAAAAAATCCTCATTGTTATCTAAAGTTAGTCTTTCTCCTCTAGATAACAAAACATTTGAAATGACCGGGTTGAAGTATGAAACGTTGTTGATTAATCTGAAGCGAATTTCTCTGTAAAATCTACAATCAAAGAAAAACTGTTGACTAAATTCAATGATTTCTAAAGAAAAGATGGTGATTAAGTAGGCTACATTTATTTCGAATTTTAGTGTGCATTATCTGAATTTTTCTATTATCTGAATTTTTCTATATCCAAAGAAGAATAACTTATTTTGTTGTGGTTTATCGCTATCGATGTATGCTTTAAAAACCCTTGATGTGCGTATCTTCTTTGCTTCGAATGGAAGCTAGTTCCATTCGTTGGTTGCTTTTTGCAAAAAGGAATTTATGTAAAGTCTTGTTCGGCAATTGATAGTTTGCAAATTATCTGAGTTTCAGGGGTTATAATTTGAATGGTCACTTACGAAGGGAGGCATTATTGAAGTTATGTAATGTGGAGTCAGTCCATGAAACATTTTATAAAATAAGATAATTCTATGCTTATATCTACGTTGATAAAGAGCTTCCCATCCGATTCGGTTTGAAGATCATTCAGAGAAACAAGTTTGGTGCATCCAGTAACAATTCGAGGTTCTTCGTTTTGTATTTTATCAAGTTGATCTTTTAAGTGATGGGGGATATTGTCCCATACAGTATCGGCATATTAGAGTAAAGGCCTTATAAAAGTGAAATAAATCATTTGAAGTGAATGTCTGTGTAGCAAGAACTTAAGTTTCTTCATTACATGGATCTTTTTCCATGCTTTCAATGATTTTATTATGGGTTTAAACTGTTAACCTTTTAATCGAGATATAGCCAGTTTATGAAAATTCTTGCGCATTTATATTCCCACCCACTTTTTTAGTTACTTGATTTTCTTTGTAATAAGTTCCTCTGACCATAGTGGCTTGTTCTTCCTTATACTTACTAGGTGACAACACATGTATACTGGTCATTGTAAATATCACCCCTATTTATTATGTTGTATTTGTACCAATGTTGTGGGTTTTTTTAATGTGGGGCAGAAACATTAGATTAATTACTTTAACAAATCATTAAGCGGAAGGTTTCCGATCGAAATTCATTCTTTAGCCAAGGAGTTACTGAGACATTGCTTGCCACGAACGAACGGATGGAGAGAAGGGGAGTTTACGTTAACACTATATACGGTTAGATAACAGCAACTTTTGAAATAGTATTTATAAATAAACCAAAAGCTGAATTTTTTACGCTGAGCATCAAACATTAGCTGTCTTTTGTACCTTCAAAACTATGCTAAATCTTGAAAGAAAAGAAACAGTATTTGAATAATTATTCTATCATACTTTCAGGTATAATTTCAACAAAAAGCTGGTACCATGGACTCATCTGACTCACCACTGCCAAAGAAATAGGAGCTTTCTTTATTTGTTGATGCCTTCTCTTTTCACTTGTTTTAATTTTTATCTCTTTAATATCTTGTAATTTCTATTTTTCTTTTTCAATGTTTTTAGTACACCCATGTTGCTTGTTGCATTTGCCTTTTGGTTTGTACATAACACTATACTCCTTTAACTTTAAAGTTCATTGTCGTTTGCAGATTCGAAGGTTGGAAGTTTATTAACAGTGAATTTGGGAGTCCTTCATATATTTTACCTGAATCTACATCCACTGTTACTACACTAACCTACATACAAACATCTGAAATAACAACTAAAGGTATGAAGGATATAATAATTTGTGAGTCGTGAGAAAACATGTGGAAATTGGTGCATTTATGCTCTAAAGTCAAAATTATATAGATTACTTTCAAGATCGTTTTTTTACAAATATTGATTATTCTATCGTAAACTCTTAATGAACCTAGAAAAACGATGTCAGAAATCAAATTCTAAATTTTGTTTACCAACGTACTCTTCGTTGTTGTTTCTGTTGCATTAAGAAGGTTTTGATGAAGTAGTTTGAAATTTTTAAACAAAATCTCTTACAACAAAACTGTTTTGTAGCAAACATCTCCCCGAGAACATCTGTAATTATTTCCATGCCAGATTCAACACCCTTGCCGATCAAAGACACAACCATCGAGACTTCAAATGATGGGATTTCAGGTAACACAGTAGCCAATACTTTTGTCCTTTCGGAAAGATAATTCTTTTAAAGAAGAAAGTGTCGTTGCGCTGTCAAGACCACCAAAGTGCATTATATATGTTTTGTAGTTTCGATATTATAGTCGTCTATTGGTGATTACTATTTGGTACAATATATTCATAATCTAACTAAGAGCAGAATCATTATGCTCCCGATTCGTCATAAAAAGAAAGCGAAACCATTTCATTGTGACAAAAACAAGAGAAACTTATTTTTAAATGTGTTGTGACGCTAACAAGTATTTCGAATACTCGAGTTATACATTTATCAAACGAGATCGAAGCTAGTACCATTGTATTTATTGGTAGTAGTTGTATTAGATCGGTTCATCTTCGCCAACTTGTAATTTTTGTCAATTCGAGTTTTTGTTATTGTTGTTGTTTTCCCATAAAATGTCCATGGTAGAACCAAATGTCGTTTAACTCGGTCCCATATTGCCCAATCTGTATCCCTTTGATGTCGACCATTTTTAAAATGGTGACCGTTTTGTTTTATGTCTTCATAGAGCAGATCTTCGAGTTATTCTGAATATATCCAGTAATTATGTAAATCTGACTTATGTTGCCAAAGATATAAGCCCAACAAATACTTTCTATGATATGGCTCGTTTAAGATATATGACTGCCGTTTTAAATATTTGTAACATTGTTTTTAAGTGGTACTGTACAAATCAATCAAATTCCAACTTATGGTGCCCACGATATATGCCCTTCCTATGTTTTGTTTGAGATCAATCATATTGAAAATGGCGACATTTTCATAAGCTTTTCCTTTCTCTTAAACTTGAATGACGAGTGATAGGAAAATATGAATCTAAGCCATGAAATTCTAACAAGTGCCCGAGATATAAAACCGATATTTATGTTTATTTGGTGTCAGTCATTTTGAGTACGGTGGCTTTTTTCAAAAAATGTTTGTTAAAAATAACAAATACAGAACATACTAACCAAATGTAATCAAATTGCGACAAAAAGTATCCCAGATAAAAACCAAACAAATATTCCCTTTGGTGTTTGCTTTTTGAAGTCGATCATTTTGTAAAATAAAACTTAAAAAATCGATGGGTAAACCTTACGAAAATCCGACATAAAATGTCTGATGCATAAGCCTAAACAATATTTAGTTTCGGTTTTTTTTTTTTTTTGTGTGTGTGTGTGTTTTTTTTTTTTTTTTTTTTTTTTTTTTATTTATTTATTTATTTATTTTTTATTTATTTAGAAGTTGATTTTAATTTTATCAAGAAAATCTTTACTAATAAATCTGATATCTAGTAGATATTTTTATTATTATTTTCAGGGATTATTATTGGAACAGTTGTTGGTGGAATTGTCTTCATCATTGGCTTCATAATAACTGTAGTAATTGTAGTGAAAATGTAAGACTTTCATTGCTTAGCATCCTACCAAATTTGTTCTTCTTAACAAGTGCATTTTGTATTTCCAGCGTTGTCTGATGAAACATTTTTAGAGGAAAATATTTGAACGTAAAACCTGTGTAGTGTGGAATGAATAGAAGTATGGATTTCTTATATAATGTGCTTTTCTGGGGTAACAGATTGGTTTTTTACTTCATTCGGACTAACGCAAAAGATCAATACCAAAATCAAATGCCAAGGGCTTGTTTTTGAATGTAGATAGTTTAGGCGGATTTGGTGTTTGATGAACATTTCAGATGTGTGTGAAAGACTAATATGGATAAATTCGTGAACAAGTTAAAATTCGCTGTCATATTATCATGTCTTACGACGTGAGTAAAATATCAATTCGAATTAGAACGGAAATAAGCGTGACATTTGAAAATATATTGATTTCTACCTTTATTGCGATTCTCGATGAACGTTTAGAAAACATGAAATATTACTATCGAGCTTACATGGCTCCTTTTTTTAACTTAATGATAGTAACAAGTTGAAGTGTCATCTTTTGGTGGTATAACGATAATACAATTAACGAATAGTACAACTAAGCGAGATGCTCCCTATTTATATCTTCCTCGTTCTAAAGCATATTGAATTTATTACCTCTTTTTGACCAACCGAGCCGAATAGGAAACGAACTGAATACAGAAACAAGTGTTCATGAAGAAAATATTAGACATACACATATAGAACTGAAAAAGAGAGATTGCAGCATAGATTGAATTACTTCAACTTACAAAAAGCCTTGTTGAATTTCAGGAGAAGAAAAACAAAACCCCAAGATAGTCATTACTTCACTGCTAAAAATAGAGGAAGTCCATACCAACCAGATCAAGGCCCATTTGATCACTATGATGAGATAGCACCAGATACTCAAACTTCAACAGAAAAGTCGAACCAAGATGATGCAAAGTCCACGGACAAAGCAGTCGCACATGACTATACAAAGATTCCTAGATCTCTTGTCAACGGTGCAGAATATTCTTCCCTTGATCATCACATTTTGAATCCAGCTGATCATGTATACAGCAGTTTCACTGAATCCAAAACAGGATTTGTTAACCAGGCGCATACGTATTATAATAGTCCTGCTGAATTTAAGACAAATGCTTAGATAGGAGTATTGTAGCACGGCATTTTAGCATCGGATACCCAAACCGTGTGGTAGAAAAAAATCTGTTCGTTGTAAAACATAGCAGACATTAGAGTACATTTGTCTTTAGCTTTCAATAAAATTTTGCGCAATTGTTCTTAATCACAATTAAATATACCATTGTTTAATGTTGGTACAAGGATGCTTTGAAAGTTAATTTGTATGGAAAACCAAGAAAAATGGCGAAAATTAATAGGTTTCCTTAAAAATGGGGTTTGAAACAGGTGAATTTTAATATATTCTCACATACCTGTATTACATATAATGGCATTTTCACAAAGTTTCAAAGTTGTTTAAGGAGTTTTTTTTTTCAAATTTCTCGGGCAAAATAATAAGGGTTAGTGAACTATCGCCTTTATTCAGATGTTTTCTAGGTTACACTGGAAGGTTTTTTCATCCTTCTCTGGACAAAGACCCCTGCATCCGTCGATTATTGTCAATATAACTATGCCCAATTTTTCTCATGTTCAGTAGATATTTATTTCAATTAAATTTGTTAAGTCCTGGGTCAAAGTCACGCTTGAAAGCAAATGATTGGCATTCAGAATTGCTGTTATGCGTGAATTTCGATATAGATCAGTTTCATTCTTGATTAATCGAAGGAGAGGTATTTATGAAAAAGTTTATTTACCTTTAACCAACTGCAGTCATCCAAAAGGCTGTCCATAGCAAACCATTATCTAAAAGACTTGTACAAGTAAAACACATTCAGGTACAACACTGTGCTTTCCTTTGATATTAATAGGATAAATCATTGCATTGGATGTAAGAGAATTTTAAAGAATCAACGAATTTACAGTGATTAAAAAATGTTACGCCATATAATCAAAACGCAAAATGTAATGATAATATCAATAACCATTATGCTAACAAATGGAAAAGAAGTGATTTGGAGGAAATTTATGAAAAAAGGGTGATCCTGCAAATTGATCTTGCAAATTCAGCACCCATTCGTTGATTTCAAAACTATGTCAAATACTGGGAGATGCACTGGTTCGATAGACTTACTTTGAAGTTTGCCCCCTTGTTCTATCTGAACTACTGTTTCAAATGTCGTTTTACTTACCAAAGAATGATAACAGTAACAGATGTAATACCTAACTATTTTAAGCAAACAGAGACAACGAGCGAGAGAGTGAACTGTTCTTTAAAAAGCTACATTTATGCCAGTTTAACTTAAGTGGCCTTGCATGTCAACCTTCGCCCATATTTGTGTTACGGTATACATTGAGCTGTTACACGAGAAAAGAAATTCAGTATCTTAACATTTGTCATGCTGAACCCGGAATATTCCGGTTTGGGCAGGAGGTGTAGACAAAGATCAGACTGCACATAAGTGCAGTCTGATCTTGGTCTTCACCCCCTGTTTGTACTTTTCCTGCCAGAGTTGTTTATGAAATTAATTTTCAAAAGAAGTATTGATGAATTAACAAAAGCACTACCAGTGCTTTCAGCCCTTTGATTTTACTATAATCCTTAAATGGATTTTTTACAGCATGACAAGGTTAGCTTTAGATATCTTTCTAAACTTGGAAGACACTTTGCTGACAAGCTATTCTAAAACGTATTAAAATATGTAATTGTTCCTGAAGAGTGACACAGCGAAAAAAAGTTGTAGGAAATTGATTATTCATTTGTAGCTGTGGTTTACATGTATGGTACTTATTTTGCGATTAATAAATACTTGAAATGATGTCTGCATATTCTTTCAATTCGGACCATTTTATCTATTTTTTTCTGAAAATGACTTTAAGCAGGTATATACTTTTTGCGATATTTTTTTGGGGGGTACTGTAACCAAATTAGTAAAATCCAAAGTGTATGAATATAGCTTTGAAACATTCATGCTAAAAGATTTTACGTAGTTTAAAGAAATAAAATGTGTCATTATTGACTTTTGTCGGCTTCAGACATCGAATCTATTCGGTGCTAATGTAAGTTTATCAACTCCATGAATGATACAAGATATATTTTTTTTTCGAAATTGACAAATCGCTGTCACCGCCTACTACGTCGTTTGCCCCGCCTATTGACTCCGACAGGAAGTTCCAGTAGCATGCAAAAAAAAATGAGACAGTTGGTTGGCGACCTAAACGTCGTAATTGATATCAAAATATTTTCTAGGCAATTTTTTTCCGTCACGCAAAGGAAATACAAAACATCATTTGAAAAAAAAGGATGCCAAACATATTTTTTCTGATCAAAGACTTATTAACATATTGACATCTTTATCTCAGGGTAAGAAACATTTCATGTATATGTACTCTGTTTTCCTTTTAACTCGGTGCACGAATCTCGTCCTATGGTAAATACCGTTTGGATTTTGTAAACGCTAACAGACTTAAATTGTGTGCAAAAAATGTTCTAAAACACTGAGGGGGGAAATATGGAAAATATTCGGATAATTTTTGTTGTTGTTGTTGTTGTTACTGTGGTCTGGTTGTTTTGTATGTTGTCGTAGGGGTTGTTGGTTTTAATGTTTTTTTAATTACTATTCTTTCGTGCTGTGTGTGTATGGTTATGCAGTGTTTGTTTGTGTATTTGTTTGGGGGTGGAGGGGGGTAGATGGACAGCAAAAATAGAAACAGTAATTCACATCTCATTGTATTGTCTTTCAATTTTCTTAACCATGGAATGATTAAAGTATCAAAATTTAATAAAGAGTTTAGAATTTTCCCTTCAGGTTACCTACGTTGGTATTTGCGTAAGTTTATTTTGGTCTTCCGACGAAATTTATAGGTTAGACTACAGAAATCTTTCATTACATCTGTTTGTATTTACTTAACCCCATTCGACTCCCATGTAGGAGGTCGGTGGGAGGAGCCAGAGGTCGGTCAGTTACAAGCATGTATGTTTTTGAGAACTTCAAAAGCTCTTAACTGTTCCTACGATTCCTACAATTAAGAACAGGCGATTTTTCAAATCACCATTGTCACGATGATAGAAATAACATGCGTCCTATGGCACTGTGTGGTCTCCTACCGGCTGTGAAATATTTTTCCGTGAACCTTTCGAAATCCAACATTCATGTATTTGCAAAGTTTCAATATAGGACACTCTAAAAAAATGATCTGCAACTCGTAAAGGACTAGCACGCGAAAAATCAGCTCATTTTCTTCAAGACTGAAGGGATTTTAATGAATTTGTCTTCGACAAATCAACGGACCCGAAAGAAACCAAAATAGGATCTACAAGTTATGATTCCAGACCCGCCGGAACACGCATACATATAATGACAGATGAATATATGAAATATTACCGAACTCTGGGATTTAGGCGAATCTTAAATTCATTTAATCCTACAAAGAATTAATTGACAGGAATTAAACGTGAAAGTCATGATTTTGAACTTTAATAACAATAATCAGTGCAATATATATAAGCGTTTAGAAAATGTTCAAAAATCCGATATTTTCATTGAAATTTTCGAGTCTTTCGTTAAAAATCATGTTTGCCGCCGTCATGGCGCAGTCGGTAGCGCGCCAGACTCCTAATCTTCAATCATGGGTGTCATGGGTTCGATCCCCGGCGGCGGCAAATATTCTTTCCGACAATTGTCTCTCACCAATGGGTGGATAATCTTTAACGTGAGTGGGATAGCAGCTGGAGGCTAGGAAAGGATGTAGTGGTAGTACTGGTGTGAGAAATACCAGGAATCCATTATTAGGTGCTCCAGCCTCCACGATATGACTGAAATACTGTTAAAAGCGGCGTTAAACCCCATTCAATCTATCAATCAATAAAAATCATGTGAGCATTGTAACCAATAACTGCAGACCTCGGTAAATGGCATATAAACGCGATTATGTTTCGAAACTGAGATAAAGGCTACGGGTTTTACTTCCCTGTATTTTGGAAACCATCTCAAATTCCCAGCAAAAGTCCCTTCTCGTATCGAACTTTTGCTTTATTTCACTGATAGACATGAATAATCTACAGAATCGATGCTCCGTACAACTTTATTAGGTGATTAGAAAATGCCTGATATTTCAATAAATTTCAATTTAAATAAAAGCGGTATGTACATGCATACTACGCCGTTATGCGCTTAGCTATCACGATTTTTAAGCTTCTAAAGTTTCTAAAGGCCACGATCCAAAACGCAGTTGGTAGCGAGAGTTTTAATCATGAGATCCAGGATTGGATCCCCGTTCGCGGCTTATATCCTTATCGACATTTGTTCTTATGAATGGGTGGATAACCGTAAACCTAAGTTGGATGAGCAGCTCGATGTTCGGAAAGGATAAAGTGGTAGTACTGGTGTAAGAAATACCAGGGACCCATTGTTAGGTGATCCAGTCGCCGTGATATGACCAAAACTGTTAAAGTGGCTTTAAACCCCATTCAATCAATCAACAAAGTTTCTTAAACTTTCCGAATCCAAATACTTATGTTGATTAATCGTCACCACTTATTGGCGGACTGACGAAATAGAATCGTCCACGTCTTTGAATAGACTTTAACCCTTTTCTGGTTTTTGAAATTTTAGACTGGTTCAAATTGAAAGGTTTTCAGACGACAAATCAAAGTCCAACTTATTTGAAATAAAATCATTCAGTTGAGTAGAAAATATTGTGGAAAAAGAAGAAATTGCTTGTTACAAGCAATTTCTTCTTTTTCCACAATGTTTTCTCATTCATAAAATCCACGGGACGTAAAAACCAGGGATTAACCAGGAAAGGGTTAAATCCACGTCTACATACTGATCGGTTCTTTAACCAATTCCCACACAATCCCTCTTTTTTTGCGCCTCTCAAGATGTATGCTTCTTTGGTAAACCTTGAGGAAAATGAAAAAATTGGTCGTGAATAAACTGTATTTACGATGTAAATGTCACCAAATAAGCAAAAATACTTAACATAAAATTCTGAGTTCAAATTTTACTTCAGATCTAAATGATTAATTTGATTGGTCAATTGATTATAGATAGTCAATAGAGTAGAAATAAGTTGTGTAGTTATTTCATCCAGGGGGGAGGAACTGGGGGCCATAACTACGCGTTTGTTACTTTTCCAAATCAATTGACCGATCGCTGGCCCAGGACACTTGCTTCGTCAATTAGTCCCGCCTCGATTTTAAACGGCGTTATTTTGCAAAAAGTGTGGTCATTAACATGTAACAAAAAAGTAGAATCATTGGATATCGACCTAAACGTCGTAACTACAGCTTGATGTTTTAGTCGCCAAGTAACAATGTTTCACACAAATGGCGGCCAATGTTGGAGTTTAAATCCCAATTCCGGGCTGAATGAATAATTTGATTGGTCGATATATTCAATGGTCAACAGCTGCGATTGGTCAATTACAGGCTTTTGAAATCTTGAGACGTCTCATCAAGGAAACATTTTGTGAAAAAAAGAAATTTTTCGAAACGCGTAACTTCTTTCCTGATGTATTCCAGTAAGATGATTATGGATGGCCAAAAATATGAAAACCCCTTTTTTATGTCCCCTCATCGAAAGATCGGGGGCGTATTGTTTTACAGTTTTACAGTTTGTCGGTCTGACTGTGTGCGAAATTTAACAAAAATTCAAGTATTCACAATAATTCTAAGCCTATTCAAGATACTATGTTCACATTTGGCATGATGCTAGATATCATCGATACGCATATACATACTAATGTCGGGGTCAAGCGACAAGGTCAAGGTAAATTATCAAGGTCACATTTCGAAACAAAGGACGAGTTAACTTATCAAGGTCTAATTTCCACAAAAAAGATCTTACGGGGGTATGGTGTTTCACAAACAAATCTTGTTTCTTTTCAAAAACATGTTTCTCGACGAAAATAATTATAATTTCAAAACGGCAATAAAACACCCCAGGAGAGCATGTGTAAAATTCAGGTATAATGCACAAAAGAAAAGTAATAATGTAAATACTTGTTATTTAAATATTTTTTAAATCAGTATCTAAAAATAAATTAACTTTTGTTCGTTGGTTGTATAGATAAATTTGAACAAGTGAAGCGAAACAAAATGTCACAGTTGTGTCAAACATGGAGTTACGTGTATCTTGTTTTTCGAATATTATTTGTATTTCTATTTTCCTTGTCATATTTAATGGTAAGTTGTCTTATCTTTGCGCCACATTGTCTCGTTATTCAATGATTAGTCGTTCTAATAAGATGCAAGTTCAAAATATACCAACTGAAGAATAAAACCGAAGGGCTTAGAACAAGAATAAGTTATAATAATATTAAAGATAAAGATGGGTTTATAGTCTTTTCCTACGCCTAGCGTATTCAAACGACTTTACACTTTAATGATAAATAATTAAAAGAAGTACAACCCGAACGAAGTCGGAGTTCCTGTTCAATCCATGTTTTTTACGTCCCTCGAATTCATAATTGAGAAAACATTAAGGAAAAAGAAGCAATCGCTTGAAACGACCAATGTCTTCTTTTTTTCCACAATATTTCTACCATATTGTACGGTTATTTTTCAAATTAAATCTACTTTAAATTTTCGTATACAAAACGTTTGAATTTAGGCAGGTCTAAAATTTTGCAAAACAGTAAAAGGATTACGGCTCTTTCTATTTTTGGGACAGAGTAAAGTGATGACGAGGCATTGCACGTCAGGAGTTGCCCGGGCTCATATGTGGAAGGTTTAAATCTGTATACTTATATAATGATAGCTGCCACAAGTCCGCAGGCTGCTATTGACATTATTGACAGTAAAATTCCTTATTTGTAATTTCGAAACGAATTGAAGTTTTATCACATTCTGTAAAATAAAGTGTCTGGTTGATAAAGGAATATGTTTTTCACAAGTGTTATCGGATGTATAACTCAAGCGTGAATATGGGGAAGAGTCATGTACCCTCCAAGGTAGACAAGGAAGTAGTGTGTCATAACAAATTATGGGTTATCCAGTCGCGTTCAAATCGTTTGTGTGCCGTCGTCATAGCGCAGTTGGTAGCGCGTCGGACTGTCAATCTAGAGGTCCCGGGTTCGATCCCCGACGGCGGCACTCATCCTTTCCGACTATTTGTCTCTCACCAATGGGTCGATAATCGTAGACCTATGTGGGATAGCAGCTGGAGGCTAGGAAAGGATGTGATGGCGGTACTGGTGTGAGAAATACCAGGAATCCATTGTTAGGTGCTCCAGCCGCCGCGATATAACTGAAAGATTGTTGAAAGCGGCGTAAAACCCCATTCAAACAAACAAACAACCAAATCGTTTGTATAATCAAAGTACTGAAAGAACTGTAAGCTAGAAAAGCATGGTTGAATTTAGAAAATCTTTCCATTGTTGGATAGAAAACATTTTTGACATTGAAGAAATTGCTTCTCACAAGCAATTTCTTCATTGTCCACAATGTTTTCCAAAGCTCTTTTCTTTAAATGCTTAAAAAGCGGAATTGAGTTGGAATGGTTTCAAAAAGCATGCCTTTGATAGAGTTCTTTACAATTTTAATAGAGTTTGCAATGTTCCTGAAATACATAAGAACTACTTTTATGGCGTAGGCATCCGAAGGATTTGGTTTTTAAGCCTCCAATGGCAGTTTGCACTCGTTGAACTTTGAGACGACCTCAAAATTTTGTCTGTTAACTTTAGCTATCAAAGCTGACGCTTTGCTAGCTAAAAATCGTAATGGTTTGCTGAAGTCCTAGAGATATTTGTTAAACTTCGAAACACTGATGTTCATCCGTGATTACAAAGTAAAAATGAAAGTATTTCTTAATTGCAAGAACGTTTTCGAAATACCTTTTCGTGAAAGAGTTTCTTTGTTTATAAATGCTATTTACGAGATTTGTGGTCAATTTTTGCTTCGAAACCTGACGGTTTCTTATTTTCCTTATAAATTTGCTATTGTCAGCTCTAGTATTTCGTTCACTTTCAAGATGGATCCAAGCTGTAAAGATTAACTTCGATCACTCATTCCAACTCTCTTCAGGTGTATGACAGAGAGACAATCGACACTATCTATTACTACCTAATTTGACAGGTGGTTAGACTTTGTTATCTAAGTCTTGCTCAAACAAACACCCCCTTCTAGGATTCTAAGCCGTAACCTACCTACTGCTGGTCAAGTCGCTGTCAAGTCAGGGGGGCATAATCCCTTTCTTTCAGTCCATTGATCTGGATGGTGTTTAGGGAACAAGGCTGTTTGTACAGTCTACAGTCGGTCTAAATTTCCCAATTGTGATGTTCTCAATATCGAATCTCAACAAGGTTGAATCCCATGGAGACAGTATTCTGATGAAGCCCAAAATAATATGCTGTAATTTCAAAATACATGTCAAACTACATAGCTGTATAAGATATGATATTTTCAAGTTGAAATGCGGAGCAATTCCAACTTAGATTTAACAAAACCGCAAAATGAACACCAGACAATTTCCTTTCGAGTTTTTTGATAACACATATCACGTGATCTCTTAGATATGAATACACCTCGGGTTACTTCTCATCTCAACTTGCCGCGGACAATCAGTTAGTTGTAGCAGAAGACAATAATATAGCACTTGTAAAGGATGATTTCTAAACATGCTTTAGTTTGCTTTAAATTATTAAAAAATAAGGTAATAATCAGCGCAGTAATTTGTTTTTTGTGATTCGCCGTCCCGTGTTTGGTAATCACGTGATCTCAAGTGACATGTTGTAGTCATGTGACCATAGATAGGCAATGTTTACAAATATGGCTCAGGTCGCAAATTCATTTTTACAATAATCACGCCGCCCCGTGCTTTAAAACATTCTAGAGCGATTAAGGGGGGTCGTAGGCATCAAGCAAACGCGATTATTGTGGGATTTACAGCTTTTACTCAATAAAAATCAAATAGATGCAAAACGAAAGTAGAAGATTTTAAAAATTAGAATGTAAACCTTTAACCTGTGTCATCTAGCTTTCTGCTTGGTCCTTTTTACGTTTCTAAAGCCGAATAACGAGAAAGGAAATCGCGCGACTTCAGGGCGCCGAAGATAATTTGATACTATCTTCATCATGTTATAGGAATTTCAGGAAAAGGGCAAAACTACCATGTGTAAACAATAACGTTACAATAACGTTAATGTCTTTTTTTAAATTGAATTTTTCTCACAACGCTTTAAATATTCTTTTTTCCTAAGTCTAAACCGGTATTTCAAATCGATTGCCCTGAAACAAGTTCCCGCGCATTTCCGCAAATTTCCACGTATACTCATAAACTTGAAGTGAAAATCTACGTGAGTTTAGTATGATCGTTAAAGAATTGGCCAAGGGTCAAATAATCATCGAGGTTATTGATTTCTAACTGTAGAAGCTGTTATTCTCTGTTTTCAAGATTCTAAAAGGAGTTCACGTATTACAGTTGATCAAAAGGAGAATGTTATGCTTGAAAATTCTAATTTTGCTGTGCGTGACACGAGCTTATAACCCATTCCAACACGATAAAATGTTAGACCAGTCCAAATTCAAAGAAGTAGCAGACGACAATTGTAAGTTGATAAAATCTTTAAAATCCTGGTCATTTTGAACAGAAAACATTGTGGATAATGAAGAAATTGCTTGTAACAAGCAATTTCTTCATTTTCCAGAATGTTTTCCAAAGCTTTCATAATGAGGGTCATTTAAAAGCGTCACTGTCTGGGAATGGGTTAAGACAATGCTAGTTTTTTATTTCTGTATGTGGATTTATGTTTTTGTGCGTTTTTCACGCATATATGTACACGAATGGGAATGCTGGTTTACGTTTAAAGGAGGGATGATTACTCGGAAAGAAATAAATGATTTTGAATTGAATTCCACGGTTATAACCCTTTCAGCGCATTCCAACTTCTCAGTACTTTCAGTCCTTTGATTGATAATTGTGATAACCACACAAAGTATTCAGCTGATCTAATAACCAACTTGGGTTAATCAAGCGTCCAAAACGTAGAACTCAATTTTTTGGAGTGTTTTGGGTTTTTTGTTGTTGTTGGGAGGGGGTTTGAGGGTCTTGGTAGTGATAGAAATTTTTGTTTTTGCGTGGCCAAAGTAGTAAGTGGGCGGGCCAGCGTTTGGTCAATTGGTGAGACTGTTTGTCTAGAACATAAACTCAGGTGAGCGGGCTGTCTCGTTTATTACCGGCGGCGATCCGTCGATTAGACCTAATAGTATAGCACATTGATCGTGATATGTAAATCGTGGTTAACTCAGTCGATATCGTACTAAGCTTTCAATGATCGGATCATGAGATTGGACGCCGGGCCCTTCAATATTCTTTCCTAAAGATAGAATACTTTGTAAGTCGTGACATTTGTCTATAACCAATGATCAAATGATAGGGCGCCTGAGTGGGATGAGCGGCTGATGGCTTGGACCGAATGTTATAGTTGTACTGTAGGAAGTAACGATACATCGTAACATAATTTTTTTAAAAAAAAAATCATGAAAATTGAGACTATACTTGTCACTTTTTTCGCATTAATTTCTCTGCCACCATAACTTTCGTCATTGTGTGTTTTGATTCATTTCAGATGTTCTTGGTCAGAATGATGAGAAATGTTTCAGCGAGTATGAAACAGAGTCATCGTATAAAACAGAAAATGGTATGGACAATTCTTTTTTACGTGTAACTCACGATAACACTAGTTGAAGGGTAAACAATGAGAAAATATTCTTAATGGTTCTGAGCCTACAATGGAATTTTTATCATTTTTTTAGAAACAGAGATATGCATATCCAATGGCCAGACTCTGCGGACTGAAAAGGTTAATCGTGGTATACATGTATACGTTGTGCCCCATGATCTTACCATTTGTCCAATCTTAAGAATGGCTTTTCTCAAGAATGGGCACGACACATACATTTCTTTTGACTATGGTAGGTTTTCTGTTCCGAAAATTGTCATTCTGATTTTTTTTTTTTTTTAATATATATTAATTTTATGTTTATAAATACTAATTGTCATTTAGTGGCTCCAATCGCGATCTCAATCTTAGCTTTACGTCGCACCGACTGTCCCTGTGAGTGACGGATCAAGCATGATATAAGTAACCCTTCGGGCGTTTTAGTATCTAGAGGATGGCTGGTCTATCTCACTTAGGTAAAGGTGGTTGTATCATGTGACAAATGACGTAACGAAAATGTCAAGGGTAGATGTCTCCATAAAAAACAGCTCGGATTTTCAACAAGTTTTCAATAGTTCATTTTATATTCTAAGGCGACAGGGCCTATTCTGTAAGCCATAACTGTGTACTTACTTCTTTGTCTTAGTAAGCGGGTTAAGGTCGTATACATAGTCAATTGATCGAGAATAAAAGAAATTGATCAACAGGAACGGAAAGCAATACATAAATAAATAAACAACCAATAATTCAAAAATAATGCTTTATGTAGCAGCAATGTAGAAGAAAAATTGGTTAAATTTGGCTTTTACGGAACAGCTAAAGTGTCTCACAAAACACGATGGAGCTGAATTGGATATGGTGTATAATTACAACCAAATTTATAAATTGGAAACCTTCGAATAATGAATTTTCATATTGGCTTTTATCGCATAATGGTTTCGATATAAATGTGTAAGCCTGTTAGACATAATTCTTATTCAAGTGCATCAGGAAGTACTGTACATGGTTTGGTACAGACTAGTAGTTTCCTCGTGAAAATAGGGAGAAAATCAAACAGACTAGTAGTTTCCTCGTGGAACTAGGGAGAAAACCAACACTCTATGTCACTTCGGGAATTAACAATTTGGTTTCCTCAACTATAGGCCGGAATGAGATCTTATGCATTGTAAAATATGTAATCATTCTGTGCACTGGATCTTTAAGATATTTGAAAAGAATTTGATAAGTGAACAAAAATGTGTACAGTTCAACAAAAAGGCAACATCATTGACAGCAACAAATAAAATCCCACATTGGTTCAATTGTTTTATTTAAACTTGGGAAACCAAATCTTATAGCTTGACTACTACACCGTGATTGTGCTTACTTTGAATTCGAAAATTTTCTGCGGGCGAATTGGGCGTCAATTTCTGAGGTCAATAGAAAGATTCATTCTTACTTTAACAGATTTGACGTTTCAGAGTAAAAATCATCGGTGTTTCTCCTCTTCTAATTTAGTTGACTTCGGGCTAGCGACGCCTTTTTAATGCACCATTTCAGTTCAAAAGGATCATGAGAGGTGACAAAAATGCCACTGTCAATTTAAGAAAAATATTCTCTGTGTTCTTAACCCTTGCCATGCTAATCCCGGAATATTCCTGATATGACAATAGCTGTGGCAGATGCTTAGACTAAGATCAGTTTGCACAGACGTGCAGTCTTATCTTAGTATACACTACCTGCTTGTTCTTTTGATGTTGAGGAAATAATTGAATACAAAGTAGACCTGAGTTTGACAAAAAACAGACTGTTGTGAAGAAAGGATAAGTATCCTTCAGGACAAGGGTTAAGCATTTATTCTTGGCTCGAATTTCTCGAATATAAGCCAAATATTAATTACTATTGGCCAAGTTCGATATTGGACTGGATAAAAATCCTTGTGTACTCCTTATCGGCTACATTTTTGACGGAAAAAATCTCGAAACTTAATCCATTTTTGATGAGAGGGGTGGGGGAAGGAGGGGGTAGCAAACTATTCGGTCACCAAGATACGTTCGCTAACCTATATACCAGGCATTTCTCGGGATCAGTTCTCCGATTAGCTCTAGTTTAACCAAATATATCATTAATATATATGAGCCACATATCGTTTCATGGTACAGATATGCATGTGGTAAACATAATTCTTATTAGCGCATTAAATCGAGTAATGATTATTTCAACCATTTCCTGTTTAATCTCTGGTTTTTACGTCCCTGTGATTTTATACTTGAGAAAACATTGTTGGAAAAGAAGAAATTGCTTTGTCATAAGCAATTTCTTCTTTTCCACATTTTTTTCTAACCTTTAGTTTGGTTAATTTTCAAAATGCATCAAATTTTAATTGTCGTCTGCAACTTCTTTCAAAATGGAGCAGCCTAAAATTTCGAGACGGGAAAGGGTTAAGATCCATCACTTACCACCATTAAAAGAATCAATGTTGAATCAATTTAGTTTTCCTGACATTTCAAATTTAGTTTTAAGCTTTAAAGTGCCTGTTGATCGTTAAGAGTTTATTGGTATACTGCTAAATGTAGGATAAGAAAGTAACGTATGACTTAACCACATATGGAAGATCTTATTTTGCAGATTCACACTTCTGCAATAGTTCCGCTTTCCAATAAAGCACAATAGTATTTCGCTTGATATATGCATTTACATTTTTTTTTTTTTTTTTTTTTTTTTTTTCGTTTCTTGCAAATTTATGGCTAGACTCATTCAAATAGTTTTTGGGGAAGAAGGTGTTTTTTATTTGTTTGTTTGGTTGTTGTTGATGATGTTTTGTTTACCAACAAGTGGAAGCAAAACTTTCCGTATTGCGCTTCGAACATGCCCTCTTTCCTAAAAATGAATCTAAAGTAAACTACATACAACCTTTTTTTCCGAAAATTATCCCTGATATACCCTGGTTGATTTTTTTAGTTTTTCTAATACATGCATTTGTTTTGCGGAAGACGAGTCACTTGCATTTAATATCAAAAGACTTAATATCAAAAGAAACGTTCACATAATACTGGTCAGCGAAACAGGTGTCCTTATTTTTTTTAGTATTATCATTATTATATTTATTATTTCATTGCAGTGTATTCGAAAGAAAGACAATTCGGCTCAATATTTATGTTATTCATAGGATTTTGTTTATAATTAATCAATGTCTTTTTCTTCATCAATTTCAGTGATTTACGTTTGTACAAGTGGATCGATACACAATTTCACGGATGTCTTGTACATGGATACGGCAAAAGTCCCTCGATCTCAATTTACAGCATGTTCCTGTACGGTTACAATCGCAGAGGAAGGTCAACATTCTATTAGACTTGACTACAAACATGATAGTGACCCAAGACATTCTTTAGTCATAGACGGGTTTAATACTAATTTCTCAGAACCAGACGAATCAAAAAATGTCGTAGTGTCGAAGGAGAACACTGTACATTTTTTAGTCAATTCGACGTCAAACAGACGGTTTCGGGCTTGTTTGCGTGTATCCCCTCAAAAAGGTAGTTTTATCTATTTGTGATCTAATCTATTTGGAAATCCAATTAGAAAATAGCAATTGAGATTATGGGTTCGAAATCAGCTGAGGTAAACAGGAATTGGTATTTCAAACATTTATGTAAAGTAGAACGACCCTTATAGAATCAGAAAATTTACCAAAAAACCAGACACCCAATCCTGCAGTTTGACCAGAGTGTTTCCTGTTTATATCTGACACAATCTCGCGTTACAGATTTTTGACCAGTCCAAATTTAAATGTTTTGCAGACGCAAATTTCAAGTGGATTTTATTTGAAAAATAACTTTTCAGTAGGATAGAAAATATTGTGGATAAAAAAGAAATTGCAATTTCTTCTTTTTCTACAAAGTTATCTCAATCATAAAATAGCAGGGACGTAAAATAACAGGGACGTAAAACAGGAAAGGCTTAAACAAAAATGATACACATAATATGGATGAGTCTAAATTCAATGTCATTTTAAATTGAGTCGAATATATAGAAGTCTCAAAAACAATGTTACAGGAAGTAATGCATTTTCTCTACGGCATGTTACAGCGAGGAACGTATTTCTGATATACCATACTTACGTCATGTAGCCTTACCCTGGTGTCTTGCGTGTTACAATTTGCATATATAATCAAATTTTGATTTGTCTATCAAAAGTCCTGCATTCTGATCTCTCTCTCTCTCTCTCTCTCTCTCTCTCTCTCTCTCTCTCTCTCTCTCTCGCTCTCTCTCTCTCTCTCTCTCTCTCTCTCTCTCTCTCTCTCTCTCTCTCTCTCTCTCTCTCTCTCTCTCTCTCTCTCTCTCTCTCTCTCTCTCTCTCTTCTCTCTCTCTCTCTCTCTCTCTCTCGCCCCCTCTAACTCAAAGTAAATTTAGAAAGCAAGAACGATTTCGTCAGGACAAATTCCAAGGCAATTGCCAAAACGTTGAGTTTGAAATATTTACCCTATATTGAATAGTCAATTTATTCTTTTGATCACTTGTTGTTGTTGTTGTTGCCGCTGTTGTTGTTTTGAAACATTTGGAAACATTATGAATATTTTATTATATTCATTTTATGGAAGCGTATTTTGTACCTTGTTGTTGTCAAAGTTAAAGACTTAAAATGTCGATTTTCCTGTTCATTTACAATCAGATTCAAGTGGAAGGATCTTATTTCAAGCCTCCTGCGCCAAAACTGCATCTGAAAACGAACCACAATCGTCTATCACAGGTGAAAAGACGACGGAAAGTTCTAAGCAAGAAGATTCTACTCTCCCTGGTAGGTATACATTCGAGCTAAGTTTCGCAAGCCCATGAGAAATAAATACGCGTGGGAATTAAAGAAAAAAGGTCGGGGGTGCTACTTTCGGGAACTCGAAAGTTTTGTATTATCTAAAACCAGTAATGTTTCTATAAAGATCGAAGTCGTCTTCAAATATTAATTATCCATAACATAAATAGAAAACGGCCAGGAAGTGGTAAAATTATCGATCCTGGTCAGACTGCGCGAAAAGCGCTGGCCTACTAGTACTAAATATTTGGGTGTCTTCCGTAGTTTTCTTGTGTGTAGAACAGTACGTCAGCAACAGTACGTCATCCTAGCCCACAATATACCCATTTTCGAAATACAAACTCGGGTTGACCTTCCTAGATCCGACCTCTTCGACAAATATGCTTTTACCCCGCCTACTTGTAAAGACTTGGCAAATGTAAATAAGTGCATTATTTAATAGTAAGACCATCATGAGACAACTTTTAAATGAAAAGACGCGCACCGACGATATATAATTTAAAACTTCTTGACATGTATTTTTATCATCATCATTATTATGGTCGTCATCAGCCAGTTTGAAACAACTATTGTACCCTTCTGTTTCGTGGTACTGGCGATAAATTCTGCAAAATAACGCCGTTTAAAATCATAGCGGGACTTTCTATCGGAGTCAATGGGCGTAGCCAACGGCGTAAGTGGGCGGCGCCTGCGATAGGTTTTTTTTTATCATTATTATAGTGCATATGGTATATATATGTTTTGTTATAAAAGAAAAAAACTTCAAGAGTTTTGTGTAAGTTTATGTTTTTTGTAAAAGAGTGAAATAAAGTTAGAAAAAAATGTTATGAGAAAACTTTGGTGACAGTATTGGCAAGTCCCAATTTCTCCATTTATTAAAATCAAAATCCAAGTCGGATCTCTATAAAAGTATAAAATAAAATATCTAGTATCAACTAACAAAACAAATTTTGATAGTTCTGAAACAGACCCTTGATAAAGGGTGCAACCAGAATTTATTTAACTCTTGGCATTATCTTTGATATGAAGGTAACCCCCTAAAAGAGCTTCAAGTTAAAATTTTTGTTACCTTTTTTCCACCATTGGGAATTTCACCTGACAGTAATTGTTGGTTGTCATTTAGCTTTCTGCAGAACTCGACAGTCATAAACGTGTGAGTACAGCCGTTGTTGAAACTGGGAATTTGTAGGAAAAACATTGTATTGAATGAATTAATGTATGATTGTATGAGGCTTTACGGTCAGCATCGACATCTGAGACAATTTAACACAAAAAAGAATCATCTCATCAGTTTGAATTGACTAATTGCTGGCCCCGACCATTTACTCCGTTGGCCCAACCAATTGACTCTGACAGGAAATTCTACTTCGATACTTGACGATACTTGGCAACCTTAACATCGTAACTACAGTTTGTATAAGCTGCAGTTATGGCGTTTAAGAAGCCAAACTAACAAAATGATTTACATTAATGCCGGCCAATGTCGAAGCTCAATGTTGACTTCCAGTTTTAATAAATGGTAACATTGGTCGACTGATCATTTGATTGACAGCCGCAATTGATCTTTTATTATCACAGTCTCCGGATTAAAATAATATAAGCAATTTTTACCTCCACATGTGGTAATGGGTTTCATTGGTTATAGAGGACATTAAGAATTATTTATATATAAACCCTGAGCGCGTAACTTTAAGAATAATAAACGAGCACCATGCTCTTTGAAATATCAAGCCACAAGATTAGGGTAGAAAACAAATAACGTAACTTCTGATCCAGCCAGTACCTGCCTATCGTTTCAGTTACCTAGACGTTGGGAAAACCGTTAACACTGCACAGGCATTGAAAATAGTGTGTAAAATAGTCCAATTTGGAAGAAAACTTGTGTTGACTTTGTGATTAAGTGGAACATTTACCTTTTTTTGCTAGCAAAGCGTCAGCTTTGATAGCTTAAGTTAACAGACAAAAAATTTGAGGCGATCTCAAAGTTCAATGAGTGCAAATTGCCACTGGAGGCTTAACCACTAATCAGTTGAATGCATACGCCATAAAAAGTAGTTCTGGTGTATTTTAAGAATATTACTACATAACACATGGCCACTCAACTCCGCTTTTTTAAGCATCTCAAGAAAATTGCTTTGGAAAATATTGTGGACATTGAAGAAATTGCTTGTAACAAGGAATTTCTTCAATGTCCACAATTTTTTCTTCCAAATTCCACTACCTTGAAAGTGTCGTCTGCAACTTATTTCAATTTGAACCAGTATAAGATTTTGACATGCAATGGGTTAACTCCTGTGTTACTTTAACCTAGTTTATTTATCATGATAACCTTTGACAAAGAGGATTACTTAACAAAACCATGCTTTGCTAGTTTACAGTACTTTCAGTACTTTGATTCTAATTGATTTTTGCATCTAGAGATCACTATCGGTGGGGTCCAAAATATTTGAAACTCTTTTGCGACATCAAAGCATGCCTTTATGTTAACCATTTTCTAAAGATTAAAGGATACATGAAAAACAACGAATAGATTAGTTTAATCCTGGTTAATCCCTGGTTTTACGTCTCTGTGATTTTGACATTGAGAAAACATTGTGAAAAAAGGAGGAATTGCATGTAACAAGCAATTTCTTCTTTTTTCCACAATATTTTCTACCCTACTAAATAGATATTTTTTAAATAAAATCAACTTTGAAATTTCGTCTGCTAAACCTTTGAATTTGGACAGGTCTAATTTTTTTCCAAAACAGGAAAGGGCGTTTTTTAAGATTTTCCAATGGCCCCTTTACGCGTGACATACATGCCGGGACTGTAACGATGCGTGTTTTTTTATATATGAACTAAAAAAAGATGCATGACGCTAGTGACGCTGTCAGATTCTCTCCTCTTTCTTCAATTAGCAGCTTGATTTAATTTTGTAGAAATTATCTGGATTATCAAATAAACAATTGCCTCTTTCGCCATAGTTATTAACAGATGAAGTTACAATCATGTTTCATATTCTATTCTAAGGTTCTACGTCGGTACCAATTCAGGACACAACAGGGTATTCGTCAAGTGGCGGAATTTCAGGTAGAACATTGAATTTATTACTTCTTTATCTTATTATATTTTTATCATTGTTGTCATGGAGAATATTAGCTGATCGTCAAAAGAAGCTTTAAAGCAGAAGCTATCTACAGAGTACAGTAATAGCAGACCTCAACTCGCATTGTGAAGAGTATAATTTTAACGCTTTCCTCATTTCTAAGTTCAGCCAAGAGATTACAGACGTTTTAAAGCCTTCGCATTACAACCACAATGAATCATGGAGTGTGTATCCTGGGCACTTTACAATTCTCCATGATTCATAATGCGGTTGAGTGATTCGGATTCCAGTGTTTCGTTTAAGAAATGAAGTGAATAGTTTTGTTTTCGCTAAGGCATGAATCTAAAAAAATAATCACACTGTATTAATACATTACTGGGATTAAAATTTTAGGTTCACACTTGATTAAAACAAATATATTCTCTTCATTTCTTACTATCTAATCCCATGTAGCATATCAAGGCGAATATTTTACTAGTTTTGAGTAAACTTTTGCAGATCTACTTTGCGTGCAAGCATGCAAAATAGTGGCGTGCTCAATATTTTGTACATATAAGTACGAAAAGAAAATTTCAGCCAATCAAAATGGCGTAATCTCGATAGGCGAAACTAAAATTGATTCGTTTATATAACTAGTTATTTGGCCAATATTGTAGATAAAAGTTTAATTTCGAAATGAATAAAAAAAATGCAATCTTCACAGCCCTAGTCGTTTGCTACGGATGAAGGTAACATTGTAACATATTATAATCTACATTATTTTAAGGTTCTACGTCGTTACCGATTCTGGAACCAACAGGAGATTTGTCAAATGGTGGAAATTCAGGTATAAAATGAGTTTATTTTCAATATTTCAATATTTTATATGATGGTTAGTAGTAGTAGTAGTATTCCAAAGAATATTCACTCACGAAGACATTTGAGCAAGAGGCTATCTACAGAGAGCAATAACTGTTTAGCCCAAACCATTACCAGATGACACAATTTTAGACCGGTCCAAATTGAGCAAGAGGCTATCTACAGAGAGGAATAGCTGTTTAGCCCAAACCATTACCAGATGACACAATTTTCGACCGGTCCAAATTGAAAGGGGTTGCAGACGACATTTTAAAGTTGGTGAAATTTTAGATTTTTTTGGCTTTCTGGGTAGAAAACATTGTGGATAATGAAGATTTTTTTTCGTTGCAAGCAATTTCTTCATTTTACACAATGTGTTCACAATTGTTTTTCGGGGGGGGGGGCAGAAAGCGTCATTGTGTGGGAATGGGTTAATCTTTGTTGAAGAGAACACAACTTTAGTTCTTTTCTTATTTCTTTGGGATAGGTTTCAGACAAGAGTCTGCACACGTTTTTAAAAATAATCATCATTGGCAGTTGAATCATGAGAAAACACGGATTCCATTACAATTGCACATGCAATTCTATATATTTATATCGCAATCCGAGTGTTACTTGAATCATGAGAAAACACGGATTCCATTACAATTGCACATGCAATTCAATATATTTATATCGCAATCCGAGTATGACATTGATATCTTACCCGTCCCACGGATAGAGACCATCACTGAAAATCGTAGGGTATCGATCCTTGTCATCTAACTCGAATGTAGAATGTTGGCCAGGATCAAATCTTCTTGCATTTGGGAGATTTTCTAGATATAGAAGGATCGTCTACCTTGCTGTTTAATGTCTTTTGATATACCAACAATAATTAACTTCTATCACGATTCCAGCGTTTTGATTGATTGAACTTATCTTTTCATAGTTCCGTGAACAAAAATTTTGAGGATGAATCTATTTTGTATGCTTGTGCACAAAGTAGATCCATACAATTTCACTCAAAACGAGTGGAATATTTGCTTTGTTTTGTTGGATTGCATTAAATTATAAGAAATAAAGAGAATACTTTTTATTTTCATTGAGGTAGAACCTAAACACTTAATCACACTAATGTATAAATAGGCTTCGTGAGTTCATACAGAGTGATTAAGTGTTTAGGTTCATACCTCTCTTTTAATTAATTGACCCGACCAGGATGCTGCCTCATTTCAAATATCAAATTTAACGATTTCCCGGGTCTTCTCTTTTGCATGTGGGGTAAAAATTGTTATCTAATTAAAATCAATGCAAAAACAGTTTGCAAAAGTGTACATGGAATTTTTCACAAAAGTGTTTTGGATTACATCATTGTTATATTTTTAGTTGAAGTAATATTTGTCGATGTTCCACAAAAAAACTCATAGCCAAGGCCTGAATAAGCTATAGTTTGTCGATTTTCTGTCTCTAAAAATCTTCATATAGCAACAAAGGAAGGAACACGGCATAACTGAAGGGTCGAGATACAAATCAAATAATCGACTGACAAAAAAAAATATTTATTAGGACCAGAGTGAACGTTGAACTCTGTGATAGGCCGACATTTATGTTTTGGTATTTTTCATTTTTTTTTAAATTGGTACCTAAACATTGAAGGTACCTAAACATTGAAACTACAACTTTTCAAGCTACAGTTAAGCATTTAAATAGCCAAAAAACCAGTTAACTTTTTTGTTGCATGGTACTAGCAATGACATTGGTAAAGTAGTACCTTTTAACCCATTCCCACATAGTTACGCTTTTGGACGCCCCTCAAGAAAAACAATTGGGATAGCATTGTGTAAAATGAGAAAAAAAATGCTTGTAACATTCAATTTATTCATTTTACACAATGTTTTCTATCCAGAAAGTTTAAAAAAATATAATCTTATAAACTTTAAACTGTCGTCTGCAACTCTTTTCAATTTGGACCAGTCTAAAATTTTGTTGTATAGGAATGGGGAGGGAACTTCCCGTCGGAGGCAAGAAGGAGGGGCCAGATTTCCGTCATTTGTCTTCTTTTTTTGTATTAGGGTTCTGCTATCATAATAAGAATTAGACAGCACGCGACGAAATTTTAGATTCAAATTGTTTGTCATTGTGATTTTTCTTTTTCGTGTATAGATATCCTTCGTCAAACCGTTTCTTTCGAAAATGTAATATAAAGATTTTCAATAATATTTATCTAAATACTGCCCGAAAATTGAAGAACTTACATCTCGGCCCAATTCATCTTTTGATGATAAATAAAACATTTAGTGTACTAATTTAGGTATTACTTTTTCGTAAAACACTGTGCAAACCAGGACCTAATGTATAATTGACTTTTCACTTGCTGCACAGAAACTTCATAATTCTCTTTGCCGAAAATGATTTAGCCATGACTGAACGACCTTTATTTTAATAATATGACGTATGTTATTAAAAGTGGATTTCGATTGTTCAGAGCGAAACAGTTGTGACTGCGTATTTGTTTATAGGAAGTTACAACTGTTTCGCACTGAACCATCGACTTATTGTTAAGTAAGTTTAGGAACTTCATTGTATTAACTAAAAAGTGTAAAAAACACGGATGACCTTTCAAATACATGTATTACCTTTAGTCCAATACATTTGCCGTAAAATAACATAATTTTTGCTTGGACGTCTTTGATGTGATCACCAAAGAAGGTAAATATTGCAGTTTGACTTTCAACCGTGTCTTTGGCATTGGGAATGACACAGCAATATCTTTTAATGACTAGCACTCCATTTGGAAAAGAATATAGACATTTGTGTCCCTTGTTCATAAGCTGTGGGCTTGATACTTTTCGCATGGCACCACTTCTCTTCAAGGGGAAGACATGTGTCAAGAATTTTTACAAACCACCCATAAATGTAGAAATCACTCAAGACAAAATCAATTTTAGATTGACCATAAGCTGTGACTTTGACAATGTACGTTTCCAAACTGATATTTCACATGCTACTAGTAATCGCCAAGAGGAACAATGCTGCGAAAATGCACTCATGATTGTAAGAGCCTTGAATCAAAACATATCAGAAAAGTAAGAAATATATTATTAAGATGGAATATTGGGATGGATGGATACATAGTGTGCCTTTTGTACATTATTTCAGGTATCGTAATTGGAGCGGCGGTAGGCGGGGTAGTGGGCCTCATTATCATCTTGGTAATCATTACAGTAATTATTGTTAAAAGGTAAGAACAATGTTGGGATAATTGTCACGCAGATTTTCTGCGATGACACATGATCAAAACGAACAAAAAATGAAAAAAAAAATGAAAAATGCAATTAAAAGTGACTAGTAGGCCCTTAGTCAGCTCAAACTTTTGGAATGGGTAGGAATGCTTTTGACAAGAAGTTTTTTTTTTCTCTGATTTACAATATCTTAAGTCATAAAAGTGATTGGTGTTCAATGAATATTTCAACTCTTTGAACGTCAAAGATAAAAGAATAGAAAAATAAATGTAGAGCATTTAAACTCGAAAATGTCATAATTAAAGTATGGGTCTGCGTCAGAGGTGTCCGCTCGGGAATTTTTACAAGATAGACTCATCAACGAAAGGTACTTATCTCAATTCTGATATTATAATTATCTTGGCAAAACAAAGAATAACAAAATAAAATTTGAATTAGTTATCTCCAACGTTTTTTTTTTTTTTTTTGTTTGTTTGTTTGTTTGTTTTTTTTTTTTTTTTTTTTTTTTGTTTGTTTGTTTGTTTGTTTGTTTGGTTTTTTTTTGTTTTTTTTTTTTGCAACTCCCTATAGGATATGCCGCAAAGAATATTGGCCGTTTCGGGGTTCAAATCCACGACATCAGGATTGATTAATTGATTAAATGTTGTTTAACGCCACTCTTAATATCATTTCAGTCATATCGCGGATGCTGGAGCACCTAACCATGGATACCTGGTTTCTGACACCAGTACCACCACTACATCTTTTCTGAGCCTCCAGCTGTTCATCCCACTTAGGTTTACGATTAGCCACCCATTAGTGGGAGACAAATACCTCAGGATTGAATTTGAGAGCAGAGCGAGTAAACGGTCCCCACGGAAGAAATACTACAATGCATATCTATTGATCTCGAAATTCGTTATGACCCAGTAAATATTAAATGCTATCGAAGCAGAAAGCTGGTGTGGTAGTTTGGATGTCAGCAAGGTTCGAATGATAAGAAGTGCACCTAAGTGGGATTAGCAGCTTGTGGCTATGGTCGAATATTGTAGTTGTGATAGAATGCGAAATAACAGGAGCCAGCTGTTGGGTGCACCGACAGAGTGATATCATTCAAAAAAGTGTTAAACCCTATACACACAACCAACTAGCATTTTTTGAATATTCATTTGCGCAACGCCAAATATATTATGCTTGTTCTTGTTTCCTATTAAGCTAGGCGATTTAAAACGGATATGTAAGTGCTTTTGAATGTTAACATTAGCAAATGATTTCAAATAACAAACCAATATGAGGATCTGATCAGGACCGGTATGAATGTCAAATACCGGAGTAATGCATCGTGTTAGCATCTTGATAGTCATACAGTATCGACGTCAGTTTCATGATCATCGCATCTTTTATTGTCTTGAGTACAATCATTTTCTAATCCTTTCAATTACAACACTAATTACCAAAAGTAGCGATAACAGGGAGTGTCAATTAATTGTAACTTTTTTCTATATCTGTCTAGTATTTATGCAGAAAGCCATTTGTAGTTAAGCAGGGTTACAATATAATACATAATCAGAAAGTTAGTTGAATGATTGTCAAGATCAAGATAGTTTTTTTTAATAAAGCAATTAAAGTTTAGAATTAATGGTAACGATAAAATCAGCGTTGTTTATTTCTGAGACTTTCACGTCATGAAACATACCAACAACTAACACGCAAATATTATTTCAAGTTTTATCTCCAACACTTTAACAAGTTTTCCAAAGCAATCTCATACTGTATTGTTTAGTCTTGTAAATATAAAAAAGCCACATTCAACATAATTTCTGACCAAAGCTTATGTATTGGTACTGTCCGCTTTATGTCTTGAATATTCGGAATGCAATCATTTAAATTAAGTTATGTCATTCGTGTTTTAAGTAATTAAAACTGTAACAATAGCGATTAAATTCTTTGAATATTCTGCTTTTACAGAAAGAGAAAACATAAAACAGAGGAAGAAGAAGAAGATTATTACATCACAGAAAACGCCACATATGGTGGAGTTACAAAACAACAAAGCCAAGAACCAATAGAAAACTATGACGAAATCACACCGGATAAACTAAAACGCAAGAGTGTTATATACTCAGTAGTTGACAAAGGAAACGTAAGGAACAAGAACGGCGGTGTAGCTAAACAACAAACAGTCGAAGAAGACGATTATAATCACCTGAACTCCTTGCCAAAATCCGTTGTTACCGGCAATATATACTCTTCTATTGGCCGTCGGGGTAGTCAACCTACCACTAATATATACAATAGTGTATCAGCTTCACAGAAGGGGCTCAGTTGCAATGATAACATATATAACTCTAGAGAAGAATCCTAGATTGGTGCTATGAAACGACTTAAACTTTAATAGGAGAAATGCTGAAATATAAACATAGTAGCGGAGAAGACCTAAACATGTATACTGATAAAAGGTGTTCCTATTTCACAGCCAATAGGTTCTAATTAATGTACAATATACACCGAATCGACATTGTAACGGCGTCTATATCTCAATTCGCAAGCTGGTTTGACAAAACCGCGATATATTAAAAGTATTCACAGAAAATTTGTCAATCGAACTTTCGATGTGAAACGTCAAACGAATTCTCCTGTCCTTTTAAGTGAGTCGAATTGCATTCATAAACGAAAGGCGTGTTCCCAATAATTAAATACTAGTTATTTCTCAATATGAATTTTGATAATTTTTAGTTTTGTCTATCAAAAACGGGCGTTCGGATTGGTCGAAAAAAATTAGTCATAACTCCATGAACAAAATTTTTAGCACGCGGCGATTCCGTATGATTCCAAACAAATTAGTCCCATACAAAAAGGTATCAAATTTGTAAAGTTTTTGGATTTTTAGCATGATGCTGTTAAAATATAAGAAATGAAGAAAAAAAATTCACGGAGGTATGACTTGAAAAACCTAATCACACAATGTATGATTCCGCTTCGCGTATTCATACAGTGTGATTAGGTTTTTCGGTTCATACCTCAATGAAAACAAAAAAACAATCTCTTCATCTCTTAGTTAGAGATCTTGCTTCAAGTTTCTTTTTTTAAATTTTCGCATACAAAATATGTATTTTCTAATTCATACCTAAATAAATAGAAGGTTTTGGTGGTTGAGAGCCAAAGCATTTAAAGTACTGTAGTGTCATTTTTTCAGTTGGTCAAAGCATGGATGAATTCACCAAGTAATTTTTTTCAAAACCCCATATTAAGATAGCTCGACTTCACAAATGAAACAAATAATGATCCAAAAACAACTTAACATAAAATGATAGATAAAAAAATATCCTTATTAATAAAGACTTTGTCCAAAAAACAAAGGTTGAATCTGTCCGAATAGCTCTTGCGTTAGTCATTTAGAAGAGATCGACCTAAATTCTGATTGGATGTAATAATTTTATTTTCAGGTTCGGCTATCAAAAACGGGCGTTCTGATTGGTCGAAGAAAATAACTCATAACTCCATGAACAAAATTTTGAGCACGCAGCGATTTTGTGTGCTTCCGTACAAAATAGCGCCATACAAAAAGTTAGCACAATTTGTAAAGTTTTGCTTTTTTCCTCGATGCTATTAAATTATAAAAAATGAAGATTTTTTTTTTCGTGGAGGTCTGAAACGAAAAACCTAATCACACTTACGTATGAATCCGCTTCGCGTATTCATTCATAAGTGCGATTAGTTTTTTCGGTTCATTTAAGAGATCAAGAGAATATTTTTTTTTTGTTTTCATGGAGTTAGAACCGAAAAAACTAATTACACTGTATGAATTCGCGTAATAATCAATACAAGTGTATTTGAAAAAGTTACAAAACAGTCCTGAGCTTTAATAATCTGTGGTCGTGTTTAAGTGGCCAAACAAACGAAAATATTTAGCATGTATCGGAAGTCAACGTGTTGCCTTTGGTTTAAAAGGACAATTTGATTGGTCGTTCGAGTTTTGATTGAGAGCGGCAATACTGAAGTAATAGTCGTTCGGTGACAGAAGAATCTGAAACTTTAGCCCGTATCGCTCACAGTGATATTGTGCTTGTTACGGGCAATTTCTTCTTTTTCTACAATGTTTTAAAATTATAAAATCACAGGAACGAAAAAACCAAGGATTGAACAGGAAAGGGTTAAAGGGTCCTGGGTTTCTTTCAACAATCATCTCTGTAGCTATCCCCTGCTCGAGAGTAAACTTATAGCCCTTTCCTGTTTTGAAAAGTTTTAGCCCCGTCGAAATACAAAGGTTTTGCAGATAAAAATGTAAAGTAGATTTGATTTGAAAAAATAACCATTCAATAGGGAAGAAAATATTGTTTAAAAAGAAGAAACTGACTTTATTTCCCTTTTAGTTTTCTACCCAGAAATACTATAATCGTCAAATTTTATAAACTTTATATTGTTGTCTGCAGTTTCACTCAAATTTTGACCGGTTTGTAATTTTGTCGTCTGGTAACGGTTTAAAGAATGATCAGTTCTGTATTTATCTTTTTTTATCAGAAAATAATTACGGACGACGCACAACAGCCAAAGTGACCTTCGGCAAGTGGAGCTTAAACCCTTTGCTCTGATGTGGTTCTGTGCAAGACATAGCTATCATTCAAGAGGGCACGATGATCCTAAACCTCTCACTTCAGTAACGATCTCTAAAATTGAAATAGCAACCAAAATGAAAAATAGGATATAGCTATAAAAGGTCCTTAGGACGCAAAGTTATGCCACATGTAGCACATGAACCAGCGGGAGGCATGAACGCCTGAATCACCCCTATCGGCCTGGCAACTAGAGGCGCTTGAGCCCTGTATCGCTCGACAGGCCTGAATGTACTGATTAAGCAAACTGTGTTTTCAGACATTGGATCCCCTTTGATATATCAGGCAAATAAATATAGTCACTGAAATCTTTGAAAAAGTTCTAGATAAACATTTCAAACTTTTTATTGTTTTACAGATATGAAAAATTCATTTACTAAGTCAGATAAAAAGGTATCAACAAATTTCCACTGTATAGAATAAATGGGCATAGGCTACGACCATGAATTTGTTTGTTTGTTTCAATGGAGTTTTACGCCGCTTTCAACAATCTTTCAGTTATATCGCGGCGGCTGGAGCACCTAACGATGGATTCCTGGTATTTCTCACACCAGTAACGCCATCACATTCTTTCCTAGCCCCCAGCTGCTATCCCACATAGGTCTACGATTATCGATCCATTGGTGGGAGACAAATGTCGGAAAGGATGAGCTACGACCATAAAAGCCATGTTTTTCAACAGATACTACCAGAAAGAATCTGACAATGAGCCAACTGAGGATTATTCCAGTGAAATTCGATTGAATTCCTTCAACAGGTTTCTGAAAAATTGTTCAAAGTCTTTAGTATATACCTTATACGGAAATTACTAAAACCCTACCAAAAAAGCATTTTATTTTTCGTTCAATCACATTCATTGAAGAAATCTGATAAATGGTTTCCAAGGGATATTTCCTTATGAAATTTGGTTGAAATAAATCTACTGGTTTCTGATTTTTTTTTTATTTCATTTTAAGTTTTCACTATATACCATAATTGGAAATAAGCCCCATCACTTAAAACTTTTTTCATCCAATCAAATTCTTTTGGATAATCTGATAAAAAGTCACCAAAGGATCATTTCTGTGAAATTCGATTGAAATCTATCAAGTAATAATTGAGAAGAAGATTTGCAAAGCCTTAACCATATATGGAAAATAAGCTACGCTCATTTAAGTCAAGCTTTACATCCGATTAAAATTCTTTGAAGGAATATGAGAAATGGTCACTTATTCCTGTGAATTTTGGTTGAAACCAATCTACTGGTTTCTGAAAAGAAGATTTTCAAAGCTTTAACCAATTCTAGAAATTAACCCTGCACATTTAAGCCATGTTTCCATCTGATCAAAGTTCTTTAAAGGAATCTAATAACGGTTCACCCAAGGATCATTCCTGTGAAATTTGCTTTAAATCCATTAACTGGTTTCTGAGTAGAAAATTTTCAAAGCTTTAACCATATATGGAAATTAGCCCCGAACATTTAAGCAATGCTTTGATCTGATCAAAATTCTTTGAAGGAATTTCATAACGGGTCACCCAAGGATAATTTATTTGAAATTTGGTTGAAATCAATCAACAGGTTTCTGAGAAGATTTTCAAAGTTTTAACCGTACATGGAAATTAGCCATGCCCATTAAAGCCATGTTTTGAATCCGATCAAAATTCTTTGAAGGAATCTAATAACGGGTCACCCAAAGATATTTTCTGTGAAATTTGATTGAATTATGTTCAATACTTTCTGAGTAAAAGTAAGAGTAAAAGTTTACGGATAGACGGACGAACGCACGCACGACGGACAACACGCCATAACAATAGCCCTCGGGCTTTCAGCCAGTGGAGCTAAAAATGGGTTATGATTCATTTAATCTTATTACAATTTTTTTTTTACTGAAATTGTGCCCATCATCATAAGATACACTTTTTCAACCAGTCAAAAATATCTTCAAAAAATCCTATAAACCGTATATACAATAAAACATATAGATAAAAACAATGCTTTTCAAAGGTTCAAAATTTCTTTAAGGAATCTAATAAAGGTTTAACCAAGGATCAATCCTGTAACTGATAAAGTTTCAACGAAGGATCAATCCTGTAACTGATAAAGTTTCAACCAAGGATCAATCCTGTAACTGATAAAGTTTCAACCAAGGATCAATCCTGTTACTGATAAAGGTTCAACCAAGGATCAATCCTGTAACTGGTAAAGGTTCAACCAAGGATCGATCCTGTAACTGATAAAGGTTCAACCAAGGATCAATCCTGTAACTGATAATGGTTCAACCAAGGATCAATCCTGTAAAATTCAGATGGAATGCACCCAACAATTTCTGCAGAGAAGGTCTTAAAAGTTTTCACTGTATGCATGAAACGAAATATTCCTCGACCTAAAAAGCCATCTCTGTCTCTGGACCAAACTTTCTTGAAGGAATTATATAGACCGACACCCAGGAATCATTCTTGTGAAATTTGGTTGAATTCACGCTTAAAAGATCATAAATGTTCACTAAATACCATGTATGTTAACTGGTCCCATCTATAAAACCCAAGTCAATTTTCTTTATGAAATCTGCGAAAAGACCTAAGGCTCTTTCCTGCAAAATTGGATAGAAAACCATGTACCAGATTCCAAGATTTTTAGAAGTTAATGACATATGAAATTAAGCCCTTTAAAATCTAATTATCAAATCAAAATTCGTTGAATGAATCTGAGAAAGGGTCAACAAATGATCATTGCTATTGGGTCCTATTGTAATATGACATTTGAGCCAAATATGTGGCCTCTCGACTGCAATCAGTTTGTTTCAATCGTTTGACCTAGTGACAGTTTTTGACGCCAATAATGGTCAAGTCGAAGATATCCATAGGAAAAACATTCTGCCATAAACTACATTTGAGCGAAAATTATGGCAACTACAATAACAAAAGGGCCAGTGGCCCTGGCGCTCACCTGGTTTGTTTGTTTGTTTGAATGGGGTTTTACGCCGCTTTCAACAATCTTTCAGTTATATCGCGGCGGCTGGAGCACCTAACAATGGAATCCTGGTATTTCTCACACCAGTACTACCATTACATCCTTTCCTAGCCTCCAGCTGCTATCCCACATAGGTCTACGATTATCGACCCATTGGTGAGAGACAGATAGTCGGAAAGGATGAGTGCCGCCGTCGGGAATCGAACCCGGGACCTCTAGATTGATAGTCCGACGCGCTACCAACTGCGCTATGACGGCGGCTCGGCGCTGACCTGGGATAAGGCTCTTTTTTTCTTCAAGGCCTAATACAAATTGGGTTGGAGAAGAAAACCTACATTAAGCCCAATTTGGTTTAAAATTGCAAAATAGTTTTGAACGGCTTGCCTTCTTTATTTCTATTTAAGCCTAGTCACCCTGTGGCTCTCAAATTTTATCAATTTTGAAAGAGGTCAATGTACTGATGCTTCATGAAAATTCAAGATTCTTCAACTTCTCGAGGAGATGGTTTTTGTTTTTTTCCCATTTTTTTTAAAATTTTACTCTTGTTGTCATAGCAACAAGAGTTTTCAACTGATTAAATTCTTTGGTTGAAATCAGCCCAGTGCTTTGGGAGAAGATGTCGTTTTAAAAATCCTTCCTTATTTCTATATACCCCCCCCCCCCTGGGGGCCTGAGGTTGGTGATTTTAGCATTTCTGAAAGAGGTCAATGTACTGATGCTTCATGCAAAATATCAAGACTCTAGGTCCTCTGGGTTAGGAGGGGATAATTTCTAAATTCCAGTTTTGTTGCCATGGCAAACAGAGTTTTTAACGGATTTCAATTCTTTTAGCAATATTCATTACATCACCCAAGGAACATTCCTGCCAAATTTGGTTGAAATCCGCCCAGCGGCTTGGGAGGAGATGTCGTTTTAAAAATCCCTCTTTATTTCTATATAAGCCCCCCCCCCCCCGGGGGGGAGGGCTCCGCCCCTGGGTACCCGAGGGTGATGATTTTAGCAATTCTGAAAAAGGTCATTGCACTGATGCTTCATGCCAAATATCCAGGCTCTACGCCTTCTGGGTCAGGAGGAGATAATTTTTAAAGTTTCCATTAAAATTTTAGTTTTGTTGCTATGGCAACCAGAGTTTTTAACAGATTTCAATTCTTTTAGCAATTTTTAAAGAGCATCACCCAAGAAACATTCCCACCAAATATGGTTGAAATCCGCCCAGCGGTTTGGGAGATGTCATTTTACGATTGTTGACACACGACGGACGCCGGACGATCAAAATACCTCACCATGAGCACTTCTAAGATTCGACATGTGGCCTAGTTTTTTCACCCTCAAGTGACCTACTAACAATATTAAGTGAGAATCCATGTAGCCAGATATTCTTGGCAATATATAAAGACATTGATTCCAAAACTGTGGCTTCCAGAGTGCAACCAGACTTGGTCGAGATACGGAGACGGACATTTCGACCAAATATCAACAAATTGAGTCTTAAAAGAAGCCTTTAAAGAAGCCTCTAAGAGTGCTCCAGATGTTGCAATACGACACATAACAACAGCATGATCACAGTCACCTTGAGCATTCTGAGCCAAGGTGAGCTAAGAAGTTCAAAAATGTTTGTAGATGGCCACCAGATGATGACATAATTATGTAGAATATCAAGCTTATGGTTTGTCAGGTATTTTTCAAAGATTCCATGTGTGTTTTTATGTATAATAGGGTGCTCCTGGGTGGAGCACAAGTGGGCATAGTTTTATCTTAGAGGGTCATCCTCCAGAGGATGCCTCTTGCAGAATATCTTCATATCATGTTTTTACTAAAATTTTCCATTTTCAAATGCCGCGGCCACCAGAGTGTTTTACGGTATGAAATTCTTTTAACAACTTTTGTAGAGCTTCACCCAAGGAATGTCCCTGCAAAGTTTCAGCTTGATTGGCCTACTGGATTAGGAGGAGATTTTTAAGATTTACTAAAATTTCCCAGTTTCAGATGATGTGTCAACCTTAGTTTTTCACGGAATGAAATTCTTTAAACAACCTTTGTAGAACTTCACCCAAGATACATCCCTGCATAGTTTCAGCTTGATTGGCCTACAGGTTTAGGAGGAAAGAATTTTAAAGAAATTGTGGACGGATGGACAGACGGGCGGACTGGCGATGGACAACGACCGAGCACAAAAGCTCACCTCGCACTTTAAGCTGAGGTGCGCTATCACCCTCTCTTCTTTGAAGCGGTGGTATAAAAATACAAAAATAACTACTAGACAAAATTATAAGGAATGAAATTGCCAAAAACAATTATCCGTAACCATTGGACACGGGCACTTATAACTATTTGTATGGTCAAGGGGAGTAAGGGTTCAAAGTCACCACAAACAACGAAACATCATTTTACTACTAATATTTTATTACATATTTCTTCATAAAAAATCTTATATATACTCAACAGACAAACTCTGTCTTGTATAATAATCCACATTAGCATTGAATCAATTAATAAACAACAATGCTACTTTTAATATTCATGTATACATAGCGCCATGCAAGACTGCAGAAATTCACAAAAACAAAAACAGCAATTACTAAACCAAATTGACATGAAGTAAAGACCTCTATAAACTCTTGTGTTTATGATACAACAATTCGATGGGTAAGTGCGAAACAGTTGTTTCTACTAATATGTTTATCGGCAGTTAAAACTGTTTCACGCTGATCCATCGAGTTGTACATAAAATCCTGTTTTTAACAAACATGTAGCATAAGTGAATATCACTATCTGCTGCAACTTGATAAGCTTATTATTTAACCCATTCCCATTTAATGAAATTTAGTCTAGTCCAAATTGAAAGAAGTTGCAGACGACAATTTTTGTTTGATGCAATTTTAAAATTATTTTATCTTTTGGGATAGAAAACATAGTGGATAATTGGAAAAAGCAATTTCTTCATTTTCCACAATGTTTTCTAAAGGTTTTTTTTTGGGGGGGGGGGGCGTCAAAAAGCATCATTGTATGGGAATGGGTTAAAACATTACCACTCGGCAATGCCTTTTGATACCCCTGTAAAATAATACAATTGGGGAAAACATTGTGTATATCAAGGCATTTTTCCTCTACCCACAATGTTTTCAACCATATTCAGTCATTATTTTTTAAATTACACATACTTTGAAACGTCGTCTTCAACTTCTTTCAGTCCAAAATTTTGTTGTTTGGGAATGGGTTAATGTTTCAATACAAAAAGCAGACATGTTGTGGCAACGGATTAAAATTGACTGATCTATAATGTCAATCAAAAAGTCGAATCAATTTGTTGGACTTTTTTTTATCAAAATGATGATGTTTAAAACCCTAGTCGAACTACACTATCGAAGTTCAGCAAGTGTAGCCAGCAATCAGCCTATGAAAGCCATATTTATGTATTCTCAATATACTTCCATATATTACTTTTTTATTATTAAACAATACTCTGACAATAATAGTTTCACAATATGATTCATATCAGAAGAGGAGATAAAAATTTCAATAAAAACAAAAAATGGTACTATTTAACAAACAACTAGGATGTACTGTTTTCATCAATAAAATTATAACATTTAATTTCTAATAACTTCCATAAACACAAGGATTTTTAAGTAGAAAACAATAGAATTGATAATCTACTTATTTTCTAAAAGATACTTAAATAATATGATTTTCCTATTGATAACCTAAAATAACAGGTTCTTCAAGACGGTGGTCATTTAAACCCATTACCTGGCAGCAAAATTTAAGACTGGTACAGATTTAAAGAACTCAGTGGAATATTTTTGATGATGAAATTATAAAATATCTGTCTTTTGGTGTACAAGACGTCTAGCATAATGAAGAAATTGCTTGTTTCAAACAATTTCTTCATTATCCACAATGTTTTCTAAAACTTTTTTTCTCGTGTTGTCAAAAAGTGTCATTGAAAGGGAATGGGTTAAATTAACTCTTGTCATGCTGAACCCGGAATATTCCGGTTTTGGCAGGAGATGTAGACCAAGATCAGCCTGCACATAAGTGCAGTCTGATCTTGGTCTACACCTCCTGATTGTAATTTTCATGCCAGAGTTGTTTATGAAATTGATTTCTAGAAGAAACATTAATCTTTGAACAACAAGTTCTATCAGTGCTTTCAGCCCTTTGATTTTACAGCAATTTAGTGAAGTAATTTATACAGCATGACAAGGGTTAAGTTCAGCTGCATTAATTTTGTTGTATGAATTTTGAATATATAAAGGTCAACTTCATGACAATTTGCTTTAGTCATAACCATTGAAACCTATTCAACAATAACCAATGTAAAATGGTTCTAGTATGAACAACTGGTTTATAATTCAACTAAATACCATGATGATTAACATCAACTAATGGTCAGTCATTATTCAAATTTAGTAAAAGCAGCAAAAGTTTACAATTTTTCAAACAAATTTGGGAAATAGCCAGAAATCTCTGCTTTAACAAGTGTTATCAACACAATCTCTTTTTTGAACAACCCCAGTTTTTGTGACCCTATGATGTGATATAACATGTTCAAGAAATAATTCTCTCTAACATAAGGCTAATCTTTGTGGAATTTAGTTAAATTTTACAGAAATTAGTGTGAAATATGATCAATATTAACAGTTCATAGCTTAAGTTAAGCTATAAGTATCAACTCTAACACTAAAATATCAACCCTATACCAGACAAGAAATTTTAGACTCAAATTGAAATTGTAAAACTGAACCAATGGGGAAAACTAATGATTGACAAGCAAATTTCAATTACCAAACAGTATGTATGTCTTAACCCATTACCTTACAATCACACTTTATATCTTCTAAAGAAAAATAGCTCTCCTTTTCTAAGAAAGTTAATACTCCATTTGGTATTTCAACCCAATTTAAATTGTTGTCTGCATCTTCTTTCAATTTGGACTGGTCAAAATTTTGTTGTCTGTTAATCAGATTGATCAGCTTTTTCTTATTGTCCACTATTTTGTTCTTGTAAAAAGTAAATGACTTTCATAAACATAGGCAAACAAAACTGCTCTCAGATAATGTGAACTTTTAACATAACATGAAGTGATGGCCTTTCTGTTACAATCACCTAGAAAGTAACCTAATCCCACACAATGACACTTTTTGACACCCCAAAGAAAAGCTTAGGAGAAAACATTGCTTGCAAATTCTTCATTTCTACCCAGCAAGTTGTAAAATCTACTATTTCATCAACTTTAAATTATTGTCTACAACTCCTTTGAATTTGGACCAGTCTAATATTTTGCCGTCTGGTAATGTGTTAAACCTTTGAATTGAAGAAGGAAAACCCCATGAGCAGTAACAACTATAGCCCAATCCAAACTGTCTGGGAAACAAAGCTCAAACCTGAGATACCTTGACTAGGGTACAAACTATGTTGGTACTCCAGTCTATTTCAAAATTTTGTAAGAAGCATTCTTATTGGAAAAAATGTTTCTATCAACCAATTAGGATCTTAATTCACAATTAGTTAACCGATTTTTTAAATGGTTTGATTTCCAAATGATGCTTGCTGCACTGATTTAAACCCATTATGATAAAATCCCACTATTTTTACCACACTCAAGAAAAAAGCTTTTGGAAACATTGCAGAAAATGAAGATTGGAACAGCATTGTCATTATTCACAATGTTTTACCCATAAAACAAAATCTTTTATCATTCAACCACCTTGATATCGTCAACTGCAGCTTCTTTTGATGTGAACAAGTAAAAAATTTCATCATTCAGTAATCGGTTAAAATTTATCTAGTATTCAGTCTCATATCTTTTGGCTGGTGGATATGCATTCATTATAATAGGTAATAGTCAAAGTTTTTCTTTTCATGGTGATGAATGACCATCATTGGCTAATGTAGAAAAAAATCTTTAACTCTTTCCCGTTCTTCAAAATGTTAGACTGGTCCAATTTGAAAGAATTTACAGAGTGAGTGCAATTTGAAAAGTAACCAACCTACAGGGTAGAAAATATTGTGGGACAAGAAGAAATTGCTTGTAATAAGCAATTTCTTCTTTTCCCACAATGTTTTCTCAAGTATAAAATTAAAGGGACATAAAAACCAGGGATTGAACAGGAAAGGGTTAAATAGCTTAAGTGAGAAGGGCCGAAATCGGTCAATGTTAAGAAAAATATGTGATGCTTTATCATCAGAAGGGTTGGAGTTCTGAAAACTGCAGATACTTAACCCATTACCAGATGACAAAATTTTGGACTGCTCCAAATTGAAAGGGGTTATGTAAGGCTTTTTAAGGATTATGAAATTCTAGATTTTTTTAACTTTCTGGGTAGAAAACATTGTATTAAAGCAATTTCTTCATTTTACATTATGTTTTCACGGTTGTTTTTTCTCAAGGGGGATGCAAAAGCATCATTTTGTGGGAATTGGTTAATAAAAATTGATTATCTTTAATAGAAATTCATAGCTGAGTGCAGAATGACTCTGTAGTGTATTATGTTATTGACTGGAATAACCATTTCTTCAAAAGAACAAAAAAAAATTTATCAACAGGAGAAAATATCTATTGAAATTCAAAGCTTATCTTAGAAATGTATTCGACAGAGAAAAAGACTAGTAGCGGCCCAGTCGCTCATAGCCCCCTTTTTTTTGGGCTGGGCCCCTAGATTTTTGGCGAAGATGCCCATACTCCTAATGTCTAACTTTGAATTTTGGCAGTGTGGGCCCAAAGTTAAAATTGTCAATCTTTTTACCTGTTTGGGCAATCATTTAAGCTGTTACATCACATCTAGCAATGGAAAATGTCAGATTTTGATTCCAATTTTAGGGATGGTTAAATAATCTCATAGGTGACAACAAAAGAAGATGTAAATGACCCTCCTTTAGGAAACATAATCTTTCTATTTGGATCAATTACATTATGATATACACAAACAATAAGAGGGGATGGTTAGAAATCAGATACCAGTCTGGTAATGGGTTAACCAATTCCCACTCAACAGAATTTTGGACAGGTCCAAGTTGATTGAATTTGCAGACAGCAATTGACAGTTGATAGAATTTTGAAAAGCCTTTGTCTTTCTGGCTAGAAAACATTTTGACAAATGAAGAAATACTTATTGTAAGCAATTTCTTCATTTTTAAGTATTTTTCCAAGCTTTCTTTTTTAGGGGTTCTAAAAATTTGAATTGAGTTGGAATTGGTGTAAAATGATAAATTGAGGAATAAAGGTTTTAACCAATTCCCACAAAGTGACGCCCTTTGACCCCCCCAAGAAAAGTAATTAGGAAAACATTGTGTTAAAAGGAAGAAATTGCTTGTAATAAGCAATTTCTTCATCTTACACAATGTTTTCTTTCCAGAAAGTTGCAAAAAATATAAACTTTCATTACTTTGAGATTATTGTCCACAACGTCTTTCAATTTGGACCAGTCTAATATTTTGCTGTCTGGTAATGGGTTAATACTTCCACTCCTCTGAAGCTCAAATAAACAGTGTTAATTTAATGAACCATGATTCTTTAACAAGTTAAAAATTGTAAATATATCTAAAACCCTTCCAAGAAACTCGCATCTATGTCAACCTATCAAATAATAAGAGGCTTTAAGGAACTTCTTTCATCATATGGTTACAAAAAATTATGTATCCCTTCAAACAAAATCAGGCTTAACCCATTCCCACTGAGTGACACTCAAAGAAAAAACAGCTTTGGAAAACAGTGTGGAAAATGAAGAAATTGCTTGTGACAAGCAGTTTCTGCATTTTCCAAAATGTTTTCTACCCAGAAAGTTAAAGAAAACCAAATTTTCATAAACTTTAAATTGTCGTCTGCAACTTCTTTCAATTTGGGCCCGTCTCAAATTTAGCTGTCTGGTAATGGGTTAAAGGAATATCTTTAATCAGAAATTCCCAATATTTAACTTTGAACAAAAGCAAGCACTTATCCAATTACCTGATGGTAAAACTGAAGAAATGTAGAAATTACTTGTGTTCGGGGGGAGGGGGGGGGGGGGGGGAGGAGCATCAAAAAGCAATATAGTGTTGGAATTGGTTAACCCTTGACATGCTGGATATATTACCTAACTGAATTGCTGCAAAATCAAAGGCCTGAAAGCACTGATAGAACTTGTTCAAAAATAGATATTTCCTTTATAAATCAACTCCATAAACAACTATGACAGGGAAAGTACAAGCAGGAGGTGTAGACTAAGATCAGACTGCACTTATGTGCAGGCTGATCTTGGTCTACAGCTCCTGCCAAAACCGGAATATTCCGGGTTCAGCATGACAAGGGTTAATATCTGAGTACTTGGATATGATTTTTTCCCATTGTTCCACACTGATACCCCTTTTGCTATGACAGAAATAATACAGAAAGCTTCCACGAAAAATGTATTTGTATATAATTAAGAGACAAGCCAGCTTGTTAGAAAAACGATGTACAAAAATGTTAAACAGTCCAGTTGAACATGATCCAACATGAAAAATGGAACAAGTGTAAATAAAATACCCTTTCTCCCTGTGTGACAAAATCAAACTGCAAATAAATTTCATTCATAGTAATAGTGAGAGTTGACCCTTTCCCACAAATTCCCACCTTTTTACAACCCTCAAGAAAACAGTTTTGGAAACCATTTGGAATTAAGAAATTGCTTGTCACAATCAATTTCTTCATTATTCACAATGTTTTCTACCCAAATAGACCAAACTTTTTGTCTGAAACTTCTTTAACCCATTCCAACTCAATCCCTCCTTTTTAAGCCCCTCAAGAAAAAAACTTTGAAAACATTGTGGAAAATGAAGAAATTGCTTGTAACAAGCAATTTCTTCATTATCCACAATGTTTTTGAACCAAAAAGACAAAAAAATTCAAAATTCCATCAACTTGAAATTGTCGTCTGCAGCTTCTTTCAATTTGGGTCAGTCTAAAATTTTGTTGTCTAGTAATGGGTTAAATCATTGACCAAAAGGCTATTTTCATTGTCAAAGTATAGTACTAGAAATGTTATTATAACCTTTTCCTTTTTTGCCAAATTTTAGACCTTTCCAAATTGAAAGGTGTTACACAAGAAAATTTAAAGTGGATTTGATAGGAAAAATAACAATCAGTAGGGTAGAGAATTTTGTAGAAAGAGTTGAAATTGATTGTTATAAGCAATTTCTTCTTTTTCTAAAATATTGTCTCAATTATAAAATCACAGGGACATTAAAACCAGGGGTTGAACAGGAAATGGTTTATAAATGGAGTATAATGCTGAGAGTTTCTGTGCATGGCAGAGCTTTTGGTTTAACAATGAACTATGCAATTCTTCTTATATGCCAAGATTAAATTAATTCAATCATAAAATGATAAAAGTAAGACATTTTGGACAACATAATTTGTTTTTGGGTACAACAGTAAACCATACATTCAATGTTTTTTTAATAGGTATTTGCTTACAAATATCCTATGTGAAAAGCCCACTATGCGTCTTTATATTGCTTATGAAGGAAAGAACAAGTTTTCAAAGGGAGATAACCAAGGCATCAGTATATGCAAATTAAGATATTACCTCCCTTCTTTAATTTCTGATGTCAATAGTTTTGCTGTTTTCTGTTTTTTCATTTTTTTTAACTCTAGATTTGCTTGTTACTGTCAATTAACCCATTACCGGACGACAAAAATATAGACTGGTCAAGATTGCAAGGAGTTGCAGACTACAATTAAAAGTTTATGAAATTTTAGACTTTATCAACTTTTTTGGTAGAAAACACTGTGGAATACAGAATAATTAGAGTTAGGTTAAATAATAATGCTTTCTGAATTCTTATAGAAAAGTAGTAGAAAATATATTGAGGTTTATCCAGGGGAATGGAATTCCTACCCCAGATTAAGTTTTTTTGGCCGACAAACAAGTGAATTTTCCTCTGTCACTAATCTGAAGATGAATGATTTTGGAAACTGATCATAGAATTCACAGAATACAGTGCTGATGTAAAGTATGTAAATTACATCAATTCATTAGCCGATCTAATTACTATGGTGACATAAATTCTAGACATGTCAAGTTTACGTATTGCTGTTGTCAATCAAAAAATCAATCAACCAATCAAATCATTCATTTAGACCAAAAATGAAATATGAACTCTGATATTGTTGTGTAGCAATTTTGTTGGTTTTACTACTAACCCTGCATTAACCCAATCCAACACAGTGACGCTTAAAGACACCGCTCAAGAAAAACAATTGGGAAATTTTTCACAATGTTTTCTACCCAGAGAGTTGACAAAATTTAAAATTTCATAAGCTTTGAATTTTTGTCTGCAACTACTTTCAATAAGGACCAGTCTAAAATTTTGTCGTCTGGGAATGGGTTAAGTAATCATTTTATGACAAAATAGTTGAAGCTTATCTTTCAAACCTTCCATCTTAATTCCATACGAGTCAAAAATATCATATACGGTGATAAAAACAAGTTTATTACAACAATCGAGCTCTTTTTTGTCTTAAAAACAATAATTTACACTAAATAATACGCAAGTCAAACAATTTATTTCACTTCGGAAAAAAATATAATAAAGAACCACAACTCATGTTACTTTGTGTCTACTAGTCACAAAATTAAATTGATCTATGCTCCGTAAAAAAGGATCTTAACCCATTACAATACGACAAAATTTGAGACTAGTCCAAACTCAGATGTTGCAAACATTTTACTATTAATGAAATGTTGAAAATCTTTGTGTTTGGGTGTTGAAACCTTATGGTAAATGATGAAAATAATTGTAGTAAGATTTACTTTTTGCACAATGTTTTCCTTATTTATTCATTTATTTTTTTTTGTTTCTTCAGGGGCATTAAAGGGCAGAATTGTGTGGGAATGGGTTAGTATGTATGTTTATTGTAGTAACCAAAAAAACCCTCATGATAAGATTATTCTCATACATATGTAAAAGTTTGAATTGTCTTCTCATTGTACTTCAGTCCTAGGAGAATAAGCTAATTGGATAAAAACCTTTGATCATTGAATGTAACAGACAGAAAACATTGTGAGAAAAGTACAAATTGCTTATCACAAATGATTTCTCTTTTCAAAGAATGTTTTCCAAAAAGTACTTCCTTAACACACAAAAACCCCCTTTTATACAGAGCATGGCTCAAAAATATATTACAATGTAACACTTAATTACAGATTTATTACACGTAAGGTCACTTATACAGAGAGCTAAAGACAAGGGAAAAAGTTATTCACTAATATATTAGCAGGCCACCAAAAATTTGTCAAAATCAGAGCTCCACTGCCAAAAGGTTGCGTGCGCCTATAGAGTGCAGAGGTGTTTACCACATGTTAGCGCCAGGACGTTCAACTTGTTATATTAGTCCTGTGAAATGGGACCATCTAAAAATTCTTTAACCCATTCCCAAATGACAAAATCTTATGACTGGTCCAAATTCAAAGAGGTTGCAGATGACAAAGCAAGATTGGTTTAACCCATTCCCACACAATGATGCTCTTAGACGCCCCTTAAGAAAAATATTTAGGAAAACATTGTGTAAAATGAAGATATTGCTTGAAACAAGCAATTTCTTCATATTACCCAATGTTTTCTATCCAGAAAGTTGGAAAATCTAAAATTTCATAAACTTTAGATTATTGTCTGCAACTTGTTTCAATTTGGACCTGTCTAGAATTTTGTCGTCTGGTAATGGGTTAAAACGAAAAATAATGGTCAAATGAGGTAGAAAACAATGTAAGTAAGGAAGAAATTGTTCGTTAAAAGCAATTTCTTCCTTTCTCACAATATTTTCCATACCAATATTTCAGTGATGCGTAAAAATGTGGGATGTGTAGGAACGGCTTAAAACACATGCTTGAACGAGATAGTGTACATCAATTAGGATTTGCAAGACGACAGGTCAGAATTGAAAGAATAAGCAGACAACAATTTAAAAATCTTCCACATTCTGGGTAGAAAATATAGTGGATAATGAAGAAATTGCTTCTGTCGATAGATTTCTTTATTTTTCACACTTTTTTTTTGCACCTATTGCTTGAGTGGTGTTTAAAGCGGATTTTGTTCGAAAGGGTTAAGAAATAGAGTATTTCTCTTTCCAAGACTAAAAAAACCTAACACACTAGGTATCATGAATTTGTCTAAATAGCAAAGATTGTATTCCAAAAAGCTGTTGGAAACATCATGGAACTACAGGTGCTTGATAAGATCCACCAGCTTGAATTTACATATCACTCCTGAGAAAATTGGTTGAACCATCCTGCAGTTTGCAAGAATAAGATTTTCAAAATTTCACTGTATATCATATATTGACACAAGCCCCCTATAAAAGCCATTATTTTCATCTGAGCCATATTTTATGCAGGAATCTGACAGAGTCATCAAAGGTTTATTTTATGAAATTTTGTTGAAAACGTATAATCGTTTGTACGCCGCCGTCATAGAGCAATTGGTAGCGCGACGGACTGTCAATCTAGAGGTCCTGGGTTCAATCCCCGACGGCGGCACTAATCCTTTCCAACTATTTGTCTCTCACCAATGGGTCGTTAATCGTAGACCTATGTGGGATAGCAGCTGGAGGCTAGGATGTAATGGTAGTACTGGTGTGAGAAATACAAGGAATCCACCAGGTGCTCCAGCCGCCAAGATATAACTGAAAGATTGTTGAAAGTGGCGCAAAACCCAATTCAAACAAACAAATATAATCATTTGTTCTTTCTGAGGAGAAGATTTTTTAAGTTAAAGTTTACGGGTGGACTGACGCACACCAGACACAACGCCATGACAATAGCCCGCTGGCTTTCAGCCAGTGGAGCTAAAAATGAAGAAATTGCCCAAACCCCGATTCATTCAGAATTCATCAACTTAGTTTCATAATCTGCAACTTCTTTCAATTTGGACCAGTCTAAAATTTTGTCATGTGGTAATGGGTTAAGAAATTTTGAGGAGCAATGCAGAGTACTAAGTGAAGACCTTAATCAGACTTCAATGAACAGGCTGATCTGGTTCTTTACTTAGCCCACATGAAATTCTAGTAAATGTCGCCACAGACTTTTATGATTTTTGGTAGTCAACAAACAATTTCCCTTTATGCTAAACAATGTCATATGTTAACAAACTTAAAACAAGTAGTCAAAACAAATTCCCAGAAAATCTCCTAGAAATAAGGTTACTAGATTTCATGTTTATCTATTTGTAACATTGAATTGTTCGACCAAACTTTTATCTAATTGTTTACCATAACTGAAAAGCATCATTGCGAAATTTATAAGTATATAATTTGAGTTTTAGTTTTATCTTTCAAATACGGGCATTCTGATTAGTCGAAAACACTTTTTCATACCTCCAATGAACAAAATTTTGAGCACACAGCCATTTTGTATGCTTCCACACAAAATAGTTCCATACTAAAAAGGATAAAATTTGTGAAGTTTTAGCTTTTTCACTCAATGCTATTAAATTATAAGAAATGAAGAGACTATTTTTTATTTTCATGGAGGTATAAACCGAAAAACCTAATCACACTTATGTATGAATACACTTCACATATTCATACAGTGTGATTAGTTTTTTCAGTTCATAGCTCCATGAAAAAAAATATATATATTCTCTTCATCTCTTGAATAATTCTTTCTTTAACTCATTCCCATACAAGCCCTCCTTTTTACACCCCCCCTCCCCCCAAGTAAAAAGCTTTGGAAAACAGTTTGGACATAAAAGAAATTGCTTGTTTCAAGCAATTTCTTCAAAGTCCACGATGTTTTCTACCCCAAAAGAGAAAGATTTTCAGAATTTCATCTACCTAAAATTGTTGTCTGCATCTTCTTTCAATTTGGACCAGTCTAGAATTTTCTCGTATGGGAACAGATTAAGCATAGTTTCTACCAACAGATTCTACACAGATTTCACCTTCAGTGTTAGAAAACTACAGCAGTGGTTAAACCCATTACCACAATCCCAACCTTGTCAACTCCTCGAGAATATAGTGGAGATTGCTTTACTAGAGCAACTTTCCTTTTCTCACAACGTTTTCTGCCCTAATTGACAACTTCTTTTTCAATTAAACAGCACTGCTGAATATTGTCTGGCACTTTGCTTCAATCCACAATAAGGTCCTTTGGTAATGGGTAACAATGAGATTCATAAATGAAGTTGACTTGCTGACCAGTCCAACTATAAGCATGTCACTCAGGGAAATGTGAAAATTATCATCCATGTAGAATGGACATTCTACCTCACTAATATTGAAGTGCTATCCCTGATTAACCTCTGCTGGTTCTGATCTTGCTTCTAGTATTCTTAACAGAAAACCTTAGATATACCTTTTCATCTGACTGGTCTCAAATGTTTTTCCTTTATAATTAAACCAAAAAGCAATGACTGAACCATATTTGTTTGTCTGTACACCTTTTTAATTTGTCATGTGTCAAAAATAAAGACAGGGAAAGATCAAAAATTGATAATTTCCAAATAAATAGAATCTTTACCAGTTAAATGGTTTAATGATAAATTTTCTTGACAACCACTGGTTTGCACATCCCTTAACCCTTTCCTGTACAATCCCTGGTTTTTATGTGCCTGTGATTTAAACTTGAGAAAACATTGTGGAAAAGAAGAAATTGCTTTTCAACAATACTTACTACCCCACTGAATGGTTATTTTTCAAATTAAAGCCACTTCATATTTCTGTCTGCAAAACCTTTGAATTTGGACAGGTCTAAAATTTTGCAAAACAGGAAAGGGTTAAGCCTCATAGTAAGCCTGAAACATGTGAAAAACAAACCACTTATAACTTTTCTTACAATGTTTTCCAAACATAGATTTCCTCAGCATATCCAAAATGCTGGAATCAATGGTAATGGGTTAAATCACTGATTGCAGCTGTCCATCAAAGAATCATTCAACCAGCCAAATGATTAATTTAGACTGTATTCAGTTTGTTTGTTTGTTTGTTTGAATGGGGTTTTACGCCGCTTTCAACAATCTTTCAGTTATATCGCGGCGGCTGGAGCACCTAACAATGGAATCCTGGTATTTCTCACACCAGTACTACCACTACATCCCTTCCTAGCCCCAAGCTGCTATCCCACATAGGTCTACGATTATCTACCCATTGGTGAGAGACAAATAGTCGGACAGGATGAGTGCCACCGTCGGAATTGAACGACTGTATTCAGACATTGGCTGACATTTATGTGAAGCATTATTGTTGACTTGTAGACTTCAATTTCATAACTATAGCTTATTCTGTAGTTTAACCCTTTCCTGTTTTTTTTTTTTTAAATTATAGACCGGTCCAAATTCAAAGTGGTTGCAGGCAACATTTAAAACTGGATACAATTTGAAATTATACCATCCTATATGGTAGAAAATATTGTGGAAAAAGAAGAAATTGCTTGTTACAAGCAATTTCTTCTTTTTCCACAATTTTTCCTCAATTATAAAATTACAGTAACGTAAAATACCCCATTTATACGGGAAAGGGTTAAGATATTTAGGTCACAGACTAACACTTTTCCTTTTAGTTGCATATAACTAGCCATGAAATTTGCAAAATAACACCGTTTATTATCTAAGAGGAACTTCCTGTCGGAGTGCAGTGGGCATCGCCAGTGATTGGTCAATTTGTTGTTTAGATCCAGTAAAAGGGATTTTTCTTTATTGTTAAAAGAAAGAAAAAAGCTCTTGTACAGCACTGAGTTCATAGAATAATAACATGTTGTAGAGCCCAAGATTGAGGGAGTTTTTTGAGTTCAAGAAGTACAATTTCATTATTTGTTCGTTTACCCCCATATTGTTGTTACTCATTGAAATCTTCTTATCAAAATGATTCTATTGATTACCCACAATGTAGGGTTCCGAGGAGAAATAACTCATTTAAATTGACATCACTCCATCGTATCTTGAGCTCTGCTTTTGTATTACATTTCAATTCTATCAACTGATAATGAAATGCCACATGTGGGCAGGGTTTCCGTAGTAACAAAGTGACCACAGAGAAAAAATGATATATTATAAGATTTATTATATATACTAATCATATATTTAACCCATTCCCACACAATCCTTGGTTTTTACGAACCTAGAAAAAGGGTTTAAAAAACAATGTGGATAAAGAAAGAACTGCGTGTTACAAGCAATTTCTTCATTATGCCAGTGTTTTCTACTAGAAATTGTCATCTGCAACATTTTCACATCTAACCAGTCCTAATTCATGTTCTCTGGTAATGGGTTAACCCATTTCCACTCAGTGACACTTTAGACCACCCAACCCCCTCCAGGAAAAAAGCTTTGAAAAACATTGTGGAAAATGAAGAAATACAAGCAATTTCTTCATTTTCCACAATGTTTTCTTCCCAGAAAGTTGAAAAAACCAAAATTTTCATAAACATTAAATTTGCATCTGAAACTCCTTTCAATTTGAATCATTCTAAATTCCAGTTGTCTGGCAATGGGTTAAAACTCTTATAAAACATGGTGAGACTGTGTCACCAACAAATGATAATAAGTTACAATCACACACTAATAATCAGCATTCCAGTCTGGAAAGAGTTGTCTGGTACCAAAATTACTAGATCTTCTGCTAAAAATGGTTGTAATTTTATACTTTTACCCATTCCCACACAACGAAATATCAGATTGATCCAAATTGAAAGAAGCTGCAGACGACAATTCAAAGTTGATGAAATTTTAGATTTATTCAACTTTCTAGAAAGGAAACATTGTGTGAATGAAGAAATTTCTTGTTACAAGCAATTTCTTCATTTTATACAATGTTTTCAGAAATGTTTTTCTTGAGGGGCATCAAAATGCATCACTGTATGGAAATGGGTTAAGAAATACAAAATTCTTTAACACATTACCTGATAACAAAAACATTTTATACTGGTTCTAATCAAAAGGAAATTTCAGCCAACGATTTTTCGCTGATTAAGTTTCAAAAAATTGTTTGTCTTTTGAGGTAGAAAACATTGTGGATAATGAAGAAATTATTGGTAACGAGCAATTTTCCACAATGTTTTCCAAATTTTCTTTCTTTTGAGAGTTATCAGAGGGAGACTTGAGGGAATGGCTTAAATTGTTTATGCCTAAAGGAGAATAAAATTTTGTTCTTTAAATAGTTTATATTGGAAACTTTTTTTTAGAAAAGAAGCAATTCAATGGTTCAGAACCAAAATCATTGTAACTGCCTATAGACATATAGGCAGTTCCAACTGTTTCACGCTGACATATCAAATTGCCTACAACAGGCTGTAGTAACATTTTTTGTTGCCAAGATAATATAAGGGTACTCAAACCACACTTTCCAGCTTGAAAGCCTTCTAATTCATTGAGTCAAGCTTCAGACAAAAACAAAACAGAAAATCACAGCCCTTTCCCTATCATATTTCATTCTGTGTGTTCTTTTTTCCTTCTTTGTCTTGTATAGCTAGTAGTAATATCAAATCAGGGCAACCTCTGCATGTTAGATATCATACTTTATGTATTGTCAATTGTAGTGAAAAAGTATTTTCTTCAAGGTAGTGTTTAACCCATTACCACACGGCAAAATTTTAGACTGGTCCATATTCAAAGAAGTAGTTGACGACAATTTCCAGTTGACAGAATGTTTGGAATCTTTGTCTTTTGGCATAGAAACCAAGGTTGAAAATGAAGCAATTGCTCCACTTTCAAACTTGTTGTCCTAGAGTCTTTTTTTGAGGGCGTATAAAAGCAAAATTGTGCGGAAAAGGGTTAAACTAAAACAAATGAGTTGCCAGCAGTTTCAGCATATTGTATATAGTTCACTAGGAAATGAATACACAAATTACATTTCCCTTCTACAGGGAAAGGGCTAGCATAACTATCACAAATAGTAAAAATTTGCTGTGCGCCACATCAGTCCTCACTGCCGATTTCCTAACGTTTAATTACTCGTGATACCCCTCACTCAAAAAGGGACTATCTCAGAAGAGCAGAATTTTTTAACCAGGTGTGACTGCACGGTTGTATAGGTTTAACCAATTCCAACATAACAGAATTTTAGTCTAAATTCAAAGAAGCTGCAGATGACAATTACAAGTTGATGAAATCTTTAAATTATTTGTCTTTAAGGGTAGAAAACATTCTAGATAATTAAGAAATTGCTTTTAACAAGCAATTCTTCATTTTCCACAATGTTTTTCAAAGCTTTTATAATGAGGGGCGATTAAAAGCTTCATTGTGTCGGAATGGGTAAAAGCATTAATTTTGGGCAGGTCTCTTGACACATTCCCACTCAACAGAATTTCAGATTGGCCAAAAAACTAAGAAGTTGCAGACAACAATTTCAAGATGATGTGAATTCTAGGAAGTTTTTGCCTATTGGGATAGAAAACATTGTGGATAATGAAGAAATTGCTTGACACAAGCAATTTCTTCATTTTCCAAAAAGCTTTTACAAGCTTTTTTCTGGATTTGTCTAGGAATGGGTTATTCTAGAATGGCCAGTCATCCGCACTGCATAGATTATCTGTTTAGAATGATAGATTGATCTAGGTTTAACAACACTTTCAACAGTATTTCAGTTTTATCTCGAGAGGCTGGTGCACCTAGCCATGTTTTTCTGACATTTCTCACACCAGCACAACAAAATATGATCTGAGCAACCAGCTACTAATCCCACTTAGACGTAATACCTATCACTCGCTCATCGGTGAGAGATGATGTATGTCCAGCAGACTTTTGTCAAATGTCAGAAATAGTGTTTGCCAATTTCATGAAGACTGAGAACATAGCACGGTAGCAAATAATTTAACCCATTACCATGCCCTGAAGAAATACAATTATGAAAAACTTTGTGGGAAAAGGAGAAATTTATTTGTAACCAGCAATTTCTCCTTTTCTCACAATGCTTAATATCCTACTTGGCACTTATTTTCCAATTGAATCACAACTTGAAGTGTTGTCTGCAACTTCATTTAGTTTAGACCTGTCTTAAATTTTGTTGACTGGTAACCGGTTTATTGGGGTTAGCAAATTCTGTTTGAATTACAGTGGAATCCTATTAATCGCATTAATCGCAACACTGATTTGTCAATGCTTTTTCAATTAAACAGATGTTGCTATTACAAGGAGCTATATGTTCTTCAAATCCAATGTTTGTGCATAAAGTCAGTTGCAATTAAGTGGTGCATTGCAAATATCAGAGTTGCAGTTAAGAGGTTTCCACTGTACCAATTGCTGGACCGGACTGTCTGTTCAAATATTTCCTACAGATTTCCCAGACAGTCCCTTTTTTGCCTGAAAGGTCACATGCTGTACCCTGCAGCAGATCTCTTCACCACTTAAGACTAGCAAGGGCTATACTATCTAATCCATTCCCAGATGACAAAATTTTAGGCAGGTCCAAATTCATGGGAATTGAAGACAACAATTTAAAGTTGATTAAATTCTAGATTATTTCAACTTTCTGGCTAGAAAACATTGTAGAAAATGAATAAATTGCTTGTCACAAGCAATTTCTTCATTTTCCATGATGTTTTCCCATTATTTTTCTAGAGGGGCTTCAGAAAGGGTCATTGTATGGGAATGGTATAAGATGCAAAGTGCCTTTTTCAATTAAATAGGCACTTATAATAGTACTTCTCTCACCTCTTGACTTGACAAAAGAAATTTCTAAATATATCTCAATTCTCCATCCGTATGTTTTGTTGACCAATTACCTGTCAACAACATTTTAGATTGGTCAAAATTCTAAGAAGTTGCAGACAACAAGTTTAAGTTGAAGAGATTCTAAAAATCATTTTCTTTTGGTGTAGAAAACATTGTGGATAACAAAGAAATTACTAGTAACAAGCAATTTTTCTCATTTTCCACAATGTTTTTTTTAAGATGTATTTATGCGAGGTGTAAAAAGGCAGGATTGTGTGAGAATTTGTTAAGAATACCTGTCATAATAGGAAATCATTCAATCTTGATTGAGGGACCTCAATTAGTTCCCTCTTTTAAAAGCCTTTATGGCCGACGTATTTGATCTAAACCTTATAGTACTCAAAACCTTTACTATGTGAACTAATTAGATTTGTCTGAGACAATTCTTATGTGAGGATTTTTAAATATTTCATATATTCAATCAAATGTTGAGAAAAAAGTGTATTACACAACCAACCCATAAGTGGACTATATTGGTGGTCCCTTGATTTGTCGCTTAATACAATTTTTACTGTTCATATCTTTTCTTCAAAACAATATATTTCCAGCTACCATCACAAAAAGGGTATTCCTACAGAATCTGAAGCCTTTGGGATTTCGTTCTTAAAGATCCATCATTATACAAAGGTTACCATAAAGTAAATGGTTTTGTTTTCCTTTTTTGGTTGAATATTATTGTTTGATGAAAGCTGGTGAACTGACACAAAGTGGTCAAACTGTAATTTAAAGACATTGATTTTTTTTACTTTTTACCATTTTGTCCCCTATAAATATTTGCCTCATCTCACACAAAAATGTATATGTCATCAAGAAAATTGAGAAACATTTTGAATTTCTAGACCAGATTTTCTCCAAAGTAATAAGTTACATTCAGCAAACCATATTCTGTGATATGTTTCTGAAATGTGATACTTGCATCCTTCAGGCATACATATGGACATTATTATCAGCAAATATCCATCCAATACAAACAATGATGAACCAATTCTAACACAATCCCGGTTCTTATGCCAAGCTTTTGAAAAGAGCTTTAGAAAACATTGTGGAAAATGAAGAATTTACTTGTTAATAACAATTTCTTTATTTCCATACTGTTTTCTATCATGAAAACAATAAAGATCGTCAAAATTTCCTAAATGTAAAATTGCCGTCTGCAAATTCCTTCAATTTGGACCAGGCTAAAATTTTCTTGTCCGGTAGAGGGTTAAAGCAAGATATCGTTTGACATTAATATCAGCAAATATCCATCCAATACAAACAATGATTAAAGCCTGATATTCTTTTCACCAATACTAAATCAAAATTTTATTACAAGTCATCTGATTGGATGACACACTTTGTCTCGGTCAATTGTATTGGATGTTTTATGTATTTCCCAAATGAAACGGTGGTGAATAGGGACCATGATGTTAAATCCATTTACGCACTTGTCTGTATTAAGAATTCCTTTTAAATTCAGCTCCCTTGTCGATTCTAATGCTTGCACACATAAAACTTGCTACCATGATATCAAGTTTATTACCGACACAAAAATTTTGGTTGGCATTGTCAGGGATTCCAGTCAGAACAGCACAATCTTAAAAAGTTATTCTTTAATGCCATGTGCTACAGTAAGCAGAGAGCATGAATGATCATCCATCTCCCCAACAACGTCTCCGCACATGTTAATCCAATTTCCAACAAGAAGGACCCAGGACCCGGAGTACTAAATTAACTAGTACTTTAACAGCACTTGAATGGTGTATCCTAGTTTAGTACACATACACAGATGTTATAATACGAAGCAAAAATGCATCACGCGGTGTGTTCGTCACACAAAGTATGTCCTAATTTCCCACTAGGTTTCTTTCAATAGAAGAGAGATAGAGAGCACAATGCAATGAAGCAATCGATCACAGTAACTCATACTGTCTAAGGTGCATCCTCTGAATGATATCTCGACAGTCATTGAACACGCGCCGGATGTTCTCCGTGTCAACAGCACATGTGAAGTGTGGATAGCAGTAGTGACGTCCATCCCCGCTGGCTGTACTTATTCGCTGAAAATAAGTATTTAAATTGTAATTAAGGCAATGAATAAAGAAAGCTATTTCGATCTAATCTTTTCATTTTATGCGAGCGCCTTTCCCATAAATTGGTGAAGATGTTATTCTTCAACGAAAAGGACTTTAAAATTCAAATTTAGGATTGCTGGCAACACTCACTGTGCTCCAACAGGAAGCGCCACTTAGATATTAACACTAGTCATGCTGAACCCGGAATGTTCCGATTTTGGCAGGAGGTGTAGACTAAGTGCAGTCTGATCTTAGTCTACACCTCCTGCTTGTACTTTTCCTGCCAGAGTTGTTTATGAAGTCGATTTCTAAAAGAAATATTGATTTGTGAACAAAAAGCTCTATCAGTGCATTCAGCCCTTTGATTTGACAGCATTTCAGTAAGGTAATTTATACAGCATGGCCAGGGTTAAGCAGTGTTATTCAGCAAAATCATTATGTCTAGTAGCATATAACAAAATAGTAAAACGGTTGAAGGGCAACCTAAAAGTTGTAACTATGGCTTAAATAAACTGTAGTTAAGATGTTAAAAGTCAAATAAACAACAAATAAGTTTCACTTAAATATCATCCTTTGTTGGAGTTCTGTCATCTGTCAATTGCCTTTCAAAATCGTAAAATTTGATCGAATTAAGACTAAATTTTCAAAGCAAGAAGACAAAACTGAAGACTGCCTTTTAACCCTTGTCATGCTGAACCTAGAATGAACCATGCTGAACCTGTTTTTGCAGGAAGTATTGACAAAGACAGTCTGATCATAGTCTATACCTACCTCCAGCTTGATGCTTTAAACAGGAGTTATTCATAGAATTGATTAACAAAACAAATAGTGACAATTAGGACCATCCTTGTCCTTTCAGCACTTTTATCCATTCCTACACTATCACACATTTTATGTACCTCAAATAAAGAGCTTAGGAAAGCATTAAGGAAAATCAAGGAATTGCTTCTTTAGTATCAACAATGTTTTCTACCCTTATAGACAAAAAAAGTTAGATTTCCATCAACATAAAAGCAACTTCTATCAATGTTATGCAATGTTATGCACTGGCTAAACAAGAGGACCATGATGGTCCTAAATCGCTCACCTGAGGCATCCGCAAATTACAGTCCTTTTTTGTATAAAAAAGACTTAACTTGAGCAAAATAAATAAAATACATAGTAGATTTCGGGCTTTGTACAAACAATCCAGTAATGCTTTCCAAAAAAATCAATGCCTTTGGCTTTATTGTTTAATCCATTACCAAACTATCCCACAATTTGTCACCCTCAGGAAAAAAAGCTTTAAAAAAGCATTGTGAGAAAGGGAGTGACAAGCTATTTCTCCATTTCTATTAAAGAATTCTTTCAATGCGATTTACGCAATTTTTGACCCCAGGAGCAGAGACGTTTTTTATCCTAAGAGCATTTTTCCTATAACATAGTACAAAATTGTTTGGTCATGCTACATACCAAATATGAATGCCCTTCACCATATATTTCAGAAGAAGAAGTCTTTCAAAGTTGCTCTAATATGGTGTTTTCCAAAATTTTTGACCTCTTGGGCAGTGCAATGTTTTGTCCCAGGGCTAAGATTTTAGCTAACATGGTAAAGAACCATCTGTTCATGCTATATACCAAATATGAATGCCTAAGACTTTGTAGATTGGGAGGAGAAGACTGTTGAACATGGTCTAATTGAGCATTTTTACGAACTTTGGACACCCAGGGAAAGGGTAACCTACAGGCATGATTTTAATCAAAATTAATAGATAACAGCCAGGCTATGCTACACTCAAAATATAAATGCCCTCCGCCTTAAAATGAAGATTTTTTTTTTAACATACTCAAATTTTACTTTTTCCCAATTTTTGGACCTCTAGTGCAGGGCCGTTTTTGACCCTGGGAGGACAACTTTAAGTGATAAAGTACAAAACCATCTAGTTATGCTACATACCAAATATGAATATCCTAGACCTTATAGTTTAAGAGGAGAAGCCTTTTGAAATTGCTCTTATTAAGAATTTTTCCAAACTTCAGACCTCAGGGGCGGGGCCATTTTTGACCCAAGAGATTAAATATTTAAAAACTTGGTAGAGAACCATATGATTAAGCTCTTTACAAAATATAAAGGCCTTTTGCCTTGTAGTCTATGAAAAAAACAACATCAAAGATTTACTAAAATTTCCAATTTTCATATGCTGCGGTTACAACATTTTTTCACAGAATTATACTCTTTTAACAACTTTTGAAGAGCTTCACCCAATGAACATCCCTGCAAAGTTTCAGTTTGATTGGCCTACTGGTTTAGGAGAAGAAGATTTTTTAAGATATTTGTAGAATTACTAAACATTCCCATTTCAAATGCCGCGGCAACCTGAGTTTTTGACGAAATTAAATTCTTTTAACAACTTTTGAAGAGCTTCACCCAATGAACATCCCTGCAAAGTTTCAGCTTGATTGGCCTACTGGTTTGGGAGGAGAAGATTTTTAAAGAAATTGTGGACGGACGGACAGACGGACGGACGGACAAGGGACAACGACCGATCACAATAGCTCACCTCGCACTTTGTGCTCAGGTGAGCTAATTATATATTCATCGACCGTGATTATTTTATATTGTACAAATGTTTTGTCAGTTTTCATGTTTATCTTTTAACCTGCAAAATAAACTGTTAGACTGGTCCTAATTCAAAGGAGTTGCAGATCACAGTTTACAGTTTATGAAATTTTAGATGTTTCATCTTTTTGGATTGAAAACATTGTGTAAAAATGAAGAATCTGCTTGTTACAAGCAATTTCTTCATTTTACACAATGTTTTCCCCATTGTTTTTCTTGAGGGGTGTCCAAAAGCATCACTGTGTGGGAATGGGTTAATTCTTAAAGACTGACAATGCCAATATAGGGCTGTTTTTTCATTAAATGATATTTTTGGTGAAATTTTATAAAAATTTTACTTACATTCAGATATAAGTTCAGAATTGTTGCAAACCTATATCACCCCAAAACAATAAGGTACCTACTTGGATCATGGATCCTAGGTTAAATAGCTTGAGAGTTAAAGCATGAAAACAAATTTCAATCAAGGTTCAATTGCAACCTTGACCTTTGACCTAATACAATAGAGCACTTTCCTGGGTTACTGGCAAAGCCTATATGAAGTGGCCCTGGCCCTCACCTGAGATAAGGCTCTTTTTCTTCAAGGCCTAATGGTAGACTTCCTTTAAAATTCAACTAAAATCAACATGGCAACCAATGCTTTCATTAGATTTTAAATATTTTAGTAATTATTAAAAGGGGGCAGCCTTAGGGACATTTCTGCCAAATTTGGTTGAAATTGGCCACATAGTTTTGGAAAAGCTGCTTCTTTATACCTTTATAGGCCCAATCACCCTGGGGCTCTGAAATTTAGCATTCAATGCTTCATGCAAAATGTCAAGATTCTACAAATTCTGAGTCTGGAGGGAATGAAGTTTTTTCTCAATTTTACTCTTGTTATCATGGCAACCAGAGCTTTCAATGGATTTCAATTCTTTAGTTGAAATAGGCCCAGTGGTTTGGCCTGATCCCCCTTAGGCTCAGCCCTGGGGACCCTAGGGATTTAAATTCTTTTAGCAATTTTTCAAGGGTATCACCCAAGAACCATTTCTCCTAAATTTGGTTGAAATTGACCAAGAGGTTTGGGAGGAGATGCTGTATCAAAATCCATTTCTATATAATCCATTTCTATATAAGCCTGACCCCTTGGGGTTCTGTCCCTGGGAACCCGAGGGTGATGACTTTAGAAATTCTGTAAGAGATCAATGTACTGATGCTTCTTGTTAAATATCAAGGCTCTATGCCTCCTGGGTCAGGAGGAGATAATTTTTAAAGATTTTTTTTTTTTGCCATGAAAACCACAGTTTTCAAAGGATTTCTATTCTTTTAGCAAATTTTAAGGGCACCACCTGAGGAACATTTCAGCCAAATTTCAGCCAAATTTGGTTGAAATTGGACCAGTGGATTAGGAGATGTCCTTATAAAATTGTTGACACAAGTCGAATGACAGACAGAGAGTGGTCAAAATACCTCACCATGAGCACTTCGTGCGCAGGTGAGCTAAGAATAGATAACATATAACAATCTGGCTAATGAAGTCACTTTAGCAACAAAGGTAGAAATCCAGCATAGAAATTAATTACAATTCTAAATATTGAAATCAGATCATCATAAAAGACCACCTACCAAGAACTCGTCTCTAATGAAATATTTTGCTCTAACAACCTCAGGATCTTCCCCTTGTTCAATTTGCACTGAAATATAAATGATGCAAATATTATTCATTCTCTATCAGATTACAAAACTATATTTACTAACTGGTACTATTACCACATAGCAAAATTTTAGACTGATCTAAATTCAAAGAAGTTGCAGACGACAATTTGAAGTTGAGAGAATTTTAATATCTTTGTCTTTCTGGGTAGAAAACAAGGTTGGATATAAAGAAATTCCTTGTAACAAGCAATTTCTTCATTTCAACCTTGTTTTTCTTATGTCTTTTCTTGAGGAGCGAAAAAAGGATGATTATGTTGGAATGGGTTAACACTGAGGTTCTTTTCTAAGCTGCATAAAAATCAAAGGGATGAAATGACTATCATAATAGTTCCAAGGGTCAATATATTTTTTTTGAGGTTACATCTTATGAACAATTCTTGCTCAAAAAGGACAAAAAAGGATTTTTAGAATAAGATCAGACTTCAACTATGACCAGGCTGATCTTTGTCTATGCCTCATGCCAAATAAAGGAATATTTTAGGTCCTGCATGATAGGGCTTGAAAGTGAATAGAATTGAAATATACAAATACAACTAAATACAATAATTTAACTTAATACCAGACAGCAAATTTGTAGACTGGTCCAAATCGTTAGGAGTTGCAGACGACAATTTCAAGCTTTTGAAATTTCGGATTTTTATATCTTTTGTGTGAAAAAAATAGTGGATAATGAAGAAATTGCTTGTAACAAATTATTTCTTCATTTTCCACAATGTTTTCCAAAGCTGTTTTTCTTGGGGGTATCTAAAAGCGTAATTGAGTTGGAATGGGTGAAAGACATACTAAGGCCTCCATTCCATGATACAAGTATATCATTACTTAATCCATTACAATACAACATTTTAGACTGGTCAAATTGAAAGGAGTTGGAGACGACAATTAAAAGTTTGAGATTTTTTCAACTTTCTAGGTAGAAAACATTCTGGAAAATTAAGAAGTTGCTTGTTACAAGCAATTTCTCCATTTAAAACGTTTTTCAAAATCGCTTTTCTTGAGGAGGGTCAAGGATCACCATTGTGTAGTTTAACAGAGCAATTCACAAAGTGAAGTCAGATCTCATCCCAAAGAACTACATTCCGGTCAGAGATGTTTATGCACGACAGCCTTGGTTTCCTCTGTACAGTTGTCATTCAGGAGCTCTTACTCAAACTGTATGCTGTAACATACTTTCTTGCAGAAAAATTCTATCTGTATCACAATAATAATAACAAACAATTATCATAGGGTAGATTTATTGTATGGGAAAAAACCCAAAAGCACACAGACAAAAAAACAAAACAAAAAAACAAGACAGTTGCATTGCCTAAATTTGTTACAATATTTGTGTAAGCTTTCTAATCCCTATGCCATAATAAACTTTACTATGATTTGTTACCGGAGGTCTAGACCAGCATTCTAAAATCTTTACTTCAGGGAACCCTATATTGTAGGTACTTATTTGAATTGTAACTTTGAGATGATTCAAATTAATACCTACAAAATAGGGTTTATGGCGGTATTGGTGAAATATTTAAATCTAAAATACGAATAACGCCGTCTATCTGTAGCTCTGTTTGTAACAAAACTAATTAATTATCACATGTTTTTGCCCCCTACTAAGTTTAAATTAGCACTTCTAGAAAAATTGTGACCTTTTGATCTTATTCCATATAAGGTAAAATATGGAATTTTGTCCTCAGCAGCCTACAGTTGATTTTCAACATAGTGATAATATGATGAACCTTCTCAGGTATCAATCTCATTTCCTTAACCCATTACCAGACAAAATTTTAGACTGTTCCAAATTGAAAAGAGTTGCAGACAGCATTTCAAATTGTTCAAAAATTAAATTAGGTGGTTGTCCCAGGACAACTGCTGTCTAGCCCACAAAGTTTTGTGGGCACCATGCTCCGGACAAGCACAATTTTAGTTTTTAACCTTGAGCTTTGACCTAGAACTTGAAGCTATCCAAAAAATTCTTTCAAATGGCACATCCACTGGAGAATGGAGAATAATTGTGCAAATTTATTTTGAAATCCATCCATAATTGTAGGAGAAATGCTCTTGACAATCACAATTGCAGTGTTTGTCCTTGAGCTGTGACCTTGACATTGGAACTACCCCAAAAATTCTTTCGAATGGCACATCTTCACATGATGGAGAATGATTATGCCAAGTTATTTTGAAATCCATCCATAAATGTAGGAGTAATTGTCCGAACAAATTCCGACGGACTAACAGACTAACCACCATACACCATAGTGACAACTATGTCCTCTTGCTCACCCCAAACGGGCTCGACAAAAATAAGAGCCAAATGTGGCAGAAAACATTCTGAGAAAAGGAAAAAGTGTCAATGTAATGGTGATGGGTTTACTCCTTACCTGACTACAAAATTTCAAATAGGTCAAAATTTGAAGAAAATGCAAGAGTATAAAGTGAAAATAAGTACCCTATGGAAAAACTAGAGACACTTGAGTGCCTGTATCTCTCCTCTGGCTTGAATGTATTCAATAAGCAAATGATATTTTCAGGAATTCAATATGAACTGAATCTTCTTTGCCATATACTTGGCAAATAAATCTGATCACTAAAATCTTTGAAATAGTTGTGGAGAAGCATTTCAAAGTTTTCACTGTTTTACAACAGTCAAGTTAGTTATGTAAAATTCACTCATTAAATTAGATGAAAAGGTATTTACAAAATTTTCACTGTTAACCAAATATTGACAAAGGCCATGACATAAAAGCCATGCTTTTCAACAGATAAAATTTATATTAAGGAATCTGACACTAACTTAGATGAAAAGTATTTACAAAATTCTCACTGTTAACCAAATATTGACAAGATTTTCAAAGTTTTTTCCATGTATGGAAATTGGCCTACCCATTTTATCATCTTAATCAAAATTCTTTGAAAGAACCTGATAAAGGGTCACAAAAGGATCATTCCAATAGAATTTGGTTAAAATCTGTAGTATGGTTTCTGAGAAGAAGATATTTAAGGGTATCACCATCTATGGAAAAGGCCCAGCCTATTAAAGCCATGTTTTTCATCTGATCAACATTCTTTGGAGGAATCTGATAAAGGGTCACCAAAGGATCATTGCTGTAAAATTTGGTTGAAATCAATTAAATGGTTTCTGAGAAGAAGATTTTTAAAGGTTTTATAATATATGGAAATAAGCCCAGCCCATTAAAGCTATGTATTTCATCCAATCATAATTCTTTGAAAGAATTTGATTAAGAGTAACCCAAGGATCCTTTCTGTGAAATTTGGTAAAAATTTAGTTCGGAACTTTCTGAGAAGTAGATTTGAAAAACTTTCACCATAAAGGGAAATTAGCCTCACCAATTAAAGCAATGTTTATCATCTCAAGGATCATTCCTGTAAAATTTGGTTGAAATCCATTACATGGTTTATACCATGAGAAGAAGATTTTTAAAGGTTTCACCTTATATGGCATAAGCCCTGCCCATCATAGCAATGTTTTTCATTCAATCAAATTTCTTTGAAGGAATCTGATAAAGAGTAACCCAAGGATCCTTTCTGTGAAATTTGGTACAAATTCTGTTCAGTACTTTCTAAGAAGTAGATTTTTAAAGGTTTCACCATGTAGGGAAATTAGCATGCCAATTAAAGCAATGTTTATCAACAGATCAAAATTCTTTGAAAGAAACTGATAAAGGGTCACTCAAGGATCATTCCTGTAAAAAATGGTTGATGGTTCAAATTGAAAGAGGTTACAAACAACAAAACAAGGTCAGTTTATAGAACAAGAGCACCGCCTACGGGTGCCTACGCTTGGCTGTTGGGTGCTGGATAGTGGTTAAAAAATCTTAGTCGAAAAAGGGGCATAATGCATCTAGAGTTATTCCCCTTGATAGTATAGGTTCCTCTTTTGATAGTGAACATGTGTGCCAAGTTTCAAGTGAATGCCTTCAGTAGAACCAGAGATATCACAAAATGTCAAAGTTTTAGCATGACAACAACTGCAACAAACAATGACAACGACACCGAGGCTATAGCAATACCTTGGGTTTTCTCTGAAAACAGCCGAGCTAAAAATAATAGCCATATGAGGTAGAAAACAATGTGAGAAAGAAGTAAACATTGTTAGCTATGAACAATTTCTAATTATCTCTCAATGTTTTCCAAAGCTATGATTCGACAGTGTGGATTGTGTGGTAAATGGCTTAAACTGAAGACTTTGTTTAGAATGTTTCAAATTGGATGCAAATTATTTCAGAAAGCTCAGAAAGTAGTGTTGGCAAAAGAAAATTTCCTTTCCTCAAGTGATATCTCCTTGTACTAATTTTTTGTTCAAATAACACACACACCACTGATACCCCAAAGAAATACAATCACGCAAAACTTAGTGGGAAAAAGAGAAAATAAAGGTGATCCTTTTCAAATATCAGCCCGTCGTCATCACATGACAGGGGCATGCAAATTTTCGAAGTCAGCGTGGGATATGAACCCAGAACACTTCTTTGGCAAGCACCTTGTCACTGGAATACAGATCTCTTTTTTTCTTAATAACTTCATCAGGAACATGACAAGTCAATGAAAATTTCAGTAAGGGTTAAAATTAATATATATCATATTTCTTTCCTAATAATTACAGTGCAGTAAGCTGAGAAAACTAATTTATGAAGCTATGAGACTAATTAACCTCTGACTGCAATCCATGCAGATCATGATTGTTCAGTGCAAAAGCTTAACCCATTACCAGATCGCAATTTTTTAAACTGGTACAGATTGAAAGGAAATGCAGACAACAATTTTAAGTTTATGAAATTTAAGATTTTTTAAATTTGCTGGACACAAAACATTTTGTTCATTTAATATTTCTACCCAATTGTTTTGATTGAGGGGAGTGAAAACGCAGCATTGTGTTGGAATGGTTTAATCTATTACCAGAAGACAAGGTTCTAGACTGGGCCAATTGAAAGCAGTTACATATGACCAGCCAAAGTGGCTTAAATTGGAATATAAGTGATTCACAGGATATAAAATATTGCTAGAAAAGGAAATATTGCTTATTAATAGCAAATTCTTTTTTTCTCAGAACATATATGTAAATGTTCTTGATTCAGCGCTTTGAATTGTTAGAGCGTTTGACTATGTAACATATTTGTCTAAAAAAAATGTGTGCAGCCGTCATAGCCCAGTTGGTAGCGGGTCAGACTGTCAATAAAGAGGTCCCATCCTTTCCGACTATTTGTCTCTCACCAATGGGTCAATAACCGTAGACCTATGTGGGATAGCAGCTGGAGGCTAGGAAAGGATGCAATTGGAGTCCTGGTGTGAGAAATACCAGGAAACCATTGTTAGGTGCTACAGCCGCTGTGATATAACTGAAAGACTGTTGAGAGGGGCGTAAAACCCCATTCAAACAAGCTAAATAAATGCCTAGGGAGCTAAGCCAAACAAAGACAGGGATTTTTATTATGAACCTAATTTTTTAGTGATAAGAATATGGAATGTTTGTAAGAAGACTAGAAAAATGTCAGACATAGATGTCCTCACTTAAGTGCTTGTCACATGACCTTAAGTTATGACCTTACACCTGACACTAGTACCCATCAAATAGAACAACTGTGCCTAGTTCTTTGAAATCCATCAATTAATGTATAGGATATGCTCTGGACGAGAAATGGATACACCAAGGCACCTCAGGATACACTCACACATAGACAGTGGTAAATTCTATCATTCATCATTTGTTATGGAACTTTACTTTTCATCTCTTATTCTTTATTAACGTATTACCACACAACGAAATTCTAGACCAGTCCAAATCGAAAGAAGTCGTCGATGACAATTTCAAATCGATGGAATTTAAGAATTCTTTGTCTTTTTGGGTAGATAACATAGTTGAAAATGAGGAAATTGTTTGTTATAAGCAATTTCTTCATTTTCAATAATGTTTTCCTGAACTTTTTTCTTGGGGGTTTAAAAAGGCATAATTATGTAGGAATGGGTTAATAGCGGTTGTTTTAAATGATATTAAGAGGTCCCATAGCTTTATTTTAAACCTCTTCTTTAATAGTGATTCGGAAACAAGTTCCAACTTTAAATGACTCCACCCAATTCTATTTTCTGGAAAATACACAAGCTCTTGTTTCAGGAGTGTGAGGTAATGCAAGACCCTATGTTGGTAGCATTTATGATATATCCATTAAATCACTTGGAATATCTAATAAGCCTGACTTAGTTAGATTAAGTCACTTCTACGTTTGATCTTTCAACTTCCCCAAACCACTATTCTTTAGTAAAAATATTGCCAAAATAACTGATATAAGTCAATAAAGGTGTTAACCCTTGTCATGCTGCATAAAATCAATATCTAAATTTGCATTAAAATAAAAGGCCTGAAAGTACTAGATGCACTAGTCAAGGGTCAAAATTTGTTTTTGAAAATTACTTTTGTAAACAACTCTTGGTTATAGGAGTCAAACAGGAGGTATAGACTAAGATCAGGCTGCACTTAGGTGCAGGCTGATCTTTGTCTATACTTCCTACCAAAACAGGAAATATTCTCAGTTCAGCATGACAAGGGTTAATTTACAATAAGAAACTTACATAACCAAAATTCAACAACTTCACTTGGATTATAACTACTTAGGTAGATATTGACAAATTGCCAATTAACCCATGATTAAGTAATAATGTTATGTATCTTTAGTTTGTCCAATAAAAATAACCTTTAGAAGAGGAGATGAAAGAGGCACTGACCTTTATCTATTCCCACACAACAACGCTTTTAATTGCCCCTCAATATATAAGCCTTGGAAATTATTGTGGAAAATGAAGAAATTGCTTGTTACAAGCAATTTCTTCATTATCCACAATATTTTCTACCCAAAAAGACAAAGGTTCTGAATATTTAATGTACTTAATTGTTGTCTGAAAATTCTTTGAATTTGGACTGGTCTAAAATCATATGGTGTGGTAATGGGTTATAGTTGATTGATTGAATGGGGTTTAACGCCGCTTTTAACAGTATTTCAGTCATATCGCTGCGGCTGGAGCACCTAACAGTGGATTCCTGGTATTTCTCACTCAAGTACTACCACTACATCCTTTCCTAGCCTCCAGCTGCTATCCCACTTAGATTTTACGATTATCCACCCATTGGTGAGAGACAATTGTCGGAAAGAATATTTGCCGCCGCCGCCGGGGATAAAACCCATGACACCCATGATTGAAGATTAGGAGTCTGGCGCGCTACCGACTGCGCTATGGCGGCGGCCGGTAATTGGTTATAAACACTATGGTTTGAACTACAAGTATTGTACCTCTATCAAATCATTTATCTCTTTGATAGAATGTTTAGTTACTTAATTCCCAATTTGGCTCTTCTGATATGCTTATGTTTGACTCGTTTGTATCTTTGACAAGAATCTATTATTTTACAGAAGCTAACATTATTGCGAATGCCTTGATGGTCGAGTGGTATAGGTGCTGGACTTGTGATCTGATAGTCACTGGTTCGAGCCCTAAAGTCACTAAGGTGTGTTCACAGGCAAGACACTTAATAGCCAGCCCCAGTCTACCCAGCTTTAAAGTGGATAGCAGTGGGGTTCAGCTACAGCATCTCTTTAATGGACGTGAAAAACATCTGGATTGTGAGTGTTCGAGAGCAACTTATAAGCTTAAAGCTTGGGCATTAAAACACACCCATATCCTTATTAAAACCCCTAAACCAATTACAAGACAATTACACATTTTGATGGCCTGAATTGATCGATTGAATGGAGTTAAACACCACTTTTAACAGTATTTCAGTCATATCTCAGCAGCCGGAGCACCTAACAATGGAATCCTGGAATTTCTCACACCAGTGCTACCACTACATCCTTTCCGAGTCTCCAGCTGCTCATCCCACTTAGATTTACTATTATCAACCAATTGGTGGGAGACAAATGTTGGAAAGGATAGTGACCGCAGCTTGATGGCTTGAAGAAATAAAGCTTAAAAAAATGCAAGAAATGGAGAAATTTCTCTTTTTCTCACCATGTTTTCTACCATTCACCCTAGATCTTTTAAAGTAAGCACATTTTTAAAAGTTGGTCTCGACTTGGTAAATTTTTATGATCTCATAATTGGTAAATGTTTGAAAATCATGTATACCTTCAGCTGGTGTTTGGTAGCGTTTAAAGTCTGAGAAATAATCTTCTATTTTCGACTTGCCGGCCTTGATCTTCTCTGCTAGTAGGTCTTGTTTGTTTAAAAATAATATAATGGAGATAGTTCGTAACCATCTGAAAAAGTACAAGATGTACATCAGCCATTGATGGTTCATTTGTCTGTTTAGGACTTTAACCCATTAACAGATGGCAGAATTTTGGACTTGTACAATTTGAAAGGAGTTGCAGAAGACAGTTAAAAGTTTTTGAAATTTTAGATTTTTTCACCTTTCTGGGTAAAAAGAAATGTGTAAAATGAAGAAATTGCTTAATACAAGCAATTTCTTCATTTCCTGCAATATTTTCAACCAAAAAAGTTGAAAAAATCTAGAAATTCATAAACTTGAAATTGTCATCTGCAACTCCTTTCAATTTGGGCCAGTCTAAAATTTTGCTGTATGGTAATTGGCTAAGTTTTCCCACAACTTCTCAACCTATGTCTGACAAATCATGCACATCACATACAACTTTCAATAAATATTTACAAGAATTTTGGACAAAAGTTGGGAAATAAGTTGTCATATCAAACATAGTAATCACAAAGACCAATTATATGTACAAGAGGTCAAAATTTTCAGATCAGCCCAGTACATGAGGTCAAAATTCTGGATCACTCTAGTAAAAGAGGTCAAAATTCTGGATCAGTCTAGTACAAGAGGTCAAAATTCTGGATCCAGTCCAGAACATGGGGTCAAAATTCTTGATAAGTCTAGTACAAGAGATCAAAATTCTGGATCAGTCTATGAAAAGGATAAGGCCAGTGCAAGAGGTAACAAGAGCACAGCCCACGGGTGCCAACGCTCGACTGCAGGTGCTGGATAATGCAAAAATTCTAAGTCGAAAATCAGGCATAACACTTACAAAAACGCTTTTAGAGTTATCCCCCTTGATAGTCTAGATAGCTCTTTTAATGGTCAATACACATGCCAAGTTTCATAAGGATATCTTCAATAACAACAGAGGCCAAGCTAAAGTTTGTCAAGCCAACGCTTTTCAACCATCTTGATAAAAACATTGTAGACAATGAAGAAATTGCTGATATGAGCAATTTCTTCATTTTACACTATGTTTTTCCAGTTGTTTATTTGAAGGGTGTCAAAAAGTGTCACTGTGTGGGAATAGGTTAAATACAAAATGAAGTTTTTGAAGAATTAAATATAGAAAATGCCATGCTGAGTATATTATTATACATCAACGAAATCGCTTCTCTACGTTCAGAGATTGAGAAGTTCAAATGTTTTTGCCTTTACCGTCTAGATATGTTCTCTATCCAGTGAGATAGTTATTTTCTTTAACCCATTCTCAAACACACAAAAAATTAGACTGGTCTAATTGAAAGAAGTTGCATATGGCAATTTCAAGTTTGTGAAATGTAATATTTGTTGTTGTTGTTGAAAAACTTGTGAAAAATGAATTAATTGCTTGTAATTAGCAATTTCTTCTTTTTCTTCAGTGTTTCCAAAAGCTTTTTTCTTGAGGTGTGTAAAAAGGCAAGACTGCCCAGGGATCGGGTTAAATTGAAGTGTATTCGACACTAAAACAACTTCTTTGATTTTTGACAAGTCTATTTCTCTGTTATCAACTAAAGTGTTCCATCCATACCCATTCTAGACACATACCGATTGTTCCAAATACTTTTAAAAAGTTCCAGTGATTCTTTTAACCTATTTTGAGAGGCATCTTCTCGTAATACAAGGTTGTAACTACTACACGCCGTGACAAAAATGATGGCCGTCACGTCGTTAAAACACTGTATCCACTTGCGTCTTTCATCTCTTTGCCCACCCACATCAAACATACTGAAAGTAGAAACAAATTGACTGATTACTGGGCACCTTTATGGACCTAGGACAAGGTAATTTGACTGAGTTTCCAAACAAGATTTACTTGACAAAAAGTATAGTCATAAGCATAACAGAAAGTTGCATGGTGGACTAAACATTGTATCTTAACTTGAATAAGCTGCAGTTATTTTGCTGATGTTGCCAAACCACCATAGTACTTGACAAAACGTTGAAGTTCTACTATTCCAGTCTAAATAAATACACAGCCGCCGTCATAGCGCAGTTGGTAGCGCGTCAGACTGTCAATCTAAAGGTCCAGGGTTCAATTCCCGACGGCGGCACTCATCCTTTCCGACTATTTGTCTCCCACCAATGGGTCGATAATCATAGACCTATGTGGGATAGCAGCTGGAGGCTAGGAAAGGATGTGATGGCGGTACTGGTGTGAGAAATACCAGGAATCCATTGTTAGGTGCTCCAGCCGCCGCGATATAACTGAAAGATTGTTGAAAGTGGCGTAAAACTCCATTCAAACAAACAAACAAACTAAATAAATACAATCAATCTTGCTCAAGCGACCATGTCCATAAGCAACCATAATCAAATTGCTTCAAATTTTCTTGGCAGCAGGCACTTTAAAACTTATGTAGAGACATAGGAAAATTGATTAAATGGTTTGCAACATCACTTTTAACAGTATTTCATACATTTCATTACAGCTGGAGCACCAAACCATGGTTTGCTGATACTTTACATACTAGTACTAGGATAACACCCTTCCCGAGTCTCTTGTTGCTTATAAGTTTACGATAAGACACCAAAGACATAGGAAAATATCAAAGTTTTGGATGATATGCTCTTGACTAATGACCTTGAACTATATAACAGCAGTAGGGTCTTGCCATAAGTAATAGACATGTGAAATTTGATGTCCCTCAGTACAGGGATAGTAGAGACAAAGAAAATTGTCAAAATTTTTGGACAAACACAAAGCTGACGTAGATGGGTGCAGACTACATCAGGGTTATAACTATACCTTGGGTCTTCTCTTAAATAGTGGAGCTAAGATTACAAAATTTGACCTTCGACCTTTTATTAGGGCCTTGACCTCTGGTAGATAAGCCTACATAACACAGTCTACTTGCTCACATTAACCAATTATCAGATGGCAAAATTTTAGACTGGCCTAAATTGAAAGGAGCTGCAGATGACAATTTAAAATTTCTTAGACTTTTCAGCTGTCTGTATAGAAAACATTGTGGAAAATGAAGATGTTGCTTGTTAAAAGCAATTTCTTCATTCAACATAATTTTTTCCAAATGTTTTCTCTTATGGGGCATCAATAAGGGTTACTATGTGGGAAGGGGTTAAGATGCACACTTATAAAATATCATGAGAATTGGACCGTAGGATCATAACATGTTGGCAAGGTCTTTTGGTATTTGACCGTCTGCTGTGAAGATCCATTTAAGAGCAGGAGCATGAATCAAGCCAAACATTTGTGCTCTCAAGATTAACTTATCTGTAAAAACAAGAGGACCAAGATTGTCATAGATTGCTTATCCCAGTTTTTTATAGAATAAAGAAATATGAAAATGAAGCATCAAAGTTGGCCTTATTTTTAAGGAGACAAGCAGAACATTGGGCTTATAACATTGCTAATATTCATCCAACTGGCATGAAGGCCCCTTTTCCTATGTTTTGTATTTCACATGTATAAATCATTTTACATAACCATTCCGACCAAGTTTCATCAAGATTCATCAAAAATTGATACCTGCAGAGCATTAACAAAGAAATTGTTATTACGGCCAATTTTCGTGTGATTTCAAATAGCACCCTCCCATTTTTAATAGGGTTCATCCTTATGACCTAACAATCATTCTGACCATGATTCATGAATTTTTGGCTAAAATTACTGCTTCTGGAATCTAGACAAAGAAATTGTCATTAAGGACCCTTTTCTCATGTTTCCCAATGTTTTTTCCCATTTGCAATAAGGTTCATTCTTATGACCTAACAATCAATCTGACCAAGTTTGATTAAGGTTGGGTCAAAAATTGAGGTCCCAAAAGTATAAACAAAGAAATTGCCACTAAGGCCCCTTTTCCAAGGTTTTACAATAGAATGAATCCTTATGACCTAACATTGATTCTGACCAACTTATATCAAGAATGAGATAAATTATAGCCCCCAGAGTGTAATCATAAGAAATTGTTGATATTGGACGATGGACATTCAGGTGTCACCATACCTATGTTGTACCTAGGTGAGATAATAAGAGAATCAGACAATAGGAATAAGAAATAAGGGCAAGGTTAAAAATTTGACCTTCAGGTATTAACCTAGACCTTCAGAGCCTTTTTCAAGCATAGCACTCTTTCTTTCATTAAGCCAAGGCATGCTGAATTAAACTCAAAATTGCATCAAATTCAAAGAACTGAAAGCATTGAAAGGCACTACTCGCGAGTCAATATTTGTACTTTTTATAATTTTATATACAACTTTGGCTTAAACAAGATGTGTTTGTGAAACACTATGCCCCCAAAACAGGAATTCTTTAGAAACGGGTGATTTTTATTTTTGTTTTATTTTCTTTGTTTTAGGGAAAAGGGTTAAAATTTTGACATTGACCTTGATGAATTGACTTCCTCCAGTTGCGCCTTGTTGAGACCTATCTACATACCAAATATTAGCATTGCTAATTAATCAGGGTTGAAGTTATAGGAAAATGTTAAGTTGGCAGGTTAAGTTTTGCAGACTGACAGACGAACGGACAGGCAGATGGACAGGCAGACAGACGGACACCGGTAAAACAATGTGCCCCCGATCTTATCAATGCAGGGGCATAAAAATCTATCAGGTGGTGAAGACTTTGATCAGACTGCACATATAAGCAATCTGGTCTTAGTCTATATTCCCTTCCAAAATTGGAATATTCTGGGTTCAGAATAACAAAGATTTAAGTATTAAGATGTATTAGTGTTACAAAGCAATCACAGAGCGTTCGTAAGCTCTTGGCCACCAAAGTAAGTAGAAAATGGACAAATGCTCCATTTTTTGCAGACGATACTTACTGAAAATTTACTTTATCAACTGTAAATTTAGTTTCAAATATTCCTGAAGTTAAAACACGACACCGTAAAATATCCTGGAAATAGACAAAAGGGTAGAAAGCTATGAATTTTATGAATCAAAATTCAAATAGGACATTTCAAAACTTGCCTCGATATCAGCTAATTTTTTAGAAAAATGATCTTGATTAACCCTTTTCCACACAATAACACCTTTTTGACGCCCCTTAACCCATTCAAACACAATGACGCTTTTAAACGCCCCTCAATATGAAAGATTTGGAAAATGAAGAAATTGTTTGTTACAAGCAACTTCTTCATTATCCACATTGTTTTTAACCCCTGAAGACAAAGATTTTAAACATTTCATCAACTTAAAATTGTCGTCTACAACTTCTTTGAATTTGGACTGGTCTAGAATCTTAATGTGTGGGAATGGGTTAAGAGACAGGCTTTTGAAAATATTGTGGACAATAAAGAAATTGCTTGTAACAAACAGTTTCTTTATTGTCTGCAATGTTTTTAGCCGAAAATACTGATTTTTGAATTCTAGCATCTAAAAACTTTTTGTTTGCAATTTTTCTAATTTCCACTATCCTAAAATTTGGCCTCTGGTATTGGGTTAACCCATTACAAGATGGCATATTTTTAGACTGGTCCAAATTCAAAAGTCTAAAGAAGCTGTAGACCACAATATTAAGAGATTAAGAATTAGAAATCTTTGTATTTTATGTTAGAAAACATTGTGAATAATGAAGAAATTGCTTGTAACAAAGCATTTTTCTGGAGGGGTATCCAAAAGCTTCATTGTGTGGGAATGGGTTAATGAACCTTGTCATAAGCAAATGCATTACTATAAAGATAACTGACCATATCTTTCCGTAAAATTGCTCCTAAGGACTTTGAATCTTATTATTTTTTTGTCGTTCAAGTCAGAAAAAATTGTGGATAATGAAGAAAGTGCTTGATACAAGGAATTTCTTTATTTTTCCACATTTCTTTCTAAAGCTTTTTTATTAGGAGTTGTCAAAAAATGATGTGCGGAAATTAATTAAAAGAAATACCAGTAAAAAATGGTAAGAAGAAATACGGTTAATACAAAATATGAGATCCAACACTCTCCAAGTACCAGACCACAAAATTTAAGCCTGATCCAAATTGAAAGAGGATGCAGATGACATTTTTAAGCTGATTAAGCATTAAAACTTTTCATCTTTCTGGGAAGGAAATATTGTTGTTTTTTTTTAACAAAGGGGCATAGAGTGGAATTGTGTGGGAATGGATGAAATGTTTTGCTAATAGCAGATAGAAAGATATTGACAAAGGTATAAAGCTGTAACGGTATTCCAGCGTTCTTTCAATGCAAGTGTATAAAAACACTCCATCAATAAATTTTATTATGGTAATTTTCAAATTTAACCCTTGTCATGCTGAACCGGGAATATTCTGTTTTTAGCAGGAGGTATAGACAAAGATCAGACTGCACATAAGTGCAGTCTGATCTTAGTCAACACCTCCTGTCTATCTTTTTGAAACCAGAGTTGTTTATGAAATTCATTTTCAAAAGAAGTATTGAAAACTGAACAAAAGGTACTACCAGTGCTTTCAGCCCTTTGATTTTTATCGATTCTGAAAAGGATCTTATTCAGCATGACAATGTTTAACAAGAGCCATGTTGGACATGACCATCCCCCACCTTAAAAGCTTGATAGTAAACTGAAGCTAATTAAATTTAGGCTTCTTATGCACTGCATTTTTCTCAATGAGTTCGATAGTAGCTATTATACTTTCAGAGATATGCTCAGGACAAAAGCTAAGTCTTTAAAACAACAAAGGGCAATAACTCCAAAATTATGCAAGCAAGAGTTGTGGTTCTTGTGCACTGCACTTCTCCTTAACGAGATCTATCTACCTATGAAGTTTCAAGTTAATAGCTATTATACTTTCAGAGATATGCACGGGACAAAATCTTAGTCTTTAAATCAACAAAGGGCAATAACTCCAAAATTATGCAAGAAAGAGTTGTGGTTCTTGTGAACTGCACTTCTCCTCAATGAGATCTATCGACCTATGAAGTTTCAAGTTGATAGCAATTATACTTTCAGAGATATGCTCCGGACAAGTTTAGTGACAGAAGGACGGAATGACAGAAGGGCGGACGGAGACCATTACTATATCCCCTTCGCCGAAACGGCCGGGGATAATAATGAATCTGATGAATCATCCGAGGAACATTCCTACGACATTTTGTTGAATTCTGTTTAGTACTTTCTGAGAAAGTGAAAGTTTACAGACATAAGCACCAAGGGATGTATGTCAGACACAATGCGATCACAATAGCTCACCTTAACCCTTTCCTGTTTTTCAAAATTTAAGACTGGTCCAATTCCAAAGAAGTTGCAGTCTACAATTTAAAGTAAGTATAATTTGAAAAGTAACTAACCATAAGCAATTTCTCATTTTGTTAAGCATGTCAAAATGCAGGATTCTGTTGTAACTGATTAAAACATCTCGTCATTTTGGCTGAGTGAGCTTTGACGACTTGGCTTTTTTTGCACAAGATAAAAACAATGTCTTACCTGCTCTGTAGGGGTATAGTCAGGTTGCTTAACTATATGGACTCGGTCTAAAAAACTGAAAATATAAAAAACAATTGGTTAAAACTTCAAGAATGGTATTAATTTCATTCATTTTGTTATGCTTTGTGGCCTATCCACCTTAGGCAGAAAATATTTGCATAATAAGGGGCCCAAGAGGGCCTGTGTTACTCCACTGGCTGAAATATGTCCAATGTATTTCATTTTCTATGATGTTCTTTATCCTTTAATACAAATATTTTTGAAATTTCATTATCAGGAAATCGACATTTGCAATTCAAAATTTCAATTATAACAATTTTGCTGTCTATTGAGTTGTTAAATAAGCTCTCCCCCATTTCTTCTACATATAACTTTATCTTGAACTTCTTGTAATCAACCAACTGAGCATGTGATATAAACAACAAGTCTTATATCCAATTAAAGTCTGAAGTATAAGGGACTTAATTCATTTGTATGACAATTTTACCAAATAGTAAGTTGTCACTCTCACACCATAAATCCAACAAGTTCATTTATTTGCCATATAGGGAAAAAAATCCTGGCTTTCTGTCTTTCATTGCCACAATGTTTTGCACCCTGTTTTTAAACTTCAATCATCTTCTGCAACATATTTCAACTAGGACCAGTTTAAAATTTGTTGTCTGAGAACAGGTTAACTGATTCCCACACAATCCTGCATGTTCATGCAACTCCCAAAAGCTTTGATACAAGCATTATCCTCATTTGCCATATTGGTTTCAATCCCAAAAGACAAAGATTTTTAAATTACTTCATTCATTTTTGACCAGTCCAAAAGTTTGTTGTGCGACAATGAGTTAATACTTTTATTCTTATCATCAACCAACTTTGCAAGTCAGTATCAAGAAGATAGACATACGCCTTCACACACACAACAAGACACAGACCCATGACAACAGCTTGCTAGCCTTCAACCAGTGGAGAGAAAACAAGACAAGCAATCTCTTCCTTTTGTCTTTCTGTTTTCTACCAAATGTAACATTTGGTGGGTGGATTTTTTTTAAAAAAATAAATTCACTTTTCACCCACACTTTGATTTTTCAACTGCAACTACTTTGTCTAAAAAGATGTTGTCGAGTAAGGGGTTGAAGTCTCAGTAATATTCAAATTGATTCCAGAATAAGTTAGAAGATGCAATATCTTTACAACATAGTCATATCTTTTCATCAAAATGGACAAGAAGTTTTTATATTTCTTTTTACATTTAAGCATGGAAAATCATGTGAAACTTATAGAAGAAAAATAGAAATGCAAAATTGATTCATCCATTGGTTTCTGAGAAGAAGATTTCCAAAGTTTTAACCATATAATCCACACCCATTAAAGCCGTATTTTTCATCCGATCTTAATTCTTTTAAGGAATCTGATAAACGGTCACCCAATGAGCATTCCTGTAAAATTCGGTTGAAATTGATCAATTGGTTTCTTAGAAGATTTTTAAAGTTTTTACCATAAATGGAAATTAGCCTTGCCCATTAAAGCCGTATTTTTCATCTTATTTCTTTGAGGAATCTTAAAAGCCCATTTAAGCCATGTTTTTCATCTAATCAAAATTCTTGAAAGGATGAGATATAGGGTCACCCAAAGATCATTCCAAGGGTTGAAATCCATCAATTGGTTTCTGAGAAGAAGATCTTTAAAGGTTTCTCCATATATGGAATTAGCCCCGCACATTAAAGCCATGTTTTTCATTCGCTCAAAATTCTTTGAAGGAATCTGATAAAGGGTAACCCGAGGACCATTCCTGTGAAATTTGGTTGAATCTGTTCAGTACTTTCAGGGGAGAAGATTTTTAAAGTAAAAATATCCGGACGGACCCATGACAGACGCAACGCCATGACCATAGTTCGCTGGCTTTCAGCCAGTGGAGCTAAAAGTTGAGTCTAATTAATTTAAAATTTATCCATAATATGTAGTAGTAATATATTATGCTCTAGACAAGCCTGCTTGAACAGTACATTTCAGAGTAGGGATGGTTGGAAATCACTGTAATAATGTATAACACTAGTTTGCCCATCAGTAGGGAATTTGTTTGTTTCAAGTTTGTTGCAAGCCTAGCACCAACTTGTGCTACAATACTGATATACCTGTGTATCTTAAATGGCTTATATTCAAGTTAATTGGAAGATTTTATAAGATTAATTTCACCTTGTCTCTCAAGTAGTTAAACAAGTGCCATTAGCATTATGCGCTTAGAAATCCAAGACAAAAATTAAAGTCTGCATATAAGATCTTATCCCTAACGCCCGTCATGCTGAACCTGGAACATTCTTGTTTTCACGGGATTTAGACAGAGATGATCAGTCTGCACCCCTGAAAGCTTGATTTATTCATACAATCAACTTTCAAAGAAATCCCTAAAAATCAGGCCCTCCAATGCTTTCAACCATTTGATTTTCAATTCTGAAGGATTTTATTGAGCAAGACAAGGGTTAACGCCCCAGGTTTTAGAAAAAGACCATTTCAAATTATTTGCAATGAGCCAAAGACTTCTAAATTAAGTTAATCTTTGAAAATCCTAAAGTTTTTACATCAAACCTATGTAGGTACGAAATTTGTTTACTTTATACAATATGGTCTCTTAAAATCAATGCGCATTAATATGTTTTCAGCTAAAAAACATAAAAAGTTTGCAATCTATCTTTGCATAGAAGAGAAGGGTTTTTACATTAAGCTAAATATATCACACATGTCAACTCTGATGTTGTAAATCTAAAATTAGAAACAACACCTCAGATTTACACTGTTCAGCTTCTATATTTCACCTTTGAGTCTAACTGTAGAATATTAGTCATTCAAAACACTTGTATTATACTGTGCTTTCACTACCATCCTTTACACGTCCAGTATCATGTATTAGACACAAAAACATGTCTAGTTAAATTTAACCCTTGTCATGCTATATAAATTACTTTTCTTAATTGCTGTAAAACTAAAGGGCTGAAAGCACTGATAGAACTTGCTGTTCAAAAATCAGTATTTCTTTTAGAAATTAGTTTCATAAACAACTCTGGCAAAAAAATTACAAGCAGGAGGTGTAGGGCAAGATCAGACTGAACTTATGTGCAGGCTGATCTTGGTCTGCATCTCCTGCCAAAACCGGAATATTCCGGGTTTAGCATGACAAGGGTTAATATTTAACTGCTGGCAATCAAAAAATCTCTTGATCAAACAAACTTTTCATTTAGACTCATAGAGAAATACTGATATCTGATGTTAACCTTTTCCCATTCAACCCTGATTTTTATGTCCCTGTGAAATTATACTTGAGAAAACATTTTGGAAAATGAAGAAACTGTTTGTAACAAGCAACTTCTTTTCTGCTACCCCTTTGAATTTGGACAAGTTAAAAATTTTGAAATGGTTAATTCAATGCATTTCGTATGATGGACAATCAAAATGTCATAAGTACAGCTGTTCTTCTAATGGCATGTAGGTTGCTGACCAAGAACACCCTACCAACTATGCTGTTTCTTTCAAAATAATGATGATATCCCTATTAACCCATTCCCACACAATGACGCCTTTTTACGTCCCTCAAGAAAATAGTTTGGGATAACATTGTGGAAAATGAGGAAATTGCTTCTACCTCAAAATCTAAAGATTTCATTCCATCAACTAAACAAGATGTATGTGTGAAACACAATGCCCCCACCATACATGAGGGTTTTTTTGGCATTTGACCTTGGTATATGACCTTGACCTTATCACATGACCCCAACCTTGACATGAGGAGATGCATGTTATGAAGATGCATCATCATGCCAAATATGAGCATTGTATCTTGATTATCTTGAATAGGCTGGTAGTAATTGTTAAGCTTTTTGGAAAAGTTTTGCAGGAAGACAGATAGACCGATGATGGACAGAGAGACATATAACCGTAAAACAATATGTCCCCGATCTTTGATGCGGGGGCATAAAAATGTCGCCTGCAACTTCTTTCAATTTGCATCAGTGTGCCCTGATGTCCGTATTTTTTGGGGGGTAGAAACCACTGTGGACAATAAAGAGACTGCTTGCTACAAGCAATTTCTTCATTGTCCAAAATGTTTTCAACGTCTTCTTTTCTTGATGGACGTAAATGAGCATAACTGTATGGGCTAAAACACTTTGCATTTCAAGAAGGGCAAATTTTTCCATGACCGTTCACAAAGTAACAGAGTTGACCATTATCACCATACTAGGAACTAACAATAATCAAAGGACAATATAAATTGTCCTGAATAAACACTTCATTGGGCAGACATAATTTTGGTGTGGGAGGATTCATTAGCATCTGCAAAAAAAGGCTTACTCACTCCATCTAACTTCAAATATGACAAATTGAAACAGCATTGATAAAAGACATTTATTTCAAATTGCTTAGTCTTCTAAAAGCCAAGCGCAACATATAACTATAGGCACTTGAAATGTGTTGCACCAAGACAGCATTATAACAAGCAATTTCTTCATTTTCAACATTGTTTTTAAACGCCTTTTAACTCTTGTCATACTGAACTCCGAATATTCCTGTATTAGGAGGAGGTATATAGACCAAGATTAGGCTGCACATAATGTGCAGTCTGTTCTTAGTCTGCACAACCTGCTTGTACCTTTGAAGCCAGAGTTGTTTAAAAGATAAATTTTCTAAATGAATATTAACCAAGAATAAGTGATTCCAGAGTTTTCAGCCCTTTGAACTACAAATGGAATTCTGTAGATAATTTTAACCCATTCCAACTCAATCCCTCCTTTTTACGCCCTTCAAGAAAAAAGCTTTGAGAAACATTGTGGAAAATGAAGAAATTGCTTGTATCAAGCAATTTCTTCATTATCCACAATGTTTTCTATCCAAAAAGGTGAAAAAATTTAAAAATCCATCAACTTGAAATTGACGTCTGCATCTTCTTTCAATTTGGACCAGTCTAAAATTTTGTTAAGTGGGAATGGGTTAATCAGCATGACAAGGGTTAACCTTGAGAGGCATAAAAAACAATATTGTAAGGGAATGGATTAAACTTTATTATCTGAGAAAGAGTAATATCACCAACAAATGCTTCAAAAGTGGACCTAATGAAGTCAATTTTTTTCAGGTATATCACTTCATTTTCTGAAATTCAAAAACAAAAAGGCGTGGCCATATTTTATTGCTTTCTGCTGCTGAGGGATGACTCACTGTTCCAGGCATTTTACTACAGAACTCTACGAGAACTTAACCCTTGTCTGATTTAACCAATTACCAAACGGCAAAATTTTAGACTGGTCCAAATTGAAAGGAGTTGCAGACGACAATTTACAGTCAATGAACTTTTAGATATTTTTTTCTTTCTGGGTATAAAACATTGTGTAAAATGAAGAAATTGTTTGTGACAAGCAATTTCTTCATTTTACACAATGTTTCCTCAGTTGTTGAGAGGGTATTAACCCTTGTCATGCTGAATACAGAATATTCCTGTTTTGGCAGGAGGTATAGACAAAGGTCAGCCTGTACATAAGTGCAGTCGGACCTTAGTCTAGAATATTCTAGTTTTGGCAGGAGGTATAGACAAAGATCAGCCTGCACATAAAGGCAGCCTGATCTTAGTCTAGATCATCTGTTTGTTCCTTTAAATTCAGATTAGCTTATGAACATTTTTAAACTGTTCAAAATAGATACTGAACCACTAATACAGTTCTTTCATCTCTTTGAATTCATATAAATTTGCAAAATCAGCATGACAAAAGTTAAAGTGATGACACCTAAAGAAGGAAACTTGGTCTCCTAAGATTTTCCCATTACCAGGTAGCAAAATTTTAGACTGGCCCAAATTGAAAGGGGTTGCAGACGACAATTTAAAGTTTATGAAACTTTTGACTGTTTCAACTTTCTGGGTAAAAAACATTGTGGAAAATGAAGAAATTGCTTGTAACATGCAATTTCATTTTTTTTTTTTTCAAGGATATTTTCCAAAGCCTTTTCCATGGGGGCTTCTAAAAGCGTCAATTGATTTGGAATGGGTTAAATATAATTGGATCTTTGATCTAATATCAGACACTTAGGTTTCAGACTCACTTCTTTACATTAGGACCCAGGTTGTATAATTTTTAAGTCTCAATTCACTTTTAACCCATTCCCACACAATCCTGCTTTTTGATGGCCCTCATGGAAAAAAAATCTTTCAAAATATTATGGAAAAAGAAGAAATTGCTTTTCATGGGCAATTTTTACAAAAAGACAAAGATTTCAATCAATTTCACCAACTTAAACGATTATCTGAAACTTCTTCCAATTTGGATTAGTGTAAATTTTGTCTTCTGGTTATAGATTAATCAATATTAAAGGTATCTTGGACCTCGGATTTTAACCCATTTCAAAACAACAAAAATTTGGACAGGTCCAAATTGAAAGAAGTTGCAGGCAACATTTGAAATGAGTGTAATTTGAAAAATATTGACTGAATATGGTAAAAAATATTGTTGGAAAAGGAGAAACAGCTTGATACAAACCATTTCTCCTTTTTTCACACAATTTTCCTTATCAGAATTATACAGAGGTGTCAAAAGGCAATAGGGTTAATAAATACTGGGGCATTTATGATCATATTCACAAAGCCTAATTGTTCAAGTCAAATCAAATTTCTCCAAACAAGGGCTTTGATAGAACAAATCAGAAGTCTCAAGTCTGCCAATAAGAGCCCTTGTAAGGGATTCAAAACATGACATGTTGATTTAGACTGGATGGTGATTACGAACTTAAGTTTTCATGTTTGCATTAAACATTGCAGCAATGCATTTTCGAGGTCAGGCCTTAGAACTAAGAATAATCAACAGCAAACAGAAATTGCAAAGAAAATTGTACAAAACATACAATATTAGTCGATTGGGGCATTACACTGCCCTAACTATGTCAAGTCTGGTGGTACTACACAAATTACAAAACATACAGTAATGTGTGATCTATATTGGGTTCTGTGATGCTATTTTTAGAACTGCCTCTATAAATAATGAATTTTTGCTTGTAGTCTCTCCCGACACACACACAGAGCTTTCCTGTCTTCCATAGCAACTTGATTCTCTAACATCAGTGTGAATCAATGACAACATTTCTGATTATCATATTGATGGTTTAGATCTAGTTGTTTAAAGTGGTAACTAGGGCTTTCATAAAGTCAAACTATAAGCCTGATTTGATTTGTCTGAACCTTTCCCATGCTGAAAAAAGAACTGCCTTGAAATCAAAGGACTGAAAACAGTGGAGGGCCCGATTGTTTGAATATCAAATTTGGCAAAACTAGCTTGAAAAGGTCAGACAGGTGGTATAGACCAAACTCAGACTGCGCATATGCAGGCTCATTTTTGTCTGCACATACTGCCAACCCCCGTTCTAGAACTTGTCTGGAACTGAAAGAACTTATTGTATAGGTATTAGGACTTATGTTGAACTGCTAGAACTTAAGGTATAGAACTTGCTACAGGTTCAAGAACTTAAGTTTTAGAACTTTTTTTCTTCATTCCTAGAACTTCAGTTCTATAACCTCATAGTTTTTTAACTTTGGTTCTAGAACCTACAAAGTTCTAGAACTTGGTTCAAAAACTTTCCACCGTCATAGCACAGTCAGTAGCGCATCAGACTCCCAATTTTCAACTATGGGATGCCATGAGTTCGATCCACGGCGGCGGCACATATCCTTTCCGACTTTTGTCTCTCACCAATGGGTGGATAATTATTAACCTAGGTCAGATAGTAGATGGAGGCTAGGAAATGATGTAGTGGTAGTACTGGTGCGAGAAATACCAGAAATCTGTTGTTACCACGATATGACTGAAATACTGTTAAAGTGGAGTTTAACCTATTCAATCAATCAATCAAAAACTTTCCAAGTCCTAGAGCTTAAGTACAAAACGACGAATGTTCTAGGACTTTAGGTTCAAGAACCTTCAAGTTATTGTTCTTTTGACCTTTTTATATATAGTTTTCACACCTTTAAATTGGATTGCACAGATGATGAATGGAATTGATTTAGATACTATTTGCTCCTTAAGTTCTTGTTATTAAATCACAATCATTTATAAATTATACAATAATCATTTATTGACTGAATGAATGGGGTTGAATGCAACTTTAAACAGTATTTCATTAACACTGCAGTGGCTGGAGCACCTAACCATGGTTTCTGGTATTTCTCCCACCAGTACTACCACAACATCCTTTCTGAGCTTCTAGCTGTTCATCCCAATAAAGTTTATGATTATCTACCCTCTGGTGGAAGACAAATGTACAAAAGGATATTCGCTGCAGCATGCTCCTTGGTATGGAGTCCTACGCTCTACCACTGCGCTATGGCCATGGTCTACACAATAATCAAATTAATTTTTTATTTAAAATGTATGCTATTTGACCTCAGCAATCCCTACAGTTTTTCAACTACTGTATTTGGAATGTTTAACCCTTTCCCGTTTTATGAAATTTTAGACTGGTCCAATTTGAAAGAGGTTGCAGACGACAATGAATAATGCATGCAATTTGAAATCTGACCATCCTATGTGGTAGAAAATATTGTGGGAAAAGGAGAAATTGCTTGTAACAAGCAATTTCTCCTTTTCCACAATGTTTTCTCAAGTATAAAATCACAGAGACGTAAAATCCCGGGTTTGTCCAGGAAAGGGTTAAATAACATCATCTTTATCTGGTTCAAGGCCTTGGTCTGGTACTTTGATCCAAGCTTCTGTTGTAGCTGATCATCCAAGCTTTTTTGGTGATCTAGGTAAATCAAAGTGATAAGTGATTAAGAAAGGTAGTTTCTATATGGCAAGGTTTATATAAATCTTAAAATTTCACTGATCATTTCACCTACAAATATCTAAAAGCTTTCTGCATTAAAGTTGTAACTCGAAGAAAAAAATCTTAGTTTTGGAATTGGTTCTAGAACTGGTTCAAGAATGTTAAATGGCAGTTGAGGAGCTAAAAGTCTTAAAACAAGTTCTTGAACAATGAGGTCAATTTCTCCTTTTCCACAATGTTTTCTCAAGTATAAAATCACAGAGACGTAAAATCCCGGGTTTGTCCAGGAAAGGGTTAAATAACATCATCTTTATCTGGTTCAAGGCCTTGGTCTGGTACTTTGATCCAAGCTTCTGTTGTTGCTGATCATCCAAGTTTTTTTGGTGATCTAGGTAAATCAAAGTGATAAGTGATTAACCCTTTCCTGTTCAAATACGGGATTTTACGTTCCTGTGATTTTATACTTGAGAAAACATTGTGGAAAAAGAAGAAATTGCTTGTTACAAGCAATTTCTCCTTTTTCCACAATATTTTCTACCACATAGGATGGTTTCATTTCAAATAGCATCCAGTTTTCATTGTCGTCTGCAACCTCTTTCAATTTGGACTAGTCGAAAATTTCCAAAAACAGGAAAGGGTTAAAAAAGGTAGTTTCTATATGGCAAGGTTTATATAAATCTTAAAATTTCACTGATCATTTCACCTACAAATATCTAAAAGCTTTCTCTGCATTAAAGTTGTAACTCGAAGAAAAAAATCTTAGTTTTGGAATTGGTTCTAGAACTGGTTCAAGAATGTTAAATGGCAGTTGAGGAGCTCAAAGTCTTAGAACAAGTTCTTGAACAATGAGGTCTTTAACTTCCATTTAAAGTTCTTGAACATTCAGTAACTTTTTCAAGAACTAGATTAGAAAACATTGCAGGAAATAAATAAATTGCTTTTTATAAGCAATTTCTGCATTTTTCACAAAGCTTTCTCATAATACTGTTTTCTTGAAGGGCATCAAAAAGTGGCATTATGTGGTGATGGGTTAAACCAATTATGCTTTGTTGTTTTGTTACCTGTTTCAATGTCTTTCATTTAACCCATTCCCATACTATGATGCTTTTTGACACCCCTTAAGAAAAACATTTGGGAAAACATTGTGTAAAATGTAGAAATTGCTTGCAACAAGCAATTTCTTCATTTTTGACAATGTCTTCTACCCAGAAACTTGAAAAAAAAAAAAAAAAACACTAATAATTCATAACATTTAACTCATTCCAACAGAACAAAATTTTACACTGGTCCAAATTGAAAGAGGCTGCAGACAACAATTGCAAATTGATGGAATTTTTATAATTTTATCATTTTTGATAAAAAACATTGTGGATAATGAAGAATTGCTTGATACAAGCAATTTCTTCATTTTAAATTGTCATCTGCAACTTCTTCAATTTGGGCCAGCCTTAAAATTTGGAATGGGTTAAGAAAGTGTTAATTAAAATAAGGCATGTGAATGATAGTCTTTTTTCAATAACCCCTTTGATATCCTGATAACTAATCCTTGAGAATTGGAGGATCAGAATAGCTTCATACTTGAGGACAGACCATTTTTTATTGGGGGTATAACCAATTTGAAGGGAGGATCCAGGGAAATTTCCTAGTCTCCCACACCTTAATATAATATTCTGACATACAAAGTAAAAATTGATTTTCCGAATATTCCCAGTGCAGGCTCTGTTATTACAGAAACCAAATATAGACTCAAAACAAGCCATTCAACGGTGTTTGTTGCTAAAAACAGCTGGCTGGAGGTGACTTGTTGCCATAACCGTCCTGCAGGGTGTTGATGGGAAGAGGAAGTCAGAACGTTTTAAGTTAGTTAGGGAGAATACTTTTAAAGTTGTCATAAGTGCCTATTCAATAGTTACACATCAACAAAGCTTTCCATCTTCTGAAAATCAGCATTTATTATAGCTAATAGAGTACTGTCTTGTATATAGCTCAATTTTTCCATTCCATGTTTTCAAGTGCGAAAACTGCATTCAATATGGCTTATTCTACCAAGTCAAACTTGTACAAGATTCTTACACGAATTAAGCATAATTATGTGAAATTTAATGGCTCTGTTGTTCCCAATTTTATCAATTTTTTAGTTGATAAATGTCAAACTTTACCCAAGAAATTGTTCAATGATGTTGCAGAGTTGGAAACTCTATAAGGACAGAACAAGGATAACCATTATTCAGCAACACCTCTTGTTGTCACATACTTCTCAAGAAGTGAAGGTCCTTAAGTCAAGAAGTGTAAACTCTGAATTGGTCTGGAAGGGAGGGTCAAGGTGGCACACCAGACCATATTCAGCCATAATCTCTAGCTTTGTTACTGTCCAAGAATGATTGATCCTTTGTGCTCTAGATCATACTACAGACAAGAGGTCTTAAATACAACAGTCTAATTACTTGTTAAAATTGCAATTTCTCAAAAAAATCTAACATTATTGGCACTCAAAAGAATGGTCTCAATGAGACAATTCTAATGAGTACCAACAACATAGAATTTACAGGAGAAAAGTTGAAATCATCAAAATTGAAATCAAAGTAACAGACTGTATCTGAAGCTGTGAGAGACGCTGTTTGTCTAGCAACATGACAGAACATTGGAGACAAGCCAGTTTACTGATTTTATTCCTGGTTCCGGCTCTTTGATTGCTTTTACTCTTTACCAGACAAATAGCATTGAGTGCTTATCAGGTAGTTGTTTGCACAGCTTATGCCACTGTCAACAATATTTCACTTTTATTTAACCCATTCCCACACAACAAAATTTTAGACCGGTCAAAATTGAAAGAATCGGCAGACAACAATTTCAAATTGATTGAATTTTGAATTCTTTTATCTTTTTGGACAAAAAATATTGTGGATAATGAAGAAGTTGCTTGATTTAAGCAATTTCTTCATTTTCCACAATATTTTCCAAAGCCTATTTCTGTAGACGCGTAAAAAGGAGGGATTGTGTGGGAATGGGTTAAATTGAGACAGTTTAACACTATATAGTGATCTAAAGAAGGGCATAACAATTTTTTTTTTTCTTCTGTGATTTCAATATAAATATGTATATTTTGACGATGGAGTGCCGACCTGACAAGCGGTTGGACTGGAAATCAAATCCGCAACACCCGACTTCTCTCATGAATGCATCCACTACTTTAATCACTGAGCTACCCAGAACTCTGTAAAAGGCAAGAGGCTGGTTACAGTGGTAGGTTTAAATCCTACTAATTGTCTATGGAAAACTGGTTTCCTCAAAACATGAAAGCTGTATTCAAAATGCATCTAGCCAGTGGTCTTCTTTCCTTTCAATTACAGACCTACCATTAACTCTTGTCATGATGAATAAAATCCTTGATCAGAAATGCCTTAAAGGCGGATGGCACTGTAGGTCTGGTTATCAGGGTCAATATTTAGTTTGGAAATTGATCTTTTGGACAATTCTGGCTTACAGTAGACTAAGAGCAGACTGCAGGCTCATCTTCTAAAGCCTACTGCCAATTCCAGGTTCGGCATGACAAGGATAAAACAATGCTAGAAAGAATCAACCAACTTTCTAAGAATCAACTAACACTTAACTTAACCCAATATCAATAGACATAACTTTAAACAGATCCAAATTCAAAGAAGTTGCAGACAGCAATTTACAATAAATGAAATTTTAAAAGTCTTGTCTTTTGAGGTGGAAAACTTTGCAGATAATGAAGAAATATTTTCTGAAGCCTTTATCTAGAAGGGTGTAAGAATGTGGGAATGGGTTAAGGGGTGTAATTTATCATCTTTGAGAGCTAAGAGTTAAATCATATGATAAACAGTTTTCTTTATTCAATCATAGAAGCTCTTTTGTGCTGATTCATCTATTAGCATTTTCCAATATTGACTCTCCTTAGTTCGGCACAAGTTTTTACTTGTTTCCAAACCCACTGAAAGGCAACAAAATTTCTGACTGGACTAAGGGCTGTAGATGACAATTGACCAATCACTGATGTCAATCAAGGAATCAACCGACCAATCAAATCATTAATTCACTCTGCACTTGATCTTCAACTCCCACATTGGTCGCCATTTTTCGATAACTTTTTTGTTGGTTTGGTGTGACTTAAACGTTTTAACTTCAGCTTATTCAAGCTGTAGTTACGATGTTTAGGTCACCAACAAACGATTTTACTTTTTTGTTGCATCCTACTGGCCATAGATATTGAAGTCAGTGGGCGGTGCCATCAATAGGTCGATTGCGAATCTGTTCTAAGTTTAGTCTACAATGTACAGACACTTCAAACAGTATCGCAATTACCACTGTAGTATTCTTCAAGGGGAACAACAGTGCCAAGTTATATTAAAATCTATCAGTTCATGTAGAAGATTAAAACAGTATCGCAATTATTCTTCAAGGGGAACAACAGTGCCAAGTTATATTAAAATCTATCAATTCATGTAGAAGATTAAAGTTTCCTTAAAAGAGGGAAGGGGGTTGTTGTTCAAAATGACCCCTTTTACAGAAATTTCTAAGGGTCAAAACAGTTTGAAGGTCAAACCCCCCTTTACCAGTCAAACACAAACTCTGCATTATTAGCTCCGCTGTTTTCAGAGAAAACCTGAGGTATTGCTATAGCCTTGGTGTTGTCATAGTTGTTGTTGTTGTCATTGTCGTGTGAAAACTTTGTCATTTTGTGATATCTCTGGTTCTACTAAAGGCATTCACTTGAAACTTAGCACACATGTTCACTATCAAAAGACCAACCAATGCTATCAAGGGGGGATAATTCTAGATGCATTTTGTCCACTATCCAGCACCAAATAGCCGAGCGTAGGCACCCGTAGGCGGTGCTCTTGTTAATTATTACATTTATTCAGGTTCAAGGTCTCCAGTGAGAGAATCCCAACCATGTTCAGTCCATTTCTTATCTTGACACCTAGTTTTAACAAATTACTGGCCCAACATTGATAAATGACCTTCACCTTTCAACAAACTGATGCCTGTCACTGCAAGGCACCTGTGTACCACATAATGAGCCATGTATCTTTGGTGTTTGAATAACAGCAAAATGTTAAGATTTTGCGTTAAGTTTACTGCTATCAAAAATACAGACGGACATCATAAAACAAAATACCCCCCATTGAATGATTGATTGATTGATTGATTAAGTAGCGTTGAAAACCACTTTTTACAGTACTTTGGTCATATGTACTCTAACCATGGGTTCCTGTTATCACACTACAGTGGCTTAGTGCAAAAACATCATAAGTGTCTATACAAAGTATAGACACTTATGACGTTTTTACACTAAGCTATCAACTAGTACTTCAAACCCTCCATCTGCTCATCCCGATTTTGGTTAACAAACATCAGACGAGATTGTCAGGTATCAAACCCAGGACCCAATAAATGGTTTTGTTCTTGTGTTCTAATATTAATGTTGTCTGCAAACTATTAGGAATTGGATGAGTCTAAAATGTTATCATTCAGTAATAGGTTAATTGTATCCGCCTGACTCCAGAATATTTTTGAATTGGATGGTAGCAAAGACAAAGATTGGTCTGCATATAAATGTTATCTGATCTTTGTCTACATTCCTTCTGGCATCTAATTCAGCAGCATACTTAGGATTAACCAAAACCCAGACAATATTCTTCAGACTTATCCAAATTTGAAAATGTTGTAGACAATAAAGATAACTAAATTGAAAACTGAGAGAACATAGGGTGACAACAGGGAGGCAAAAGGAGAAATCGCTTGTAACAATCAATTCCTCATTTTGTCACAATGCTATCACTATTCAGTACATGGAAACATGATTGTGAGGTAAGTGGTTAAACCTTTCCAGTTTTTTGAAATTTTAGACTGTTCCAAATTGAAAGAGGTTGCAGACGACAATAAAAATAAGATGCAATTCGAAATGAAACCATCCTATGTGGTAGACAATATTGTTGGAGGAGAAATTACTTGTTACAAGCAATTTCTCATTTTTCGACAATGTTTTCTTAAGAATACAGCCACAGAGACACAAAATCTCAGGTTTGAACAGGAAAGGGTTAATCTAAGTAGGTGTTGGGGTGTGTTTACCCTGGAACCTCTCCACTGTTTATCAGGGCAAGTGCAAATAATTACAATATTGACCTATGTCTAAAAATAGCTAAAATGTTACTATAAATAGAAACCATTTAACACACTTGAATACAGTTGATTGGTGTGTTTGGGGAAATTCAATAAGTGGATTATGATTTATGTTCTGAACTCTTTACTTTAGAATTAAAGAATTTGAAATAAAACTTGATGGATCTGATTTACATTGAGTCTTTAACCCTTTCCCATTTTTTGAAATTCTATACTGGTCCAAATGAAAAGAGGTTGCCAATGACAATTAAAAGTGGATGCAATTTGAAATTAGATCATCATGTGGTAGAAAAAATTGTGGGAAAAGCAAAATTGCTTTTTAAAAGCAAATTCTTCATTTTCAACAATGTTTTCTCTAGTATTAAATCGCAGCAACGTAAAATCACGGGTTTGTACAGGAAAGGGTTAAAACACTATCAACATCTTTCCAGTCTCATCAGGTCACATTTGATTGACTGTTGTGCTACCATACATACTTTAGTTCTGATTTAACCTTTTTTTCCCTTGTTTAGAATACATTTATTGCATGATTATTTTCATTAGATATGCAAATGAGCACTACAGCATACTATGCTTGTAGTTACAAAAGTTTTACAAAAGATTTTTCTGTCCGAAAACTGCTGACATGGCGGGCCACGTCCACTATTTCATATATGGCATTTCCACTTTAATATCAACCCATTACCAGATAACAAAATATTAGACTGGCCCCAATTCAAAGGAGTTGCAGACCACAATTCAAAGTTCACGAAATTCTAGAATTTTGCAACTTTCTGGGTAGAAAAAATTGCTTGTTGCCAGCATTTTTTTCATTTCTATGATTTTTTTCCCAATACCCCGATTTCTATAGAAGTGTCAAAAGGCATCACTGTGTGGGAATGGGTTAAACATTATTATTTGGAAATTTTAGACTAGTCCAAATTGAAAGAGGTTGCAGAAGACAATGAAAACTGGATGCCATTTGAAATGAAACCATCCTAGGTAGTAGAGAATGTTGTGGAAAAAGGAGAAATGGCTTGTTACAAGCAATTTCTTCTTTTTCCACGATAATTTCTCGAGTATAAAATCACAGGAACGTAAAATCCTGTATTTGAACAGGAAAGGGTTAAACATTATTATTTGGACAATTTATGGCCAGTAATATGTAGCCAGTAACAAAAAGTAAAATGGTTGGACAATGAACTAAACATCCTTACTACAGCTTGAATTAGCAAACAGGACATGTTTGTTTGTTTGTTTGTTTGAATGGGGTTCAACTCTGCTTTTAACAAATTTCAGTGATATTACAGCACCTGGAGAACCTAACAATGGATTCCTGGTATATCTAATACCAGTACTACCATTACAACCTTTCCTAGGCTTCAGCTGCTATCCCACTAAGGTTTACATTTTTTATCCACCTATTTGTGAGAGACAAATGTCGTAAAGGATATGTGCTGCCGGGGATCGAACCAACAACAACCCGTAATTGAAGGTTGGAAGTCTGATACACTACCAACTGCACTATGACGGCAGCTAACCAAAGTCGAGTCATGCTGTTTAAAAGTGTTTACAAAACTATGTTTATCTTTTGCTTTACAATCCCTGGATTCAAATACCTGATGTTTTTACACTTGAGAAAACATTGTGGAAAAGAAATTGCTTGTAACATAAATTTCTATTTTTTCCATAATATTTTTTTCTCTACTGAATGAATATTTCTTTTTTAAAAAAAAAAAAAAGATGTGTTTGTGAAACACAATGCCCTGCAACAGGACTAAATATTTGGCCTTGGTATGTGACATTGACCTTATCACATGACCTTGACATGAGGAGATCCATATTATGGAGATGTATCATCATGCCAAATATGAGCATTGTGTCTTACATAGGCTGGTAGTAATTGGCAATGCTAAGTTTTTTGTTAAGTTTTGCAGACAGGATGGACGGAAAGACTGGATGACGGACAGACAGACGGACGGACAACAGTAAAATAATATGCCCCTGATCTTTTGATGCGGGGCATAAAAATCTTTGTCTCTCAGGGTAGAAAACACTGAAAGAAAAGAGGAAACTACAAGCATTAATTTTCAATGTTTTACCTCTCCTGAAGCTTTTTCTTGAAGGTAAAAAAAGCAAGATTTTGTGTGCCTGGCTTTAGCCCTAATGTACTGTTAAATCAATTCCCACACCACAGAATTTTATACTGGTCCAAATTGAAAGAAGCTGAAGACGACAATTTCAAATTGATGCAATTTTAAATTCTTTCTCATTTTTGGATAGAATACATTGAGAAAAATGAAGAAATTGCCTGTATAATGCAATTTCTTAATTTGCCATAATGTTTTCAAAGCTGTTTTCTTTAGGGGGTGTAAAAAGGAGGGATTATGTGGGAATGGGTTAAGTTGTGTAAGTAATTCAAAGACCTGCATTAGCCAGGGACAAATACACTACCATTATTTGTATAACACTGAATTAGAAATTTGGACCTATTGTACCACATGAAAGGGGTAATTAAACATGGACAAACTGTAATTAATATGTTACTTGACGAGAAAGTTTTAGACTGAAGTCAATTGAAAGTTTTTGGTAACAAATTTTCAAATAATGTTTAAGATGAAAATAAAAAAAAAACTATCAAAACTACCTTGTAAGCAAGAAAAAAAAAATGTGAGAAGAAGGAAAAAATAGCATTTTGCCTTTTCCAAAGAAAATGTCTTCTTAGAAAAAGAAATCTGTCCATCAAAATAAGGTGTTGTACAGTAATGGAATAATCTACTTTTTACAAAAAGACTGCAATTTTGGTATTTAACCTATCATGCTGAATAGAATCACATTAACCCTTTCCCGTTCAAATACGGGATTTTACGTTCCTGTGATTTCATACTCAAGAAAACATTGTGGAAAAAGAAGAAATTGCTTGTAACAAGCAATTTCTCCTTTTTCCACAATATTTTCTACCACATAGGATGGTTTCATTTCAAATGGCATCCAGTTTTCATTGTCGTCTGCAACCGCTTTTGATTTGGACTAGTCTAAAATTTCGAGAAAAAGGAAAGGGTTAAATCAAAATGTCGAAAAAGCTCCAATTGTGGATCAATAATTCTCTTTTAAGTTACCCTTGCTTAAAAGGGACAAACAGGTGGATTAGACTAAGATCAGACTGCACACAAGTGCAGATTGATCTTTGACTTTACTTTCTGCAAGGGCAAAATATTCCGGTTTCAGGATGACAGGTGTTAAAAAAACTTAATTTTGTGCCTTTGTTAGTCTTTATTTTCCTAAAACTTTCATTGCATAGGTAAGTGAAGAGTAAATATCAAGTATTACAGAAAACATTAAAGCAAGACAATATTACAAGCAATTTTGTTTGTTTGAATAGGGTTTAACCCATTCCCACTTGACAAAATTTTAGACTTGTCCAAATTCAAAAAAGATGCAGACGACAATTTCAAGTTGTTGGATTTTTTTTTTTTCACCTTTTTGGATAAAAACATTGTGAATAATGAAGAAATTGCTTGATACAAGCAATTTCTTCATTTTCCACAATGTTTTCCAAAGCTTTTTTCTTGAGAGGCGTAAAAAGGAGGGATTAAGTTGGAATGGGTTAATGCACATTTTAACATTATTTCAGTCACAGAGAGGCAGCTGGAGCATCTAACCATGGATTCCTGGTATTTCTCACACCGGTACTACCACTACATCCTTTCAAAACCTTCAGCTACTCATCCAACTTATATTTGCTGTGACTGGGGATCAAACCCTGGACCTCATGATTGAGACTCCAATGGCCTATGGCAGTGGCCCTTTATCTTCAAATGCTTTTCTTAACCCTTGTCATGCTGAACCCGGAATATTCCGGTTTTGGCAGAAGTTGTAGACTAAGATCAGACTGCACTTTTGTGCAGGCTGATCTTAGTCTACACCTCCTGCTTGTACTTTTCCTGCCAGAGTTGTTTATGAAGTTGATTTCATAAGGAAATATTGATTTTTGAACAAAAAGTTCTATCAGTGCTTTCAGCCCTTTGATTTGACAGCATTTCAGTAAGGTAATTTATACAGCATGACAAGGGTTAAAATCTTTCAGGAGTAGTCTAAAAAGTCAAGATTTATGAAGAGAGTCAGTCCAATTTTAACCTGCTTTTGGTCTTTTGAATGTTTTCACTACAGGCATCCAAAGTAAATAAAGACATTACAGGTTTTATCTACTAAAGGTAAGAAGATAATTACCTTAATGTTTTATTTTTGCTTTAAGCAATGAAATTGAATTGTTTGACTTCAACTTGCTGACTTAACCCTTTCCTGTTTAAACACGGGATTTTACATTATTGTAATTTTATGTTTGAGTAAATATTGTGGAAAAAGAAGAAATTGCTTGTAACAAGCAATTTCTCCTTTTGCCACAATATTTTCTACAACATAGGATGGTTTCATGTCAAATTGCACCCAATTTGTATTGTCGTCTGCAACCTCTTTCAATTTCAACCAGTCTATAATTTCAAAAATAGGAATGGGTTAATGACTTCTTCTTAACCCTTGCCTTCCTAGAATTGTAAGAAGGAAGCTGGTGAAAACTTGCAGCTTGCTTTCCAAGAAAAAAATGTACATTAATTACTCAACTCATTACCAGAAGACTAATCCAAATTTAAAGGAAGTTGCAGTCCACAATTTAGCCCTTTCCTGGTTTTAAAAAAATTAAACTGGTCCAATTTGAAAGAAGTTGCAGACGACAACTAAAAGGGAGTGCAGTTTGAAAAGTAACCAACTTTCAATGTAGAAAATATTGTGAGAAAAGAAGAAAGTGCTTGTTACAAGCAATTTCTTCTTTTCCCACATTGTTTTCTCAAGTAAAAAATCACAGGGACGTAAAAACCATTGATTGTATGGGAAAGGGTTAAAGTGACTGGAATTGGGTAGAAACTTCAATTACAAAGAAATTGTTTCAACAAGAATTGCTAGTATAGAAGAAATTGAAATGCAAAATCTTTTGGTTAACCCTTGTCATGCTGAACCCGGAATATTCCAGGTTTGTCAGGAGGTGTAGACCAAGATCAGCCTGCACATAAATGCAGTCTGATCTCAGTCTAAACCTCCTGCTTGTACTTTTCCTGCCAGAGTTGTGAATGAAATTGATTTCCAAAAGAAATATTGATTTTTGAACAACAGGTTCTGTCAGCACTTTCAGCCCTTTGATTTTACAGCAATTCAATAAGGTAATTTATACAGCTTGACAAGGGTTAAGTCTTGCAGACAGACAGACAGAGGACAATAGTAAAACAATATGTCCCTTCCAACATTTTCATGCAGAAAAGTAGGAGGCATAAAGTAATTACAGGTGTAAATGAAAAATTATAGAAATCCATTTCCAAATTCAACTCTTGCCATGCTGCACAAAAAAACCTGTTTGAATCTGCCCAAAATTAAAGGGCCGATAGCACTGTATGGTTAGTTTTCAGGCTCGAAATTTCATTTGAGGACAATTTTCAATACAATTTTGGATGTAGACTAAGATCAGACTGTGTTTATGAGCACACTGATCATTGCAACTTCAGACATATTTTGGGTTAAGGCCATATCTGCCCTCCGAGGAAGAGGAGGAAGAAAATAGTTGAAATAATGCTTATTTGGTCGCTAACGCAAACTATGACCTTCTTAATATCATTATGCAAAAGCAGGGTTTGAGTGATGTTCTATAGAAAGAGTATTTTATGTTTTTCTTGTTGATTTCAATTTGTGTTTGTTTACATTTTGAATTCGAGACAAATGTACCCGATTCTTCACCGGAAATCTTCGGTATTGACTGTTATATGTGAAGATAACTAATTTTTACGGACGATTTCGTTAATCTTCATGACCTAACTATTTGTGTGAATGACTAGCGAAAGTGAAAACATCATCACTGATGTCATAATTTGATGTAAACAAACCTTAAATTGTGGTTGGTCAAAATATCAACACTTCAAATGTGAATTGCAGGCATACCACATAGAATTATTTGATCTCATATTCTATCATCATATTCATTTATGCTTTTGGGCCTGGAGAATATTTTTCCTTTTGATTTTGTAGTGTGCTTTGGGGGAAGATATGGCTCTAAGTATAACAAGGCTCAAAATCACTGATTTGATTTCAGTATTGATATTATTTGTTGAGTTAGTTTAAACCATTACCAAACGGTAAAATTTTAGGCAGGTCCAAATTAAAAGGAGTTACAGTGGACTATTTAAATTTTTATGAAATTTTAGATTTTTTTTAACTTTCCATCTAGAAAACATTTTGCAAAATGAAGAAATTGCTTGTTGCAAGCTATTTCTTCATTTTCCACAATGTTTTCCAAATTGTTTATCTTGAGGGGCGTCAAAAAGTGTCAAAAAACTTACAATTGAAAGTTAATAGAATTTTAAATGAAAGCATGGTGAACTATGATAAATTGCTTCTGACGATCAATTTCTATATTTTTTTCCACTATGTTTTTCCGTTTCCGAACTCTTTTTCTTTGGGGTCATCAAAGTCATAAAAAAAACGCCAAGTTTTTAGTTGGAACGAGTTAACCCTTTCCTGTTCAATCACAGGATTTTACGTTCCTGTGATGTTGTACTTGAGAAAACATTGTGGAAAAAGAAGAAATTGCTTGTAACAAGCAATTTCCCCTTTTTCCACAATATTTTCTACCACATAGGATGGTTTCATTTGAAATTGCATCTAGTTTTCATTGTCCTCTGCAACCTCTTTCAATATGGACTAATCTAAAATTTTAAAAAACGGGAAAGGGTTAAAATACTTTATATTGGTATCTGAAGCATTTTAAGTCACACATTATAACTGAACCTGATCCTATCCAACACTATTTATAGCTTGACAAAGAGAATTATTGATGCATTTATTGATTGCACACATTCTAATTATTCTATAAATATTTGAACCAGTCTACCAGGCCAAGAAGGTGTTCAAAAATCTAGGTCAGTAAACCAGTCTAGAGGTTCAAAAACTTCAGGCAAAATGGTAAAGCTTGTTCCATTACTGCATGACAATATTACAGACTGGTCCAAATTACAAGAATTTGTATTTTGCAGTTGACAACTGAAATCACATAAATTGAAAAATAAGATCCAATTAAAGACTGGAATGCATTATCAGAAAAGAGAAACTGCCAGTTTTACACAAAATTTCTTCTTTTCCTACTATGTTTAAATGTGTCAAAATGTAAGACTGTGAGGTAATATGGTTAAATAAATCCTATCCCAACCTAATTTTAACCCATTCCCGCATAGTGATGCGTTTGGACACCCCTCAAGAAAAACAATAGGGAAAACGTGCAAACAAGCAATTCCTTCATTTTACACAATGTTTTCAAAAGTTGAAACAAGAGGGTTCTTTTTCTTCAGGGCCTAAAACTAACTGGGTCAGGTGAAAACCTCCTTTTAAATTTAACAAAGAATCAACTTATGTTGCCATGCCAACCAATGCTTTCAACAGATTTCTAATCTTTCTGTAATTATTAACCCTTGTCATGCTGAACCCGGAATATTCCGGTTTTAGCAGGAGGTATGGACAAAGATCAGACTGCACATGAGTGCAGTCTGATCTTAGTGTACACCTCCTGTCAGTCCTTTTGAAGCCGGACTTGTTTATGAAATGCATTTTCAAAAGATGTATTGACAACTGAATAACAAGGACCGCTAGTGCTTTCAGCCCAGCCGCCGTCATAGCGCAGTTGGTAGCGCGCCGGACTATCAATCTAGAGGTCCCGGGTTCGATTCCCGACGGCGGCACTCATCCTTTCCGACTATTTATCTCTCACCAATGGGTCGATAATCGTAGACCTATGTGGGATAGCAGCTGGAGGCTAGGAAAGGATGTAGTGGTAGTACTGGTGTGAGAAATACCAGGATTCCATTGTTAGGTGCTCCAGCCGCCGCGATATAACTGAAAGATTGTTGAAAGCGGCGTAAAACCCCATTCAAACAAACAAAAGCTTTCAGCCCTTTGATTTTAATGCAATTCCGAAAAGGATTTTATTCAGTATGACAAGGGTTAAAAGGGGGCAACCTCTGGTAAATTTCTACCAAAATTTGGTTAAAATTGACCAAAGAGTTGCCTTCTTTATCTCTATCAAAGCCGAATCATCCTGTGGCTCTGAAATATTAGAAATTTTGAAAGAAGTCAATGTACTGATGCTTCAGGCAAAATTAAAGATACTTCTATTTCTGGATCAGGATAAGATGACTTTTTAAATCTTTTTTTTTTTTTATTTTTCAACTTTACTCTTGTTGTCATAGCTGATTTCATTTCTTTGGTTGAAATTGGCCCAGTTGTTTGAGAGGAGATGTCGTTTTTAAAAATCCTTCTTTATTTCTATATAAGCCCCACCCAACCCTTGGGGCTCCGCCTCTGGGGACCCGAGGTTGATGATTTTAGAAAATCTGAAAGAGGCCAATGTGCTTATGCTTCATGCAAAATATCAAAATTCTAAGCCTTCTGGGTTAGGAGGAGATCATTTTAAAAGATTTTATAAATTTACTAAAAATTCAGTTTTGTTACCATGGCAACCATAGTTTTCAATTCTTTTAGCAATTTGTAATGGGCGCCACCCAAGGAACATTTCTGCCAAATTTGGTTGAAATTGGCCTGGGAGTTTGGGAGGAGATGTTGTTTTAAAATTGTTGACACATAAAGGACAACGCACTCGAGAAGCGAGACAGAGGACGATCAAAATATCTCACCATGAGCACTTCTTGCTCAGGTGAGCTAAAAACCTAAAATTTCATAATAAACTTTAATTTGTTGTCTGCAACTTTTTTCAACTTGGACCAGTCTAAAATTGTGTCATCTGGTAAAGGGTTAAAAGATTGAAGCTAATGTATATCATTACATTTTCATTAATCTGCTCCCAATAAGCCTGTCCTCGAATCTACCATTTTTATTTTTTAAAATTTGATTTTACGTGACACATTGCACATGGAATTGTAAAATCATTAAACTTGTATCAAATTAGACACAAAAGGTTTTTACATATCCCCTTATCAATAGAGGCAACATGACCCCACCCTATGTCATGCTGAATAAAATCCTTTTCTGAATGTTGCTTAGAATCAAAGGGCTGAAAACACTGGAAGCCTCAGTAATTCTTCAGAAAATATCAGTTCTATTAAAAGGGACAAACAGGTGGTGAAAACTAAGATCAGACAAATATGTTTAGGATGATCTTTGTCTATACTTCCTGTCAAAACAGGAATATTCCAGATTCAGCATGACAAGGGTTAAGTAAGTTCTTTAGTAACTTCTTGAAAGTACATTTATACTTAGTGTCTGTTTTCTAGTTATGCAACCTAATTTATGAATCTCTGTATTTTACTTTGCCTCAAGACATGTACATATGCATAGACCTAAATTAGCTATCTTTTGGGACAAACACGTGACTTCATAATGCACAAAACTGAAAATATTATAATGACTAGTTTTCCAAACAGTTCCACTTTTTCAAAAGCCAACTTTCAATTGACTCATTGCAGTTCTCAACCAACAAGAGGGCCAGGATGGCCCTAGATGCTCACCTGAATTCACTTTCTCAAGCTAACAAATCATTTTAAATTTGAAAACAATGAGATATCTATAAAGTCAAACGGTTATAAAAGCAAAAGGCTGTGACTGGATGAGAAAAAATTGATATCGTCATCATATTATACTACTTTTTTTTCATCCATTTGTTTTGTTTGAATGGGGTTTTACGCCGCTTTTAACAATCTTTCAGTTATATCGCGGCGGCTGGAACACCTAACAATGGAATCCTGGTATTTCTCCCACCAGTACTACCATTACATCCTTTCCTAGCTGCTATCCCACATAGGTCTACTACGATTATCGACCCATTGGTGAGAGACAAATAGTCGGAAAGGATGAGTGCCGCCGTCGGGGATCGAACCCGGGTTTTTTTCATCCAATCATAATTCTTTGAAATAATCTGATAAAAGGGCCACCTAGGGATCATTCCTGTGAATTTTTGTTGGATTCTGTACAGTTCTTTCTGAGAAGGTTTTAAAAGTAAATATTTACAGGTTGACATATGTATATGCGGACACAACATCATGACAATAGTTCACTGGCTTTCAGCCAGTCAAGCTTAAAAGAGAGAGAGAGAGAGAAATGAAACTTGTAGCCAGGTTCCAACTAGGAGACTCTCTTTGAAAGATTGAAACTTTGAGAGATTGCAGATGACAAATTAAGTAGAAGACCTCTTTTTCTTTTTTCTGTTTTTGTGTTTTTATTTTTAGGTAGAAAACATTGTTGTTAATTCTTGTTCAAAGCTTGGGTAAAGTTAGAAAAAATTTCAACTTACTATTGGGCACAGTCTATAAGCTGGTATTCATTGGATCTCTCAAAGCACCTTTGAACACCTTGATCTTTCCATAGAATCTCTGTGTGTTCATAGAATTCCTGAAAATATATAAGGAAATAATATTTATTTTGGATTCATAGAATCCCTGAAAATAATGCAAGAAAATAAAATTTACTGTCATTTTTGACCAAATTGATCAACTTGAGCATGGAAACTGGACATCTAAATCACAAAGCCGAGACTCTTCTTCATGACTGCAGCTAATAAACTTGGTTGAAATTGGCCCAGTTTTTTGGGAGATGTCATTTAAAGAAATTGTTGACACAAGAAAGACAATGCACGCCAGACAGAATGTGATCACAATACCTCACCTTGAGCACTTTGTACAAAAATAAAAAATATGATAAATCATTAATGAGAAATGAATTTGAAATACTGTGCCCCTTTAGGATAGGCAATGGCACATTCGTTCAACTGGATATAAAGGCACAGAGTCTATAGCTATTTATTCTTGTACTCTGCAACTCCGACAGGATTTGATGTGTAGGAGATAGATATACGAAAAGTTTGTCAAATATTGACAAGGTAATTAGCTCAGACTTGCAAGGTCTGTCAATCTAGATTTGTCTGCATTACCTCTTAGAGGAGTTCTTTAATTCAATACTTGGCAGAATGCAGTTTATGCCTATATAGAGACTGTTGTCTTATTTATACAAACACCAATTTTCTACATGTAGTTATTGAAATCATATTACAGCAGAATACACTTTCGATTTTGATTGGTAGAAAAATTTGCTCAATGTTAACTGTTTTCTAAATGCAGACAAATTGCTTGTATTGGTTTTAACACTGCTTAAGACTCGTCTAAATTCAAAGATCTAGCTAAAAGCAATTTCTTCATTGTCCACAAAGATTTCTACCCATAAAAACAAATAATAATAATAATAATGATAATATTTCATCAACTTGAAATTGTTGTCTGCACACTTCTTTGAATTTGGACCAGTCTCTAATTTTGTCAAAATGGAATGGGTTAACATAGAACTCTCATTATAATGTGTCCATATATATCAAACCATTACCAGACAACAAATTCAATTGTTGAAGATGACAATTTTTAGTAGGTAAAACTGCTCAAATCTTTGTCTTTCAGGATAGAAAACATTGTGGATTGCAACAATTGTAGCAATTTCTTCATTTTACACAATGTCTTCAAACAAACGCATCTTTAACAGTATTTCAGCCATATTGAGGTGTCAAAAAGCGTCATTCTGTTACCATAAACGACACTTTTAACAGTATTTCAGTCTCATTGCGGCATCAAAAAGCATCACTGTTGATGAAATCTTTAATAAAATCTTTGTCTTTTTGGATGGAAAGCATTGTGGATAATGAAGAAATTGCTTGTAACAAGCAATTTCTTCATTTTCCACAACAGTTTCCTCAGTTTTATATTGAGGGGCATTAAAAGGCGTCAATGTGAGGGAAGAGTAATCATTAGAAACATTCGTAGAAATAATACCAATTCACGCCCGGTAATCTCGGCTCCATCTCTTTTTGGAGAACAGTGCAAAATGGAGACAATGATACTTCCGATATGGAGCCAAGGACCGGAACTGAACAGAAAAGGTAAATAAAACAGTGCACCTCGGATACAATTTGATCTCCTATTAACCTATTATACATTTTCCCAAAAAGTGCAGAGTTTCATACCACATATAGAAATGATTATATTATCCGTTGGCGGTGATAGATTTCAAAAATAATTCCGTTTGTGAATAGAAACTTGAATCAAAGTTTGGACATCGGACCCGATCAAACACGAAAATGCGGGTTGAAATCGTTCAAATCCGTGTAATCAACAGTTCTGAAAGATTTAAGTGGCAATGACTGTGAAATGAATGATAACGTGTTGATATAAAATAATGTTACCACAAAGAACTGCGTTTTTCCTACTCCTTTTGCGGATTTTCTCAGATGAGAAGGAGACCATTTCACAGTCATTGCCACTTAAATCTTTCAGAACTGAGGTGCACTGTTTTATTTACCTTTTCTGTTCAGTTCCGGTCCTTGGCTCCATATCGGGAGTATCAGTGTCTCCATTTTGCACTGTTCTCCAAAAAGAGATGGAGCCCGAGATTACCAAGCGTGCAATTGCACTCTGATATTTTTGACAACAGAGTTCCCAGTATCATTTCTTTCATTTATGATTGATATAAAATAGTTAAACCCATTATAAGATGGTACTATTTTAGACTAGACTGAATTCAAAGGGGCTGCAGACAACAATTCAAAGTTTATGAAATTTTAGATTTTTACAACTTTTGGGTAGAAAACATTGTTGCAAGCAATTTCTTAATTTTACAAAATTTTCCCATTTGTTTTTCTTTAAGGGCGTCAAGAAGTGTGACAGTGTGGGAATGGATTAGTCCTATTTCCACTAAATTCTGCTTTTTCACGACCATCAAGAAAAATACTTAGGAAAACTAGAAGAAATTGCTTTTTTTTTCAGTGTCCATAATAGCGCAGTCAGTAGCGCATCAGACTCCCAATCTTCAATCATAGGGTATCATGGGTTTCATCCCGGCAGCAGCACATATCCTTTCGGACATTTGTCTCTCACCAATGGTTGGATAATTGCAATCTTACGTGGGATAGCAGCTGGAGGCTAGGAAAGGATGTAATGGTAGTACTGGTGAGAGAAATACCAGGAATCCCTTGTTAGGTACTCCAGCCACCACGATATGACCGAAATACTGTAAAAAGTGGTGTTAAACTCCATTCAATCAATAAATCGAAAAAAAAAGGTAAATATTTATTTAATTCCAACAACTTTGAAATGTCATCTGCAAGATCTTTAAATTTGCACAAGTATGAAATAATGTCCTCTGGTAATAAGTTAAAGAGCAGAAGTATTCTTTCAAAGATTATTTCAAAGAACCAATAAGTATTATTTCAATCAACCCATTTTATTCCTTCAGTGCTGCTATACAAAGCCAAAACTAAATAATACTATTGATTTTTTACATTTTCATAATATTACCCCAGACGAAGTTCATATTCTATTTATAGATCTTGGATAATTGCTATCTGCCATATATAATTGATATAGGAAGAAGCTTACAACCAAGCTCTTGAAAACACAATATTTGTGTTGTCTGGGTAACAGTTTATATTTTGTTGATATTTAGATCACCCGTCCCCTTTGATAGATCAGAACATAAAGTTTGTCATGTGTCTGTGCACATGTTCTTCTTATAATCTGCAAAATAATATTAGCTAAAACTTTAATCCATGAAAGTCACAAGACAATTATTCTAAAATTCACATTGTCAACTTTTCTCTTGGTACAAGAGGTGAATTTCATCTTTAAAGGTGCAAAGCTCATAAATCCAAAAATTTGCAGTACCTTATCTTTTCCCTAACTAGAATTGTCACCTGTAAGGGCTGACGAATACCACCCCCCCATCCCCCGCTGCCGCCTCTTTTTAAACGAGGCCAAATTGTAACCATTAAAATGTTGGCCATTCATGATTTATCAAGTGGACAATTTTTATTCACAAATTTTAAGTCAATGAGGGGCAATGACTGTGCAAAACAATAGGGATTTTGTTCAACATTAAAGATGGAAATAATGGATTTTGTGCAACGTCGAACATGGCGTTTATGTTCTGGAATGTACATGTGAACCACTTTTATTTTTCTAGTCTTTCAACCTGTTCAGGACTAATGACGAAAATTGCAGGTGCACAAGTTCCAATTGCAAGGAAAATTTCAGCAAAATTGATCTGGAAATGTGGGAGGAGATGAGGACACAAAATTATGTCCAAGGACAGAGGGACAGACAGACGGACAAACAGACCAATGGACAACTTAATTCCAGTAACCCCCCCCCCTAACTTTGTATATGAGAACCACTTTAGTTTTTTTTTAATCTGTCAACCTGTTCAGGAGTTATTATTTATTCTCTATATATTGTATATAAGAAAATAAATCAAAGTGGCATAACTCCTGAACCAGTTGATTAATCATTATACAAATTGCAGGTGCACAAGTTCCCATTGCAAGGAAAATTTCGGTAAAGTTTCAGCAAAATTGGTCTGGAAATGTGGGAGAGGATGAGGACACATAAATATGTCCATGGACAGACAGACAGATGGACAGATGGAAGGACAACCTTATTCCAGTATACCCCCAATCACCTCTTTTTTTTTAATCTGTCAACCTGATTTATTCTCTATAAATTGTTTATAGGAATAATAAATTAAAGGGGCAAAACGCCTGAAACAGTTGATTAATCATTATGAAAATTGCAGACGCACAAGTTCCCATTGCGAGAAAGATTTCGGTAAAGTTTCAGCAAAATTTGTCTGGAAATTTGGGAGGAGATTAGGACACAAAATTATGTTCACGAATGGATGGACAGACAAACAGACAAGACAGATAGACGGACAACCTGATTCGAGTATACCCCCCCCCCCAAAACATGGTACATGTGAACCACTTTTATTTTTTTAATCTGTCAACCTGTTCTGGAGTTATGACTTTTTCTCTATATATTGTGTATAAGATAATATATCAAAGGGGCATAACTCCTGAACCAATTGATTAATCATAATGAAAATTGCAGGTGCATAAGGAAGATTTTGGTCAAGTTTTAGCAAAATCGGTCTGAAAATGTGGGAGGAGATGAGGACACAAACGGATAGGACAAACAGACGGATGGACAGACAGACAACCTGAGTCCAGTATACCCCCATAACTTCATTGTTGGGGTAATAATTATCTGTTGAATAATTTATATGGATAAACCCCTTTCCAATTGACAAAATATAATACTGGTCCAATTTGAAAGATGTTGCAGACAATGTATTAAAATTATCTAAATTGAGGAATAACTATTGGATAACGTAGAAAACAATGGACGGAATGAAGAAATTGCTCTTTACAAGCAATTTCTTCCTTTCTTGCAATCTTTTCTCCAGTATAAAATAATGGTGCCTTGAAAAACATGTGACTGTATTGGAAAGGGCTAAGATGTAGTTACCGGTACCTTTCAAAGATCAACAGTTCTCTTTACTAGTCATATATAGGCTTCTCTATTGTCTCAAACGACTCAATTTCAAGCTTGGCAGTTTTTAAAGAGCCCAGAGTTTTGCTATAGCTATATAACCCTTTCCTGTACAGAATTTTATTGCTGTGATATTATACTTGAAAAAAACATTGTGGAAAAAGAAGAAATTGCTTGTGACAAGCAATTCCTCCTTTTTCCACAATATTTTCTACATAAGATGGTTTCATTTTGAATTGCATCAAGTTTTCATTGTTGACTGCAACCTCTTTCAATTTGGACCAGATCAGAAGTTCAACTAGAGTCACTTGAGTGCCTGATTTGCTCCGCCAGCCTGGATTTACTTATACTAAAACTAATTCAGTTTCAGGCAACTCCTATTGAAGGAGGAAAAGATTTTCTTCAATTTACTTTAAAGGAAGCAAATTTTCTTTATGCAACAATTGATTGATTGAATGTGGTTTAACAAAGCTTTTAACAGTTTTTCAGTCATATCGCTTCGGCTGGAGCACCTAGTAATGAATTGATGCGCTACCGACTGCACTATGACGGCTGCAAAAACACTGAAATATTAAGACATAGCTTGTTTCAAGCAATTTCTTCATTATTCACAATGTTTTCTAGCCAAGAAGGAGAAAATATTCAAAATTCCATCAACTTGAAATTGTTGTCTGCAGCTTCTTTAAATTTGGACCGCTTTGATATTTTGTTGTGTGGGAGTGGGTTAAAGTGCGTTGTGGTAATGTATGATGCCTACAAGTCTCTAAATAACAAAGAGGATTCATTCATCACAAAGGCTCAATCAAGATTTTGACACAGAAATTTTTACCAACTTAATTGCCTGTACAAAATGAAAATGGTTGAAGTGACATTTGAAGCCTTCTTTTATTCTTAATCATGAAGGCTGAAATAGTTAAGCTTCTATTTTTGGTAACAAAAATCTATTTTTAGACCATGTATATCACTAGATAAGAGCCATATAAGGATAAGTATGTGAATAAACTTGAAATTTGTCCCAATGACCCATACCAAATTTTAACGCTTTTTCTCAAGGTTATAAATACCAAATTTTAACGCTTTTTCTCAAGGTTATATGCTTTTTTCCCTCATCATCCATACAAAATTATTTTACTCTTTCAAAAAAGTATGAAATGTTCATTATGGGAAAAGGATAAAACGCAAGCGACGCGATTTCCTCACAAATTTCAAAAGCTGTGTCTGTCTTTAAAATTGAATAATTCTTTAATTTTGACACTTGTTTGAATATGCATAAACGAGAGGTAATGGGTTGTTTATGCTAATTTAAAATCTTTTAGATCAACTAATGCTTATGTCCTTTTAATTGTTAATTGTGCAAACTCTTTTGATTTGGACTTAGGGCTCATATTAAGCTGAAATGATTTAAAACTGAACTTAAATCATGGATCAAACCTATGATTTAAGACTTTGAACGGACCACCAACCGAAGAACTCACACAGGATAGTGAATCAAAGAAGGAAATGAAGTTACATATATTTCCCTAATTAAAATGAAATTCCATGACCTACATTCAGCCAAACCTTTATCAAGTTAACCAATTCCCATAGAAAGACACTTTTAGATGCCCCGAGAAAAACTGGCTGAGGATATCATTGAAGACAATGAAGAAATTGCTTGTAACAAGCAATTTCTTCTTTATCCACAATATTTTCTACTCTACTGAATGGTTATTTTTGAAATAAAAACAACTTGTCTTTTTTTGTCTGCAAATCATTTGAATTGTGGCGGGTTTAAGATTTTGCAAAACAGGAAAGGGTTAAAACTGTTATTTTGCAAAATTTATGGCCAGTAGCATGTAATGATAAAAGAAGAATGGTTGGTTGATGACCTAAATGTCATACCTACAGCTTGAATAGCAACATTTTAATTGCCACATAAATGGCGGAAAATGTCTGAGTTTGGAGTTAACTTCCAGTCTATTAGAGTGATTTCATTGGTCGACTTATTATCTGAATGACATACACGATTGGTGAATTGTAGGAAGAGAACACTTATTCTATTACACCTTTTTTTTTATTTTTATTAATCATAATACATGAAAAGACATCAAGTAATACAGACTAGAATACACACATGTTTATCTTTCATTTTTGTTTTTGTTTCTTTATAAAATTCTATGGAGGCCTATCAATTAACTGTTTCTGCATTAGTCTGTAGATGAAAATGAAAACATTTTCATCCAAAGTTAGAAAAGTCTCTGAGTCAACACCTTGAGACTTGAAGGACATGATATAAGATATTTTTCCACTGTATATGCTGGTCAAAGCTAGTAAATTGAGGCTATTTTTATGAAAAAAATATGACAATTTGTATTAAGAGGGTGGTGATATATACAGTGGAAAAAATTACTAGCTTTCCCACTCAACAAAATTTTAGACAAGTCAAAATTGAAAGAAGCTGCAGACGACGATTTCAAATTGATGGAATTCCTCTTTATTTTCTACCCAAAAAGACAGAGATTTTTTAAATTTAATGGATTAAAGCCTTTATTAAAGCTGTAAATTGATTCTACAATTAGTAAACAATTGAATATATTTAATCTTTTATGACGATGGTGCATAAATTATGGTGCAATTTTGAAATGAAACCTAAAAAGATTGTTTGAAAGATAAGATTTTGGTTGAAGAATCACCAATCATAATGAATGTTTTTTCCCCAGTAGACATATTGACCAACATGGGCTTTTCAACAAGTACTTTTTTTTGCAAAGATATTATTGCAATGTGTAGGAATATTTTGTATCCAGAAACTGATCCAGGGCTCGATTATCGATGTCAGAATAAATATATGTATATTTTTATAACCCATTCCCACAGTAAAATTACAGAACAGTCCAAATTGAAAGAAGTTGCTGACGACAATTTTAAGTTTATGAAATTATAAATTTGTTCAACTTTCTCGATAGAAAACATTGTTACAAGCAATTTCTTCATTTTACACAATGTCTTCCCAATTGTTTTTCTTGAGGGGCGTCCAAAAGCATCACTGTGTGGGAATAGGTTAATTCTCATTGTATGGACTTTGTAACATGCATCTTAACTAATATCCAAATAATACTGAACATCAGTGTGAAGTTTCATCAAAATCAGTTAATTGGTTACTGAGCATTTGTTTGGACAATATGGCAGCCATTTTGAATTAACTCCCCCCCCTCCCCTATGACAAAAGCTATGGAAAAACATTATACATAATGAAGAAAATACTTGTTCACAATGTTTGCTACCCCTAGGGACAAAAGTTTCAAAAATTCCAAGTAGAAGCTGTCGTCTTGGACTTGTTTCAGTTTTGAGCAATTTGCATGGGGAAGTGATACAATAGCTTGTTTTGAGAACAAAATTACAAGTTTCTGTTTAACTTAATTCAAATAAAGAATGTCTTCACTATTGATAATTTCTAAAATTAATGTGATTTGTTGATTCGTCAGTTATGTATAACCAGGCTAACTTCCATTAATTGCTTAAAACCCTTAACCAATTATTGGTTAACCCTTTCCCGTACAAATACGGGATTTTACGTGGCTGTGATTTTATATCATAGAAAACATTGTGGGAAAAGAAGAAATTGCTTGTAACAAGCAATTTCTTCTTTTTCCACAATATTTTCTACCACATAGGATGGTTTCATTTCAAATTGCATCAAATGTTCGTTGTCGTTTGCAACCTCTTTCAATTTGGACCAGTCTAAAATTTCCAAAAACAGGAAAGGGTTAACAGCATTACTATTTAATGACAATATGTTACACTGATCAAAGTTCAGAGAGCTCGAAAATGATGATTCAAAAGGTATTTAAACCATTCCCACACAAGCCCTCCTTTTTACGCCCTCAAAAAGAAAGCTTCGGAAAACATTGAAGAAAATGAGGAAATTGCTTGTATCAAGCAATTTCTTCATTATTCACAATGTTTTCTATCCCAAAAGACAAAAAGAACTGAAATTCCATCAACTTGAAATTTTCATCTGTACCTTCTTTAAATTTGGACCAGTCTAAAATTACGTCATTTGGGAATGGGTAAAGCAATATAGTAGTACCTATACCAAAGATATTTTGCAATGAAAATGCTTCTGAATGATATATTTCCTAATCAATTACAGTTTTCATGCAGAAGAATATTACTGCCCATTCTACTGTAACAGGTACATTTGTATTTTTGAGTCATATTTTAACCCTTTCCCGTTTTTTTAAAATCTTAAGACTGGTCCAAATTGAAAGAGGTTGCAGACATCATTGAAAAGTGGATGTAATTTGAAATGAAACCATTCTAACTGGTATAAAATATTGTGGAAAAAGAAGAAATTGCTTGTCACAAGCAATTTCTTCTTTTTTCACAATGTTTTCTCAAGTATAAAATTACAGCAATGTAAATTCCCGGGTTTGAACAGGAAAGGGTTAAGGCTGTTACATGGCAAAGGTTGTAACATAGTTCTCAAGGACTGATATAGGGTAGAAATGGTAAATGTTGTGAGTAAATGAGAAAGTACTTGTTGCAAGCAAATTCTCCTTTTCTAATAATCTGTTCTATGGATACTTTTTCCAATAGATGAAAATGTAATTAGTTAAATCTTTGCTTCAACATAGTCTTCTAACATAGAAATGTGCAAAATACTGCCATTGTAACTCTCACAGTAATTCTATCTTAAACATCAATATCAAAATTCACTGTTATAAATATACATGCATAATTATTTATTTCTGTTTGAAGAAACCATCCATGGAATAATCAAAGGACTGAAAGTCCTGAGAGCGGTTTTGCTGGCTTATCAGTAACCGCGTTCTTTAATGCTATTATGTATCACCAAGAACAGTATTACATGTTCGTTTCAAAGATAAAGTCGAATTCGAGAGGTAAAAGGGTGTTTTATTCGGTGGGGTTAAATAGGCGCTTGAATCGCTACTATAACAGGGTCGTAACTTGAAACATATACTGTGTATACGGGGTGTAAATTTGCTCAGTCCTGCTAGGTCAAAAGTTAGGAGTTTGTTTACATGTATTCGCCTACTCCACTAACCACTGACCTAGATTCTATCTTGAAACGCGAGGAGATTATTTCTCTCATTTAGACAGTTCATTAGACAATTTACTATGGATATATTAAGACAAAGTTTTAAACCATTTTCATTGATATTCATTACTAAGAGGAGGCTGTTGGCATTCAGCAAGTAAGTTATTTTCTTCATAAGCGATGAAACAAGATGGAGGCGATCACATAGATTTTCTCTTCTAGTTTATGAGCATGCGTGGAAAATTCGAGAAAACTTGTTTCCGGTTGATCGATGTGAAATACCGGTTTTGTCCTACAAAACCGCTAAAAATGGGTAAAGCCCTCCAAATTATCCAATTAATCCATTACCAGACAGCAAAAGTTAAGACTTATCCAATTCATTTTTAAGAAGTTGCAGACAATTTTTAATTAATAAAAATTTAAAAGTCTTTGTCTTTTGGAGTAAAAGTTTCTTCAGTTTCTACAAGCTTTTTCTAGGGGAGGGGTGCTACAAAATGTGAAAAAGGTGTTAGGATCATTTCAACCAATACTAATTTTAACCCGTTCCCACACAATGACACTAATGGGTGCCCTTCAAGAAAATCAATTTGGAAAATAATTTGTAAAATGCAGAAATTGCTTGCAGCTAGTAATTTTTACATTTCCTGCATGTTTTCTATCAAGAAAGTTGAAAAAAAACTAAAATTTCATAAACTTTGAATTCGTCTGCTAGTAATTTCAATAAGGACTAGTCTAAAATTTTGCCATCTAGAAATGGGTTGAATGAGTTACCTCAACTCTCAGTTTTTCTCAGTAAAAATCAAAGCTGGGAATAAAAGTAAGGAAGGGCGCAGACTTGCCTTAGTAGAAGATTTTGTCAATTTGGTGACATTGTGTCAAGATCAATTCCTAAAATATCCTACTCTTTTTAAGCCTCCCTACCCCATAAGACAAAGAATTCTAAAATTTCAACAACTAAAAATTGACGTCTGCAACTTCTTTGAATTTAGAGACTTGAAGTATGGTGATTTTCTACGATCTTAATCATGTATGTCTTCACAAGCTGCACGATATTCGCTACTAAACAATTCATTTGTTAACTAAATATCAGACAAGAATTCAATAGACTTAACTCATTCCTGTATAATCACTGATTTTTATGTCCATGAAATTTTATACCTAAGAAAATATTGTGATAAAAGAAAATATTGCTTGATACAAGCAATTTCTTCTTTTATCACAATATTTTCTACCACATAGAATGGTTTTGTTTCAAATTGCACTCACTTTTCATTGTCATTTCATGTTTCAAATTGGGCCAGTCTAATATTCCAACAAACAGGAAAGGGTGAAACAAGACAAGTTTGTGGAAAACCATGCCCCTGTAACAGCCTTTTTACAGAAATGTGACCTTGATAAGTGACCTTGTTCTTGCCACATGACCTCTGCCTTGGTATCTGCAGATGTTTATCAATGAGATCTAACATCATGACAAATATAAGCAGTATATTTTAACCCATTCCCAAAGGGCAAAATTTTACACTGGCCCAAATTGGAAGAAGTTGCAGACGACAATTTAAAGATTATCAAATTTTGGATATTTTCAACTTTCCGGGTAGAAAACATTGTGGATAATGAAGAAATTGCTTGTCACAAGCAATTTCTTCATTTTCCACAATGTTTTCAAAAGCTTTTTTCCTAAGGCATCTAAAAGCGTCACTAAGTGGGAATGGGTTAAATGGGGTTGAAAAGTACAAATGATGAATAACTTAAAACATGACCCTAACCTTGATATTTGCAGATGCTATCAATAAGACCTATCATTATGCATTCTAGCTTTTTATCTTGCATTTAAAGAGGAAAATTTAAGGGTTTTTTAAATAAGTTTTTGCACAAGTTTGACCTTGACAAATGACCTTGACCTTGTCCTATGACTTCAACCTTGGGAGTGCATTAATGTGATCTATCATCATGTCAGATATGAGTATTGTATCTTGAATAGGCTTGAAAAAATTGTAGATGTCCAATTTTTATGGCATTAATAATTTGGCAAGGGTTTTAAGTTCCAGTTCTAAATGTTAACGAACTTCTAATAACTTGAAAGACCCAAGGGTCAGTTACACCTGATTCCTTTAACCCATTCCTACTCAATTCCACTTTTTTACTCACCTCAAGAAAAATGCCTCAAAAATCATTGTGGGAAATCAAGAAATTCTAAGTTTTTTACCCAGATAATCACATATTTTTCAAACTTGATCACTTGAAAATTGTCATCTGCACTTTTTTTTCTATTTGGACAAGTCTGAAATTTTGTTGTCTTCAAACAAGTGAATCCATTACCACATAATCCTCTTTTAGACACCCCTCGAGAAAAAAATTCCAGAAAACAAAGACGAAAATGTAACAAGCGATTTCTGCATTTTCAACTTTGTATTCTACCCAGATAGATAGAGATATTTGAAAGTCTATCAACTCGAAATTGTCATCTGCTACCTCTTTGATTTGGACAAGTCTAAAATTTTGTTGTGTGGTAATGAGGCCATATATTCATACTTTCAATCAGTTTATTGATCTATAAGTAAATAGGGGACAATAGACCTTTTCACGCAAAGCGCCAGATGACTCAAAAGTCTATATCCGTTAGACGCTTTCAAAAAATAACAACAACAACATTTTCCCGTTGCGGGGAGTTTTTACTTCCGGTTTGAAAAACTCAATAGAAAATAAGAAGGCTCGATACGACCCGAACTTTAACAGTGTTAAAATGTCAGAAAACAAGTTTCTTTTTGTGTAGTCAGTGTTTACAAATCCGAACAATAGATGGGAAAATGGTTTGAAAAATGTTCCGGCCTTTGACATATCAAAATTAAAAAAGTATTTAGTGGAATCGCGGGACAAATTGTTCGACAAAAAAAGCGTACGGGCCTACAAGTCGTTGAAGGCGTTTAAATACTTTGAAGAGGGATTTGTCCAGAGACTCAGTCACATTGAAAAAACTGTGGAAAATACCAGCTTGTATTTAATCAGTTCCCGTGTCCTTGCTTCATACCAGGGAAAATCCTACCAAACTTACGTTACATTTTAAATGAAATCGTACCTCGCAGGGGATTTGGCAATGCAGCTTTTCGCATTCTGTCATTTCATCTGACCGCTCATGTGAAATCTGAACTTCGTTCTGCCCATTTCTAAGATCAATTTCTGGCAACAAAACGCGTTTCGTGGTGTTACAAACGTTACAGTTTTCTTTCACAAGGGTTTCTACTGCTCCGTCATATTTGGACGATTTCATACTTGAAACAGTAGCTCTCCTTTGCCTCAATGTTACTGGCAAAGTCACCGGAAGATTCATTGTCGGTATAAAGTCCATAGACGTTGGATCATCACTTCTCTTCCCATTCACAAAATGTCGACCACAAAATAAAGAATTATTCGTTGGTGCAAATTTATTTCTTCCATGGAGGACTCTTCCAGTTGCCTTTATCCACAAGTTTCTTCTAGACTCCGGTTTTTTCGGAATTCTATGGAAGGATATATTAGAGATATGCCTTGTCGATCTACAATCTGCCACGCAACAATTGTCATTTCCGCCCATCTTTTTAGGATAATATATATCCCACAGCAAAAAGTATCCACTCAGTTGTTAAGCGTATTCAATTTATTTTTATTTTGGTAAAAGATTGAAATGATAATGATAAATAAATAAACACCGTGCATTAATATTCCCGTGCCGATTGAAAACGACGTCTGGTCGGATTCTTTGATTCGTCGATCAGGGCCCAGTACTTGGCGGCATATCGGTTGAAACATAAAAAGACAAATTTGTTTCATCAATTCCTAAATTTTACTAATATACATAAAGAGTGTGCGGTGTTGTTTATTGGATGCTTGGTGACATGTTGCCGTCTACACATAACACCATATAGATATGTGATATACCAAAGGGAACCCTTTACATCAAGACTGTTTACCGAACAGCACTCCATTATAATAATTACATTTGATTATTTCTATTTTTCATTCTTTTCTTCGCACTATTAACATCGTCATCATACTATTATGATTTCTGTAATAATCCTCTTTTCGTTAATATATAGTGCTCTCAATTTTGAATTTCCATATACACTTTTTAATCGGTATATGGCATATCTAGACGAAAAGCAGATTATATAAATCAAAGAATATATTTTCTCCTTTCCTCCAATACTTCTATTACCAGAACGCTGCGAATGTCAATTTGAGAAGAAGCATATGAAAACATTGTGGAAAATGAAGAAATTGCTTGGATAAAGTAATTTCTTCGGTAACCACAATATTTTTCCTGTCCCATAAGGAAAAAAAGAAAATAAACAATTAAATTCCATTAGCTCTAAAATGTCGTCTGCAGCTTATTTTGGACCAGTCAAAAAATTCATTCATTGGGAATGGATTAATATTGGAATGTTATTTTAGTCAACATTATATCTGTCAAGATGTTTGACACTTGTCCGTATACTGCAAGGCGGGATTTTCTATTAATCAACGTAATCATTCAGTGTTTGCGTCGAGTGTCAAACTATAACTATTTACTTTTCCTTCCTTGTATGTGTGTGAGGGGGAGTTTAAAATATGTCCAAAATATCTCATTTCGTAGGAGATATTATTGTATGAAAGGGTAATTTTCGCAAAACTCGAGGTACGTAATGTTTCATATGGCCTAGACACCAGGTCGTTTTAAACTTAATTTTGTTACTAATACACGGTAATATCATCAATATTACTCGCTACAACTAGTCTGCATAGTATATCTGCCAACATATACGGTAATATCATCAATATTACTCGCTACAACTAGTCTGCATAGTATATCTGCCAACATATTTAAACCCTTTTTGCACCAAAATTTTTATTTTTAACCTTTATTTTTGCTCGTTCAAAATAGACAATTTATATAGGATTATATAGTGATAAATTATCGACTCCCCGCAATCAATCACGTGACAAAGTCTCGGGTAAATATCGCCTTTAACGAGATTCGATTTGACGCATGCGCTGTGAGACCGTGAAAAGGTCTATTGTTTGTTTCATAGTAAGATCGGTTTATCTTTCATTGAGTGAACAACAAAGGGTATTATTTTCAATGAGTGAAAATGCAGCTTTTGTTGTTCATGAATTGAAAAATATTTATCAATTTTACATGAAAAACAAACACTTATTCTAATTCTTTACTGCAAAAATAGACATAATACAAGTATTTCTAGACAAAGTCTCTCAATATGCTTCATTCTGTACGTGATTTACATGGCAGCCTGATGACATCTTCAGGACTTTGGTCCCATTGTGAAGACATTCAGTTGGGCTAAATGACCAAAAAGTAACGTGAAATCTTCCAAAAAGGTAAGTATATCATTTTGATAATTTCACCAGAAATCCAGTCAAATTATCAAGAGATAATCAACCTAAAAATTCTTATATTCCACCAGAAAGCATTAACCCATTACCACAAAAAAAAAAAAAATTCAGATGGTCTGAATCAAGACAAGAGGCCCATGGGGCCTTATCCGTCACCTGAGTCCAAAGAGCTCAAAATCAGATCAAAGTCCACCAGATTATGCTACATACCAAATACCAAAGCTCAAGGCCTTTTAGTTTGGGAGAAGATCTTTTAAGTTTTCACTAAACAAGCCTATGTTAAACTTGTGACAACTTGGAACAGGCTAATTCTGACCCTGGGCCATAATTATACAATCTAGATAGAGGTCCACCGGATGATGCTGAATACTAAATATCAAAGTTCTAGGCCCTCCTGTTTGGGAGAAGATTTTTAAAATTTTCACTATAATATAAGCCCTTAGTAAAACTTGTGACTTCCAGGAACTGGCTAATTATGACCTTGGGGCCATACTTTGTACAATCTTGATAAAGGTCCACCAGATGATGCTACATACCAAACATCAAAGTTCTAGGCCCTCCTATTTGGGAGAAGAAGATTTTTAAAATTTTCACTATAAAAGCCCTTTGTAAAACTTGTGATGTCAGGGGATGAGCTTATTATGACCCTGGGGCCATAATTTACACAATCTTGATAGAAATCAACCAGATAATGTGACATACTAAACATCAAAGCTCTTGGCCCTCTCGTTTGGGAGAAGAAGATTTTTAAGATTTTCACTATATCAGCCTGTGTTAAACTTGAGACGTCTGGGAATGGGCAAATTCTATCTCTGGGGCCATGATTTTATGCAATCGTGATAGAAATCCACTAGATGATGCTACATACCAAATATGAAAGCCCTAGGGAGAATAAGATTTTTGAAATTTTCACTATAATAATAAGCAATGTTAAACTTGTGACATCCAGGAACGAGCTTATTTTGACACTTGGGTTATAATTTATACAATATTGATAGAGGTCCACTAGATGATGCCACATACCAAATATCAGAGCTGTGGAACTTTTCATTTGGTAGAAAAAGTTTTCAATATGTAAGCTTGTGCACCCCCCAACACCTTTGCCCCCCTCCCCCCACCCCAGCATGGCCATTTCTCAACAGACTTTTCTTCTTGTTACAAGCAATTTCTTCATTTTCCACAATGTTTTTTATCCAAAAAGACAAAAGAATTAAAATTACCATCATATTGAAATTGTAAATTGAAGATTCTTTAAATTTGGACCGATCTAAAATTTTGTTGTGTGAGAATGGGTTTAAGGCATGTTTTTCATCCAATCAAACAATTTGAAGGAATCTGATAAAGGGTAACCCAATGATCATTCCTGTAAAATTTGGTTGAAATCCATCCATTGGTTTCTGAGAAGATGATTTTTAAAGGTATCACCATTTATGGAAAGAAGCCCCACCCATTAAAGCCATGTTTTTCATCTGTTCAAAATTCTTTGAAAAAATCTGATAAAAGGTCACCCAAGGATCATTCCTGTTAAATTTGGTTGAAATTCATCCATCGGTTTCTGAGAAGAAGATTTTCAAAGCTTTCACCATATATGCAAATTAGCCACGCCCTTTAAATCCTGTTTTTCATCCGATCAAAATTCTTTGAAGGAATTGAATAAAGGGTCACCCAATGATCATTCCTGTAAAATTTGGTGGAAATCCATCCATTGGTTTTGTAGAAGAAGATTTTTAAAGGTTTCACCATATATGTAAATTAGCCACGCCCATTAAAGCCGTTTTGTTTTTCATCCGATCAAAATTCTTTGAAGGAATCTGATAAAGGGTCACTCAAGGATAATTCCTGTGAAATTTGGTTGAATTCAGTGTAGTACTTTCTGAGGAGAAGATTTTTTAAGTAAAAGTTTACAGAAACAACGCAATGACAATAGCTCACAGTGGAGCTAAAAACAACTGGGAAAAAATTGTGTAAAATGAAGAAATTGCTTGTCAGTAGCAACTTCTTCATTTTACATAATGTTTTCTACCCAAAAAGTTCAAAGAAATCTAAAATTTCATTAAAGTAAAAAATGTCATCTGCAACTCCTTTAAATTTGGACCATTCTAAAACATGTCGTCTGGTAAAGGTATAATCATCATATCAAGTCATGACAAATCCAAGATAAAGAGAGGCATGAGCTACAACAACCAGGATCTTTAGAAACAGAGAATGGGGCGCTCTCTAAGAGTCCCAAAACATGATTAATTATGTAAAACTCCTAACAAGTCATGAAACTGGGGTGTGAATAGTTTATGTGCACCAGAAAACAGTGAACTAATTTTAGACAAAATGGGAAAGAAACTGGACTGAATTAACCCATTACCACACAAGAAAAATTCAAGGTTGGAATCAAAAAAAGCTGCTGATGATAATTGCAAGTTGAAATTTAAATATCTTTTGTTTTTCAGGACTAAAAAGAAGACATTGCTTGAATAGTTTATGTGCACCAGAAAACAGTGAACTAATTTTAGACAAAATGAGAAAGAAACCAGACTGAATTTTACTCAATCTAACTAATACCTCTTAACAGCTCCATGTCACAGAAAAAAAATTTGGTTGTTGGAATAAAGTCTGTTTTACATAAGGGCCATAACTCTGATAAATGCTAATTGACGATAACTAAAATAAAATATGCACACTTTTGGTTGATTTTGTGTGGACATGTGACATTTGAATTGTTTGTTTGAAATGGATTTTAACAGTATTCCTGTCATGTTGCAGCGGCACTCAACAATGGATTCCTACTATTTCTCATACCAGTACTACCATTACATACTTTCTGAGCCTCCAGCTACTCATCCAAATTAGGTTTACAATTATCCAACCATTGGTGGGAGACAAGCATTGGAAACAATAGTTGCCGAGACCGTAGATGGAACCGGGGACCCAGTAATTATACAACATTTGATTTAAACCCATTTAGTAATTGAAGTGAAAATGAGCTCTATATACCCTCTAAATAAATTCTTTTGGGTATTTTAAAACACTGTCAGTGAGTGAATATCCACCCTCAACTCTTCTCAAACAACCAAAACTTTCTACAAGATCAACCCAAAATAATGCATTTTGCAACAAAAGATGTACCTAAACATTACCCTTTTTCTTCCTTTATCCAATTATCAGATGGCAAAATTCTAGACTGGTCCAAATTGAAAGGAGTTGCAGAAGAAAATTTAAAGGCTATGAAATAGTGGGGTTTTAGCTAGCAAAGCATCAGTTTTGATAGGTTAAGTTAACAGACAAAATTATGAGGTCTTCTCAGAGATCAGCGAGTTCAAACTGCCACTGGAGGCTTAACCGTTAAATCTTTTGAATGCCTATGCCATAAAAGTAGTTCTTATGTATTTCAGGAATATTGCCAACTGTATTCAAATTGTGAAAAACTCTTTAAAAAGCATGCTATGTAACCTTTCCCACCCAATTTCGCTTTTAAACATCTCAAGAAAAAATTTGGAACACATTGTGGAAAATGAAGAAATTGCTTTTTACAAGCAATTTCTTCATTGTCCACTATGTTTTCTACCCAAAAAGAAAAAAAAATCCAAATTCAACCACATTGAAATTGTCTTCTGCAACTTCTTTCAATTTGAACCAATCTAAGATTTTGTTATATTACAATGGGTTAACTCCTGGGTTACTTTACCCTAGTTTATTTATCAGGATAACATTTGGCAAAGAAGATTAACAAAACTATACTTTGCTAGCTTACAGTACTTTCAGTACTTTGATTTTCACTTTTGGGGTAGAAAACACTGTGGATAATGAAGAAATTGCTTGTACAAGCAATTTCTTCATTTTCCACAATGTTTTCCAAAGCTTTTTTCTTGTGTTGTGCAAAAGCTGTAACTGTTTAACCCACTGATATTTGCTCTTTTTCACTGTAAAAGTATTGTATCATGGAGACGCACTTCATTAATTTAACCAATTCCAACACAATGACCCTTTCCGATGCCCATTGCGAAAAAAAATGGGAAAACATTATGTAAAATGAAAAAATTGCTTGTCACATGCAATTTTTTCATTTTCACAATGTTTTCTATCCAGTAAACTGAAAATGGGTTAACCCATTCCCACTCAATGATGCTTTAGGAAGCCCCCAAAGAAAGATATTTTTGAAAACATTGTGGAAAATGAAGAAATTGCTTGTTACAATTATCCACAATGTTTTCTAACCAAAAAATCACTGAAATTTTTAAAATTATTTCAAATGAATATTTTTGTCTGCAACTTCTTTGAATTTGGACCAAAATTTGTCGTCTGGTAATATGTCAGAGGCAGCAGTGCCACAAAGTTCTTGGCGAGTGAAGCTGGTAATGGGGTGTATCCAAAGAAAGCAGAATCAAGAAGGACTCAGTTTTTCCAATAGGACAGAAAGTTTATGACAATTATTAATTACCCACCAATTATCCTTACCAAGTACATCAATTTGACATAGAAAAAATCATACTTAATGACTGATACGAGAAGTGTTATATCATTATTTTGATGTAGTAATGATACAAAGCCTTGTATTTGATTCTCACCAAGTAGGAAAATTTGATATTCCCTCGACTCTCTGTCTCAAGAAATATCCATATTTTCCTATGCAAATCGAACCAAATACAAGGTTATAACATAACATTCCCTAAATTATGTATACTTACAGGAGGATAGGAGAATTCTGGGTCCGTGGTTTCAGTTTGTATATATTTGACCCGGAACTGATGTTCTGGATTTTCAAGTTCTACTGATGGTATGATGACAGACATGGCACCCGTTATCGTCTGAAAATAAAAAATGTCTCAAGTTATAACTTATCTAAATTTACTAAATGCAATGAATTATACACAGGGTTAAGTCATTCCCACACAACAAGAGTTTTACACTGGTCCAAATGGAAGATTGTTGCATACAACAATCTCAGGTTGATGGATCTTAACCCTTGTCATGCTGAACCCAGAATATTTCGGTTTTGGCAGGAGGTGTAGACCAAGATCAGCCTGCACATCAGTGCAGTCTGATCTTGGTCTACACCTCCTGCTTGTACTTTTCCTGTTAACGTTGTTTATGAAGTTGATTTCGGAAAGAAATATTGATTTGTAACAGCAAGTTCTATCAGTGCTTTCAGCCCTTTGATTTTACAGCAATTCAGTAAGGTAATTTATACAGCATGACAAGGGTTAAAATATCTTTGCCTTTAAGAGTAGAAAGCACTATGACCAATAAAGAAATTGCTTGTTACAAAATGGGATTAAATGTTTAGTCTGAATTAATTCATGTATGCAATATAATCAATCCTTCATATATGTCACAAACAGAAGGCCCATAACAGCATGCCCACTGGGTTTTAATTTTGGGGTTACATGTACCCCTTAGGTTTTGAAATGGGGGTACAAAGAAAAATCTGAGGGTACAGTGTACCCTTTATTTTCAGAGTTAAGGGTACACCATACTAAACTGAACCCTTTACAACATGACAATGTTATATTTACATCTACTTTGTTAATAATCAGTAAATAAGTGCCACAAGCTTCAGATAAATTTAGAGCGAATGATAGCAAAGCTGACTTTTGACAATTTGCTTTTTCTCATTTCATAAATCAAATTCTATAGTACGAATTATTGTCAGTTTCTCGCCCAAAACTCGTAAATATCTTGTATTTTGTTCGAAAATAGCTAAACTTATCAGGCCTTCAAGATCCGCATTAAACATTTTATAGCTGCTGGTTCTCCTTTTCTCTATATAGAGAAAAATAGGCCAGAAAGGAGTGGTGGTTCCCGTTGAATGAAAGGGAAATCACTTGCGTCGGATGTGATTTTGGTCTACTTTGCTTGCAATTTTTCAGGTTTTTAGGGTAAAATTAGCACGTAGAGTATCTGGTTTTGTACGCTAATAATATTTCAATACACTCACACGTAATGGCATTTTTGTTTCTACGTTCATTTATTTTTCTGTACGTTCATGCACGTCTTGGTGAAAGATTTGTACGTGAACCAACGTAATTGTACGTGAATTACGTACTGCAGTACGTGAATGGGCACCCTGCATAATGGCCTACAATATTTCACCTGTCAAAACAACCAATCTGGCCCATTTTTTTTTTGTTTTGTTTTGTTTACATGTGTTTTCAGGAACTGATCTAGTGTTTGACTCCTGGTGACTTTCATTACTCATAAAGACCCGATTCCAAACTAGACCAAGATTTGATTAAGACAAATATTCTGACCTATTTTCGGATTGATTGAGCCCAAAGTGTGGAGAGTCTGCAATGTTTTTCTATGAAATGACTAAGTGACCTAGTTTCTAAACTCAATATGACCTAATTTCAAACTTAACAAAGAAGTAAAAGACAAACATTCTGCAATATTTCAAAAGCATAGAGCAAAAATTGTGGCCTCTAGAGTGTCTACAAGTTTCTTTTTTCTAAGAATTTACTATATGAACTAGATTTTACCCCCATGTAACCAAAATTCTAACTTGTCCCAGATGTCATTTAACAATTTTTTTCAGTTGGATTGAGCATAAATTAGGGCTTTCAGAATGACTACAAGATTTTTTGAAGAATTGACCTTGTGACCTAGTTTTTCATCCTATGTGACCCAATTTCAAATTTGTCCAAGATTACATCAAGACGACCCAATTTCAAATTTGTCCAAGATTACATCAAGACAACATTCTGACACATTGAATAAACGCATACTGTGGCCTCTGGAAGGTCTACAAGGTATTTCTTAGAATAAACCCTGGTCGACCCACTTAGATGCAAAAGTGCCCTGAATCTATGACAATATCATTTGGCAGGACTTGGCTGTCTTTTTTACAATTAAGACACAGGCTTTGAAGTGTGTTTCATGAAAATAAAACTCATGAGCAGAGCTCTGCAATTGGCTGCATGTGCATCAAAAAGACTGTCCCAGTATCTCATTGACAGAGTGTGGCATTTTACAAAGGATGAAAGAGTCAAATTGCCATTTCTTTCGTTAAATGTCAGACAAAAAATGGCCGAGCTGTGGGTCAAACTAGCTAACCAAGGATAGAATGAATAAAGAGAATAGGACATTTCAATGGGTCAGCGCAAAACAGTTGTAACTGCCTATAAACATATAGGCAGCTACAACTGTTTCATGCTGATCCATCAATTTACAGTTATCAACCCTTTTCCTATTAATCCCACATTTTTATGTGCTGAAGAAAATAGATTTTCAAAAACAGTGGGAAAATGTGTTCTCATCTTAACAATGTTTTCCAAACTATTTGGCACTATTCATTCAATTGTAGCTTTCTAAATGCCGTCTTCAGCCTCTTTCAATTTGGACTAGTTTAAAATTTTGTCTTCAGATAATAGATTAATCATGCTTCTTTGTTACACCACATAAACACAACCTCAAAATTTTTCCCATGACAGAGCATTTTAACCCTTTCCTGGACAAACACGGGATTTTACGTCACTGTGATTTTATACTTGAGAAAACATTGTGGAAAAAGGAGAAATTGCTTGTAACAAGCAATTTCTACTTTTCCCACAATATTTTCTACCACATAGGATGGTCAGATTTCAAATTGCATGCATTTTTCATTGTCGTCTGCAACCTCTTTCAAATTGGACTAGTCTAAAATTTCCAAAAAGGGTTAACTTGTTACTTATCTAACCAATTACCACATGGCCAAATTTTAGACTTGTCCAAATTGAAAGAAGTTACAGATAACAATTTCAAGTTGCAATTCCTTCATTTCACAATGTTTTTTCAAAGCCTTTTTCTTGAGGGACATCAAAAAGCTGGATGTGTTGTGTCCGTGGTTGAGAGGTAGAGTGTCGGCTTCTTGATCAAGAGGTCCCAAGTTCAATTCCTGGAAGCAGCTATCAATCTTGGTTCTTTCCATGGCCCACACATTCGGCTCTAGTACTGGTGAATTTTCCAGGAAGCAGAATCAAGAGGGATTAATCTAAGTTGTAAGAACTTGTATCCCAATCGATCCCGTATTTGCACGGGAAAGGGTTAAACCAAAAAGCTGGATAGTTTGAGACTGTGTTAAATATCTTGATTCTAAAATATCTTAGTACAACATTCAGTATGTCATCAAGTTCAAAACGGTTACAAAATATTGAGAACACTATGCATAATCAGGAATGAGAGATATTTTTAGAAGCTATTTTAAACTATTAATTAATTCACCTATCATAATCCTACTTTAAGAACCGTCTGTCTATGATTTAACATTCAACATAACATCAATAAGTAAAACAAGAGGATCATGATGGTCCTATCATTCATCTGAGTCTCCTTGATCAAAGGGATGCCACATGGACTAAATTGGCAGAGATGCTACATACAAACTATCAATGCTTTACACCTTATGGTTTCAGAGAAGATTTCTTAAGTTTTTCTTCTTTGTTCAAGGAACTAACACCCCTTTAATCAATGTTTCAGTTATTTCAATTATACTATAACTGACGCACCTAACCATTCGTTTATTTGTTTGTTTGAATGGGGTTTAACGCTATTTTTACAAAAAAAATTCAGTCAAGGATTTAACATTAATGCACATCCAAAAATTCTTGAAAATGAAAAATACAATACAAATGCATTTTTAATTTATGGCTTGCCTGATAACAAAATGACAATAGCAAAAGTACCCATGAATTTAAGAAATGGGTGATGAGGAAATGTAGCTGACCAGCATGCGAAACCAAAACTAGACTAGAAGAGGTGATATTCATTTTTAATTGTGCCAATCTGATTCTGGTACATTCTTCTTCCTATGTATTAGAAACAGTCAACCAAATAGTTTATTTATTAAGCTTCCCAGTTCACAGACCGGTACAATCGAAGCGCATAAAATGGAGTGAACTTCAACCCCGGTCGAAGCCAAAATACAACCTGATGGTTATCATATGACCTAACTTTGGACAGGTCCCGTAGGAGAAGTTACATACAAAATATAAAGGTTTAAGTTTTTCACACTTTTTGTTGCCATGGTAACTAGAGCTTTTAGGTTTCAATTATTTGAATATCTTAGGTGAACCTACACCTCGTAAACATCCATACCAAGGATAATCAAGATTTGTCCACTAGCTTTAGAGAAGACTTTTGAAGAGTTGTAGACATGGACAGATGGACTAAGGACAGTATTGGGTAAATACAAAAGCTCACATGGAGCTCATCATGATCAGGAGAGCTAAAAAGCATTATGTAAAACTGCTGAAGGTGCATATCATCTGCAAAAGATTATGCACATCATGAATTAATATAGTCTCATTCATAGTCAAGCTTTTCATAATGTGTTCATGCACTTAAAATAAATCATGATAATTAGGGCATGATTTTTCTCAAGCTTAGACAAAATTAACCTTTTGTTAAAATTTAAACCATAAGTAGGTGACAAATTGAATTGGAAGCAGTATCTGAGAGGTTTCGGCATCCAATATGAGCAGAGAACACTGTAGAAAGTGATTAAATTATTCTTTAAAAGTGAAACGCCTTGTCATGAATCATTAACTAGATAGATACACTTGAGGGTCTGAATCACTCCACAAATCTGTCTGTTTGAATTAGGGTAACACCATTTTTAACCCTTGTCATGCTGAACCTAGAATATTCCTGTTTTGGCAGGAGGTCTAGACAAAGATCAGGCTGCACATATGTGCAGTCTGATCTTTGTCTAGTCCTCCTGCTTGTCCCCTTTAAGTTTACTCTGTTTATATCATTAATTTTCTAAATAGTTATCTACACAAAATGAGTGTGTTCTGTGATTTCATTCCTTTTATTTCAACATAATTATCGAGAGAATTTTATTCAGTATGACAGGGGTTAATAGTATTTCAGTCATATTACAGTGGTTGAAGTACCTGACCATGGATTCCTTGTATTTCTCACACCAATCCTACTACTACATCCTTTCTGAGCCCAAAGTTGCTCAAGACGTCAAGTTTACGATTATTCACCCATATGTAGGAGATTGAATGTCGGAAAGGTTATTTGCCACGACCTGGGATTTAACCCAGGACCTCAGTGATGAAATATTCAAAATCTACATTGAATATAACTCAGAAATTCAAGCATCATTAACTCATTCCCTCACAATAAAGCTTTTGACTCCCCTCAAGAAAAACAATTGGTAAAACATTGTGTATAAGAGGACCATTGGCCCTAAAGCGCTCACCTTGAATTCAGAAGTAATCAAACCACTAGTGGCCTATTTTCAGCCAAAAGTCAACTCTTAGTAAAATCTTGTATAGAAATTAGAAATGAAAAGACATTCTTTAGAAGATTAAGGATTTTTGTGCAAGAAAATTAGCATTTACATTGCAAGGAAGATTTGGGTTAATGAACTAAAGAGTGAATCAAAAATAAAATAGGGTGTGGGGTTGGGTTTTTCCAATTAGTACTATGTAGCCTAAACATGTCCATAGGGTAGTCACATGAAAAAGCTGTAAGAGGTTTACTAGGATGTTCTACATTCCAAATATCAATGTTCTAGGCTTTCTCATTTCAGAGAAGATTTTTTCCTTCTTTGTTTCCATGTAAAAGTGGGGTGCGGCTGGGCAGAGCCCAAATATAACACAAAGGGTATCACAAAAACAAAATCTGTACAGATTGATATGGAGATTCTTGATATGAAATATCAATACTCTAGCCATTCTGGTTTCAGAAGAAGATTTTTAAAGTTTTCCTAATTTGTTTCTATGTTAAAATAGGATGAGCCAAGGCGGAGCCAGAATATGACCCAAGGGGTATCATATGAACAGACACATGATAGAGGTCCCCTATGAGATGCTGCATACCAAATACCAATGCTCTAGGCTTTCTGGTTTCAGAGAAGAAGATTTTCAAAGTTTTCCTTCTTTGTTTCAATCTAAAATGGGATGCACCCGGGCAGAGCCCAAATATAACCTAAGAGACATCATTTGAACAAACTTGATAGAGGTCCCCTAGGAGGTTCTGCATACAAAATATCAAGGCTCTGTGTCTACTGGTTTCAGAGAAGAAAATTTTTAAAGTTTTCCCTCTTTGTTTAAATAGAAAATGGGGTGCCTCCGGGCTGAGCCCAAATATGACCCAAGGGGCATCATTTGAACAAACTTGATAGAGGTCCCCTAAGAGGTTCTGCACACTAAATATCAAAGCTCTCTGTCTTCTGGTTTCAGAGAAGAAGTTTTTCTAAGCTTTCCTTCTTTGTTTCAATGCTAAATGGGGTGTGCCCAGAAAGAGCCCAAATATGACCTAAGGGGCATCATTTGAACAAACTTGATGGAGGTCCCCTAGGAGGTGCCACAAACCAAATATCAAAGCTCTAGGCCTTCTCGGATTTCAGAGAAAAAGATTTTTAAATATTTCTTTTTTTTTCCCCTTGTGGTTGCCACTAGTGTTAAGGGTGGATTTCAATTATTTGAACAAATTTGGAAGAGCATCACCAAAGGAACATCCATGCCAAGTTTTATTGTGATTGACTTTCTGATTCAGGATGAGCAGATGTTTAAAGATGGACATAGACTGACACCGGACGCTGAACATTGGATGATCACAATAGCTCACCTTGAGCACTTTAGGCTCAGGAAAGCTAAAAATGAAAAAAAATCTTTTAACAAGCAATTTCTTCATTTTCAATAATATTTTCTTCCAATAAAATTGAAAAAAATCTAGAATTTCATAAACTTTTAATTGTCGTCTGCAACTCTTTCAATTTGGATCATCAGTCTAATATTTTGCTGTCTGGTAATGGGTTAACAAAAGCTATCTTCTCCATTTGAAAGAGTCTGTTAATTTGTCACTGAAGGATCATACCATTGAATTTTTGTTGAAATAAAGCTAATAGTTCCTGAGAACAACTAATTAAAACTTTTTATTATGTGCCTTATAATTATGAAAGGTCACATAATTCATGTTGTTTAAGGACTCTGGGAAAAGCATAGTCAATTGACATACTGGTGATGTGAATTTCTGGTTGAAATCCTGCAAATATGTTAATCCTGGTCATACTGAGCCCGGAATTTTCCTGTTTTTGGCAGGAGATCTAGACAAAGATCAGCCTGCACGTGTGATCTACACCTTTTGCTTATCCCTTTAAACCATAATTGTTTATAACATATATTTTCAAAAGAATTATTAACCCACAATGTTTACATCCGGTACTGTCAGCCCTTTGATTTTAATGCAATTCTAAAGAGGATTTCATTCGATCATGACAAGGGTTAAACATTTATGATTTTCAGAGTTTTCACTATATACCATGCAAACTACCCCTGTCAAAGCAAGCCAATTTTTTTCATCAGATCAAAATTTCTGGTAAAGGTCATACTCAGGAGAATTATTTTAAATCAGCAAAAGAAGAAGATTTCAAAGTTTTCGTAATAAACCAAATATGGTAGTTAGTCAGGCCCATGGTCCATGGTCTAAATCTGATATAATTTTTTTATGGAATCTGGTCAGGGGACACCCAAAGATCATTCCCACTTTTGGAATCTGATTCAATATTGATTGTCTGCCTGGTTCTGAGGTGATTTCATTATATATACCATATATGAAAATAAGGCTGTCATATTTTTTCATTCAATCAAAATTTCTCAACCAATTCCCACACAACACAATTTTAGACTGGTCCAAATTGAAAGAAGCTTCAGCAATGAAAATTTTAAGGTGATGTAATTGTAACTTTTACGTCGTTTTGGATAGAAAACATTGTGAAAAATGAAGAAATTGCTTGTCAAACGCAATTTCTTAATTTTCCACAATGTTTTCCAAATCTTTTTTCATTGGGGGCGTCTAAAGGCGTCATTGAACAGGAATTGGTTAAAGGAATCAGATCAAGGGTTATCCAAGAATCATTCCTTTGAAATTCAATTGAAATCCATTAGATTTCTGAGAAGATTTCTGATAGAAACAAGATGTGTTTGTGAAATACAATGCCCAAACAATAGGACTAAACATTTGACATTGGTATGTGACCTTGACCTTATCACATGACCTTGACCTTGACATGAGCAGATGCGTATTATGGAGATGTATCATCATGCCAAATATGAGCATTGTATCTTGAATAGGCTGGGAGTAATTGGCAATGTTAAGTTTTTTGGTTACGTTTACAGACCGACAGATGGGCAGACGGATGATGGTTAAACAATATGCCCCCTATCTTTCCATGCGAGGGCATAAAAATCTAAGGGCACATGCACAGACATAAGGATGGATGCACAAACATCTGACACAATAATTGCTCCAGCCTCCAGTGGCCTTTAACAAGTGGTACTAAGTACATTTGACACAATGTTTTCTATCCAGAAAGTTGAAAATCTGAAATGTCAAACTTTAAATTGTTGTATGCAACTCCTTTCAATTTGTACCAGTCTTAAATCTAGCCGTCTGGTTAACACCTCTTCTTCTTTGATTGAAGGCAGGAATAAAAGACTTTCTTAACAGGCCATAATCATGCATTTTGGTGCCCTGATGAAAAATGGGCATACAAAATAATGAGAGAAAAGCAGAAATTGCTTCTGACAAACAATATCTCCTTTTCTCACAATATTTGTAACCTAATTGGCACTTATTTTTCAAATTTAGTACAATAAGATTTGTCCTCTGAAATTTCAATTTGGACCAGTCCAAATTTTTGTCGTTTGGTACCATGAACCGTAACCCATTCCTACACAATCCCACTTTCTTATGCCCCTAAAGAAAATATTCAACCCAATACCAGACAACAAAGTTTCTGGACTGGTCCAAATTGAAAGGAATTACAGACGATAATTTGAAATTTATGAAGTTTTAGATTTATTCAACTTTCTGGATAGAAAACATCGTCTAAAATGAAGATATAGCTTGTAACAAGCAATTTCTGAATTTTACACAGTGTTTTCCCAATTGTTTTTTATGAGGGCCGTTCAAAAGCGTCCAAATGTTGGAATGGGTTAAGCAAAACAAGGTTGAAAGTGTAGGAATTGCTTGTTACGAGCATTTTTTATTTCATTTAGAACTTGTTTTCTGCCTTAAAAGACAAAGATATTCAAAATTTTCTTAACTTAATATTGTTATCTGCAACTTCTTTGAATTTCAAAGCAGACGATAATATTTTGCTTAGCAGTAATGGATTTTCTAGAGTAAATGTATCTATTTATATGCACTTGCATGCGTTCAGACTTGCGTGCATTTAAAATCTGCATTAGAATACCAAACTATTAAGGTTAAGAGAACATTAGAACGACTTATATAACAATGACCCAGGTGTAATTGTATCAAGGATTTTCAGGGACTTTTTTTCCGAAGGTGCATTAACCCATTTCCAAACAACAACGCTTTTTGACGCCTCACTAGAACAACAATTGGGAAAACATTGTGTACTAGAGGCGCCTGTATGGCTCCACAAGCTTGAATGTACTGATTAAGCAATATTTTTCATTAATTCATTTTTTCATTTAATTCATTTAAAATAAACTGAATATAATGAAAATAAATCTAAATTATTGAAATCTTTGAAATAGTTCTAGAGAACCATTTCAAACTTTTCCTTGTTTTTACAAAAGTCAAATCTAGTTATGTAAAATTCATCATGTAAAATTTTCATTGTATATCATTTATGGACATAACGCACCACCATAATAGCCATGTTTTTCAACCAATCAAAATTATATGAAGGAATCTGACAAACAGTCATCTGGTTATCATTCCCGTGAAATTTAGTTGAAATCCATTACCATGTTCTGACAAATTTACAAAGTTTTCAGTATATACCATATGGAAATCAGCCCTGACCATTAAAGCCATACTTTTCATCCAATTAGATTTTTTTTTTATAATCTGATTAAAAGTCACTCAAGGATCAATATGGTCAAATTTGGTTGAAATCCATCCATTGGTTTCAGAAGAGGAATTTCAAAGCTTTTACCATATATGGAAGTTAGCCTGCCAATATATTAAAGCCACATTTTTCATCTGATTTGTTTGTTTGTTTGTTTGAATAGGGTTTTACGCCGCTTTTAACAATCTTTCAGTTTTCATCTGATCAAAATAATTTGAAACAATTCAATAAATGTTCACCCAAGGTTAATTTCTGTGAAATTTTGTTCAAATCCATCCATTGGTTTCTGGGAAGAAGATTTTAAAAGCTTTTACCATATATGGAAATAAGCCCCGACCATTAAAGCCATGTTATTCGTCAAATCAAATTCTTTGAAGGAATGTGGTAGAAGTTCATCATAGGATCATTTCTGTGAAATTTGGTTGAAATCAATTCATTGGTTTCTTGGAAGATTTTAAAAGCTTTTACCATATTGACCCCGCCCATTAAAGCCATGTTTTTCATTCGATCAAAATTCTTTGAAGGAATCTGATAAAGAGTCACGTAAGGATCAATTCTGTGAAATTTGGTTGAAATCTATCAACCAGTTTCTGAGAAGAAGATTTTCAAAGCTTTTACCATACATGGAAATTAGCGCTGACCATTAAAGCCATGTTTTCCATCTGTTCAAGATTCTTTGAAAGAATCTGATAGAGGGTCACCCAGGGATTATTTCTGTGAAATTTGGTTGAAATCTGTTCAGTACTTTCTGAGGAGAAGATTTTCAAATTTAAGTTTACCGAAGGACGGATGCACGCTCGACAGACACAATGCCATGACAAGCAATTTCTTCATTTTCCACAATGTTTTCTATCCAAAGAGTAGAAAAACTCTAATAATAACACTAGGGCTGTAACGATACACACAGTGACGAATACGAATACAGATCACGATACAGGGTCATGAATATGAATATTTATTCATGAATACAACTTTTTCCAGGAACAGACATATTTATCTATATATTTCCCTGAGTAAAGAATGAAACAAACTTATGCCTATCTGTGATAAAGACAGCTGTTTTATGTTAATTATTTTATTATTCTGTAACAACAAGCAAAGGTGTATGGCTAATTCAAGCCTAACAAAGGTTAAAGTCAAGATCCGTCATTGATTGATGCTGGTCATTTCTGATTACTTGCCTCTATATCATAGATTTCACGTATTTGTACATTAAATTTGTATATTTTGAATTATGTTGTAAACTTCTATCTGTTACAAACTTACCAATTAATATGAAAATTTTTGTCACCAGAATAGATCACTTATAATGAAAAGACGAAATAATTAAATTCTAGCCAACATGCAAGGTATATTGGACATGCAGCCATAGCTTACCTTTTCATTTTTAAAGGGAGGTAATTTATATGTTGCATTGAAGACAATGGTCTATGCTCCGAAAGATTATGTCATTCAATTTCTTCAGAATCTGAACTTAATGGTCAATAAGATAGAAAAATTAGGCCATAAATACTAGAATTTGAATTGAAAATCTTGATTTAAAAGGTTTAGTTGATCAAGACTTTGACTTAAAAAAGATGATTTTTGATTGTTAGTATTAACAGAGGTCTGACCGTTGACGGTCAAAGTCATGCGTCGATTGTCCAGTTAATCTATCATTTACTACCCAAAATGCCACTTGTAGACAATAAATAAATAGCTGTCACCAGTGAAATAGAAATTCTTTGATTTAGTATCTAGAATATGTATTCAGTTGCATCAGAGGCGCCCTCTGTCAATCGACTACGGGAGCCGCCTAGGCTTTAAGGATTTACGTCTTTCTTCATAAATTTGATTAAACCGCCGTTATAGCATGTGCATGTTGGATATCTATGACCTCTTGGATATTTTTTTGCACTTTGCATCCCGGAAAAATATTCGCCAATATTCGGTTCTCAGACAGACGAATACGATACGTACTCGCCGGTAAAAAAATATTCGATTCACCGAATATTCGAGTGTATCGTTACAGCTCTAAATAACACTTTCAATTAGGATGAGTATAAAATTTTGCCGTCAGATAATGGGTTAATGTCTCTACTACATGAGTCTCTTCCTTTCTACATAGCACTGGTTGTAACAATATCAAGATTTCTTATTTAGTGATTTTTTTCAAAGCACAACCTGTTGACTACCATTAAATGAGTCTGGACCATTCTAAATTTAGCAACTTTTTTTTATACTTGTAATTCATTCATCTATCAGCTGCAAAGGACTCCTAGTCATAGGGTCCCGGGTGTGATCCCAAGTGGCAGCGTATATCCTTTCCAACATTCGTCTCCCACCAATTGGTGGATAATCGTAAATCTTATCAGCAGCTGGAGGCTCAGAAAGGATGTTATGGTAGTGCTGGTGTAAGAAATATCAGTATTCTATGGTTAGGTGCTCCAGCTGCAGAAACATGACTGAATTATTTTTACAAGTGGTGTTAGACTCCTTTCAATCAATCCATCATTTATCTATTATTGCTACAGTTATCTTCATTTTACACAATGGCTTCTATCCAGATGGTTGGAAAAAAAACAAATTTCATAAGCTTTAAATTGTCGTCTGCAACTCCTTTCAATTTGGATGTGTCTAAAATTTTGCAGTATGGTAATAGGTAAACCCTTTCCTGTTCAATCCCTGGTTTTTGCGTCCTTATGATTTTTTGATTGAGAAAACATTGTAGGAAAAGAAGAAATTGCTTGTTACAAGCAATTTCTTCTTTTTCCCCAAAATTTTCTATCCTGTTGAATGCTTTTTTTTCAAATCAAATCCACTTTAACTTTTTCTCTGCAAAATTATGAATTTGGACAGCTCTAAGATTTTGCAAAACAAGAAAGGGTTAAGTTCTGTCGTAAAAGAGTAAAGATTTTTTTAAACTTGAAATCGTAAAAAAATCTTGTCTGGTAATGAGTTCAAGTCAATGACATAAAAGTTATTGACTGCAAACTTGAATGATGAGAAAAACTAGTTGGTTGAAGTTCTGATATTTCTCCTGATTTCTCGATGTGTAAGAAGAATCAATAAGACATAGTGACTGCCTGAAAATTCAGTTCAATGCCCTGTTCCCAGTTGCCATAGGACTCTCTATGCAATCAATTTTGCCGCTATAATTAACTGGAAACCTGATGACAAAATATTAGACTTTTCCAAATAGAAAGATTTTGCAGACAACAGGTTCACCACAGACTAACAAATTACACAACAGACATAAATCATCCCGGCTACAGAGAACTTAAAGCTAAAGTATGTCCAATTGCTTGCTTTAATAAGTCGGTGAAACTCCGGATTGCTTGGTACATTGTAATTGCCCATTACCAGTTGGCAAAATTCTAGACTGGTCCAAATAAAAGGGATTTACAGTCAATATTAAGTGAATGAAATTTAAATTTTTTCAGCTTTCTTGGTAGAAAATATTGTGTATCTTTTTTTCAATTTTTGCACAATTTTTCCATTTCTTTTTTTTTTTTCTTGAGAGGCATCAAAAATTGTCAGTATGTGGACATGGATTAAATCCCATTCCCTTAAATCCTGCTTTTTCACATCCCACTTGATCAGAAAATAGCTCCCTTTTGCACCAAGCATCACCGCCATGCTGAATTAAATCCTTGTTCAAAATTGCATTAAAAGCAAAGGGTTGAAAGCAATGGAAACATAAGTTACAGGCAAGTATTACTTTTAGAATTGAATTCATAAACAATTCTGGATTGAATTAGACAAGCAGGTGGTATAGACTAAGATCAGTCAACACACCCCTCCTGCCAAAACAGGGTTAATTCCAGTTCAGCAAGACAAGGATTAATAATTCCAGTTCAGCAAGACAAGGATTAATACTAAGTTGTAAATAGCAAAAGCAATTTTCCATACCCCATGTTAAAAAGCCTTTTTTGTTTGTTTTGCTTCAGCCATTATAAAAATTTTAATATGAAAATTCCACTTTTTAATTTTGATACTTGAATTGGATAGCCAGAATGACCTCATGACAAAAGGCAAGGTCTGGGGCCCATCTGTCCCCCTAAAATGCAAAGCCAAATTGAACACAGAAAACATTGTGGTTCATGAAATAATTGCTTGTTACAAGTAAATTCATCATTATCGAGAGAGTTTTATACCTCAAAAAGTAGAGATTCTTAATATTAACCCTTGTCATGCTGTATAAAATACGTTACTGAATTACTGTCAAATCAAAGGGCTGAAAGCACTGATAGAACTTGTTGTTCAAAATTCAATTATTTTTTTTTAAATCAACTTTATAAGCAACTCTGGTAGGAAAAGTACAAGCAGGAGGTATAGACTAAGATCAGTCTGCACATAAGTGCAGTCTGATCTTAGTCTACACCTCCTGCCAAAACCGGAATATTCCGGGTTCAGCATGACAAGGATTAAAATTTGCAGTCAGCAATTCTTTGAATTAAGACCAATCAAAACTTTACCACACTGCAATATTTTAACCCATTCCAACTCAATTCCTCCTTTTTACGCCCCTCGAGAAAAAAGCTTTGGAAAACATTGTGGAAAATGAAGAAATTGCTTGTATCAAGCAATTTCTTCATTATCCACAATGTTTTCTATCCAAAAAGACGAAAAAATTAAAAATTTCATCAACGTGAAATTGTCGTCTGCAGCTTCTTTCAATTTGGACCAGTCTAAAATTTTGCTGTGTTGCAATGGGTTAAACTAGTCAAAATTCAGGTGTTGCTGGTGATACTTTCAAGTTAAAGATTTGAACATCTTCAACTTTTTATGTAGAAAACAAGGTCGAAAAATGAAGAAATTGCTTATAAAAAACTTAAACCTATTCACGTACAAGCCCTCTTTTTTACTCTCCTCAAGATTTTTCTTTCTTTGGAAAATAATGTGTAAAATGAAGAAATTGCTTGTATCAAGTAACTTATGCATTATCCACAATGTTTTTTATCCAAAAATTCTCATATGAAGCTTCTTTCAATTTGGACCAGTCTATAAAGATTTGTTGTGTGGGAATGAGTTAAGAATGTAAGTGCTCATTCTTAACTAATGGATTAATTATGCGTACATCAATATTTAGATATTTTGAAGGTTATACTGATTTAACATTTTAAGTAATTAACATTTCTAAAGGTTAAATGATGACAAACAATTTCTTTACTTCCTTTCTTTCATTACCTATTTACAATTTACTTTTTGTAACAACTTAGGGTTATAACGATTGGTATGCTTTCAAGGGGGCATTGTAAAGTTGACTTTCAGTTGGGGCTGATTTTTTTTCTATTCTTTAATGTTATAATATTCAATTACATTTTGGTTTATGCATTTCATCACAATATCTTTGATGCCCCTAAAGAAAAAAGTATGAAAAGACTTTTCACGAACTAAAGGTACTGTTTGCAACTTATTTCAATTTGGACCAGTCTATTCATTTATCTGGTAACAAGTTAAAAGAGAAAGAAAATCTTAAACTAATCCCAATTCTTGCTTAATTTCACTATAATCAATTGAATCACTGTCATTTCAAACTATTTCACATGCGCACAAGACTCATCAGGGCTCCTGCTGCTCCAAAATTGGCAAATTAGCGATTTTCAACAACTTTCAACTTATGGTATTTAACTGGGAAATAAAAAAGTTACTTACACTGATTGGTTTGGGGAGTACACATGATTGTAAATATCAATTGCATATGCATGTCAATCAATACAAATTAGTAAAGCATTGCTGAGGTTGTTGATTCTAAATTCACTCATGTTCAGGGTTTTTTCCAGAACCCGCCAGGTATGATCGTGTAAACAAAGATTGCCGATTGTAACTCAGTATTTTCACTTTGTACACAGGGTTTACTCATTTGTTTTCTTTTAAATAAAAAAAGTCGTAAAATTAGTGAAAGTTTATTTAACAGAACAAAATTTTAATATACAATGTATACCATGATACATGACTTTTTTTTTGATGGATTAGATCTCTTATTCACTAAATCATATTGGCTCCACTTATGTCTCCAATTGGCACTTATGAACTCCAAATTGTTGCTATTGGCAAATTTGTTGGCACAAGCATAAAAATCTTCAGGTAGAGCCCTAGATGCAGGCATTGACCAGCATTAGAAATTTTGTCGAGTGTGTAAAGAATCCCGAGTCAGAACCCATATTAGAGTGCATAGTAAAGACTCTGATCAGACTTTGCTTAGAGAGTTGTTAGAAATGTCACATGCAGGATCAATTCTGATATGATAACCCATTATCAGATGACAAAACAAGAGAACCATGATGGTCCTAAATCGCTCACCTGAGGCATCCACAAATTACAGTCCTTTTTTGTATAAAAAAGACTTAACTTGAGCAAAATTAATAAAACACTTATAAGATTTCGGGCTTTGTACAAAACAATCCAGTAATGCTTTCAAAAAAAAATCAATGCCTTTGGCTTTATTGTTTAATCCATTACCAAACTATCCCACAATTTGTCACCCTCAGGAAAAACAGGTTTAAAAAAGCATTGTGAGAAAGGGAGTGACAAGCTATTTCTCCATTTCTATTCAAGAATTCTTTAAATGCGATTTACACAATTTTTGACCCCAGGAGCAGAGACGTTCTTTATCCTAAGAGCATTTTTTCCTATAACATAGTACAAAATTATTTAGTCATGCTACATACCAAATATGAATGCCATTCACCATATATTTCAGAAGAAGAAGTCTTTCAAAGTTGCTCTAATTGGATGTTTTCCAAAATCTTGGACCTATAGGGCAGTGCCATGTTTTATCCCAGGGCTAAGATTTTAGCTAACATGGTAAAGAACCATCTGTTCATGCTATATACCAAATATGAATGCCTAAGACTTTGTAGATTGGGAGGAGAAGACTGTTGAACATGGTCTAATTGAGCATTTTTACCAACTTTGGACACCCAGGGAAAGGGTAACCTACAGGCATGAATTTAATCAAAATTGATAGATAACAGCCAGGCTATGCTACACTCAAAATATAAATGCCCTCCGCCTTAAAATGAAAAATTTTTTTTTTAACATACTCAATTTTTACTTTTTCCCAATTTTTGGACCTCTAGTGCAGGGCCGTTTTTGACCTTGGGAGGACAACTTTAAGTGATATAGTACAAAACTATCTAGTTATGCTACATACCAAATATGAATATCCTAGACTTTATAGTTTAAGAGGATAAGTCTTTTGAAATTGCTCTAATTAAGCATTTTTCCAAACTTCGGACTTCAGGGTCGGGGTCATTTTTGACCCAAGAGATTAAATATTTTAAAACTTGGTAGAGAACCATATGATTAAGCTCTATTCAAAATATAAAGGTCTTTGGCCTTGAAGTCTATGAAAAAAACAACAACAAAGTTTTACTAAAATTTCCCATTTTCATATGACGAGGTTACAACATTTTTTCACGGAATGAAATTCTTTTAACAACTTTTGAAGAGCTTCACCCAAGGAACATCCCTGCAAAGTTTCAGCTTGATTGGCCTACTTGTTTAGGAGGAGAAGATTTTTAAAGATATTTAAAGAAATACTAAAGATTCCCATTTTCAAATGCCGCGGCAACCAGAGTTTTTGATGGAATTAATTTCTTTTAACAACTTTTGAAGAACTTCACCCAAGGAACATCCCTGCAAAGTTTCAGCATGATTGGCCCACTGGTTTGGGAGAAGAAGATTTTTAATGATATATAAAGAATTACTAAAGATTCCAATTTTCATATGCCGCGGTTACAACAGTTTTTCACGGAATGAAATTCTTTTAACAACTTTTGAAGAGCTTCACCCAAGGAACATCCCAAGTTTCAGCTTGATTGGCCTACTGGTTTAGGAGGAGAAGATTTTTAAAGATATTTAAAGAATTACTAAAGATTCCCATTTTCAAATGCCGCTGCAACCAGAGTTTTTGACGGAATTAAATTCTTTTAACAACTTTTGAAGAACTTCACCCAAGGAACATCCCTGCAAAGTTTCAGCTTGATTGGCCCACTGGTTTAGGAGGAGAAGATTTTTAAAGAAATTGTGGACGGACGGACAGACGGACAGACGGACAGACGGACGGACGGACGACGGACAAAGACCGATCACAATAGCTCACCTCGCACTTTGTGCTCAGGTGAGCTAATAAAAACCCCTCCAATTTGAAAGAAGTTGCAGACAACAAACTGTATCATGGCTAATATAAAATTTTATGTTTTTTGGCAAAGATTTGCAGATAGATGAACTGACAAAATGATGGACAGATTGACTGACAAATGGATGAGAAAACAATACACTTGATCTTTCCATGGAAAGGGGTATCAGTTGGGTATCAGTGATATGCCAAGGTTTTTGAAGAAAAGGGAAAATGTCCACATGGTCTCAAAAAACTGGGGACATTTTACAAAATCAATAGATCCCTAGTAATCTAGCTAGCAGAGCTTTGGAACCAAAGGGACAGTGTCCAAATAGTCATAACCCTTGTCATGCTGAATAAAATCCTTGTAAAGAATCCCATTAATATCAAAGGACTGATAGCACTGTTGGTCTAAACGTTGGGGGTCAATATTAAGTTTGAAAATTTATCTTAAAGGCAATTTTGGCATAAAGAAGACAAACAGGTGGTGTAGACTAAGATCAGACTGTACATATGTGCAGGCTGATCTTTGTCAATGCCTCCTGCCAGAGCAGAAATATTTCAGTAACAGCATGACAAGGGTTAAAAAACTGGGGAATCTACGATTTTTAAGGAAAATGGTGTGAAAATGCAGCCATGGCAGGTCACTGCAGATATAAATGATCTTAATGCTGTATTTTGTACTAACTAGACACATTAAGTAACATTGAGTTAAGGGAATTTAATCCCTTTTCAGTGTTACGCATTTATTGATCTTTCAGCCTATCAATACTTCTTTATATATGGGGTACATAGGTCTAGATAAGTGGTTGTGATTCGATTTAATTAAACTCAAAACACATGTACACTGTAATTCTCTACTTACCCTAGAACATAGGTACTCACCAGAATTGTCATTTTATAACAATACTAATGAGTAGCTATAGCACATGGTTTTTGATTTGGATGAAAAACACTCAATTAGGATTTAAAGATTTTATTGTCAATATTATCAGGAGCTTTACAGTATTTGCTTGAAAGATTCATTTTGTACGCTCATCTCATCTCAATAGGTCCAATATACTTTCTATAAATCTTCCATTAATATGATAGTATGTTGAAATTTATATAAACCAATTTGTAGTACCGTATTTCTTATAATATACTACCAAAAGTAGACCCCAGAATTACAAAGCTATAAACCTATCATGAGATAAGTATTTGCCTAGGGGTTGCGTAGAGGTCTATGTGTTTTTCAGCCACACCTTGCATCAAATTAATCAGAAGAAAAGAAAAAACAATTTCAAATTTTGATTGGCTAGAGGCTGAACACGTCTTTATCATTCTATACTGGATTAATAACATTGACTGTTTGCATGAAGACTCTCATTGGGTGGACATATCATTTCATATATAAAGTGCAATCTATTACCACTCCGTAAAATTGTAGACCAGTCCAAATTAAAAGGAGTTGCAGACAACAACTTAAAATTTAGATTTTGTCAATATTCTGGGTAGAAAACAATATGTAAAATAAAGAAATTGCTTGTTACAAGTAACTTCTTCATTTTACTCAAAGTTTTCCCAATCACTGTTCTAGGGGCTTCAAAAAGCGTCATTGTTTTTGAATGGGTAAAACATTCTGCGACAATCGATACCAGTAGAAACAATGTGGAAAATGCAGAAAATGCAGAAATAGCTGGTAACGAGCAATTTCTGCATTTTCTAAATTATTTTACATGACATTCTTCTTGGAGGGCTTAAAAAGGTGGGATTTAGTGGGAATGAATCAAAGGATTTGATTTCTACCATTATAAATTTATGGGTTAACAATTGTCCTGTGTATTTCAAATGGAGGGAGTCATATATATCTCAAAATGTGTATTTTACGAAGTACACATTAAACTCAATGTTGCAGATACTCTTTGGAACCATCTCGTTAAGGTGATTCTATTAACCCATTACCAGACAACAAAATTTTAAAGTGGTCCAAATTGAAAGACAATTTAAAATTTATGAAATTTTAGAAATCTTTATCTTTTTGGGTAGAAAACATTGTGGATAATGAAGAAATTGCTTGTCACAAGCAATTTCTTCATTTTCCACAATGCTTTCCAAAGCTTCTATTCTAGAGGGGCGTCTAAAGGCATCTTTGTGTGGGAATGGGTTAAGTACCAACAACATAGGGTTTGGATGAGAAATAAGAGATTCAGATTGTCATCATTCCCTCCTAGTATCTGGAGCTTTATTCCCACTTAAATATGAATCAATGTGTACATTTCATTCAGTGAACAGGTTTTTTTCAAATTTAAATTGGGAGTATAATACTTGTTCTCATACAATTATGAATCTCTCCAAATGTTTGTATAATTATGAGAGGTTTGACATGGAGTCTTGACAGAAAGTGTCCCACCAACTAGAGCTCTTATGACTAGTGGAGATTAACCCTTGTCATGCCTAGTGTCGACCAGAAATAGGTAGGAGGTATTGTCAAAGATGAGCCCCTACACTAAGATTTTTCAGAAGACAGTTGTCCTCTCAGCCCTAAATTCTTGGAGACATTTTCAGAATGAAAGAGACAATGCCATTTCACTGTAATATTTAACATCATAGCATTATTTCATAAATTTCCGAACGCTAATTTTTATGCGACATCCACAAATTTAACGCAAGAATATCGTGGAATCGCGGCCTAGGTAGAACACAGAGTGCATTCTGGTCCGAGTCTACACATCCTGATTGTCCCTTGTAAGTCAAATTTGTGTCTTAAGTTTGATGTTCAAAATAAATAATGACACATAAATAGTACTTTCAGGGCTTGTAGCCCTTTGAATTTAATGCAAATTTGCCAGGGGATTTTATTCAGCTTGACAAGGGTGAATCTACAAACTTTAGAAATTGCTATCATGCAACTAGCTTCCTTTACCATGTTCCCTTGATAGTTGTCAGGGATGTGAAAATACGGATTTTCTCTACTTGTCCATGGACAAGTAAAATGAGATTTTTGCAAGTCCAGAATCAAAATGGACTTGCCCATGAAAAGATGAATTTTGAGAAAACATTATTTTCAAAGAAGAAAATGCTGGAACTCAGTATTTTCTTCATTAAAACAATATTTTCTAGCCTTAGATACAAACATTACGCTCATAAATCTCTTCTATTTAGTACCATTCCAAGATTTGCCCAGATATCAACTTGTCCACGGACAAGTAGCCTCTAAAAATGTACTTTCCCGCAGGTAGAAAAGCCTGTGTCGGACAAGTCGGGCATGGGAATTCCACATCCCTGGTTTGTCATATTTATCTGTTTAACCCATTCCCACACAATCCCGCCATTTTACTCCCCTCAAGAAAACTGCTTTAGAAAACTTTGTGGAAAATGAAAGGATTCCTTGTTACAAGCAATTTCTTCATTATCAACAATGTGTTCTACCCCCAGAGACAAAGATTTCTAAAATTTCATCAGCATAAATTTGTAATCTGCAACTTAATCAAATTTGGACCAATTCCACTCTCTTCCCCCCTCCCTCCCTCCTTATATTAATACCAGGGCTCTCGGAAACGACAGTACTGTCGTCTGAGACGACAACTTTCCGCAAGGGACGACAAAAAATCCTATCAAAGGATTCTGACGGACGACAGTTTTTTTTAATGACATACGTCCGACGTTAGCAGTCTTTATGTCAAAGTGACTCTGTAAAATCATCTGTTATGGTTCAAGGGTCATTAAAATAGTAAGTAGATTATTGGAAAATGTTAATTGATTATCCTAACATACACCACAATCATTGATAACACCCAGCTTGATTGACAATTACCACTTCGCGGTGACCGGTCATGCATCGACGATCGTAAGTGACAGGTGTTAGAAACCATAGAAACTTTGGTAAAATAATTTTAATAACTCTCTGATCTCACTGTAATCAAATCATTATTGACCAGTTTAGTGAAAAAGTAACCAAAACATAATATAGAAGTCAACTTATATTGCAAAATTAAATTGTCATGGGTTTTCGTGGGTACAAAAGGCAATTCAATATTGAAAATGAAAATTATTGGATAACTTTTTAGAGCTCTTAGACTTCTAAAGCTGGGCATGAATCATAAATTTACTGTCGTTTTTTCGTTTGAAAAATTGTCAATATATGCCATTATTTTTTTCCAATTTTCAACAAAAAAGTTAACTCTTATCAAGCTGATAAAGATTGTTGCAAAATTTCATCAAAATCAAAGTGGTAAAAGAAGGAATTGACTGATTGTGAGTCAGTATTTATTTTGAAAGTACAATTTTTAAAATGGTTCAATTAAAGAAGGAAAATTAGGCAGTATAGACTAAGGTCACATCTTTGTCTTTACCTCTTGCTAAAGGAGGAATATTACATTTTAGTCTGACAAGGGTTAACTTAATTACAATGTGTGCTTAGAAAAAAAAGAAAAGAAAAATTACACATGTTGAGTAATTCTATAATTTGCTCTATTTTGACATTAATTCTTTACTTCTTTATTTGAATTAAGAGAATTTGCTGAAGATCAAATGAACATGATCATACATGTAAACAACATAATATGGGCTAAAAAATATAATAATTCTTAAAACCAAAATACATTTCCCTTTTCCACACTATTTTCAACAAAGAAAGTGCTGTAAAAAAGGGATTTTGTGGAAATCGCATTTAGTATGAAAATCCGGCCAGATCAGGCTGGAATCCAACTTTTCTGCTTAGAATCCAACTTTTTCCTAAATTGGATTCCTGGAATCCTACTTTCAAAATCCTAGTGAGAGCCCTGTTAATACATTAAACCCTTTGTTGTGGGTATTCATTGGACTTATAATGTCAAGACGAAATTAATCAGAATACAAAATAAAGGGTTTGGAATCTGAAGAACAATTGTTTGTTGTCCTCATTCCTTTTCTCTAAAAGTCTGAAAATTCTATTGAGATAGTAAGACATTCATAAAACCTTTACTGGAATTCAATTTTGACTTGCTAATTGAACAGCTGTAGGCAACAAATAAAACTGAAAAATTATTGTCATGTAGTGAAGAAATATTGTGAGGAAAAGAGAAATTGCATTTCACAACCATTTTCATTTTCTTGAATTTTTTTGAGGATGTTTAAGTCAGGATTGTGTGGTAATGGGTCAAAACAGGGTCTGGCATTTTGGATAAGTCTGATGTAAATAGCTCTTTACAGAAGACATCAAATGGACTATAAGTGCCAATATACCCCTGCCTTCTTAACACTTGTCATGCTGAATTAAATCCTTGGTCAGAATTGCATTGAAATCAAAGGCCTGAGAGCACTTGCTAGTGGTCAGTATTTCTTTTACAAATTGATTTCATAAACAATTCTGGCAATTCTGACAAACAGGAGATGTAGACTAAGATCAGACTGCTCTTGTGTGCAGGCTGGTTTTTGTCTATACCTCCTGCCAAATGATGACCCTGCAAAACCCTAGAGGATAAGGATAAAAGGGAGACATTTTCATTTATTTTTTGGAATTGACACAATTTGTAATGTAGTAAGCTCAATATGTTTACTCTCAATTTTCATCTATAATTGAGGGCATAAAGTTAACAAGACTTTAGTTAACCCTTTCCTGTTTTGCATAATTTCAGACCTGTCCAAATTTAAAGGTTTTGCAGACAAAAAATTTGAAGTGAATTATAATCTAAATTAACCATTCAGTAGGGGAGAAAACATTGGGGAAAAAAAAGAAATTGCTTTTTTCTATGATGTTCCCTCATTTATAAATACACCGGGACTAAAACCAAGGGATTGAACTGGAAAGGGTTAATTGGCAGACTGATAAACTCAAGGAAAGAAAAGCCATTGCAATTGCTCTTCTGATCTTCGAACAGAAGTGCCAATAGGAATCAACAAAATAAACAATCTTACCAGAATGGCATCTCTTATATTCCGTTTAATATCCTCTATTTTCTGTTTTCTTTCGCTGAAAAAATTAAGAAAGGGACTTTTTATACCCTGGTTTCAGTTTTGTCGTAATTTTTTTTGAAACTCTTATTATGTTAATAAAACATCAATATAGATTGAGAAAAAGTCTGAAGGTTTCATTTAACTCATTAACAAAACCAGAAATTTAGATTGGTCCTAATTGAAAGAAGTTGCAGATGACAAATTTAAGTAGGTCGAATTTAGAAAATCTTTGCCTTTTATGGGAGAAAATATTGTGGACATTTATTCAGTGCTCAATCTAGTAGGGGCCATGGCTAAAATGGCCCTCAAAAATCCAAAATGACCCCCTTCAAAATGAAGACTGGGCCCAAAAGGCACACTTCAATCACACATTCAATAAGACTTCTCTGAATGAAGTCATGTAAATACTGTCTTTACTTTTTCTAGTAGATTTAATTTGTTCAAAAACAATATATATATTATCAATTTATTATGGTTTGTTACATTTAAAACCTTGTAATTCAATAGTTTGTCTATGTTTTTGTATCGCATGACCCCCTTGACCAAGAGCCATGGGCTCATTGGGCCCCTTATGATACAAAGATTGAACACTGTTTATTGTGAAGAAATTGCCTTGTATAAGCAATTTCTTCATTGTCCAAGTTTTTCTATGCCTTTCTAAAGCCCAATTGTGTGGGAAAGGGTTAATTGTCAAATTTATAGGTTAGGGCTTCTGTGATAAAGGAAGGTTTCTTATGCACAGTTTTTTATATCTAATAGAAATTTTATTATCTTCTGATATCCATGAGCTCATATTCACTGTAAACCTAAAAAGATTTCTACTCACTTCAACCCATTATCAAACAACATAATTTTGGATATGTCCAAATGGAAATAAGTTGTATGCAATAATTTTGAGTTAATGAAATTTAGTAACATCTATTTTCTTTCAGGGTAGAAATCATTGTGGAAAATGAAAAATTGCTTATTACAATCAATTTCTTCTCCATCAGCAGTGTTTTCTAAGTTTTTACCTGGAGGTAACAGTGCTCTCTACAAAGACCAATTTCAGGAATTTTTAAAATTATAAATTTCTATTTCAGGAAGTTTTTACAAACTCAGGGATATTTTTTTCACACCCTTGACCCCCCCCCCCCTAAAAAAAAAAGGTGAAATGAAATAGCTACATAAAGCCTACAGAACATTCTTTTCCATCCTTTCCTTAAAGTCCCTGAATTTCATTTCGCATTGAGTGCAACTTATATATACATATATCATCTGTTCATTTTTTATTTGTCTTTTTCAGTATTATTTACAAACTTTCAAATGCCATCTGTAACTTAAGTTGTTTCATTTAGGACCAGTCTAAATTTTTTGTCTGGTAATTGGGTAAGTGTCAAATAGAATTAACACTGAAAATACAATTTTTTATCAATAGGAATCATTTAGGAAGTGGCTAACCATACCGGCCAAAACCAGAGATCTAGAAAAGATGGGGTAGCAACATTCTAAAATCCTTATTTCTCAATGAAACCATATGTTGTTGGTACTCATTTGAATCTTCTCATTGAAATGAGTATCCACAACATTGTGCTCTGCCAGTACTGTTACCCAATATTAAGCTGGATGCAGGGCTAGTGCTAGCCTTCAAAATTGTGGAATCATTGACTTCTTGACAATGAAGTACTAGGGGTCAAAACTGATTTTGAAAGGGTTGGAACGTCAAAAATAGCATATTGAGTTTGTGTATATACAAATTCAAATTACCCACAGTCCTTAAGTGTTTGCTATTTTTTTTGAAATCTTAGACTGGTTCAAATTGAAAGAGGTTGCAGATAACACTGAAAATTGGATGCAGTTTGAAATGAAACCATCCTATGTAGTGGAAAATATTGTGGGAAAAGGAGAAATTGCTTGTTACAAGCAATTTCTTCTTTTTTTCACAGTGATGTAAAATCCCTGGTTTGTACAAGACAGGGCTTAATTTACATGTTCAAGTAAATACACTTTTATAAATCAAATAAATTTACACAATTTCCAATACTACATAAGATGCAACACTGAAAAATTTAGCAATCAAAAATTCCATTTTAACCCAAAGAAATTTCTCTAAAAAGTCTAAATGACCCTATGGGAGTAATAATTAGAGTGTCAAAACGGTATTTCCAGATTTTTGAGGGTCAAAACCCTGGTTTACCAGGCAAACACTAGCCCTGTAACCCATTCCCAAACAATCTCTCCTTTTTACACCCCACAAGAAAGACTCTTTGGAAAACATTGCGGAAAATGAAGAAATTGCTTATTTCAAGCAAATTCTTCATAATCTACAAAGTTTTCTATAAAAAAGATGCAGAAAATAATAAAAATTCCATCAAATTCACATTGTCGTCTGCAGCTTCTTTGGACCAGTCTAAAATTTTGTGATGTGGGAATGGGTTTAGCATACTGGAGGGTTTGACTAATCGAAAAGTAGTTTGGCAATCACAAAGAGAGTTTATTCAGAAAGTATCATTATCATTCACAAATTTTGACATAGAAAGTAATTTATTGATTTCATGGTACATAGTGTCACAATCACAAGCATTATAACTACCCAAATTGTCTTGTATAATGTCTTTATTTTCTGTAATAAAAAATGTCAAAGATTTTTCCCTTGCTCAAAAAAGAGAGGCATATTTCTAACTGATGATAGCCGGCCCAATTTATTCATAACATTGACATCTGTGACAACTTCCAGTTTCCTCAACATCATTGGAAGTTTCAGGCAAATAATTCATGAAACACTCAAGTTTAAACCAGTTATCTAACAAAATTGTAGACTGTGAAGATGAACACAGGGGGGGGGGGGGGGGGGGGGGGGGGGGCTGTTAATCTACCACTGTCCTGAGACAACTAAACCTTTTTTGAACAAGATGTGTTTGTGAAACACTATGCCCCCGAAACGGGAATTCTTTAGAAACGGGTAAAGGGTTATAATTTTGACCTTGACCTTGATGAAATGACCTTCTCCAGTTGCGCCTTGTTGAGACCTATCTACATACCAAATATTAGCATTCTAACTTAATCAGGGTTGAAGTTATAGGAAAATGTTTACTTGACAGGTTAAGTTTTGCATACAGACAGACAGACGGAAAGACAGACACCGGTAAAACAATATGCCTCCGATCTCATCGATGCGGGGGCATAAAAAACAATATAAAATTTGTACGATTTTCAATTACTGTAATCATTTGATGGGGAAATATTAAATACACAGAAAATTGAATGTGATCAACAGAAAGTTCTGAAACCTCATACTGCTTACAAATTGGTTGAAAACTTCAAAACAGTGAGCCAGTCCACAGTGGACTGGCAAGTCATTCGGGTCTGCATGTCGCTAGTTGTACGAGTCAGTTTAGATAGCAACTACCTAAAAGAAACACAGCAGTTGTCAGTATTTCAGAAAATATCACTGATAACCAGCATCTATGATTTTCAGCCTTTTCCATTTAAATACGAGTATCATTCAGACACAATAATTTCATTGTATGCAATTATATTCATTTAAGACCAGCCTAAGATAAATGCCTAGAAGTCAGGAAGAAGATATATCTCAAACACTTTGTTGGAACCCCCATAAAAATTGGTGCATACATAATATTGCTAGGTATTGTCAGCTTTGGAACAGTACCAAATTCAAACTTAGGGGAATCAAACTCTATTAAAGAGATAAATTACTTACTCTGGACTAAATCCGTTCACATGGAGGATTCTCATCTGCTTTACAATAGTTGACTTTCCCGATTCCCCGGCACCTATGTAAAAGAAAAATATGAGAGGTACAATAAGGGGAAATTCCATAAATCCATAGAAATCGAACGTTTTCTACAATCGATCAGTCGTTTGATCCCTGTTTCTTACCTAACAACAGCAGTCTGTGGGTGGCTTTATACGTCTGCTTATCCTTTTGAAGCTGTTTTTCGATCTTTTTATTAGTTTCTCGTCGTAGTTTTTCTTCCTCGTCTCCTGATGTTCTCTTAAAACACCCCATGTTGTGGACAAAATGGACGAAATTTTGCCTAATAATTTGACAGAACACAACATACAAGAAATCCGTTCCAGAGCCCTGCCCGATCACCGTATAATCCTATATTGTGAGAAGCCGCCCTCCCCGGGCTACAGGGGGTTAAATCCACGGGGGAGCACTAGTGAATTAGAAGGTGTCATGAAATTAGCACAAAATCACCAGGTTCCGACATTTCATTGCGCCGAACATCAACTGACAGCGCTGGGTGGGGTTACGAGGGCATGATGGGAATAGACAGCAAATTAGATCGCAGTTATTGATGACATCATAAACAGGTGCGCGTTGTGTGTTCAAACTTCCCAGGGATATAACAACGTGGTTTAGAGACAGTACCGTCACGCTTATTCCCCTTAGGTGATTTATTATGAGGTTCTAAATTTTTACGAGGTTTGATGCCACAAATGTGACCACAAACATATTGAGCTTGAAATTGATAGCCCATTATCATTACAATAATAAAATATTTTTATTATTATTTTAAATCAATTTATAGACAGGATTATAAGCGGTCTTGGTAATTAACGAGTCAACATACATGTATAGAAGACTTGATCTTCTCGATCTCAATTCAGTACTGGGCACAGGCTAAGGGCCACCACGATCTCATAATCCTCAATGCACACGGTGTAGCGGAGCCAAAATAAGGACGATGGTTTTAACCAAAGAGTAATAAATGACTGTAATAGCTTTCCATCTCATCATGGTAATGAAAACACTCAAACATAGATAGTTTTCAGTACATAGAAAAAGGCAATCAAGTTTTTACCCGATTTCTACCGAAGGGTTTGTTGGAAAAAAGAGGGTCAGAGAGGCAAATGCCTAGATGCCACGCGTTAGAGCAGAGCAGTATATAATGTATGGAGTCTATTATATAGTCACCAAATACTCATGTACCAGCACTCACGGAACACCCCTCTTCTTACCATTACCGTTATGTCTCAATTAAAGACAACGACAATCACTATTGAATTGTCGAATTACAAGTTAAGAAATAGTATACATTTAAAATTTAAATTGATACTATTAATAACGATACGTCTTTTATCGGGATTTGAAGTTGTACCTTTCCTATGTCAGTAGACTTAAAAACCTAGTTTAATCCTTCTTTAGTTGCACCCCCTCCCCACAAATGAGATATACAATTAACCACCCGCTAAGAATTTAATGACCTTGTCTGATAAGGAGGCTGTATACAATATACAAGGGGTTAATTGTAGAGTATTACATGATAGATAAGTGTGAATTCTTTGCACTTTATTTAGAGCCAATTTGTTGTATTTTTATCAATTTTTTATTTCATTTGGTTACAATTGTAAATAAATAATAAGTCCTCATTATTAATACTTTTTTATTATTGTTTATAACAACATAAAAAATGAGATAATTTAGAATCGGAAGCCTTTGTTATTATGACACATCGCCAATATCAAATGGAACTTTAATTGATAGTATTGGGAACAGACGAGAAATAAATGAATTTTCTTGTTTCTAATTTTGAATCATTTTATTTTTCCCCACGATTAGGATTTAATTTTTGTATATCTTTTTTTTTAAAACACTTTAATTCGGACAGAATCCAACTTCGTCACTTTCTATGTTTAATGGATTCCTGGTATTTCTCACACCCGTTCTACCATTACATCCTTTCCTGCCAGCTGCTAGCCCACTTAGGTTTTCGATTATTGACAACTTTTGAGTGTATGTGTATTTCCGTTTATTTATCGTCGCTACCGTAGCACGTGCCCATGTGAGCGACGCCCCCAGAAAACAGTTAGTTGTTATGGGGGATAGTGCAAGGATACAGGACGAAACCGCCTGGTTCTTTAACGTTCTTTCACCGTCACACGGGGCCTCGGTTTAACCCTTTCCCATACAATCATTTGTTTTCACGACCCATAGGTTTTGTATCAAGAAAAACATTGCAGGGAAAGTAGAAATTGCTTGTTACAAGCAATTTTTCTTTCCCTACAATGTTTTCTACCCTTTCCTTTGGTAATTTTTCAATTTAAATGCACTTTCAATTTTCGTTTGCTGCCTCTTCCAAATTGGAGTAGTCTCAAATTTTGTTGTATGGGAAAGGGTTAACGTCTCATCCGAAGGAACATAGATATGGTCAGGCCAGGGCTCAAACCCGTGATCTTTAGGTTTGAAGTCAAGTGCTCTACCAACTGAGCTAATCGGGCTGACGACTACTTTTCACCATGATCATCAATGTAATATACAAGATGTTCAACCCCCTAGTGTGATTTACTGATAGGGTCATTAGCAGTAGGGGTCCAACATACACAAAACTCCATATCCCATTATCAGATGGCAAAGTTTTAGACTGGTCAAAATTGAAAGGAGTTGCAGACGACATTTTAAACTTTGTGATATTTTAGTTATTTTCACTGTCTGGACAGAAAACATTGTGTTAAATGAAGAAATTGCTAGTGACTAGCAATTTCTTCATTTTTCACGATGTTTTCCTAGCTGTTTTACTTGAGGACGTCCAAAGGCGTCATTGTGTGGGAACGGATTATACTATGCCTCTAACGCCTCCTCACGGTGATATTAGGAAACGAACGCTTTTACAGAAAGAAAACTTATCCAGAGTAGGTACCTACACAGAGCCGCGGCCCGCCCGCCGCCTTTATCATCTCTGGCCGGAACTTTGCGTAACTCCTTTCAATGTTGTTTCGTATAAGGATGCTTCTAAAATAGCCCTCTTAAAAACAAAGCACACTAAAACAAAAGTGAAACCAGAACAAACAAACTCTCAAACAAACACGATAGGTACATAAATCATAATTCATCGACTGCACATGCTAAAATCAAATTATTACAGTTCGGCTCGACGAGGGCGCCTAGCAGAGTCTAAATCTTCGTCCCATCTAATTTTCTATTTTATCAAGAAATCCAAAAGTGGAATTATGTGGTTATTCTTAATTGGTTATCATCGTTAGCTAGCGGGACATTGATATTTGCTCAAGTGAAAACATTTTTTATTTGGTAAAGCATTCCCCCCCCCCCCCGCAAATCGCAATCCAAGAAAATGAGCAATTGGCATCAAGATTTGCGAAAAATTCAAACCCCAGACTAGGTCTGGCAAGTTGGGCACTTGAGATTCAGTATAGACTAATTGTAGTGTAAATTGCCACCGGACACTTAAGAATTACTCTTCCAGTGTGTGTATTTCTTTTATTCATAGTCGCTACCGTAGCACATGCCCATATGAGCGACGCCCCCAAAAGACGGTAAGTTGTTACGAGAGGTAGTGCAAGGATACAGGACAAAACTACTGAGACCTCCGCCTGGTTCTTTGACGGGCTCGATGGATAGCACCGTCACACGGGGCCTCGGTTTAACGTCTGACCCGAAAGACAATTAACTTGTTAGTAGATCTGGTCAACTCAGGGCTCTTACCTGTGATCTTGAGGTTTGAAGTCAAGCGCTCAACCAACTTAGACTGACTCTTCGAGGCAGGTCTAGCTAGTTTATAATGTAGGGTTTACTCAAATCTCTGATCTGTAAAATACGAAATACGCCATGTTCTCTGAGGGGAAAGAGAGAAGAAAAACTAGTAAAAATTATTTTCCCATCACCAATATAATTACATATCATATTTATGCATGTGCATATTATATTGATCGAGAATAAACAAGTTATATCTGTTTTCCTTATTTGTATATCTATTGTACAAAATAAGACAAATCGTTTATTTTTTTCCTAAAAGGACCGATTTGTTAAGATATTGATACAAAAGAGGAAGTCATGAATTCAAACTGTCCTCTTTTTCAAATATTTAGTATCTCAGTTTTTTCCCTTTGCAATTTTGATGCGTGATATAAATAAATGCGTCCAATCCAAGTTAGAGTTATATGGTTTTTGCAGTCTGATCATACATTATTGAAAAAGTCATAAACTGAATGAACCAATAATTAAAACCAAGTAAAAACAAAATATTTTTCTCAAGCAACTAATTGGCTAAAAAGAGTGATCGAAAATATATGCTACACTTATCTATAGTAATTACTAATAAACTAGTTTTAATCCCCTTGTATATTGTATACAGATCAAATATGCAATTGAATTCTTAGCGAGTGGTAAATCGTATATCTTATTGGAGTGTCAAATAAAGAAGGTCAAAAGTAGGCCTTTAATCAGGGAGCTTTCGCTCCCTACCCTTTTACCTTTTTGCAGAAAACTGTTTGATTTACATTTGTCAACATCCTTGTATATATGTTAATTGAATATGATTTAAAAAAAAAAGTTTGTTAATTTTCTTTTTCATATGTACAAATAAACAACAGCAAAACAATTTTATGTATTTTGTATGAACAAAAGGAATCCTTTATTCTAGTCTAGGTTTACACCCTTATACACAATTTTGCATTTTTTTTTCATAAAATTAAAAAAAAAATCGTTCAAATACGCCCAATCAAGTATGCAGCAGAATAGTCACTTGGTATTTTTTTATTTTATCTTTCACTCAAAATTACTAAAGTGTTTTGTTTATCAAATAAATCAAGCTTGAAAATTTTTCCCCGATAATGATAATAATTAAAATATCCCGAACCTTATCCTGATTCCCTTTCAATTTTTCACCAACATAAAATCTCAAGTGCTGTTATTGCATAATATGGACAACGATCATCCATTAGAAGAGTGATTGATTGATTGGTTGAATGGGGTTTAACGTCACTTTTAACAGTATTTCAGTCATATCGCGCGGATGGAGCACCTAACGATGGATTCCCGGTATTCCTCACACCAGTACTACCACCACATCCTTTCCTAGCCTCCAGCTGCTATCCCTCTTAGGTTTACGATTATCCACCCATTGGTGAGAGACAATTGTCGGAAAGATTATTTGCCGCCGCCGGGGATCGAACCCATGGCTTTCCGTAATTGAAGATTATGAGTCTGCGCTATGACGGCGGCTCATTAGAAGATACAAGATGTTTAATCCTCTGGTGTGATTTACAGCGACGATTAAAAACATAAATACAGACTACTGAATAGGGAAGAGATACTTACTATGAACTTAACCATAACCAAACGTCAGAATTTTAAACTGGTTCAATTCAAAGGAAGATGTATACGACAAGTTTAAATTAGGTGGAAAAACAAACAAACAAACACACTCACAAGAAAACAAACAAAACCGACCCCAAAGGAAACCCAAATTATCTTTGAGGGTAGAAAACATTGTGGATATTAACATTGTGGATATTAAAGAAATTGCTCGTAACAGCCATTTTCTTCTTTTTTTTTTAAAAGAGTTTTTTCTAAATGGCTGCGAAAAGGCTGTATTGAATGGGAATGTCTTTAATCTCTCTAATTCAATACTTTTTGGGTTTCGGTAAGGTACTCCGAGATGTGATCATAATGCATTGTAAAAATCAGATGAAAACTAGTTTTATACAACGAACTCAAAAGACGATTCGTTCCATGTGTTTTAAGTGGTCCTCGGAGAGCTAGGACACCTTATTGTGACCCGTCAATCAAGTATTGACCAATCCCTGGCCCACCACTTACTCAGATTGCTCCGCCCATCGACTTCGACAGGAAGTTTCACTTAGAATTTAAAACGGTTTTATTTTGCAAAATTTATGGCAAGTGTCATGCAAAAAAAATGGAACGGTTGATTGGTGACCTAAACGTCGTAACTACAGCTTGAATAAGCTGTAGGAACGACGTTTAAGTCGCCAAACCAACAAAAATTCTTCACACAAATGGCGGTTGGTGTTGTAGTTCAACCTACACTCCGCGGTATAATTGAACGATATGACTGATCGATTTTTTTCATTGATTGACACACACGATTGGTCACTTGTCCCTCTTGAATAGACAAAAAGTATCAAGACCATAATTGCAGGCTGTTCATTTATTGTCGAAACTTTTCGGATTTTGTCGATTTTCTGAGTCGAAAACGGACTTTCTACCTTACTGTAGGATTATTTTCGTAACGCGACCCCTCGGTTAAACACTGCTCGACCCATCACCTTCTAAAGTATTCCGATTTACGGCTCACCAGGAAGTTCTCTTTCCGCCTGACGACCAACTACATTTGAACCAGGCTACCAAGGAAGCCTGTTACAGTGCTAACAAAACATCGATACTGCAGTCTAAAAGCTGACAAAGTCGGAGAAGTTAAGTTATTTTGTAAACCGGTAGTCATAAATCGTATATTATATCATAGGACAGGCTGAAGAGGGTTGATTTTTGGAAACAACAACACTAACACAATATATGGTATAACGAAAGATATAATTTAAGCTATACAAGTTTTGGCACTCAGCTCACACTCTAATTAGATTCGATACTTTTCGCCTTTTAATGGTTGTGCCTACCATTAACATACTGATGGCCACATTTTGTTTACCCCAGTGCCGGACGGTCTCTACAAAGGCCGTGATCGGCACCTGCTTCTGTGTAGGACGGTTTGAAACCTTCAAATCTAACCATTACCACAAATAACAAAATTTTAGACTGGTCTATTTTGAAAGAAGTTGTGGAAGACAATTTTTATCAGTTTGCAATTTTTGTTTATTTATTATTTTTGGAGAAGAAAACATTGTTGATAACGAAGAAATTGCTTGACAAAAAGCACTTTCTTCATTTTTCACAATCTCTTCCTAAGTATTTTCTCGGTGTTGAGGGGGTCGTTTTGGAATGAGTTAAAAACTTAAACTAGCGTCTGCTTCTGTCGGATAATGCCCTTAATGTCCTGGTTGAATATTTTTGAAATTAAGCGTGCTGATATATTGAATGAAAATGAATAAGATGTACCGGGTACTCGAAGGATACATATTAACCCTTTTCTGTTTAATCCCAGGTTTTTACGTCCTTGTATTTTACACTTTTAATAAGCAATTTCTTCTTTTCCCACAATATTTTCTACCCTATGGAATGGTTATTTTTCAAATAAGTTCAACTTGAAATTGTTGTCTACAAAGCCTTTCAATTTGGACCAGTTTAAAATTTCAAAAAAAAAAACAGGAAAGGGTTAACCGTCAGCAGCTAATGCATATGAGATATCTGGGCTTTGTAATCCTCATTTGATTCTGAAGTCATAATTCACGGTGCCGGTTTGTTTATAGGCGTCCCAGTTTCGGACCCAGGCTCCCCTTTGAATCTTGAAATTTTATTGCCGAGACATTACCTTGATCTTTTAAGAACCGTTTAGCGGCAGCGATCCTGATCTTCGGATATCATGGGAATAAGAGAAGACGCGCATTTATATCTCATTTATATTTATATTGCATTTTTTTATTCATTTATTTATTTATTATTATTATTATTTTTTTTTTTTTTGCTAGCAATAAAAACAAATAGCGGGTATCGTCTGGAGTTCGCTTCTTAGTGTTACTTTGTTATTTCAGTTTAATAGCTATTTTTTCACGGTGATAAAAAAAACTGAACTCCCAAGCAAAATGATAGATTCGCGAAAATGTTCACAAACCGGTCTGCACGACACCTGTTACAACGATAAAGTGCGTTTACCAGAGGGTAATCGGGTTACAGCTTCCGCATGAAAACCGTCTGTAAAAAAGAAAAAATACAACGTTCAGAAACAATCCTCGTTGTAACACAGTTCTCGGTGAGTGGTTTGATTTGAATTCTAATCCCCAAGTTTCGAGGAATAATTGCGATGTCGATTTAAGTGACAACCCCCGTTTGTACTTTTATTTATTTTCTAAAATACTCTCTGTACTTTGATACTCATTGTCGATCGGGCGCTGTGTGAAAAGCGTTCTTTGGATATCAAAGACGATCAAAAACCGACGCCGTAGTTCCAACCCAATCGGTAAGATTGAAATCCCTGAACATCCACTATTCTGACGAAGAGAAGTTAAAAAAAAAACGTTTCCTGTCAATCTTAAATTTTTGTATTATTTTTTCTGTCTCGTTGTAGCGCAATGGCAGATGTTGAAAACGGACAGGAACAAGAAGATGATGCATTAAATGACGAAACTGTTGGAGATTTTGACGCTGAAGTGTCACTGGATGAAAATGCAGACGGAGAAGCGAATGCCACCGGAAATGATACAGGGATCGAAGACCCTGTAAGTATCTTTAATTTGCCGACATTTTATGTCAATTTTCTGCACAAGTAACCATTGCAAAAATTTGGTTCGTTTAACAGGTTGTGAAAAAGCAATGCCTGATCTAAGGATAAGGACTCGCGCATATAGGAACTTTAAACGCCTTGAAAATATATGAATGTATGTCGTTAACATCTGGTAATCTGCTGACAATGACTACGGCAACTTGCCTCTTTGCTCGATGTTGCAGTACCCCGAGTGATTCACTCTAGGCATTTTCAGGGTTCTCCCCAGAAATTTTTGAAGGCGTAGTGGCAAATGCGCAGTGTGTTGTCTGTTACCATCTTGGTATGACTATACATAATAAAGGTCATTAAAAAGGCTTTTTAGCTTGATTATTGACATCTTGTTGTTTTATTGAGAATTATTCTTGAATACCAGTAATATTCTTTAACTTTTTAATTATTATTTATCTACTCTGAGGCTTATTTTGATACCAACCAATTGTGACATTACTCAGCTTATTTCAACTCTTTATCCTATTTGTTAGAAAGGGCACCAAATTGTCTGATAAAAAAAGGATGTGAAAAGGAAAGAAAATGAAAGAATATACCCCAAAGTCTCAAAGGAATGAGTAAAAAAAAGTGTCAACTGCTTGTCTATCAGATAGGATTAGCTTTTCAAGCTTGGCCATTTTATCATGTCTGTCCAAAAATCATATCCTTGAGGACTCTTTAAAAAAGCATGGAGTGTTGACAAAAAATGCCCTTCATCAGAAAAAAATAGAAATTATTATCAGTAATTTCAAAAATGTATTTATTCCTGTGTGAAATACCTGGTTTCATTTTCAAATTTTGCATCTTAAAGAGCTCCATTAGATTCTCTGTGTAAATTTTGAAGTGCTCATTATTTGCCCATTCAGAAGCCTTTGGCTGTCTGACACTATAACTATTCTTCTGACAGTACTGTCAGCTATTTGATTTCTATAAGTAAATGAAAAATGTATAATATATCAGCAGCCGAATCTTAACCTTAATTCTCAAATTATAACATGAAACTTGATCAAATGTATAAAACAAGTGTCTTTACTCTTATCTTCTTTAAGTGATTTCAGCACTTTGATTTTCAAAAGAGGATTTTGTTTTCCAAATATTATATAGTGAATTATCTTTTCCTGATTCTAAATAATTATCAAACCATTACTTTTATAAAAAGAAATCCCTAATTGGTCTAAGGCATTCTTTTCTTGAAATGCTTTCAGCACTTTGATTTTTATGGGGGTATTATTTCTTTTTGGATAAAAGACATGAGAGGATGAGATGTTATTAGATGATTACTAAAAGTATAATAATATTTTTCATCAAACTTTTAAAACAAATTTATTGAAAAATGGGTTGAACAAACCAGGGTACGAATTTTTGAGATAATGCCCTCCATGTTGGATAAAAAATATACGGACTTATTCCAGAAGATACATGTGTGTAATCATTAAACTGACTTGAAAACAAGAGCTAAGTATGACTAGGATGGCTTCTATACAAATCTGTCTCTATTATTTTGGCAAATTCTAGTAAGGAAAAAAGATCGCGAAAAGGGTATGTTTTCAGCGATCAATGTTTGAAACAAACTGACCCAATTAATCTTTCGTTCAAAAAATTAAATTTTAAACCACTATGACTTTAGTTTGATAGTTGTCACATCAAATAACCACATCCTTACTTTTAGCTGGACCAATCTCAGCCGGAGTGCCAATTTTCCGAAACCGAGTCGCCATTTTGAATTCATTGTTTACATATTGGTACCCATCATGCTTGGTGACTAACAGCGAGGTACCAGCGGGAAACTCGAGAAAAAAGTCGATAATCACCAATTAGTAAGAGTGTAGGGGTCTTTTCAATAGAGATGTTACGTAACATGTGGTATACAACACTATAGATAAAGAGCCTGTCGTGTCCGCGCTTCTGCAACCAATTTTAATGGTTTGCTTGACCCTTTCTTCAGCTGGAAATTAAGCCGTATCGGTTACCAAATTTAAGCGTATCGGCGATCTGAAGGCGTATCGGCCAACTCTCTTAATTAATGAAGGCGTATCGGGGCCGATACGCCATATGGGCTTGGGGAGAACCCTGATTTTGAATTAGGGTCAAAAGGCCCACTTTCAAAACTGTCCGAAAAGGCATACAGGGCTCCCGCTGCCGATCACCAATGGCGCCTAATGCGACAAAATAAAAGCTCTGGCTACAAAATCGGTGAAGTGGCGATTTTACTGGCAACAACTTTCAAAATAAGGCAAAGGGATGTTAAGTCCATTGAAACGATTACCGACACACAACTTTATCATTCACTCTTCCGCTGATTAGTTTGGGAGACAAGGGACCAACAATGTACATTGCTTATCTATGTAAATCAAGACAGATTAGTTACGCATCGCTGACCTTATTGATTCTAACATCACTCGAGTTATTTGGGTTTTCCCAGCACCCCGCTGGGAACAATCATGTAAACTAAGATGGGGGAGAGTCACATGGCTTGGGCTAAAAAAATGACCATCTTTGTTCCTCGATCACTTTTTGAGACTTAATAGAGTGCCATATAAAAAGCAAAGACAAAATTTTGCTTATCTATTGATTATTTAAGTAGCACGATCGAGTGAATTTCCGAAAAATGAGAAATATTGGACATTAGTAATCAAAGTACTGCGGACATTAGTAATTAAAGTACTGTGGGTTAACAAAACTTTGACCTGTCATCCAGCATAGAGGTGTTCTTGGCATTTTATTGTCAAATGACAATTCTCTCGTTTTGGACCTTTTAACCCATTCCCACACAACAAAATTTTAGATTAGTCCAATTTGGAAGAAGCTGCAGATGGCAATTTCAAGTTGATGGAATTTTAACTTATTTCGTCTTTTTGGATAGAAAACATTGTGGATAATGAAGACATTGCTAGATTTAGACAGTTTCTTTCTGGTTTCATTCAGTATTGTCTCTTTCTAAACATTTTTTAAATTCAAAATAGTCAGATAATTAACGATTTATTTAACATAATATTTATACATAACAGGTTATTTGTTTTCAATATAGTAGATTTCTTTCATTCACTTTTTCATACTGGCTCCACTTTTGCCTCCAATTGGCCACATGTGGCTCCAAATTTTTGCCATTGGCGATTTCATTGGCGCAAGATTGAAATTCCCCAGGGGGAGCCCTGGGCATATACCTGTAAAAGAATAGCAAGTCAATGTGATTATACATGTATAAAACTCAACTGTTATTTCTGAATTCAAAATCTTGCAGCATATTTGTGAACCTTTTAATTAAAAAATATATCTTAAAAACATGTTTGGGTGTGTGAAAAAATTGCTTTATTTTGTGAAAACTTCTGAAATTGAAACTTTTTAAATTCCTGAACTAAGGAATTTTTATTTTGATGAATAAAGAAACTTTCATATGACATCATTAAATTGTCTATGCCTTTCTGTTGATTATCTTGTCAAAAGTATTTTTAAACCCATTACCTGCCAACAAAATTTTAGACTAGTCCAAACTGAAGAAATTGCAGACCACATTTTCAAAGTGCATGCAAGTTGAAAAAAAAGTATCAAAAAGGATACAATAAAATCAAGTAAATAATTTCTTGTTTTCTCACAATGTCATTCAAAGCCCAGTTTCTTAACTTTTCAAATTCAAGTATTTTATCAACATCATTCTGAAAATTTGCTGTTACAGGCACATCTTTTATCCCAATCCAATCTGGTTTTATACAAAAGGTTTCAAAATGTTTTCTAGGAGCTAGAGGCAATCAAGGCAAGAGTTAGAGAAATGGAGGAAGAAGCAGAAAAATTGAAAGAGATGCAGAATGCAGTAGATCTAAAGATGAATATGTCATCTCCAACACTATGTAAGCTTTACTCTGTCTCTTTAGAAGAGAAAACTTATTTTAACCCTTTCCTGTTTTACAAAATTTTAGACCTGTCCAAATTCAAAGGTTTTGCAGACGACAATTTAAAGTCTATCTTATTTAAAAAATAACCAATCAGTAGGGTAGAAAATATTGTGCTAAAGGAAGAAATTGCTTGTGACAAGCAATTTCTTCTTTTTCCACAATGTTTTCTGAAGTATAAAACGCAGGGACATAAAAACCAGTGATTGTACGGGAAAGGGTTAAGGACAAATTTCAACTTGTCCATATTCACAAATAAGAACACACCAAGAGAAATTTGGTGAGTTTGCCAAGATTTGAGTTTGTGTAGAAACAATTGATGACTTTGTTGTTTCTGATACTTATGTATATATCGGCATATTTTGATAAATCCTGCTTCAAGCCTAAAGGGATGTAATGTTGCCCTCTTTTTCTGTAAGTCTGGTCTTTCAGGACATCTTTCTAAACACTTGAAGACTGTGCAGCAGTCTACAGAGCTCTGCAGACTCTCAGAATTTGGGGAGAAGTGACTTCTCCCTAATCTGAGATTTGGGAGAAGTTTTTAAAAATAGGGAGAATTTGGGGAGAAGTGACTTCTCCCTAATCTGAGATTTGGGAGAAGTTTTTAAAAATAGGGAGAAGTGGTGAGACTTTCAGGAGAAGTGGATTGTGTCAAAAAACACTTTTTTGCACCTATTCCTTATTTGTATAGGAAAATGAAAAATAGCTTTGCAACCATGTGGCTGCATATTTTGTTGTATATAGTGGGCAATTAATATAAAAAAGATACTGCTCATCCATTCTTTCAGTCCTTATTAACCCAATACCAGTTAAGGTAGAGAAAAAAAAGAGACAATTTAAAGTTTATGAAATTTTGGATTTTTCTACTTTCTGGGTAGAAAACAATATGGAAATTGAAGAAATTGCTTGTAACAAATAATTTCTTCATTTTCCACAATGTTTTCCAAAGCTTTTCTTCCTTAGGGGCATCCAAAAGCGTCACTGAGTGGGAATGGGCTAAAGAGATCTATAGATTTGAACAAATATTTTTGTCTTCTTTCTTTGGGTTTGAGAATTAAGAAATATGATTCTGAGTTTTTTTCTTGAATATTTCATACATACCGGTAGATGGTAATATATTCTCAATTATCGAAAATGATAATAAACAGTAATTTGCAAAAAGTGTATAAGTGGTCTGAATTAATAAAGATGATCAGAGTTTAATTTGAAGCAAAAAGTAACAAAACATTATTATTACTATTTTATTTAAGCCATTACTGAAGACAAAATTTTCAGACTGGTCCAAATAAAAAAAAGTTGCATGTCACATTTCAAATCAAAGTATGCTCAAAACAGAAAATAGGTACCATACAAGGTAGAAAATATTGTAGGAAAAGGAGAAATTGTTTGCTACAAGCACTTCCTCCTTTTCTCACAAGTTTCCATTTAAACATTTAAAATCTTCCAAGGCATCAAAAAGCAAGAATTGACTGGAAATGGGTTTAAGTCTGTCAACTTCACCTGTTAATAACAAAAATGAATCAAGCTTGAAATTAATAGATTAAAAAAGAGTTCAATCTGACTGGGTTGCAGTTATTGTAAGTAAAGGGTTAAGATAACAACTGAATACACAAATCACAGACTCCGAGACTGTGTAGAGAAGATTTAAACTTGAAACTAAGTTAACACAGATTAATGTGCTCTGGTTGTTTGGCAAAGCTATGGTTATGACGTTTAAATCACCAAACCAATAAAATAGGTTAGCAAAAAAGGCGACAAAAGCTCAGAACCAGGCTGAATAAGTGATTTGATTGGTCGGTTGATTACTCGATTGACAGCCTCGATTGGTCAATTAGAGAGAAGTCACATGGGTATGTCCTTGGGTAAGACAATTCAGAGCCCCAGCCTAGTAATGATACCCAGGAAGCACATGAACCAGTGAACTTTGCCGTAACGTAACTGAAAGATTGTTCAAAGGGATGTTAACCCTAGTCATGCTGAATATGATCCTGTTTAGAATTGCACTAAAATCAAAGCACTATAATCTCCGGATGCTCTAATTGAAGGTCAAAATTTCTTTTAAAAACTGAGTTTATAAATAATTCTGGCTTGAAAGGGGCAAGTAGATGGTGGAGACTAAGATCAGACTGCACATATGTACAGGCTGATTTTTATCTATCTTCTACTTAAACAGGATTATTCTGGGTTCAGCATGACAAGGGTTAATCCCCATACAAAAGAAAATACCAAAGATTCTAACTTCAACCTCAAGCTGTTGTCAGTATTTCAAGAAATTTTGATTCTGTTGACCTGAAACCATTTTTCCTTTCAGCATCAGCATTCCCTACATTAGATGAGAAAATAGAAGCTGATGCAAGATCTATATATGTGGGCAATGTAGATTATGCATCAACAGCAGAGGAATTAGAACAGCATTTTCATGGATGCGGGTCAATAAACAGAGTAACCATACAGTGTGATAAATTTTCTGGTCATCCTAAAGGGTAAGTCTTGTCCACATACAAAAAATGAAAAATATACATAAATATACGGAAAGTGTATTGCTTTACCAGGCCTCAAACTTGACCTTTATAAAGATGAGGGTTTTAGAGTACAAACTCTGAATTTTGTCTATGGTCTTATTTTAACCCATTACCAGACGGCAAAATTTTAGACTGGTCCAAGTTGAATGGAGTTGCAGACAACAATTTAAAGCTTATGAAATTTTGGAATTGTTTTACTTTAGGGGTAGAAAACATTGTGTATAATGAAGAAATTGCTTGTAACAAGCAATTTCTTTATTTTCCACAATGTTTTCCAAAGCTTTTTTTCTTGGAGGGCATCTAAAAGTGTCACTGAGTGGGAATGGTTAAATAGCCCTTTTTCAACAAGAGTTGTTTCTATTGTCCAATATCCTGATTGAATTTACTTGATTATTTTGGAATAATAAGCTATAATGTGTGATGTATTGTTAATGTATTTCCATTCTTAGAAGAGAACTATTGTCCATTGCTTAGATCTGTTATAATAGATAAGTTTAAGATCTTAGTACAAACTCTCAAACTGTAACAATATGTGAATTCCACGTATTAATAATTGTACTTGATAAAAATGACTTATAGTTGGCCTCCTCCATATAATCTATTGGCCCTTCCCACTGACTCTGACAGGCAGTTCTACTTCGATTTTAAACAGTGTTATTTTGTTGAATTTATGGTTAATAGCATGTATCAAAAAGTAGAATGGTTGGTTGGCAACCTAAACACCATAACTACAGCTTGAATGATCACTAGGAAGAACTACATTCTTATAGTTAGAAGATCTTAATGTCATTTCTTCCTAGTATTTACAAATTCACTCCCGGTCTAAATGAATGATTTCATAGGCCGACTGATTATTTGATTGGCAGTTGTGATTGGTCAATTGAAGTTTTGCTTGTATATTCCAGGTTTGCATATATAGAATTTGCAGATAAAGATTCAGTAACAACTAGTCTAGCTTTAGATGAGTCCCTATTCAGAGGGAGACAAATCAAGGTATGTAGCTATTGGTGATTCTCATCTAGACTCTTGTTGGCAGTAGCAAAAATTCAAGATAACCCCACTCTAGTTAAAAGATCGGCCATTCAATCTGAAAGTTTATAGTAACATCATGGATAAAAACTTGGCTAAAACAGTGATAGAGTGGTGTTTTATTGAATGACCAAAAATAGTTAAGCCTTTCCTGTTTATCAAATTTTTAGACTTGTCCAAATTGAAAGAAGTTGCAGACGACAACTAGAAGTGACTTAAATGGGCGAGGCTAAATTCGATACATGGTGAAAGCTTTGAAAATCTATTTTGTAAACAATTTGATGGATTCAACCAAATTTCACAGGAATCCTTTGGTGACTATCAGATTCCTTCAAAGAATTTTGATCGGATATAAAACATTGCTTTAAAAGACAGGAATAATTTTCACTTTTGGGAAAAAGCTGTGTAATGTTTTTTCAGAAACCAGTTGATGGATTTCAAACAAATGATCCTTGTTTGACCTTTTATCAGATTCTTTAGAAGAATTTTGATCAGATAAAAAAACATTGCTTTAATGGATAGGATTAATTTCCATTTGTTGAGACAATTTGAAAAAAAAAATTCTCAGAAACCAATCGATGGATTTCAACCTAAGTTTACACAAATCATCTTTTTGTGAATTTTTATCGGACTATCGAAGAATTTTAATTGTATGAAAAATATGATTCCAATAGCTGGGGCATTTATTGTATATAGTAAAAACTTTAAAATCAGTTGATTGATTTTAACAAAATTTCATAGGAACTATCCTTTGGTGATCCTTTATCAGATTTCTTCAATGAATTTGTGTGGATGAAAAACAAAGCTTTAAAGGGTTGGGCTTAAGTCCATACATGGTGTATACTGAAAACTTTGAAATTTGTCAATCGATTTCGACAAAATTTTACAAGAATGATCCTTAGATGGCTCTTTGTCAGATTCCACAATATAAATTTGTTAAAAAACATGGCTTTTATGTTTGTGGTTTATATCCATATGAGGTATACAGTGAAAATTTTGTTAATAACTTTTTGATTTAAGTTAAATGAATTTATACACAATTTGATTTTTGTAAAATAATGAATAATTTAAAATGCTTCTCTAGAACTATTCAAAAAGAATTCAGTAACAAGATTTATTTTTCAAGACATGTTGAATTTGATTCACTTTATATTGAATTCCTAAAAATGCCAGTTGCTGAACCAGGACATTCAGGCCTGTGAAGCTCAAGCACCATATTTTAGTTGATGAAATTAGAAAAAAAATCTCTCCTAAGGGGAAGGAAACATTGTGGATAATGAAGAAATTTTATGTAACAAGCAATTTTTTCATTGTCCTCATGTTTTTATGCCCCCGCATCGATAAGATCGGGGGCATATTGTTTTACCGGTGTCCGTCTGTCTGTCTGTCCGTCTGTCTGTCTGTCTGCGAAACTTAACCTGCCAACTAACATTTTCCTATAACTTCAACCCTGATTAAGCTACAATGCTAATATTTGGTATGTAGATAGGTCTCAACAAGGCGCAACTGGGGAAGGTCATTTCATCAAGGTCAAGGTCAAAATTTTAACCCTTTACCCGTTTCTAAAGAATTCCCGTTTCGGGGGCATATTGTTTCACAAACACATCTTGTTTCAAACCTTGTTTCTTGTAAAGTTTAGAAAAGTGGGGTTGTGTAGGAATGGGTAAATTGACAATAGAATGATGTTTGCACTTTTGAAAATTTAATGCAGTCCAAAATAAACCGCAAATAATACATTACTGGAAAAACTTCCATTATATGGTAAGCAATTTGAAACATTCTGATTTTTTTCCCGAGAAGTTTTATTAAACAGGGTTCACTTTTGTTCTTTAGGTATTTCCTAAAAGAACCAATAGACCTGGTATAAGTACAACAAATCGTGGACACAGGAGAGCAAGAAGGGGAGGCAGGGGTTTATATTCACCGAGACCTAGAGGCAGAGGGTTAGTATATTAAAAACATGTTGTAAATCTAGATCTATTATGACAAATCATGAGCAATATCTATTTAACCGATTACCACAAAACAAAATTTTAGACTGGTCCAAATTGAAAGGAGCTACTGACAACAGTTTAAAGCTTAAATTAAAGATGAAATTTTAGATTTTTTCAAAATTTCCTGGTAGAAAACATTATGAACAAGGTGCCAAATTGTCACAAGATACGCCCGTCACACTGCTTAATATTAACTGGGGGGTTGAATAGAACTGAGGTTATTTTGAATGAATATTTTTAGTCAAACAAAGTACGAAATACAACAAAGGACAATAACTCAAAATATACGCTAGGTAGAGTTATGGATCTTGTACACTGCACTCCCAATTGGTGAGCTCTATCCATCTATGAAGTTTCATGATTCTAGCTATTATACTTTTAGAGATATACTCAAGACAAGATTCAAGTATGGAAACAACAAAGGGCAATAACTCAAAAAATAAACTAGGTAGAGTTATGGTTCTTGTACACTGCACTCCCACTTGGTGAGCTCTATCCATCCATGAAATTTCATGATTCTAGCTATTATTCTTTTAGAGATATACTCCAGACAAGATTCAAGTATGAAAAACAACAAAGGGCATTTACTCAAAAAAATAGGCCAGGTAGAGTTATGGTTCTTGTGCACTGCACACCCCCTTGGTGAGATCTATACACCCATTAAGTTTCATGAGTTATGGTTCTTGTACATTGCACTCCTACTTGGTGAGCTCTATCCATCCATGAAATTTCATGATTCTAGCTATCATACTTTTAGAGATATACACCGGACAAGATTCAAGTATGAAAAACAACAAAGGGCAATTACTCATAAAATAGGCCAGGTAGAGTTATGGTTCTTGTGCACTGCACTCCCCCTTGGTGAGATCTATACACCCATGAAGTTTCATGATCCTAGCTATAATACTTTTAGAGATATTCTAAAGACAAGATTCAAGTATGAAAAACAACAAAGGGCAATAACTCAAAAAATAGGCCAGGTAGAGTTATGGTTATTGAGCACTGCACTCTGTATTGATGAGAAGAATATACTTGCCAAGTTTAAAGTCAATCGGACTTACAGTGACGGAGTGAGTTATGCTCCGGACAAAGAAGTGGACACCGCCTGGACAACCGGAAACCTGGAGGCCACGGGTGATCCCATAATGCGTCCCGTCTTCGACGCAAGCAATTTCTTCACTGTATGTTTTCCCAATTGTTTCTCTTGAGGGGTTGCAAAAAGTGTCATCTTGTGAGAATGGGTTAAGCCTATATATGAAAATGGACAGGATATTTATACTCCCCAAACCAATGTTTAGGGGTGTATAGGAGTTTTCTTGTTAGTTGGTCTGCAGGTTATTTTGTCTGCCCATTTTCTCCTAAACTACTTGATTGATTGATTCAAATTTATGCTCACATTTTTTTTGATTTGTACCATTTTGCTTTTTTTTGAGTTATAGCACATTGTTAAAAAAAATATCTTGGTGGCTCAATTTCTCTTCAACTACTGAACGAATTTAATTCAAATTCCATGTAGTTCTTGTTATCTGCTAAAGATCTGCATATTTTATTTTTGTTATGGCCATTTACTTTTCAAGGAGTTATGACCTTTTTTTGAAAAGAGCTTTGTTCCAGAGACAAAATGTTTGTTAGTGGTATTAATCATATTCATTGATAGTCTAGTTCAACAAATTAACTCATAGGCATAGCAGAGATATTGAGCAGTTTGGACATCACAAAGAATCAGATTCAAGGTCCTAGATTGTTTTTATGTCATCATCATTTTCTTGATTAACGTTTTCAATAACAATCCCCGTCCTGACCATAGCACAGGTGGAAGTGCAGCAAATATCCTTTCCGACATTTGTATCCAACCAATGGGTTGATAATCGTAAATCAATGGGGGATAAGTAGCTGTAGGCTCTGAAAGGATGCAGGGGTAGTACTGGTGAGAGAAATACAGAAATCCATGGTTAGGTGCTCAAGCTGCTGTGATATGACTGAATTACTTTTAAAAGTGGCATTAAACCCTATTCAATCAATAATAATCTATGAAATAATGAATTTATCCCCTCAAGAATTCTAAAGGCTGAAAACATGGGAAAGTCTAGTTGTAGGTAAATATTTCTGTTGAAAGTTAACAAGTCTGATTTGAGATAGACAAACCAAACTAATGTCAAAGTCACTACCTGTACAGTTCTGTTAAAGTATGGAGAAAGGATAGCTTATTTCAAGGTTTTAGTGTAACATCAACATATTGGGGTCCCAGGGACTTAAATGACACAGTTATATGGTTCTTTGCTAAAGGTTTGGGAGTCTTTTAAACAGTCTTTTCCCAACAAAAATAATCATAATCGTAAACCAAAGTTGGACAAGCAACTGGAGATTTAGAAAGGATGCAGTGGTAGTACTGGTGGGATAAATACCAGGAATCCATTGTAAGGTGCCCCAGCCACTGAGATATGACTGAAATACTGTTAAAACTGGCGTTTAATCCCATTCAAAGCGAATTAAATATTCTTTTTTAACAAAAACCTTGATCTTTTTACCAATATTGGAATACTTTATGAAACTCTAAAGATATAATTAAAAAGGCAAACACAGTACAGTGTATTTGAAACCAAGGACTGCTTTGGGCTCAACATCCGCAAAGATTTGAAGACAGTTCTAACCCTTTACCAGACAAAGCTTTTGACTGGTCCAAATTGAAAGGAGTTGCAGATGACAATTTAAGGATGATGATATTTTAGATGTTTAGCTAGCAAAGCGTCAGCTTTGATAGCTACAAGTAATAGACACAATTTTCGAGGCCTTCTCAGAGTTCAACGAGTGCAAACTGCCATTGTAGGCTTAACCACTAATTCTTTTTAAAGCCTATGCCCTGAGAAGTAGTTGTAATGTATGTCAGGATCTCTGCCTGAAAGTTCCATCTCCTAGGTATTGTTCAAAATGACTCTGACAGGGTTTTCCCTCGACTTTCAAAACAGGGGGTCATTTTGCCACATTATGACCCCTATCAAATAAGATAAAGAAGGCTGTCTAGCTATTTTGGGGGTCATTTCTGAAAAATGGGGGTCCAAATTCAAAGAAGGAGAGGGTCATGGGAAAACCCTGCTCTGATCAGAGTCTTCAGAGAAGTTGTAGACAAAGATTTCAAATTGTTGACAATTCTTAAATATTTATCTTTCTACGCAGAAAACAACGTGGAAAATGTAGGAATTGCCTGTATAAATTTCCACATTGTTTTCCAGAACAATTTTCTGAAAGGGAGTTAAAAGGAGGGATTTTGTGGGAATGGGTGAACTCCATGATTACTTTAACCTTGTTTATTTATCATGACAATCTTTGACAAAGAAGGTTGCTGAACAAAACAATGCTTTGCTAGTTTACAGTACATATGTTTGAGAGTCTTGGCTACTTATCTGTGAGTCTTGGACTCACAAAGCCTGAGTGCATAAAAACCCTGGCTTATTTCGTTCTATTTTCAGAAGATACAGACGTGCAGCATTCTATTCACCATACTGAAGAAGGTCACTTGATATTGTTAACAAAGATATTCAAATATTCAAACCTGATATGTCAGATTGTATGAGGTGATCAGAAAAATTGCAATCTTCTATTAATTTTTTTTATTGGGTAAACTTGCTGATATGTCTGTCTGGCTGCTTGGCTGCCTTGAGTGGTATAAAGAGGAGGTGTATGTTTACCACTTTTTGGTACCTTAATGACCTGTATGCATTCATTATTTTGTCAGATGGTCATGGGTACTTTGAGTAAAAAAAACAATATAATGATGTATGTATATCAAAAAGTGAAGTATTCCAAATAGGAGTTGTTAAGTGGTTTATGAACAAACCATCTGAATTTAATGAAATATTCACCATTTTAATCATAATATTTTTAATTTATTGAATATATAAATGTTTGACTCCGTTTTTAAATGTTGTGTAAATAAGAAGAGTCACAAGTTGGAAGTGAAGGAGACATGAGTACCAGCCATTAGTTCTGACATTTTTATATTTAAATTTTATTATCTGATTTGTTATCAATTGAGAGTTTTGGTAAAACCAAATCCCTTTTACATGAATTTGACAAAAAACACTTAAATTTGGAAATTGTTGCACCAAAGTATATTACATTTGGATACAGGTAAGTAAGGCCAAATACAGGTAAGTTATTTCTTTTATGGAGATTGTCTCAACAAGACAAATGCTGACTGGATCAAACTGAATTTTAAATCTTCCAAAATAAGATAGAAAAATATCAAACGCAAATGAAGAAATAGATAGAATGTAAACGTCTATGTAGAAATGCTAAAGATGGACAAAAAAGGGAGAAACTGCTTGACTTTAATCTGTTACCTATGGTCCAAAGTCGATGTCAAAATAAAAAAAATCCTTTCGGAAAAAAAGATGAAAATTAAGATAATAAAGATGCTCATTCCTGTTAAGAGAACTTTGAAGCTCTTTATAATTACAAATTTATATATTTGGGGGCTGTTAAACCCGAAGAGATTTTGTCAGTCACTAAAAGGAGCTAGCTTGTTACAGTACCTAAAGTTCTATTGTAGACTTTACAGGTATTCTTTGTTTTCCAATAACTAAATATTTGACTTTATCTGATTCAAAGAAATCCTATATGTGGTGCAATTTGATTTGTAAATTTGTGGGGAACAGGTAGAATTTTTTGTAACAACGGATATCTTCTTTCCCTCCCTAGTTTCTTAAACATCAATGAGCTGTGAAAATAAAATGTGTTTCAAAAAGGTATCTAGTCATTCATAAAAGTTTAGAAAATAGTTGAGAATTTTTATTGACAGAAGAAAGTGATATGTGGAAAACCTATAATACAAATGTGAAAAAATATATGACGACAAGAAAAAATGTGAAAAAAGAAAAAAAGATAACTACCAAAAGACAAGTGAATGAAAATGGTAAAAAAAGAAAAAAACACCTGATGAAAAAGAAGAAACAAAAAAGAAGAAACAAAAAAGAAATTATATTTACGTGTTTAAAAAAGAAGACACTGAAAAAGAAACATGTAAAATTGATAATTGAAAAAAATGATGTAAAAAGACAATTGATAAAAAAGGCTTATTTTATAGATGTAAATAGATAGTAAAAAATGATAAATGATATGTATTTTGCTTGTTCTATTTACCTCAAAGTACTGTGTTGTTGGCAGATTGCACAAAGTAAGATTTAGCCTTCATAACTTGATGTATATCTGCCCTGCTACATACATTGTTTACACAAAAATTAGTTTAGCAATGGAAAGCATTCAAAGAAATTAAGAAAGCTAAGTATTTTTTCCTTTCACCAGTATGTTTTCTACACTTTCTGATACTATTTTTGGCTCCTGGATTAAGTTCAGCAGGGCTTATGGCATGGACTTTTCTGTGTCCATACATCCATGCATAAACTTGTTGAGCTTTTTTGATCCTTGAATGTATGTCGTCTAAAATTAAGTGATGCCACTCTTCAAGTCACAATTTCTTCTCTAATTTCTTGAAAATGTTTTATGGTCATGGAAAAGATTGCTATTTAACCATTCCCTCACAATTCAGCTTTTTTATGTGCCATAAGAATGAATTTTCCGAATAATTGTGGAAAAGGAAGAAATTGCTTGTTATAAGCAATTTTTAGCTCTACTGGCTGAAGGCCACTAGAGCTATAGCGATGGCCTTTTCCCGTCCGGGGTCCGGCCTTTAAACTTTTCCTTGTTTATGCAATAGTGTCCACAGTTTTCATCGGATTCCCTTCAAACTTTCACAGAATGATTGTACCATCATAAGGATGGTTCCTTTCGAAATTGGGTCAGATCCATCAAGAAACATGGGAAAAGGGGCCTAATTAAAACTTAATTAAAAAATTCTCGTTTAAGCGATAGAGTCCACAGTTTTCAATGGATTCTCTTCAAACTTTCACAGAATGATTGTACCATCATAAGGATCATTCCTTTCGAAAATGGGTATGATCTGTCAAGAAACACCGGAAAAAGGGCCTTATGAAAATTTAATTAAAAAATCCTCGTTTACACTCTAGAGTCCACAGTTTTCATCAGATTCATTTCAAACTTTCACAGAATGATTGTACCAACATAAGGATCGTTCCTTTTGAAATTTTGATTGATCCATCCAGAAAAGTGGGAAAAGGGGCCTAATGAAAATTTTATTAAAAAATTCAATAAAAAATCCTTGTTAACACTCTAGAGTCCACAGTTTTCATCAGATTCTCTTCAAACTTTCACAGAATGATTGTACCACTGTAAGGATGGTTCCTTTCGAAAATGGGTATGATCTGTCAAGAAACACGGGAAAAGGGGCCTTATTAAAATTTAATTCAAAGATCTTTGTTAACACTCCAGAGTCCACAGTTTTCATCAGATTGACTTCAAACTTTCACAAAATGATTGTATTATAAGAATTGTTCCTTTTAATATTTGGTATGATCAGTCAAGGACCACAGGGAAAAAGGGGCCTGATAAAAACTGGATTGAAAAAGTCCTTGTAAACACTATTAATAGAGTCCATAGTTTTCAACAAATACTCTTCAAACATTCACAGAATGATTATTACATTAAATGGATTGTTCCTTTTGGAAGTAGGTTTGATCCATCAAGTTTCATGGGAAAAGGAGGCCCTATGAAAATTTAATAAAAAAATCTTAGTTAACACATCATGGCCCTAGATTTCACCTGATTGACTTCAAACTCTCACATAATGATTGTACCATCATAAGGATTGTTCCTTTCAAATTGGGCCTGATCCATTGAAAAACATGGGAAAAGGAGCCTTAGAAAATTCAATTAAAAAAATCTTAATGCTTGTAAGTCCACAGATTTCATGGGGTTGTCTTTATACTCAAACGGAATAATTATACTTTTGCAGGTAGAGTTCCCTTTGGAATTGGTTCAGATCCATCAAGTAACATGGGAAAAGGGGCTATATGAAAATTCAATTAATAAAACCCTGTTAACACAATGAAGCCCACAGCTTTGATCAGATTTTGTTGAAACTTTCACAGAATGATTGGAAGGTCATAACTATTATTCTTTTCATAACAGGGTTTGAACTGTCAAGAAACACAGGAAAAGGGGCCTTATGAAAATTTCATTTATAAATCCTTGTTACCAAGTCCAGAGCTTTCATCGGATTGTCTTCAAACATTCACAGAATAATTTTAGAATAATAATTATTGTTGATGTTTTCATTTGACCTGATCCGTCAAGTATCACAGGAAAAGGAGCATTATGAAATTTAATTTTAAAATCCTTGTACCACAATAAAGTCAACAGTTTTCATCAGATTCTGTTAAAACTTTCACAGAATGATTATTCCATCATGAGGATTCTTTCTTTTCAAATTAGGCGTGATCTGTCTAGTATCATGGGAAAAGGGGCCTTTTGAGAATAGTCCAGAGCTTTCATTGGATTGTCTTTAAACCTTCACAGATTCATTGTACAATATTCACAATTGTTGATGCTGACATGATACCTGATCCTTCAAGTATCACAGGAAAAGGAGCCTTATGAAAATTTTATTTTAAAAAATTTACACCAAGATAAAGTCTACAGTTTTCATTAGATTCTGTTCAAACTTTCACAAAATGTTTGTACCATCATTAGGATTGTTTCTTTCCAATTTGGATCTGATCTGTCCAGTATCATAGGAAAAGGGGCTGTTTGAAAAATTATTACCAAATCCTCATAAACACAAGAATGTCCTCAGTCTTTATCAGAATCTCTTCAAAATTCAATAGAATGATTGTACCATCATTTGGATTGTTCCTTTGTAAATTAGGTCTGATTGGTTAAGTGACACAAGAAAAGGAAACTTATAAAAAATTTATTACAAAACATCATTATTACAATAAAGTCCTCAGTCTTTATCATTTTCTTCAAACTTAGGATTGTTCCTTTGTACATTGGGTCTAATTTGTTAAATTTCACAGAAAAAGGGGCCTTATGAAAATTTTGTTACAAAAATTCTTGAAACAATTCAGTCCACTGTTTTCATTGATTCTCTTTAACTTTTAAAGAATGATTGTACCTTCATTAGAATTGTTCCTTTTGAAATTTGGTTTGTTCTGTAAAGTATCATGAGAAAAGGGGCCCATGAAGATTTCACTATAAACTCATTAACACAATAAATTCCACAGATTACACAGATTGATTGTACCATCATTCCCATTGTTGATTTTGACAGTGGATCTGATTATGGCAAGTGTCACATAAAAAGGGGCCTTATGAAAAACTTTCTTAGATATTTCGGTTAACACAATGATGTCCCTTGATTTCATCAGATTCACTTAAAAAAATCACAGAATGATTGTACAATCACTTAAATGGTTCTTTTTAGTACAATCCATCAAGTATCATGTAAAAAGGGGCCATATGATTTTTTTTTTTAAATATTCTAATAAACATAATGAAGTCCCAATATTTCATCGGATTCACTTTTAACTTTCACAGAATGATAAAACCAACAGTAAAATATCACGAGAAAAGGGGCCTTATGAGAACTTGATTTTAATATCTTTGTTAACACAATTAAGCCAACTGTTTTATAGGATTCTCTTCAAAGATGCATTGAATAACTGTGGCATTCGAAACACAGGAAAAAGGGCCGTACAGATTATCATTCAAAACATTCTTGTGTATGTGATGAAGATCACAATCATTATCAAATTGGCTTTTAAATTTCACAGGACAATTGTAGGGTTGCAAGGAAAGTTCCTTTTGGAATGAAATTGATCCATCAGAAAACACAGGAAAAGGGGCCTTATTGATTTTCATTCAAAACAATCCTGTTTATGTGATAAAGTCCACAATTATTGTCAGATTCTGACAAGAATGATTGTAGGGTCATAAGGTAACTTTCTTTTGGAAATGGAGTGGATCTGTCATGAAACATGGGAAAAGGGGCCTTGAGGATTGTTGCTTAAAATGATAAAGGGGATAAAGCCCCCTTTTTTTTCTTTATGCATTCTTCTTTGAGCAATTAACTTCCTTAAATATCAGATTTCTTTAACGGAAAACTTGATAACCAGTAGAGCGTCTCAGGCCCTTGTGGGCCTCTTGTTTCATTATCCACAATGTTTTCTGACCCTAAAGACACAGATGTTTATATTTCTATCAGCTTGAAATTGTCGTCTACAACTACTTTCAATTTGGACAAGTCTAAATTTCCTCCTGTTGTAATGGGTCTATGTGATAACATTCTGACAAGTGTCAAGGAAAAGGGGAATAACTGTCCCTGCTTCATAAGCAGAGGGATATAAAACCATTCCCACACTACAAAATTTAGAGTGGTTGAAATTGAAAGAAGTTGCAGACAACATGGAATTTTAATATTTTCGTCTTAGTGGATAGAAGACATAGTGGATAGCTTTATGCAGGCAATTTCTTCATTTTCCACAATTTTTTCTTGAAGAGTGTAAAGGAGGGATTGTGTGGGAATGGGTTAATTTGGCATTGTTCTTCCATCTGGCTTTTCCTCTAAGCTCATCCTGAGGATAACTCCTATATTCATTGATAATTTTCAAAATAATTTGGCTCAGTTGTTTTTAACCAGCAGATGTGCAATTCAAAATTGATTTATATTTTTTTGCTTCAAATTCAAGAGGACAGGTTGAGGTTAAATGGTAAAATTGAGCTTTTCCTGAGCACATCTCCTAAATTTATAGATAAATTTGAAAATAATTCAGCACAATTTGAGGGTCAATTGCGATACTGTTCTAACTATTCATTGTATAGACACTTAGAACAGTGTCTCAATTAACCCTCATATTGTTCTCCATCAGGAGTAAATGTGACATTTGAAACAAATTTTGAAATGGCATTAAGGTCAAATGTTAAAATTGTCATTCTCTGGAGCATACCTCCAAAATTTATTGATAGTTTTGAAAATAATTTGGCTCGGTTGTTCTCCGACATGAGCAGATTTGCCAGTTGGAACCTATTTTAAGCAAGCTCCAAGGTCAAATAGAAAAATTTGTTTGTCCTAAGTAGATTTCCTAAGGTAATTGTTTGATTTCAAAGAAAATAAGCACAGTTGTTCTTGATCATGAACAGTTGAGTCAATTAACCCTTTCCTGTACAATCCCTGGTTTGTACATCCCTGATATTATTCTTGAGAAAACATTTTGGCAAAAGAAGAAATTACTTGTAACAAGCAATTTAATCTTTTCCCACAATATTTTCTATCATAGAGGATGTTTTTTTCTGAATTGTACTTACTGAATAATGTCACTTCCAGACGTCGTCTGCTACAACTTTCAATTTTGACCAGTCTAAACTTTTGTCAGCTGGTAATGGGTTAAGAGAACAAGAGGACCATGATGATCCTAAATCGCTCCCCTGAGTATGATGGTTCATGCGCTTATGATATACAGTTGAATACCTTTACCTTGAAAGTCCCTTTGCCAAAATTACTATGTCAAAGTTATTCTTAAGTCCCGATTTTATTATTCTTTACTTCTACGTATTTTTAACCTCCATATGTCGTTCTCTTTACCTCGTAAACTACCCCTACGTCGAATCAATTACAAAGTCCCATCGCTACTTTTTTCACGTATTCACACCTCTATAGGATGAGCCTTAATAATAGAGATAGAAATTTGCAATCAACTAAGTTTTTTACACAATTCAATGTGTCAACGGGGTTAAGAGATAATTGCATTACAGTATTGGATATCTATTGCTAACTTGATCTTGTTTGATTGTTTGTCTGTGATCTGATAATTTGACAGTTTGAGTGAAATGGAGACAATGTTACAATGTAATTTTACAATGACAAAAGAGGCATCTAACCCCCATACCACATGGGATTGGTGCCGGACGTGGTCTACACGGGGATGGCATGCAACTTCAACCGACGTGACGCGTTAAAGGAAGGACCTGGTAACCAATCCGTTTGGATACTTGGGTTATTTTGATAGAAAAGAGAAAATTGTTTAACTACGCAATCAACACAAAGAAAAATCAATAATAGAACAAAGAAGAAAAAAAAAACAAAAAAAACCCCAAACAAATAAAGCAACAGTCTAAACAAAGCTCTAGCTACGAGTGATAATAAGAATAATAATAAAAGAAATAATGATAAATACATTGTCGTTATATTTTTCGTACGTTTAGATAATCATACTATTACAAATCATTTGTGGCCTTATTTATTAACAGTATTTCGCCACCATTTTTGGTCGTAAAATGGAAAATCTTCGACTACTTGTTGAACTATCTCTACATCAAAGTTTTCTCGTAAGTCCCCTAAACTTTGAGGTATTGGTATTCCACCGTATTCAAAATAACAAAGCCTTCTGTCTAATTATTTTGGAGAAGATGTTCTCGTTTAATCCTAGGTATATTGATGAACTCACCATTTAGCGCTAATTTTCTGAATATGTTATTTCTTTGAAGTATTTTGTTTGCGGGTCAATAGACATCAATACATACCAAATATCAAAGCTCTAGGCCTAATGGTTTAGAAGGAGATTTTCAAACATATCCTTTATTCCTATCTAAAATCAGGAATCACACAGAAAAGGAATACTTTTAATAATACAATAATTCTATTTATTCAAAACATCAAAGCTATAGGTCATATGGTTTGGGCGAAGATTTTCTTCTTTATTCCATTGTAAAATCATGGAATTGCACAGAAAAGGGCTAATTTTCAGAATAAGTAATTCTTTGAAGTATTTTGGTAGAGGGTCAATAGGTTATGATACATACCAAATATCAAAGCTCTAGGCCATACGGTTTGGGAGAAGAACATTTTCAAAGATTTTTTTTTTATTCCTTTGTAAAATCAGGAATTGCACAGAAAAGGGCTAATTTTCAGAATATGGTAATTCTTTGAATTATTTTCGTAGAGGGTCAATAGGTGAATATATCTACCAAATATCAAAGCTCTAGGCCATATAGCTTGGGGGAAGATTTTCAAAGATTTCCTTCTTCATTCCTTTGTAAAATCAGGAATTGCACAGAAAAAGGCTAATTTTCAGAATATAGTAATTCTTTGAAGTATTTTGGTAGAGGGTCAATAGGTGATGATACATACAAAATATCAAAGCTCTGGGCCTAACAGTATGGGAGTAGAAGAATTCCTTTGTAAAATCAAGGATTGCACAAAAAAGGGCTAATTTTCAGAGTACAGTCATTCTTTGAAGTATTTTGGGAAAGGGTCAATAGCTGAATATATCAAATATCTAAGCTTTAGGCCTTATGGTTTCGGAGTAGATTTTTGAACAATTGTTTTAACTTTACAGAACGATAGCGGGAATTCACAGTTTACATTAGCTCACCTTTAGCATGTTGTGCTCAGGTGAGCTAAAAAGCACTTTGAGAGAATTCCTTACTACTCAACAGGTCAAAACTCTAGCCTTTCTAAAATTTGCTGAAAATATTTGTTGCAGTAAAGAATCTTACTGAAAATAGTGATATTCCATCCAATATGAAGTTAAAGATGGCCTTTGTTGAAATATCAGTTTTATTGCTCATCTAATATGATAACCCTTTAATTCCACCAAACTTGGTGGAATTAAAGGGTCATTAAATTTGAGTAGATTAGTTGACATCAGCATGAACTCGAGATCGATCTTTGGCTCTCGTTATTCAAGTATTTTTAGATTACCTGACCACAACTCATGGTTACCTAATGCAATCATGTTTCATCCGTTGTCATCCCTTGAGCGTCAATATTTTACATTTTCAACTTCTTCTTAATAACCCTAGGACGTTTTTCAACCAAACTTGGCAGAAAGCATCCCCATGGAGAGGTGCTTCAGATTTGCACAATGCATGGAGTTGTCTCCCCTGGATGTCCCATACTGGGTCTAAAAGGGTACATCTTTAAAAATCTTGTCATGAACTGGCTTTTGGATTGGATTCACCTTACAACGCATTATGACTGATTAGCCTCGGCTTGAACAGATCTTTCTTTCAGAAATTCGTAAATCAGGAAACTTGGATGGCCGGCTTGGTATGATGGGTTGCATATAGATTTATTCAGACAATAACATGAAATAAGTTATCTTTATTTACAAAATAATTATTCTTGATACATACATTATCTATCAAATAATCACAAAACAATCTTATTAATGCTTAACAAATTGCCTGATAACAAAATTTAGACTCCTGAGCATGGGGTACTGGTTGTTCCCCGACCATTGCAAATATCCTTTCTGACATCTGTCTCCCTCTAATGGGGTTGATAATACTCAACATATGGGAGATGAGCAGCTAGAGGAAAGGATGTTGTAATCCTGGCATGAGAAATATCAGGAATCCATGGTTAGGTGCTAAAGCTGCCATGATAAGACTGAAAAATTGTTAAGATTGGCGTTAAATTTTCTTAATTGTACTTATTGAGTATGCTTTTTATCTTGATGATACATTGCATTGAATCCCCCCGTTTTTTTTTTTTTAATGAACAAGAGTGGCTCATTGTTGATGGCAATGCAAATTCTCAATATCTTTTTGGCAATTCACAAGAATTTTTACAAAAACAGGATACCAAATTACATTTAGTAAATCTTATTTATATCATGTAGCATAAAAAGGCATTTTGATAGTTTAAAGATTACAATGAAGTAGTAAAAAACTATTTCACACAATTCCTATTTTTGAGCATGAAAGGTATTTGGGTAAATAATTATATGCAGGAAATGCAGTAATTGCTTGTAAATAAGTCTTTTCTTATGATTTTTTTCTATTATGTGTGGTACTTACTTTCATATGTATTTACACTTTAAAATACTCTCTGCACATTCTTTAATTTGGGGACAATCTAAGATTTTATTGAATGGGTAAACAATGATTCAGTACAAATACATGTATATAAATTTGATTTCCACATTAAAAAATGGCTGTAACGTGTTTTCATCATTATCACCAGAACTATTCACTAGCACATTCACTACATAAACACAAAACTCAGACATTGATAAATGGACGGAAGATGATATATCATTTGTCTCTGTTAAACTGCTATATTCAAATCAAGTAATGTCATAACTTTGTAAAAAGAGCACTGTAAAAGGGCACCATACATAGGTACTGATGGCAGGCAATGTTTGTTTACCAACTACCCTTGGACAAAACTTAAGACTAGTCCAAATTGAAAAGACATTGCACACATTTCAAAATTTGCTAACATTGATAAAAAGAGTGCCAAAAAGCGTAGAAAACATTAAGAGAAAAGGAGAAATTACTTGTCACAAGCAATTTCTCCTTTTCCAATATTTTTTTTCTAAAGCTGATTTCTTCTGGGGTTAAGTTATAATGTGTTACATTTCACTTTTGCAAAGAGACAAAACTGGTTCTTACACAGGGTATTGCTGACCCCTTAACTCTTTCTTCAAGCCTTTAATTTGAAAAAATTCTTGAAAATGACTTAACCAATTACCAGATGGAAAAATATTAGACTGGTCCAACCTGGAAGGTGTTGCAGACGGCATTTTAAAGTTTATGAAATTTTGGATTTTTCAACTTTCTGGATAGAAAAAATTGTGTAAAATGGAGAAATTGCTTGTAACAAGCAATTTCTTCATTTTACACAATGTTTTCCAAATTGCTTTTCTTGAGAGGCGTCCAAAAGCGTCACTGTGTGGGAATGGGTTAAGAGTGTTTAAATCCTTCTACAAAACTTTATGTTTGAAGTTTGATTCTTTAAAAAAAATCCTTGCATGTTTTGTTGTTTGGTATTAACTATTAAGCAATTTCTTTTTCAACTATCCTGTTATATATCCGATAACATACTTGTTTACTGAATTACACTCACTTTAAATTGATGTCTGCAAACCAATTCCATTTCGGACCAGTTCAAAATTTTGTCTGGTGATGGTTAAAAAAACTCAAGGCTAATTGATCGATCACTGGTCACACCAACTCACCTGTGACAGTTGACTTAACTTATTCCAACACAGCAAAATTTTAGACTGGTCCAAATTGAAAGAAGCTGCAGACGACAATTCCAAGTTGATGGAATTTTGAATTTTTTTCGTCTTTTTGGATAGAAAACATTGTGGATAATGAAGAAATTGCTTGATACAAGCAATTTCTTCATTTTCCACAATGTTTTCAAAAGCTATTTTCTCGAGGGGCATAAAAGGAGGGATTGAGTTGGAATGGGTTAACCCATTTCCACAGTGATTATTTCTGTTCTGTAGCTTTTTTCTTTAAGGGCTAAAAAAGTGGAAATTTGTTTGAATAGGTTATATAAATTTCGAGAAAAGTCAGAATTCATAGTTCACTTCCAGTCTATCAAGTATGTGTGATTTTATAGGCATATTGATTTTTGAGAGCCACAATCAGCCAACTGAATGAATTTGAAAGACAGCACAAGGACATGTATAAATAAATATCAACAGCACATTCATCAACATCTATCTATATAAGGAACCTTTCGTCAACCAGAGTTTTCTTGGCAAGATTCTTTTGTCCTCCTGCGCTTCTAGCCATACACACGATCTGAAAAATATGAACAGTAATTCTGAACCCTTGTTCTCTTGTGAATTGTATTAAATTAATCCTTGTCATGCTGTCTGAAATCCCTTACTGAACTGAATTTAAATCAAAGGGCAGAGAGCACTGATAGTGCTTGTTGTTCAATAATCAATATTTCTCTTGAAAATCATTTCCATTAATTACTCTTGCAGGAAAAGTACAAGCAGGAGGTGTAGACCAAGCTCAGACTGCTCTTATGTGAAGGCTGATCTTTGTCTTTACCACTTGTCAAAACCGGAATATTCCGGGTTCAGCACGACAAGGGTTAAAATGGCTGAAACCAATGGAAGCACTGTTTAGAGGTCATTATTTTTCTCAAAAACAACACTAGTTTGGAAAAGGCAAAAAGAGGTGGTATCAGTCTAGTCTAAACCTCCTGCAAAACAGAAATGTTCTTGGTTCAGCTTGACCTATGTTAACCTTTGTCCTGCTGAAATTTTTTCCTCTTTTCACTATATTTGAAGACTATGACATACATAGATTTATCTTGCATACAAACATTTTGCTCAAAACAACAACCATAAGCAGGCAGTGTAGGCTTAGATCAGACTGCATGTTTGTGCAGGCTGATCTAAGTCTATACACCTGCCAAAGCCACTGTCAAAGCAGGAATATTACGGGATCCCCACAACAAGGATTAACATTTGTAGTTTTTAGCGCCACTAAGGCCAGAAGGCTTTTATCATTGCACCATGTTCCTTATTCTGAGCATCTGTTCACCTGTGAATTTGAATTTCTTTTATCCAAAATCTACTCAGAAACTCCTTGGTAGGATGGCTTACCATCCATTTTTCAATTTTTTTTTTTTTGAAAATACAATTTCTTTTGAATTATTGATAAAATGTGGACCATAAAAAGTTGAATGATTTGAAACCGTGAGTACTTTTTCAATAAATAAAAGAAATAGTAAAATATATCCTGCAACATATTTACATGATAAAGACAGAAACACATACAACTAAAGAGTTGTCCAAGGACAGCATGCCAAGCCTTATGAATATTTGACCTTCAGCTGTGACCTTCACCTTGTACATATCCTAAAATTTGTTTAAAATTTCACATCTATCAGTTGTTTCATGTTACTTTAATTCAATTGAAAGTTTCTTTGAAATCCATCTATCAATGTAAGCGATATGATCTGTACAAGTTAGGATGGAATTATACACACACACTGACTTGTCAAAGTGACAAATATGTCTCAATCACAACAAGTAAGCTAAACAGAATGCATTATCTGAGCTAAATTTTCATACCGTGGAAAATTGTACACCTATTCTAAATAAATCACAATTTTAGTGTTTGACCTTGAGCTGTGACCTTTACATTAGAACTATCCCAAAAATTCTTTCAAATGGCACATTTACTTATGATGGAGAATAACTGTGCCAAGTTATTTTGAAATACATCCATAAATGTAGGAGTAATCGTCCGGACAAATTCGGACAGACGGACTAAGGCACATATACCGACTTGTCATAGTGACAACTATGTCTCGCTCGACAAAAAGCATTGGAAAATATTGTGGAAAATGAAGAAATTGCTTGTTTCAAGCAATTTCTTCATTATCTACAATGTTTTCTATCCAAAAAGATTAAAAAATATAAATTTGCTTCAACTTAAAATTGTTATCTGCAGCTACTTTCAATTCAAACCTGTCCAAAATTTGGTGTTCCGGAATGGGTTAAGGCATGCAACACTTCCTGTATTTGGCTGATTTTTCATGAAAATTAAGTAAAAGTGTTTGCTTTTCCTTAGATTTACAATACATGGTTTCAATTATTTAATCCGACGAAAATTATTTAAGGGCTAAGAGAGATTACTCCCACCCTGTAAATGTAATATAACTGGAAAAGAAAAATCATTTTTAGGAATGGAAGATTGCTTTCTAGTGCAAGCAGTTTGTTCTGTGCCAACAATTAACTTCCGAATGATTGAAAACCGAGGGTGTTGGAAGGAATTGAAATTCGTAATGCTGATAAATCTGATAACTGTTTTTACTTTCTTGCTTCATGCCGCTTTTAACTCTTTTCAGTCATATCGCAGCGGGTAATTCACTTCTTATGTAAGCTATGATTTGAAAAGGGAATTTGTTCATGGTCGCTTAATGCAAGAGATGGCTCAATAGAGGTGCTGGCTCCAGCAAGATTGACTGTAAAAGTTTTTTGGACAGGTATAAGGTATATCATGTCCTTCTGGTAATTTGTCTGATCTTATCCAATTCCCACACAGCAAAAGTTTAGACTGGTCCAAATTGAAAGAAGTTGCAGACAAAAATGTTAAGTTGATGGAATTTTTAATTTTCTATTCTTTTTGGAAAGAAAACATTGTGAATAATGAAGAAATTGCTTGACACAAGCAATTTCTTCATTTTCCACAATGTTTTCCAAAGCTATTTTCTTTAGGGGCTTGAAAAGGATGGATTAAGTTATGGCAAACTTGTGAAATCTTTAACAAACAGATGAGTCCTGAAGGTGTTTGAGAAGTTTAACAGTAGTTTGTCAATATGTTTGTCAATAATCTCCTGGAAAGCAATAAGGAAATATGTTGTTAGTTGATGATAGTCAATTTTTTTAACCAATTATCAGGCAACAAAATTTTAGACTGGTCCAAATTCAAAGGAGTTGCAGACCACTATTCATAGATTATGAAATTTTGAAAATATTTGTTTTGTGGGCTAGAAAACATTGTGGACAATTTCTTCTTTTTCGACATTGTTTTATCAAGTATAGAAACACAGGTAAGTAAAGACCAGGAATTGAACAGGAAGGGGTTAATCAGTTGGAGAAGAAAACATAAAAAACATAAAAGACTAGAAATGTATCACGGACACAGATGACCCTGCTTAAGTTCTTGTCACATGACCTTCAGTTGTGACTTTGAAGTATCCAGCAGAACTTGACGCATTACCTTAGTACTCATCAGGGGGAATGACTGTGCCAATCAATTAATGTAGATTGTTTGTTTGAATGGGGTTTTACGCTGCTTTCAACAATCTTTCAGTTATATCGCGGCGGCTGGAGCACCTAACAATGGAATCCTGGTATTTCTCACACCAGTAATACCATTACATCCTTTCCTAGCCTCCAGCTGCTATCCCACATAGGTCTACGATTATCGACCCATTGGTGAGAGACAAATAGTCGGAAAGGATGAGTGCCGCCGTCGGGAATCGAACCCGGGACCTCTAGATTGAAAGTCCGACGCGCTACCAACCGCGCTATGACGGCGGCTCAATTAATGTAGAAGATATGCTCCAGACAAAAGAAGGACACACACACTAATCACCCACCCACTCAAACAACCACCAACACAGAGACAGAGACAGACTTAACTCTATTTGACCGTCTCCATTACATGGTGAGGGCATAAAAAGCTTCGTAAGAATGCTACAGGAAAAAATAGTGCAAAAATTCAAAGGTCAGTAACTCCATCACAACCAAAATATATTATGCAAGTCATGTTGTAAGAAAAATTGATTCATGCATTGTAATGTTAATGGATTACCAGAACTGATATCTTAGACTGTTCCAAATTGAAAGGCTTAGTTGACAATAATTCTAAGTGCAATTAAACTGAAAAATATGGGTAATAAAGGTTAGAAATATTGTGAAAAAGAGGGAAAGCTTTTCAACAATGCTTTCCCCATTAAGGTTTATCTGTTGGGTAAAGAGTCAGGAGTTTTTAGAAACCTTGTTTAGACAATTCAAGTTTATGAAGATAGACCCAACATGCTTAACCCATTCCAACACAGTGGAATTTTAGACTAGTCCAAATTGAAAGGAGCTGCAGACGACAATTTCAAGTTGATGGAATTTTAAAATTTTTTGTCATTTGGATAGAAAACATTGTGGATAATGAAGAAATTGCTTGATCCAAGCAATTTCTTCATTTTCAACAATGTTTTCAAAAGCTTTTTTGTTGAGGGGCGTAAAAAGGAGGGATTGAGTGGGAATGGGTTAATCTAAATTTGTTTCTTCCTCTGATGAGTATAAAACTAACACAATCTGGGTCATTCTTTTGGTCTAATATAGCCAGGGTTCCACATAAAAAGCCCAACAGAATCCATTTTTTTTTGTAATTTGGGTCTACTATAATAGAAATAATGTTATGAATAAATGTGAGAAAACAAATGGTCATTTCTTTTCCAAAGAGTTTTATAGCTTGTCAATCAATATATTCAAAGATTGTCCTCTGTTGAATTATTTGTCAAACTTGTAAAAGTTGTTGGATACATTCCAGTCATGCTTCTGTTGAAACATAGACTTTGTTTCAACAGAATGCAGGTTATAAAACTGGTAAGAAATACAGGCCCATCCAAAAATAAAGCCCAATTTTTGTCAAGATAATGTTGAAACAGAGATTTTGTTCCAATAGAATACAGGTTTAAAAACTTGTAAAATTTATAGGTTCATCCCAATGTAAACCCCCAATTTTTTGGAAGCTATTATTTAAACGTAGATTATGTGCTGATAGAATACAAGTTCAAAAACTTGCTAAATACAAAAGGCAGGCCACACTTTACCGAGCTATTGTTAGTGTGTAACTTTTGTGCTCAAGAAAGAGTTAATAAATCACTGTTAAAGAATGTTTCAGGTTAAAACAGCCATGCAGTGCAGACCAACTCCAGGTGTAAAAAAATGAGAAATGAAAATGGCTCCAACCAGATGATTTAAATTAGAAATCGTTCATCCACCAAAGTTTTCTTAGAGAGGTTTTTCCTGCCACCAGCATCCCTTCCCATTGCTATTAACTGTAAAAAGATTTCAGTTAAATCCATAACATTATATAAATATACATATACAAAAAGGATTTAATCCAATTATCTCTCTTTTTACATCAATCGAGAAAAAAGCTTTGGATAACATTGTGGATAATGAAGAATTAGCTAAAAAAAGCAATATTTTCTACACAGAAATTTGTAGAATTTTATCAACTAAAAATCTGCAACTTCATTTGGATCACTCTATTTTTTTTTGTCTTGTAATGCGAATTTACCTGACAACAAAAGGCTGTAGACTGGTCAAAATTCAAAGAAGTTGCAGACAAGTATTAGTTGATGACTTGTAACAAGATAGCTTGTAACAAGTAATTTCTTCTCTTTTAACAATTTGTTCCAAAGCTTTTTTTTGAAGGGCATAAAATAGAGAGATTATTTGGGACTAGATTAAAGAAGTCCATGATGTACTGAAGGATTTTCAAAGCTTTATTTTGAGGGGCGTAAAAAAGCGAGATTATTTGGGACTAGGTTAAAGAAGTCCATGATGTACTGAAGGATTTTCTTTGGGTTAATCCAAAGCCTTAGAAGTGAGTTTCTACTCATTAAAGTCATTACAAACAAGGGCTCTATATGTGGGTGTCAACAATTGAATGTTGGGTGGTTGATATTACTCTTAACCCATTACCCAACAACAAAATTTTGGACTAGTCCATATTGAAAGAAGTTGCAGACAACAAGTTAAAGGTAATGACATTCAAATTCTTTTATCTTTAAGATCAGAAAACATCTTTGGAAATGAAGAAATTGTTTGTTACAAATTTCCAAAATTTTCATTTGAGGTAAGTTAAAAGAAGGGACTGTGTAGGAATTGGTTTAGAGCAGGGCTCCGGAAATCTGATAAATTGCCAGTCTGGACCGAATTTTGAATTGCCAGACTAATTGGAATCCCAAAAGTTTCACCAAAATCGGTCCGAAATTTTCATTAAATTTCATGTTGAAATATTGATAAACTTGCCAACCATCTATCAAAATCCACTTGAAACCAAAAGAATTCAGGGGTTTAACACGTTCCTTGTAGATTAAGGGATTAACAAAAGTGCCAAAAATGGATAATTAGTTTACCTGCCGGCCAATCAAGTGCCCATCTGCACTTGGACCTCATTTGCAGTTTTCCACAGTTTCATGCTTGACCGAACTTAGGGTATCGCGTTTCTAAACTATTTGCAATAGAGAATTGGTTTGACTTACACATGTTCGAAGTCTAATCAAAATTGACATCTAATACTGTGTCAATTTAAATTGCAGTTACTCGTGAAACAAATTCCTTTTACTATTATATGGGATGCGTATATAAATCAAAACATGAACAGGCTTCAGTTGCCGTTCGTATAAAGTTGGAATAGCTCAGCACAACACTTTAATGAAATTAATTTATCAGAAGTAAGCGCATAAGACCGGGTTTGAAAATTGTATAGAAAATCACGTTGTTAATGTTTTTCATTCAAGGTAAGAAAAGTAGCCAATAGTATTCAAACACTAGGTGGAAATCTGCAGAATGCAGATAATTTGAATATAAACGAAATCGACTACTTAATAATATTGCCAATTCCGTCATTAAAATTAAAGAAACAAGAATCATGAAATCTTACTTCAGGGGTGGAAAACGTCCGAATAATAAATCGCAAATCAACTACAATTAATAAATGACCGAGATTTAAACACAATTTCTACTCTGGAAAAATAGTGCAACACTTGGGCGACCCACTCGAGTTTGTCTCGTCTGTCTTTTTGATGTCTTTTAGACTCTGTGATCCCATGGAGTAGAATGGACTGACCCAACATTTTTGTAACGTCAGCTGTGTTTTTCCATCAACAGAGGCTTGTCTTGAGAGAAAATCGCCATTACCGTGTTAGATTAATAGAACTTTGGATAACTACCTTATGAAAAAGTATATCATTATTTCAATTAAATCGGCGGTACTGGGAGGGGGGCGAAATGTCATGGAAATATTCTGTAAAACCCGGAAATTTTAATTTCAATTTATACATGGCCAAATTTTCAAAAACAAAATGAAACTAGGATCTGTCAGTTGTTTTCATCTATCTTCCACTCCTCGAAGATTATAATCATCGTCAAAAAATTTGAAAAAGACAGCAACTACTAAATGAATGATGAAACCTTATACGTATGGGAAAGGTGAAAATTGCCGGGTATTCGTTTTTGCCGGCGGAGGGGGGGTATTCGTTTTTGCCAGGGGGGGGGGGGATGGCAAATGTCTCGGACCGATTTAAATTTCCAAATTTCTGGAGCCCTGGTTTAGAGTATGGATTACTCTCTTGACAGTGAAAATATTTTCCGAGTTTCAAGTGAATAACAAACATACCAAAAACAAATAAAATGTAAAAGTATTTGAAAGACAAAATAAAACAAAAGCTAGTGCCTTGCAAAATGAAAAAAAAATTATGAGAAGCTAAGAAGCCCGGATTATATAATTGACTAGCTATATACTATATATCATAAAGCTCTCATGACAACATAGGAAAAGGCTAATACATGAATATACAGTGATCTCTGCTAATGATGGTTGATATCCTTGAATATATCATTTTTCTCTTTTCTACACAATTCCTTTAGACTAGTTTAAATTGAAAGAGGTTACAAGTGACAGTTTTAAGTTAACGAAATTTTAAAATCTTTGTCTTTCTTGGTAGAAGACATTGTGGGAAATGAAGAAATTGCTTGTCACAAGCAATTTCTTCTTTTTCCTAAATGTCTTTTCCAAACACTTTTCTTAAGGGGTGTAATAAAGTGCTCTAACATAGAAATGGGTTGACCAAGATGGTTTTAAAGTCCTGCGAAGGTCTTTTTGTAACAGCAGTTTCATTTGTAATGATATTACTGTATAACAATATATTTTTTACAGTCCTCTGAGTATTGCTGGTAGATCTAAATTGCACTTAGAACAATCAACAGAGCACTACCGTCTATAAAAAATCTATTGACAAATCAAATCATTTATTAAGATCAGAAATGCACATATAACATAAGCATTTTTGTTGGTTTCTTGACTTAAACACCATAACAACATCTGATTCAAGATGAAGTTACCACACAATTAAGTCACCAACCATTAATTTACTGTTTGTTTCCTGTCCCTGACCCCATATCTTACAAAATAGTGTTGTTTATCAACTCAATCAAACCACCGTGTATGTGGTCAGTGGGCAGGGCCATTGTTCTGTCAATTATAATCGCCTACAAGTTCTTTTTTACCGTACCTCTGATAGCAGATATGTCACAACACCAGCTACAACATAGTTGGTAAAGATGAGATCCGTTATACAGAATGTTAGGATATCAAACAGTAGTAATGTCATCTCATTTCCATAAAATATCACACCGTCAAATGAATGACCATCATCTGCAATTACGTTAGAAAATTTATATGAAACAATCTGTCAACTCATTTCTTTTAAATAACGTCTTAAGATCACTATCATCTGTAATTGACCAATCACGGTGTCAAAGAATCAAATCATTTATTTTGAAAGGCACTGAACTTTGAATTCCAAAATTGGCCAATATTTATGTGAAGCAATTCTGTTCGTTTGATGACTCAAAAATCACAACTACAGCTTATTCAAGCTTTAGTAACAACATTTAGGTAGCCAACCAACCATTTGACTCTTTTGTTATAGGTTACTAGCCAATTTTTTTAATAATGCCATTTAATATCGAAGTGGAACTTCCTATTGGAGTCAGTGGGCGTGGTCAGCGGAGTCAATGGGCATAGCCATCAATTTATCAATTCAGGATTAGAAAATCTGTATCACACAATTTGGCATACAGAATGCTAATGTATCAAACAGAATTATTGTAATCTCATTTCTGTAAAGTTAACCCATTACCACACAATCACACATTTGGACACAAGAACAAACACTTGACATAAGGAGATGCTTATTATGGAGATGTATCATCATGCCAAATATGAGCATTGTATTTTGAATAGGCTGGTAGTAATTGGCAATGTTAAGTTTTTTTGTTAAGTTTTGCAGACGGACAGACAGACCGATAAATAGACAGATGGACAATGGCAAGACAATATGCCCCCGATTTTTTGATGCGGGGGCATAAAATGGCTTTTGAACACATTGTGACAATAGGAGAAATTGTTCCTGACAAGGTATAGCTCCTTTAGTCAAAATATTTCTACACAGTTTGACACTGGCTATTCAATTCAAACACTCTTTAAATTCTTAAACCTCCTTGAAATTGGACTAATATAAATATTTGCCGTCTTGTAATGGGTTTAACGAATTCCCACACAATCATACTTAATTTTTGGAAAACATTGTGGAAAATGAAGAGATTGCTAATTACCATTTTTTTACATTTTTTTTCAAAAGCGTATTACAGTGAGGAGAATAAAAAAGTGGGATTGTGTGTAATTTAAGAGCTACTTCAAAAGGGAAAAGGAATGTCTCCATGTCACAGAAAAATATATCTGAGAGAAATGTCACTAGAATAAAGCCTTTTTTCAGATTTTCAACAATTGGGAAAGTAAATGGCCCAGAAGCAAAATAAAATATGCACATCTTTAGTTGATACTGAGTGCAAATGTGAAATTTGAATCAAATCAGTTCAGTTGTTGAGCAGAAAATGTGACGGCATGAGGCTGTAACTCCAAGAAAAAAAATTGAAACGTAATCAAAATAGAATGTGCACATCTTCACTTAATACCAAGTACATGAGTGAAATTTGAATCAAATCCAACAAGTAGTTTAGGAGGAGATGGGTGGACAAGAAAATCCTACAGACTGACAGAAGGGCAGACAAACTGACAAGCTAACTCTTATCAACCCATTCCCACACAGTGACGCTTTTGAACTTTTGAAAGTCCCCCAAGAAAAATGATTGGGAAAAAATTGAGTAAAATGAAGAAATTGCTTGTAACAAGCAATCTCTTTATTTAACACAATGTTTATTACCCAAAAAGTTGAAAAAATATAAAATTTTTATAAACTTTCAATTGTCATCTGCAACTCCTTTTCATTTGGACTAGTCTAAAAATTTTGCTGTCAGGGAATGGGTTAACCCCACATTTTTTTTTGGGGGGGGGGGGAAATTATTGTCTTACCATTATAAAATATCCCTGTTGTATCTGTGTCATAGAATTCTGTGTCCATTATACTCTCTAGGAATGTTTTATCTTTAATCACATAGTCAATATCTTTGAGGGACTGAAATACATTTCAAAATAAAAAAATATCAGTTTGTAGAAAATACTATAAGTTGTCAACTCTGCGTGTAAATCAACTGCTCTCTAACGGACCTCGGGCCCAAAGCCTAAGATATATAGGGAGGACAGGCTTCAGATCCTTTGGGCTTGTAGTCTTTCTTAACCCTTTCCTGCACAATCCCTTGTTTTTACAACCTAGTAATTCTATACTTATGAAAATATCGTGGGAAAAGAAGAAATTGCTTGTAACAAGCAATTTCTTCTTTTCCCACGATATTTTCTATCCTGTAGGTTGTACAGGACTAAATGTTTTAAAAATGGGAAAGGGTTAAATCCAATTTAGTATAAATCTCATCTTTTTTCCCTTTACCTGTCACTGGTGTTTATGAAAAATAGATATTTAATTAATTGTGGAGAATAGTGTGGGAAAAGAAGAAATTGCTTTCAATCATAATGTACAACACACTATTAACTTCATAATACATGTACTTTTATATAGCAAAAGTGACCATAAATTTTGCTGACCTTCAATAACAGAGAAGCACTTGAAAGAATTGGACCAACTGATCCTGAAGGCCTGTGGCAAATTTCAGAAAATGTGCTATTCATTTAAAATCACCCCAAAATAAGAATTTTTGTCTAAGTAAGTATATGGAAGATAAATTTTTTTTCAAGTAACAGTGAAATTCATCCATACTTGTCAAAGTTATGGTCTTGACTAATATAGATGTACAGACACACTCACCCATGGATCAAGAAACACAAAAACATACACAAAACTATCACTGAGGTCACTATGTATCAGTCAAAATTGATTGATTGAATGGGGTTTAATGCCACTTTTAACAGTGTTTCAGTCATATTGTGGTGGCTGCTCCTAACCATGGACCCCTGGTATTTCTCACACCAGTACTACCACATCCCTTTTTGAGCCTCCAGCTGCTCATCCAACTAAGTTTATGATTATCTACCCATTGGTGGGAGACAAATGTCAGAAAAGATATTTGCTGTGACTAGGGATTGAACCCTTAACCTTATGACTGAGAGTCTGAAATGCTACCAACTATGCCGGTATCAGTCAAAGCAATTGAATTCAGTATAAATGCTGTTACAAACCCTGTCAATAAATGCAGAAAAGAATCTATTGATAATTGTGTAGGCTTCGACTTGTTTCTCCATGGCTGTTCCAGTTATTCTTCTACCCCTTCCTCCGTCCATATGTGATGCTGCAGCACTCTACAATCAGACAGAAAAAAGTCTATTTCATAAAATTATCATTGTCAAAGTGTATTTTGTTTTAGTGATATCAATTCAAGATATTGACATCAGCTCAGGAAGTATAAGATGCTTTAAGTTTTGTTTAAACTATTCCAGCACAATGCTGTTTTTAAAGCCCCTCAAGAAAAAAGTTTTGAAAAATATTGTGGAAAATGAAGAAATTGCTTGTTACAAGCAATTTCCTCATTTTCCACAGTGTTTTCCTAACCCAAAATTCAAGGATTTTGAAATTGGACCAGTCTAAATTTTTGTCTTGTGGGACTGGGTTAATGTTTTCTTCAGAGTTCTATAAGCTTAAAAAAATCATTATGAACCCAAGCCTGACATTTCCACCAATAAAACACTTGCTCAGAGTAAAGACTCGGATCAACCTAGACTGATCAATATCCATTATGTTCTCTACAGTCCGGTACTGAATCAAAAGTTCCAACAGACAACCAACACATAGTTTAAATCTACTGTGTTGATGTGTTGTCTGCAGCCTGTTCTAGACACTTCAGCCGGATCAGCTTTTGAGTATGGTAGAGCAGTATTCAGGATCTTTTCTTTCAGTGCAAAAATTCAGGTGGTGCAGCCGGACCAAAGATGGCAGTAGATGTAATTAACAAGTGCAATTTTAGGATATTTTTGCACAGGTTAATTAACAGACGAGACAACCTTCCAAATAGATTTTTCCTCAAAATGATTTTAAAAAGATTAATTTGAATTGAGCTAAGAGAAATGAAATCATGATTTTTAATATGAAATTTTAAAGAGCAAAAATTGACTGTTTCCTTTCAATGGAAAGTCACAGCATACATAACATATAGACAGCAATTTCAAAAGCAACCCATATTGGTCTTGGAATACCACAACTTATTTGTTTTTTATTGGTAAGAAAATGAATTACCTCTAGTTGTGCAGGCAGCAATACCATTTCATATTTCATGCGTAGTTTCTTTGGTAGAGCCATAACAAAGGTCTGCTGTTCTGTACTGGGTAATAGACCTCTCTGGCCACACATGTCCTCCTAAAGAAAAAGATTTTTTAGAGTTTACAAGATAATTTATGAATCATGAATGCCTCTAACTGGTCAATTAAAGAAAATGCAGATTACCAATTTGACCAATGGCAGCTGTCAAAGAAAAAAAAGACCTATCAAATCATTCATTTTGATCAGAAGTGGAATTTGGGTCACATTATTGTGAAGAATTTTTCTTATTTGTTGGTTTGGCAACTTAAAAATTGTAACTACAGCTTATTCAAGCTGTAATTACAACATTTAGGTCACTACCAGTCATTCTGCTTTTTGTTACTTGCTACTAGGCCTAAATTTTGCAAATTGACGCTGTTTAAAATCGATTTTTGAATGTATTGTTTGAATTGGGTTTAAAGGCACTTTTAACAATTTTTCAGTCATTACATCCTTTCCTAGCCTCCGGCTACTATCTTACTTAGATATAAGATTATTCACCCATTGGTTAGAGACAAATTTTGGAAAGGATATGTGCCGTCGCTAGGGATCAAACCCATAACACCCCATGATTGAAGATTGAGAGTCTGATAATCGAAGTGGAACTACCTATCAGTGTCAATAGGTGAAGGCCAACAGAGTAAGTGACCCAGCAGTTGGTGAATTGATCTTGACCTTGATATCATCAGCAGATGTGCATAGAAGGAATATGCATACAACCTATGAATGTTGTACCTTCAAAAGTCATCAAATAATATGGACCTATGATGAAGATTTTTTGTTAGATCAATTTACAGTTTGACAAAAGCTTCCTTTTAGTAAATAACCTGACTAAATTTTATATTTGTTCAACATGAAATGATTGCAGACAACCATTTAAAGGGTGATTAATCTAAAAAATAAGTCCTAGTCCTACTCAGTGTAGAGATCATTTTGAGAAAAATATAACTGCTTGTTACAAGCAATTTTGTGTTTACCAATCATTTCTATCCATTCTTATATTTCTTCTCTTGAAATTAACAGATTGTGCTTAAGAGGGCTATTATATTGTCTTCTGTTTTATTTACTAACCCAATACCACACGAGCTCCTCTAGAAAAGAAGGTTAGAAAAAATTGTGGAAAAAGAAGAAAGTGCTTGTTACAAGAAATGTCTTCATTTGCCACCAGATTTTTTACTCAAAAAAATAAATAAAACTTCTAAAAATTGTTGTCTGCAACTTCTTTTAAATTGGATCAGTCTAAAATATTGTTGTGCGCTAACAAGCAATTTCGTCATTCCCAACAAGGTTTTCTTCCAAGAAGGAAAAAAAATGTAAAATTTCTTTAACTTTAAATTATCATCTGCACCTCATTTTAAATTGAACCAGTCTAAAATTTTGTCAAGTGATTATGCGTTAAGTTGACTCTTACTTCCTCTTTCTTCATCATTTCAAACATCTCTCGCATGTTGGTGTCTGCTTTACCATGTACAGATCTGCCATGGATGTAGTGACCATATTGGGCATGTGCCATGATGAATACACTGATGTTACTCATCGAGCATAAATCTACAAACTGTCGTACTTTGTCCTCAAAGAAACGCTCATACACAAAGGTGAAGAATATCCATTGTACAATTCCTGTGTGAAAGAAAACGTTGAAATCTCTTTATCCCATTTCCACAGAATCCTGCTTTTTGCACCCCTTTAGAAAAAAGGTTTGGAAAATACTGTGGACAATGAAGAAATTGCTTGTTACAAGCAATTTTTTCTTTGTCCACAATTTTTCTACTCTTGAAGACAAAGATTTTCTCAATTCCAGTATCTTTAAATTGTCAACTGCAACTCCTTGTATTTTGACCAGTCCAAAATTTTGTCAACTAGGAAAGGGTTAATGCAATCAAAAACTTCAATTAACACAGTTGGAGAATAATATCAAGGAAAACTGTGCACGAAAAAAGAAAAATTGTTTGTGATAAGTACATGTATATCTTTATTTTTTCCTCATTGTTTCATCTCAAGTTGATACCTATTCTATGACTGACATGCATTTCTAATTGTTGTGAGAAACTTCTTTCTGTTTAGACCATTCCTAAAGTTTGTCTTCTGTTTACTCTATGTCATGAGTCAGATTTACAGAATTAAGTCTAAGAACGGGTATTCTTGCTAAAATTGCAAGCAAATTTTTAAGATTAATATTTAGAGACAGAGTGTCTTCAAAAATTTCTAGTGGTTTTTGAAAAATCTAATTTCACATGTTAATAATTTCAATCTTAATTTATGCTAAAGACAAAAACCAAACATTACCGTAGTTATAATTTTATTCTAAAAACAAATTGTCACTAATGACGGAACGAAAACTCTAACTTACCTATTATCAAATAAACTAGCACTGCCACAGCATATCTATACACCCTGCTGTACTCTGCCTTGTAATCTTCCGGATCTTTAACTACCCTTCCATCTGGATCTTTTGTTGCCGTGTTCTCAAATCCAACAACAACAAGGAAAAACACAACGGCCCACACCTGGAATGTCTTGTTGATCTTCCTGACAGTCTGGATCTCATTCCATTCATTGGCAACAAAATACGTTCTCCAGATTGAGACAGGAACTTCCTTTGACTTGGCATCAGTACCGCTCACACCTTTTGATCGTTCCCAGTCGATGAAGAACACATCAATCATACACTGCATGAAGATCATGTGAGCCATTTCAAGGAACTTCAAAGCAAATGCTGAACCAAATAGACCTAGCCAGTCCCGCAGCTGTGAATCTGTTGGATGGACTAAATACACCACACTTTGGCGCTGAAATTATATACAGGATAGTTCACTGTTAACCATTACCAGATTACAAAATTATTTACTGGACAAAATTCAAAGAAGTTGCAGACAACAATTTTTAGTTAATGAAATTTTTAAAAAATATTTGTCTTTTAACCCTTTCCTGGTTTTTGGAATTTAAGACTGGACCAAATTGAAAGAGGATGCAGACGACAATTCAAATTGGATGCGATTCCAAATAAACCATCCTATGTGATAGAAAACATTGTGGAAAAAGGAGAAATTGCTTGTTAAAAGCAATTTCTCCTTTTTTCCACAATGTTTTCCTAAGTTTAAAATCACAGTGACGTAAAATCCTGTGTTTGTCCTGGAGAGGGTTAAGGTAGAAAACATTGTTGACAATGAAGAAATTGCTGGTAACAAAAAATTTCTTCATTCTCAATGTTTTCCATTTTTTAATTGAGGATGTCATAAAGCCAGAGTGCTGGTAATGGGTTAAACAATAAAGAAAATATATATCATATAATGCCGGAATAAGAGTATACATCATGGCTTTTTCTAGAGTAATTCTAAACCAACTCCCGATTTAAGACTGGTCCAAATTCAAGGGAGTTGCAGATGACAATTTAAAGTTGATGAAAATTTAGTTTTTTTCAACTCTCTGAGTAGAAGACTTTGTGGACTTTCCACAATGTTTTCTAAAGCATTTTTCTTGAGGGGAGTCCAAAAGGGTCACTGTGTGGGAATAGGTCAATACATGCTTACTGTATCATGCTTTTGATTTATTGGGGGCAATTTGTTTTGGCACATTTTACCTTGGCACCACCAAAACAAGCAGTCTTCCAAGAATGGATCCTGTATTTCAAATAAATACTACTAATTCATTATTTGTGAATTTGATTAATGACATACTTAAAACAACTCCTTTAGTTATAGGAAAATAAAGTTTCATGGACAAAGATCAAATGGCTTTTGAGTAAGAGCATCCAAATAGTTTTGGTACAAAATTTATATTTGACCCATAAGACCCACAAGCAAGATAACATCTTCCTGGGTTAAGGGCAAAATTTTGACAAAATTTTAACCAGTTTACCTACTTTGTAGCTGGGGGATATAAACAAGAGCTTCGCCTATGGGTGCCAACGATCGGCTGCAGGTGCTGGATATTGCAATAATTCTAAGTCAAAAAAGGGGCATAACTCTTACAAAAAGGCTTTAGTTATTCCCCTTGATTGTCTACATAGCTCTTGTGATGGTCAATACACACACCAGGTTTCATGAGGATTTCCTTAATAACAAAAGAGATATGACCAAGGTTAAAGTTTGTCACACCAAAGCCGACACGAACAATGCCAAGGTGATCACAATACCTCAGGTTTTCTCCGACCAACAGCCAAGCTAAAATTGAACCTAAGATACTATTTTGTGAACCTATGATATTTTGTTTTAAGACTATTATTTTTTTTGAAAAGGAGAAATTGTCTGTGGCAAGGTATCAATCCTTTTCAACATTTTATTCTACCCTGTAATTAATTTTTCTTCAATTTACACAATTTTTCATTGTATGCAAACTTCCTTCTAAAGTCATTAACTGTGATTTTTGATATAATAGGTTAAATCAGAGTTGCTTGGTGCCCCTTTTACATGAAGAACTAAAACATACTCTTTCATCAAAATCTTACCTTGAAGAAAATGAACCAGTAGAAGGCCATCCCAAATGTGATCACAAAGAAGACATTGGCAAGTGTACCAGCACAGAAAAAGAAGAAATTAGCGATAGTTGGAAAGTCAATGGTAGGACGTCCAGCTCTCTTGGACCAGACCCAGGTTCGATAACCAGCAAAAAGCACACCAAGAGTACTCAGTGTACCAACAGCAATCTGGAAATCTCGCAGGTACCCAGTATCTTCATAGTCATATTCAACATTAAACTCCACCTGTAATTAATAGATTTAATTAATTTTAGTCCGTTATTTGAAGTTGAATCCATTGTCAGATTGCAGAATGTTAGACTGATAAGTATTTGAAGAAGTTGCAGGAGACTATTCTCAGGTATTGAAATCTTTGTCTTTACAGGTAAAAAAGATTGTGGGAAATGAAGATATTGCTTAATCCTTATAATCTAACAAGTTTATCAAGATTGAGCCAAAATTGTGGCCCCTAAAGTGTTAACAAAGAAATTGTCATTGAGGCCCCAGTTCCTGTTTTCTGATAGAATCCTCCCACTTTCAAAAGGGTTCACCCTTATCATCTAACATTTATTCTGAACAATTTTCATCAAGATTGAAATTAAACTTAGGCCCCTAGGGTATAAACAAAGAAATTGTTGACATTTGATGACGGACATGTAAGTATCACAAAAGCTTTTTCACAGTAAGACAGCCACAACATACAAGCCAAGCCACCAGATGTTCATCCCAAGTGTACTACTTATTAATATGAATATCTAATATTAAATTTTACCAAATGAAAAATACATTGATCTTACAGGAAAAACAGACAATTATTATATTTCTTTAATGCAAAAAGGAGCCGACTTTGAATTTCTTGTATGTAGAAAATCTTTAAGAGTCTCAATGTGTATGTGTATTATATAGCACCCCGATGGTGCCATTAGTATCTTTTGTCTTGCTTAGATGACAGTAGCACGAATTGATTGAAAACAGAGCTAAATCTACCGACACAATCCAACTGACCAATCGCTGGCCCCGCCAACTTACTTTGTTTGCCACGCCCATGGAAATCGGAAATCCCTCTTCTATTTTTAACAGCTTTATTTCGAAAAATTTATGGCCAGCAGCATGTAACAAAAAAGTAGAATAGTTGGTTGACCAACTAAACGTTGTAACTACGGCTTGAATAAGCTGTAGTTACGACGTTTAATTTGCCCAACCAACAAAAAGGTAAACAAACATGGCGGCCAATGTCAGAGTTGAAGGCTCAGGTTCGGGCTCAATAAATGATTTGATTGGTTGCTTGATTCCTTGATTGACAGCTGCAATTGGTCAATTACCAATTTGATAATTCACTGATTGATTATTGACATCATCCAGTGATAATCTACTAAGAAAACTTTGAGAATCAACCATAAGCATTAACCCATTCCAACTCAACAAAATTTTAGACCTGCCCAAATTGAAAGGAGCTGCAGACGATATTTTCAAGTTGGTGGAAATTAAATTTTCTTTGACTTTTTGGATAGAAAACATTGTTGATAATGAAGAAATTGCTTGATCCAAGCAATTTCTTCATTTTCCACAATGTTTTCTAAAACTGTTTTATTGAGGGGCGTAAAAAGGAGGGATTGAGTTGGAATGGGTTAACACATTCCCACACAATGAAGCCAGAGAAAAAAAAACACATTGGAAAACATTGTGGAAAATGAAGAAATTGCTTGTTACAAGCAATTTCTTCATTTTCCACAATATTTTCTACCTCAAAAGTTTATTTCACCAAAAAGCTTATCAACTAGAATTTGTTGTTTGCAATATATTTGAATGTAGACCAGTCAAAAATTCTATTGTCTGGTAATGGGTTAAAGGAAGTGCCCTGTACAATTAAGGTGAAGTTCTTTCCTTAAGTACAACTTACATCAACTTGGGCACCATTTTGTGCATCTGACAGAGAGATAGTTCCATATTCAATCTCTAGGTTTGGTGGATAGATCTTTCCTTGTGTAGTGTCAGTCACCAATTTGATCTTTATTGTCATCTTCTGAGCAAATCTTACGACTTCTGCTTGAGCTAAAATTATACCAAAATCTCTATAACTGTCCAATTGCAGCTTTCAGTCAAAGAATGGACTGACCAATGAAATTATTCATTATACTGGAATTAAACTTAGAACCTTTTGTGAAACATTTTAGTTGGTTTAGTTTGGTGACTTTAACATTGTAACTACAGCTTTGGTTCACTGTAGTTAATACATTTATGTCAATAACAAACCACATAACTTTTTGTTGCATATTACATGCCGTAAATTTTGCAAAATTACCGTTTAATATCCGAGTGGAACTTCCTGTGGGAGTCAGTGGTTGTGGCCAGCTATATGTCATTTGCACTGATGCTTAACCCTTTCCCGTTTTTGGAAATTTCAGACTAGTCCAAATTGAAAGAGGTTGCAGACGACAATGAAAAGTGGATGCCATTTAAAATGAAACATTCCTATGTGGTAGAAAATATTGTCGAAAAAGAAGAAATTGCTTGTTACAAGCAATTTCTTCTTTTTCCACAATGTTTTCTCGAGTATAAAATCACAGGGACGTAAAATCCCGTATTTGAACGGGAAAGGGTTAACCCTTTTCTCTTTTGCAAAAATGAAGACCTGTCCGTTTTGCAGACGAAAATTTAAAGTGAGTTTAACTTGAAAAATGACCATCCAGTAGGGTAGAAAATATTGTGGAAAAAGATGATATTGCTTGTTACAAGCAATTTCTACTTTTTCTACAATGTTTTCTCAATTATGAAATCATAGAGAAATGAAAACAAGGGATTGAACAGGAAAGGGTTAAATAAAAAGTTGGATAAATCCTTAACCCTTGTCTTCCTGAGTTATAAATCCTTTTACAGACCCACATTTAAATTTAAGGGCAGAAAGCACCAATTTTGGGCTCAATTCATTTAAAATTGTATCTTCATAACAAATCAGGCTTGGAAGCCTCAGCAAGTGATGAAGACTAAGATCAGACTGCACATAAGCACAAATTCCATGTTCAGCATGATAAGGCTTTTAAAATTTAGGTAAAACATGAACCTCCATCTGTGAAATCATTTGCTACTCATACACTTTTTCCATGGCAAATTTGTCAGGACAGTCTGTTGGCAGCTGAAGGTCAAAGGTTTGGATTCAAGCCAAAGTCATTTCACTAGGTTGAACTGGCACGGTTGGCAAGCCTCTTGCTTATTTAAGATCACGTCCTAAGCATCAAATTCAGATTTCTCAGCCTTTAATATGGTGTCTGCCACCAGTTTGTTTATTGATTAAAGAAACAGAAAAGGGTCATAACCAATTACCTGATTGGGCTGTAATAGTTGCCACATTGTCAACTAGGAAAAATCTTCTGAACAGCAGTAAATCTGAATCACCATCTACAATAACAAAACATTGAAATAATAAAATGCTATTAATCAAGTGATTTGGTATTTTTCCAGATACAGATCTACTACTGTAATGTTTAATGAAATGTAAATGAGCTTATTATAGTCAAATCTACCTGAGTGGTTACCCTTTTTTCAGGATCACTTCCACTTTGCTGTCACTTTAAAATCATCCAAAGACAATCTGCTCCAATAGATGTGCTGTATTCAACAGTCGCCTGCTTCCCCGGTAAACAGTCGTCTGATTACGTAACCATAATACACAAAACCTTTAGTATGCATTCACACCTAATCAGTCAGATCCCAAGGGCAGAATCTTTCAAGCAGTGAATTGATATGATGTATTATAATTGGATTTAAGATTAAGTTCCAATAATTCCTGTGACAGATAAACTTAAATTATACCTAGAAAACCTAAAAACCAAAAGATTTGGAGGAATACCACTGATTCTACCCTAGGGATATCAATATTTCTCAAGGACTGTAGATCTAAATGCATCAACTAATGCACCTGATTAACTGGGCCACTTATCAGGACTTGTGTTTGATATTGGGGAATCTTTGACCCCTTTACCATGCAATTCTAGGGATTAAAACTGATTTTGAAGGGTTCTAAACAACAAAAAGGTTGAATCATGAATAGAAATGCGAAGGTTTAAGCACCAGCTGACATTTTCTTGTAAACTGAGGTACAAAAAACATGTTTCAACCCTTAAAAATTCTTCTCACGGAGGTCATATTGACCCCCTTGAGAGAAATTTGTAAGGGTCAAAATAGAATAAATAAAGGTTTTTTAAGGGTCAAAACACTGGTTTAGGAGTCGTACACAAGCCCTGCGAATGAAAACTTTCAGTTTTTCTTTCATTGAAATTTTAATTTAAATGAAGGGAAGGATCCATGATCATTCGGAAGGATCTTGATGTTGGATCCTATTGAAAAAAAAAATAAAAAAAAATGAAAATTGACCTCTAAATATACTCACCTACACTCCTGTAGTTGAAAATCTGAACTGGTGTTGGATACAACTCTGGCACACCATTTTGGTTGATCTCTAGATCTTTTCTAAGGTCAAGGAAGTTTTTTTTTTTATCAATTTATCATTACTATTTCAGAAATCCCATACAACCTTTTTCCCGGAGATAAATAATTCAAATCAACCGTAAATTTGTTTCTGTATGTCGGTGGAGACGATTTAACCCAATAGCAGATTACGAAAATTTAGACTAGCTCAAATTCAGTTGATTTTTTTTTAACCCTTCCTGTTTTATGAAATTTTAGACTGATCCATGCAATTTGAAATCTGACCATCCTACATGGTAGAAAATATTGTCAGAAAAGGAGAAATTGCTAGTTACAAGCAAATTCTCATTTTCCCACAATGTTTACTCAGGTATAAAATCACAGTGACGTAGAATCCCAGGTTTTTCCGGGAAAGGGTTAATTTGTGAAGAAAACATTGTGGAAAATGAGAGACATCAAAAGACGGGATTGTGTGGGAATGGGTTAACTTAATCCAAAATGTAATAAATAACTCTTCAACCCCATTTATTTCTCACCATCCCCTTCCTCTCTGCAAAAAGAAACCATTCTTTGATGATTTAATAGCATGGTATAATTGTATTCCATTAAAAACATGATGTATGTGAAACACCATGCCCCCATAACTTTTTTCTGGTACATGTATGTGACCTTAATAAATGACATTGATCTTGTTACATGACCCCGACAGAAGATTGATGTTGACAAATGACTTTGACCTTGTCACATGACCTCGACCTTGGTATCTTCAGATGTGTTTTAATGAGATATATAAGAATGCCTAATATGAGCATTGTATCTTGAATAGGCCTGAAATTATTTTAAATATTTTTGGTCAAGTTTTGCAGAAGTTTGACCTTGACCAGTGACTTTGACACAGGACCATAACCTTGGTACCTGCAGATGTCTATATCGATGAGATCTATTATCATGCCAAATATGAGCATTGTATAAGGTTTAAGTAATAGTGAATGTTAAGTTCCGACAAACAGACAGAAAGACAGACAGACAGATAATAGTAAAACAATATCTTTTGAGAAAAATTTTAAAACCATGTTCAATCTGAATGTTCAGGATCATAGCTTCTAAATAACTCGTCAAATTCATTTCATTATATCAATTACTAAATAATCCCTTATCTTAATGTCCCCTTAAAATTGTTTAAAGGAATACATTTTTTGGGAAAGAAGAACTTTCTTGTAACAAGATTTTTTTCTTCTCCCACAACATTTTCTGGCCTATATACATTTGTATCTTTTTCAATTCACGCATAATTTCACAGTTGTATGCAATTTTGACCAACCTAATTTAAACCTGATCAAATCTGTTAACTCTTTCCTGTACAAACCAGGGATTTTACATTTATGCGATTTATACTTGAGAAACATTGTGGAACAAGCATTCTGAAGTATTGCATGGCAATACCAAGTCCCCTACCGGCTTTATATATTTTTTATGGGTGGTAAAGGGATTACTACCCCTTCAAAATATTACAGTTGTATCAGATTTTATGAGCAATTCTTAAACACACACACGTACACACAAACATAAAAATAGGTGTCTCTTTTTGTTGTTAGCTAAATTATACTTCATAAAGTCATCTGTTCCAAGAGAATTAAGAATTAAGACCCTAAAGCCAAAGTAAACTTTGAACAAAAGCTTTCAAAAATCTGTCTAGGATTATGAATGCTTTTTGGATATCAAAATATTTTGCCTTGATCACTTCATGCAATCACTTTTTTCAGTCAATGCAAATAATTTTTTCAGTCAATATAACAGTGGCTGGAGCACCTTACAATGTATTCCTGGTATCTCTCTCACCAGTACCACTCTAACATCCTTTACAAGCCTTTGAAAGGCAATGGACTGCAATTAAACTCAATACTATTAATATCTAACTTATTTTGCAAAAGCATCCATATCTTGCCCAAAAATCAATGGACTGGAACAGAACTTGAACTTGTTCTGTAACTCATCAATACTGACTCACTTATCAAAAATCAGCTCAATACCTGCAAGTGTTAAGAAAAAAGTCTGGAAAACTGTAATTTCTAAAGTCTAGCATCCATATCTTCCTCAAAAATCAATGGACTGGAACAAACTTACACATGTTCTGAAACTTATCAAAATTGACTCACATAACAAAAACCTCTTTCATATCACAAATGGGTTTAGAAAAAAAATCCGGAAAGCTGAATTTTCCTGGTAATTTTGTAAGTCCAGCTTCCATATCTTCCTCAAAAATCACTGACCGGAACCAAACTTAAACTTGTTCTGTAACTCATTGATGTGGACTCACATACCAAAAATCAGCTCAATATTTCTAAGGGTTAAGACAAAAAGTCTGGAAAACTGAAATTTTCTTGGTAATTTTCTAAGTCCAGCATCCATATCTTCCTCAAAATCAAATGGACTGGAACCAAACTTAAACTTGTTCTGCAACTAATTGATACAGACTCACATACCAAAAATCAGCTCAATATCTCCAAGGGTTAAGTAAAAAAGTCAGGCAAACTGAAAATTCTTGGTAATTTCTAAGTCCAGCATCCGTATCTTCCTCAAAAATCAACAGACCGGAATCAAACTCGAACTTGTTCTCTAACTCGTTGACGTGGATTCACATACAAAAAATCAGCTCAATATATCCGAGGGTTTACAAAAAAAAGTCCGGAAAACTGAAAATTCTTGGTGATTTCTAAATCCAACATCCGTATCTTACACAAAAATCAATGGACCGGAACCCAACTTATCTTTGTTCTGAAACTAATTGGTACAAACTAACATACCGAAAATCAGCTCAATATCTCTAAGGGTTAAGAAAAAAAGTCTGGAAAACTGAAATTTCCTGGTAATTTTCTAAGTCAAGCATCCGTATCTTCCTCAAAATCAAATGGACTGGAACCAAACTTAAACTTGTTCTGCAACTAATTGATACAGACTCACATACCAAAAATCAGCTCAATATCTCCATGGGTTAAGTAAAAAAGTCAGGCAAACTGAAAATTCTTGGTAATTTCTAAGTCCAGCATCCGTATCTTCCTCAAAAGTCAACAGACCGGAATCAAACTCGAACTTGTTCTCTAACTCGTTGACGTGGATTCACATACAAAAAATCAGCTCAATATATCCGAGGGTTTACAAAAAAAAGTCCGGAAAACTGAAAATTCTTGGTGATTTCTAAATCCAACATCCGTATCTTACACAAAAATCAATGGACCGGAACCCAACTTATCTTTGTTCTGAAACTAATTGGTACAAACTAACATACCGAAAATCAGCTCAATATCTCTAAGGGTTAAGAAAAAAAGTCTCGAAAACTGAAATTTCCTGGTAATTTTCTAAGTCAAGCATCCGTATCTTCCTCAAAATCAAATGGACTGGAACCAAACTTAAACTTGTTCTGCAACTAATTGATACAGACTCACATACCAAAAATCAGCTCAATATCTCCATGGGTTAAGTAAAAAAGTCAGGCAAACTGAAAATTCTTGGTAATTTCTAAGTCCAGCATCCGTATCTTCCTCAAAAATCAACAGACCGGAATCAAACTCAAACTTGTTCTCTAACTCGTTGACGTGGATTCACATACAAAAAATCAGCTCAATATATCTGAGGGTTTACAAAAAAAAGTCCGGAAAACTGAAATTTCCTGGTAATTTTCTAAGTCAAGCATCCGTATCTTCCTCAAAAATCAATGGACCGGAACCAAACTCGAACTTGTTCTGTAACTCATTTATGCTGTCTCACATACCAAAAATTAGCCTAATATATCTGAGGGTTTAGAAAAAAAGTCCGGAAAACTGAAATTTCTAGGTAATTTCTAAGTCAAGCATCCGTATCTTCCACAAAAATCAATGGACCGTAACCAAACTAAAACTTGTTCTGTAACTCATTGACGCTGACTCACATACCAAAAATCAGCTCAATATCTCCCAGGGTTAAGAAAAAAAGTCCTGAAAATGATATGTCTGGACTGACAGGCGGACCGACAGACAGACGGACGGCGGGCCAAACTATAGTCCCCTTCGGCTTTTGCCAGTAGGGGACTAAAAAGAAGAATTCGCTTGTAATAAGCAATTCCTCCTTTTTCTACAATGTTTTCTACCACATAAGTTGGTTTCAATTCAAATTGTATCCATTTTTTATTATCTTCTGCAACTTCTTTCAATTTGGACCAGTCTAAAATTCCCCTAAAACAGGAAAGGGTTAAGATTTAGCAAAGACAAAGGATACAGAGATCATAGAACTCCAATGGATATTTCGTCTGGTCCCAAAAGTCTATAGCAGCTATTTTACACTGAAAAGTAACAAATAACATGTAACTGAGAATTATAAACAAGGGCAGCCCACTTGAATTTCTTATCTGTAAAAATATCTTGTCATTAGTAGCAGACAAATAAAATCTGAGATTCCTAAGTTTTGTGAAATTAGAGGTATAGGAAAATGTTTAAGTTTTTGGATGACAATGGCACTGACGGGTTTTCTAAAAAGAAAAACAGCTGAAGTCACAGGGGTCAACACTAACTGTGCCCAGGGATCCCTGAAAATTGGAAGAGACCCCAGCAATCTCAGGCTAGGGATTCCGTCAGGATCTTTTAATATTTCTCCAGTACAATAGATCTTAATGTCTCAACTAATGCTCCTGATTTTTTGTTTCCTTGTTTTTGTAGAAAATATTGTGGATAATGAAGAAAGTGTTTGTAACAAGCAACTTCTTCATTTTCCACAATGTTTTCTGAAGCTTTTTTCAAGTTGGACTTAGAATTGATTGATTGAATGGGGTTTAACGCCGTTTTTAACAGTATTTCAGTCATATCGCGGCGGCTGGAGCACCTAACAATGGATTCCTGGTATTTCTCACACCAGTACTACCACTACATCCTTTCCTAGCCCCCAGCTGCTATCCCACTTAGGTTTACGATTATCCACCCATTGGTGAGAGACAATTGTCGGAAAGAATATTTGCCGCCGCCGGGGATCGAACCCATGACACCCATGATTGAAGATTAGGAGTCTGGCGCGCTACCGACTGCGCTATGGAGGCGGCTTGGACTTAGAAGGGCAGGATTGCGTGTGAATGAGATAATGTGTATCAAAGAGGGATCCATGATTATCTGGAGGAAACCCTGATATTAGTTAGTGTCAACCCCTGACTAACCTGCAAATTTGTGAATCATGACCCCTTTAGCTGTTCTTTTCTCACCAGAAGACTGTGAACTCTTAACCCATTACCAGACGGAAAATTTTCAACAGGTCAAATTTGAAAGGAGTTGCAGATGACTTTTCAAAGCTCATGAAAGTTTTGATTTTTTTTAACCTTTGGGTAGAAAACATTGTGGATAATGAAGAAATTGCTTTCAAAGCTTTTCTTCTTGGGGGCGTCTAAAAGTGTCATTGTGTGGGAATAGGTCAATTGGCATTTACTTGTTATGAAATATACATATATACTGTATGACTAGAAATTATTGCAGTTTATCATTTACAAAATTTTGCTTTTGATTTAGGACAGGAAAATCTTTTGAAGTTAGATAAAAAATGCAGCCAAACAATAGTTTAATGGAGATGTTTGTGTCTTCTTAATTAAGAAGCATTTGTTAAAAGGAGAATTACTTGTTACAAGCATTTTCTCCTTTAAACATTTTGTTTTCTGAGATAAAATGTAACAGAATAGTAAAACACCCTAAGTCTGGTTGAAATTGTCCTGGAGATCATATTATCAAATTCATGATAACCACATATTTATCTTGCAATTTTTGGTGAGCTGTTTTTTTTTTTTTTTTTTTACTTTACATCAAACTGCAAAAATACAAACCAGCAAATTAAAGCTCTTTTAAGGTAACTCACATATGAATGTTGAATATATTTCTTTAATTAGGTTTGCTTTAAATTTGACAAGTAATATTTTCTGGTGTCCATAACATTACCCCTTACCAGAGAAAACATTGTGGAAAAGAAGAAATTGCTTGTAAAAATCAATTTCTTCTTTTTCCACAAGATTTTTTACCCTACTGAAGGATTATTTTTCAAATAAATTCGTCTTTAAATCTTCGTCTGCAAAACCTTTGAATTTGGACCAGTCTAAAATTTCAGAAAACAGGACAGGGTTAACTTACACTTTGACTGTATGTGGTTCCAAATACATAAGCAGCATTTAGCTTCTCTGTCGTATCTGCACATAACTGTATACGCCCATTCAATAAGTTACTGAGTCCGATATATTCTCCATTCAGAGCATATCTGGCCACTCTGTACTCTATCAAAGACTCCGGAGAAAATGTGTACTGAGTCTGTATGTACTCTTCACTTAGGACATCTGCACCATCTACTATATTGCCAGACTCGTCAAAGTAATATAGCCATGGAACATTTGTTGGACTAAAAGAGAAAGGATGAAATCGTCTTATGATCCCTTGTGTGATAAATTCCCATCATTTCCCATTTGCATGAAGTGCACACACAGAGCAACTTGGACAGCTAATCAGGGCATTAACCCTTGACAAGCTGATCCCAAAATATACCTGCTTGACAATGGCTTTGGCAAGTGTATAGACTAAGATCAGTCTGCACAGACGTGCAGTCTGATCTTAGCCTACCCCAGCTGCTTGCTCTTGCAGTGTTTAGAAAAATCTGTGAGCATAACATCAGTCTAATTATGTCAAGGTTTGAAAATACAGAGAAAAGAGGATAAAAATTCAGCAGAACAAGGGTTAAGAATATTTGCTAATTGCATATAGAACCTTTGAGAGAGTATCTATCTGTAGACCACATAGTGACAACTCAGATCAGACTTTATGGATGCAATTACTCATCTGATTCCCTACTTTGAGCACATGTGTAATGGTTGGGAATGTCAAGCACTGGCTCATATAGAATATAGCCAATGGAAATCCTTGTTCAAATAATTTAACCAGGGTTCTTATTCATGAACTTTCCAATTTAACATTGCCAATTAGATATTTAACCTTTGTCATACCAGATATTCTGTTGGAGGAGGAAGCAAAGACAAAGGCAAGCTTTTACACACACAACACCTATTTGTCTGTCTTAACCCATTACCAAACAGCAAAATTTTGGACTGGTCCAAATAGAAAGGAGTTGCAGACAACAATTTAAAGCTTATGAAGTTTTGGATTCCTTTTTCTTTTGAGGTAGAAAACATTGTGGATAATGAAGAAATTGCTTGTGACAAGCAATTTCTTCTTTTTCCACAATTTTTTCAAAAACTTTTTATCTTGGGGGTGTCTAAAAGTGTCTCTGAGTGGGAATGGGTTAAGCAAAAGATGTTTATAGAATTAGTATCCTTAACAAAACATATATATTGACCAATATTCAGCACTTCCAGCCATTTGACTCTAATGCACTTCTGATCTTCTGTAGACAAAAATAAATTTGGATTTAATTGAAAAATAACCATTCAGTAGGGTAGAAATGTTGTTGAAAAAGAAGAAATTGCTTGCTACAAGCAATTTTTTCATTATCAACAATGTTTTCTACCTAAAAAGACAAAGATTTGAAAGATTTCATCAACTTAAAATTGTTGTCAGCAACTTCTTTTAATTTTGACTGCTCTAAAAAATTTTCGTGTGGGAATGGAATAAGTGATGTAAGTAAATAGGATGAAACCATGAAAGACTTACGCAAAAGAATTTCCAAGCTCAATAAGAGCATAGTACATTTCACAAGCATTTGTAATTGTACCACGTGACGAATATTCGTAGAAAGTTAAGACACACAGATTTCCTAATACTTCACAAGCTGTTATATTTTCATAATATCTGCACAGGGAAAAGGCGGCCCTCAAATGTTCTTCAAAGTATAACGATCTTACAGTCTGAAATATGATGTGAAATTATGCATTGGCATTTGATTAACAAAACAATTTAACTACATTGAAAATTTCATCAACGATAAAATGCCGTCCGCATCTTCTCTGAATTTTGACTAAATTTTGGCATCTTGTAAGAGCCAAACCATTCCAACACAATCCGACTTTTTAAACACCCCTCAAGAAAATCAAAGCCCTGAAGGGCCTGAGAGTTGCGACAACAGACAGACTGTCTGGAATTCATTTCTAAACATAAACTGAAGTCTGTTGGCCCTGACTGATCAAATGAGACTGATACACTTAAAAGTAAATTCTGTGTGTGTATTTTTGTTATAGACATCAGAGAATATTTCTTCTCAGTGTTGCACAACAAGCTCTGGAAAGCAGTTTTTAAATCACCATAGCAAATTCAGAAAACAGAGTTAATTGGGTAGAAAGTAACTTCTAGTTGTATAAATCTGGTTTCTGTTTCTCATCAGAGGTACTTTCAGTGGTTTGATTATACAAATTATTGAACTTCAAATCCCAGCTGAAATTTTAAATGAATACTAAAATAAATAAACCTCAATCCATATCCAAAAAGTTTGTACATATCATCTAGGAAAAATATAAATAGGGTTTAGGTCAAACATATTTGAGTACGCATGATGTAATGAAAATAATCTTTTCTCTGCTTCATATGGGTATGTAACTAAGAGATCTTCAGGTATCTTTAGAAAATATATGCCTTAATTCTCCTGGGCTTCAAAGTTGAAAATATCTCAAACGTATATTTCCTTATATCGCATTCAACGCGTGAAGGTTCGGTGCGAGAATGACAGAAAATCGGTTCGAAAAATTATTTCAATAAATTGAGGAAAGCCTGGGCCAGGGCGGTACAAACACAATTTTTGTTCAAGACAAATCATATTTTACATGCAATCAAATTATAACCTTTAACAGGAAGCGCAGAAATTGCGGTAGACGTCTTGAGAAAACCATGACCTTATTCGGCGTTTCCATCCATCTGGTAGGTAAGTCAAATCAGCCTATCGAAGATATGACATTAATCTCGGATATAACCATCGTCTCAAGGGTGAATGCCTTTATTTGTATGTATCGAGGTTGTTTACGCGTTGAATGTAGTTCGCTTGTAAAATCAAAAGTTTCGAAAAAATTAGGATGATTTTGTAATGAAACCTTTAAAAATGATGTCATCTTTTAAAAGAGTGTCCAAAAATATAATTTGGGCTGGTTACACAGAATGAGCCTATTTAAGAAACGACATTGTCAGGTAGGTTATTTGTCCCGGGCCATCGGAATAATACATGAGATAGTTAAATCGTGCGGCAACAATGAGTAGCTTCAAACCTTCCGTTTGCCGCAACTCAAAAAAGCAAGTAACAGCTTCATTTTCCATAATTTTTCTTGAAACTTTTTACAGGGGGGTTGTAACCCATGTCATGCTGAACCCAGAAAATTATGGTTTGGGCTGGAGGTAAAGACAAAGATCAGCTAGGAAAGGATTTAATGGTAGTGCTGGTGTGAGAAATACCAGGATTCCATTGTTAGGGGCTCCAGCCATCGCGATATGACTGAAAGACTGTTGAAAGAAGCATAAACCCCATTCAAACAAACAAACATAAGTGCATTCTGATCTTGGTCTACACCTCCTGCTTGTACTTTTCCTGACAGATTGGCAGGAATGTGGGGAACAGGTTAAGCCTCATCATTATGAGCAGATTTTTTCTGAAGAACTGAAATTAAGTTTAGAAAGGTTTGTGAGTCACATCAAATCAATTATATTTGATTGTTTCAATTGAAATGAAAAAAATTCTTAGGCCTTGTGCTCCAATTTTTCTCTTTATACGTATTAAATCTTCAAACCATGATCTTATTTTAAACACATTAAACCATTCTCACACAATGAAGCTTTTGTCGCCCCTATGAAAAAAGGTTTGGAAAACATTGTTGAAAATAAATAAATCCAAAATTTCTAAACCAAACTTTTGTTTTCTGTAGCATCTTTTCATTTGGACCAGTCTAAAATTTTGATTTTTTGTAATGAGTTAACCTATTTAATGCAACACTTGGTTTATATATGAAAACTGTATCATAACAGGAATTTTCTTCAAAAATGTACTATTTACAGTATTTTGCAGAAATTGGGGGACATCAAGTTTTTTAACCCATTACCAGACAACAAAATTTCAAACTGGTCCTAATTGAAAGAAATAGCTGAGGATAATTTGAAGTATATGAAATTCTATATTTTTCAAATTTCTGTCTAGGAAACATTGTGTAAAATGAGGAAATTATTTGTTACAAGAAATTACTTCAATTTACGCAATATTTCCCAAATTGTTTTTCTTGAGGGGAATCAAAAAGCATCATTGTATATTAATGGGTTAATATATTATTTGTAAAAAGCAAAGTACCGACCCTGGTCAAACTGGATGATCTGCCCAGGTTAACTATATCAAGAAATTATCACATTTTGTAGAATTTCTGTCTTATTCAACCCTATATGTTTATTGTCTAAAATCATCTCTGATTATTCTTTCCTTGATCTGATCTCTATATCAAATATTTGTTTCATTGGAGTTCCTTCTAAGAAACCTTTTTCTTTTGACAGGGCAAATAAAGTCAGATGTAGCTACATAAAAGGTTACAATAATCGAACTGAGAAAACTTTTACACGCTAAATAAGCTGTGATCGGTGTTTCAAACAATTTCACATGTATGTGAGGGCAGGCATTGAGCAGTCTTAACATCCACCTAGTGCATTAACCGATTCCCACATAATTCCACTTTATTACACCCCTTAATAAAATCTTTTGAAAACATTGTGAACTAGAGCTGTCGCCCTCAAGGGCTGACGAGAATACCCCCCACACCGCTAAAAAGGCTTTTCTATGAAGGAGTGGAATTTGAAGCTGTTTAATCACATGCATGTCATGGTGGATGAACATTGCCAACCCTCCACCTCTTTCTGATTTTGTGTTTGTTGCTAGAGTTGACTAATTAGGAAAGGTTGGTCAATATGAGCCTATGTTAAAGAAAACTGTGTGAGGAGATGATGACACAAAATTATATCCACGAAAAGTCAATGTGAGCCTATGTTAAATTTTTGGACCCCGGGGGGCGGGGTCAAATTTGACCTCAGGAAATAAACCGTTCGATATTTTGTAAAGGTCAACAAGATGATGTTACTTACCAAATTTGGTAACTCCCCTTATGGTTACTGAGTTTTGCAATTTTAAATTTTGACTACTCCCCCCCCCCCATTAAAAAGTTCAAAATGGCATAACTCTGAAACTAACGACTGGATCAAGATGAAAATTGCAGGTGCACAACTTCATATGATAGGAAACAACCTGATAAAATTTCAGCAAAATCGGTCAAAAAATGTGGGAGGAGAAGAGGACACAAAATTATGTCCACGGACGGACGGACAGACAGACAGACGGACGGACGGAAAACCTGATTCCAGTATACCCCCCCATAACTTCGTTGTGGGGGGGTATAAAAATGAAGAAATTGCCACGAGCAATTTTAAAATTTTGTGATCTGATAGTGGTTTAATATTATTCACTGATCATCAAATCAGACTTAGACTCAGTAGCTATATATACAGTGCATAGAGAAGACTCTGACCAGACCCTGTGCTGATGGTACATGTGTGAAATGGTTGGGAATGTAATGGACAGCCTAATCAAAATAAGAATAAATTAGAAGTATGTGCTCTGTAATATCGAAGGAAAAAATTGCTTGCAGATGAATAGATTATCCCATTACTAGACAACAAAATTTTAGACTGGTCTGAATTAAAAGAAGTTACACACCACATTTCTTAGGTGATTCAATCTTTGTTTTTGGGGTTGGAAGACATTATGGATAATGAAGAAATGCTTTTAAAAAGCAATTTCTTCATTTCCCACATTGTTTTCCAAAACACTTTTCTCGAGGGGCGTCAAAAACCGTCATTATGTGGGAATGGTTTTACAATTTACAAAAATTCAACACATAAATTTTGTTGCACTATTTCTTTTTTCACCATAAACCACGAAAGATTGCATCACAAATAAAACCAGTGATACGTACAGTTCCGGGAATGGAGTATAATTCTGGCTCGTTCTGTTCAATTTCTGCACTGGGAAAGCAGAATCCACCACTCTGAAATGGTAATCATCATTAACCCATTATCATATTATCATACGACATTCTAGACTGGTCCAAATTGAAAAACTGCAGATAACAATTCATACTTGGTTAAAATTGACAAAAAAAGTCAAACACGAGAAATTGCTTGCTACAAGCAACACCTTCTTCTAGCCTAAGGCTTTCTATGAACATCAGGTCAACAAAGACACTTGTTGACATAGTGTTCTAGTTAATAAAGCTGTACATGCAGGTCTCATATCTCTGTATCTGCTGATGCTCAGACCATCATAACGTTCCCTAGGCAAAGACTCATTATTAAATGGATGATTTAACCCTTTCCTGCTTTTTGAAATTTTAGACTGGTCCTAATTGAAAGAAGTTGCAGATGACAATAAGAATTGGATATAATTTGAAATTACACCATCCTTTGTGGTAGAAAACATTGTGGGAAAAAGAGAATTTGCTTGTCACAAGCAATTTCTCCTTTTCCACAATGTTTTTTCAACTATAAAATCACAGTAACATAAAATCCCGGGTTTGCTTAGGAAACGGTTAAATGGTCACTCCATTTTTTGATTGACAGCCTCTTTACGTCAATTGACAGATCACCTCTGTCAAACAAAAATCTTTTGACCAATAGCATCATTTACTTAGATCAGAAACGCAATTTTGGATCATTTATTTCAGACATTTTCATTTGTGGGTCGCCAAACAACAGTGTGCTTTTTTTCTATGTTTCCTTTCATATTTTTGAGAACTAATGTTGTTTGATATCTCAGACAAAGTTCCTTTCAGATTTGTCTTGTCAAGACAACTAATCTAAGACGGTGTTCTGCACCCTAAGCTTGACCAATATATGGGTACTTATTAACTTATTTTTTGACATACTTACAAATTCTCCAGTACAGTTGCAGGTATTGTTTGAGCTCACTGGCAGCACGTTGACACATTTTTCACACCTGAAAAACACAAAACAATTTTATGAAATTTAAGTTTTTTTCACATTCTGGGTAGATAGAATTGATTAAAAAGAAGAAATTGCTTCATTTTCCACAATGTTTTTCCAATTGGTTTCTAGAGGGGTGTCAAAAGGCGTCATTTTGTGGAAATGGGTTAACCCTTTCCCATACAATCCCTGATTTTTACTTTAATGTGATATTATACTTGTGAAAACATTTTCAAAAAAAAGAGAAGTTGCTTGTAACAGGCAATTTTTTTCTTTTTTCATTTTCTATCATATAGGATGGATAATTTTTTTGATTGTGCCTAATTAATAGTGTCATCTGCTACCCTTTAGAATTTGGACTTGAAAAACAGTAAAAGGTTAAATAAAACAGGAGAGCTGAAAAATGATCACATCCTTCATTCTCACATTGACTCCAAATGTGCATGGCACGTGAAATTGTTGAAAATGTCACACAAAGTTTTTCATACACATATTTTTCTTCAGCACTGTTTTCATTATTTTTGGTACTGATACTTATTTACTTAAGTGATATTCAAGCAGTATGTACTCCGATATGTGTGATGAGACAGTTTGTAGTTCCCCTAATGTTAATTGTCTTGTCTGCAGCTCAGATTAGCTGTAGCAATGAAAATTTTGTTGCTCATCAGTGAACTGGTTTCACATCAATGTCCCAAAGTTATTAGCAGTTGGCCTGTCTTGATTTTCAGTTGATTAAATTTCTTAAAGCAATTGCCTTTCTTGGTAGAAAACATTGTGGACAATGAAGGAATTACTTGTATCAAGCAATTTCTTCATTTCCACAATATTTTCCAAAGCTTTTTCTTGAGGGATGTAAAAAAGTGGAATCGTGTGGGAAAGGGTTAAATATCCTTACCTAGTTCTATCTTCATTGGGCTGGGTATCTGCTGAACATGATTGGCAGTTGATAGTATTGACTCCAGCATTTGTATACCAGTTCCCAATAAGATCTCTTTCAGGACTGACTATAAAAATGCACATTAGTTGATCAATAACTCTGCAAAAAGCTAGAGCAAATGTTAACCAATTACCAGACAGCAAAATTTCAAACTTGTCCAAATTGAAAGGAGTTGACAAAAGTTTATGAAATCTTAGGCTTTTTCAACTTTTTGGGTAGAAAACATTGAGTAAAATGTTTTTCCAATTGTTTTTCTTTAGGAGCATCTAAAAGTGTCACTGAGTGGGAATGGGTTAAGTAAAATTTTGGTTACTATAACAAATTGCCTACAAACAGACTGATACCCTCCACCACCATTTTGTCACCCAAGTAACACAGTTGACCCCCAAGGGTCACATAAGGAACTATCCTGTTAAATTTGGTCCAAATTGGCCAAATGGTAAAAGAGGAGAAGATTTATAAAGATAATTTTAGATTTCTCTAAGTCTGATAAGCCCCTCTTTGCCACCCCCTCGTTTTTTCAAAAATCACAATCTCAAGAAGAAGTTTTGAAAAGTGTCACCCAAGGAACATTCCAGTCCAATATGGTTCAAATCAAGGGAAGATTTTTAAAGAATTTCTCAACAATTTCCTTGTCAGATAAGCCTGGCCCTGCAACACATTTTTTGGGGGGAATCACAAGTTTAGAAATAGGTCACTCTAGGTACATTCCTGCAAAGTTTGGTCTAAATTGACCCAAAGGTTTAGGAGAAGATTTTTAAAGAATTATTTCATGACTTGTCTAGGTCTGATAAGCCGGGCCCTGCTATGCTCCTGTTTTTTTCGTAAATCAGAATTTCCAAACAAGTTTAAACAATATGGCAAATTGACACAAGATACACTCGTCACACTGCTGGATGTTGACTTGGGAAGGGGATAAAATTTGAGTCTAAATTCAAGAAAGGGTAACAATTCACAATGATAAATTATGGTTCTGGGTTTTTTTCTTTTTATCATGAGGTTTTGAAAACAATAGGCTGTTACACTATAAGAGATTTGAAAAAAAATATACTCCTTGATGATATCTATCCACCCATAAAGTTTCATGATCAAAACAGTTATATGCACCGAACAAAATCCAAGTTGATACAACAAAGGGGAATAACTAAAAAATAGACAAGGTAGAGTTATGTTTTTTATGCTCTTCACTTCCCCTTGATGACATCTACCCACCCATAAAGTTTCATGATGATAGCTATTATACTTTCAGAGGTATGCTCTGGACATAATCAAAGTATGAAAAACAACAAAGGGGAATAACTAAAAAAATAAGCTAGTTAGAGTTACAGTTCTTGTGCACTGCACTTCCCCTTAATGATATCTATCCACCCATAAAGTTTCATGATCGTAGCAATTATACTTTTAGAGATATGCTTGGGACAAAATCAAGGTATGAAAAACAACAAAGGGTAATATATCAAAAAATAGGCAAGGTAGAGGTAAAATTGTTGTGCATTATACTTCACCATTATGACATCTAACTCCCATAAAGTTTCATGATCATAGCTATTATACTTTCAAGTGTGAAAAACAACAAAGGGGAATAACTCAATCTAGAAATTGTCGCAAAGCGGACAAATACCCCCCAACAGTGCCTATCCATATACATGTGCTATCCGCCAAAGGGCTGTAACAAAAATGGACTTTTAAATAAAAGGGCCATAAATCAGCCAAACATAAATGGACCATAGCCAAAATAGGATATGCACATGTCTGACTTATACCGAGTCTTTGTGTGAAATTTGAATCAAATCCATCCAATGGTAGCTGAGAATTTGAGAGGACACAATTTTTCACCAAAGGGCCATAACTTTGTCAAAAATCAATTGACTGTTACCAAAATAAAATATGCACATCTCTGCTTGATATTGATTATATCAGTGAAGTTTGAATAAAATCTGTCCAATAGTCACCAAAAAATTGAACGGACACAAAAAAGCTACAGACAGACAGACAGACAGACTAACAAGCTGACTCCTTTATACCCCCACACATAGTTTTGAGGGGTATAAGTATCAAAATTAAACTGCCCTCTTGATAGTGAACAAGTGTGCCAAGTTTCAAGTGAATGCCTTTAGTAAAACCGGTACATATCACAAAATGTCAAAGTTTTTGCACGACGACGATGACGACAATAATAACGACAACGACACCAAGGCTATAGCAATACCTCGGTTTGCTCCGAAAACATTCGGGGTAGTAAAAAGAAAATAGAAATATAAACAAGAGGACCATGATGGTCCTAAATCGCTCCCCTGAGTATGATGGTTCATGGCTTTATGATATAAACAAAATAGCAAAGCCCTCTGTCTAATTATTTTGGAGAAGATGTTTAAGGATTTCTCTTTTAATCCTAAGTATATTGATGATCCCACCATATAGCACTAGTTTCCTGAATATGGTAATGCTTTGAAGTATAGACATCAATACATACCAAGTATAAAAGCTCTAGGCCAAATGGTTTAGGAGAAGAAGTTTTTCAAAGATATCATTATTTATTCCTAACTAAAATTAGGGATTGCACAGAAAAGGGTTAATTTTTTTAAGTAATTTGGTCAATGAGAGGGTCAATGGCTGATGATATGTACCAAATATCAAAGCTCTAGGCTTTATGGTTCGGGAGAAGATTTTCAAAGATTTCCTTCTTTATTCCTTTGTAAGATCAGGGATCCGACAGAAAAGGGCTAATTTTCAGAGTATGATAATTCTTTGAAGTTTTTTGGTAGAGGGTCAATATATGATGATGTATACCAAATATCAAAGCTCTAGGCCTTATGATTTGGGAGAAGAAGACTTTTAAAGATTTCCTTATTTTATTCTATGTAAAATCAGGAATTGCCCAGAAGAGGGCTAATTTTCAGAACATGGTAATTCTTTGAATTATTTTGGTAGAGGGTCAACAGATGATGATTTATACCAAATATCAAAGCTCTAGGCCTTATGATTTGGGAGAAGAAGATTTTTTAAGATTTCCTTATTTTATTCTATGTAAAATCAGGAATTGCCCAGAAGAGGGCTAATTTTCAGAATACGGTAATTCTTTGAAGTATTTTGGTAGAAGGTCAAAAGATGATGATTTGTACAAAATATTAAAGCTCTAGGCTTTATGGTTTGGGAGAAGAAGATTTTTAGAAATTTCCTCCTTTATTTCTTTGTAAAATCAGGGATCACAACGAAAAGGGTTTATTTTCAGAATATATTAATTCTTTGAAGTATTTTGGTAGAGGGTCAATATATATGATGATGTATACCAAATATCAAAGCTCAAGGGCTAATTTTCAGAATATGGTAATTCTATGAAGTATTTTGGTAGAGGGTCAATAGATGATGATTTGTAACAAATATCTAAGCTCTAGGCCTTACCACTTGAGAGGAGAAGACTTTTTAAGTTTTATCACTCGGTTGCCATGGCAACCAGAGTTCTTCATGGGTTTCAATTCTTTGAAGTATTTTGAAAGAGCATGACCTAAGGATCATTTCTGTAAAGTTCTATTGAAATTCCATGGTTAGTTTAGGAGAAGAAGATTTTTTTGTAATTGTGAACAGACGGACGACGGATGATGACCGATCACAATAGCTCCCCCAGAGCACTTCGTGCTCAGGTGAGCTAAAAAGAAGAAATTGTTACAATGCTTGTAACAAGCAATTTCCTAATTATCCAAAATGTTTTCTACCCCAAAAAACAAAGAGTTTTTAAATTTCATCAACATAAAATTGCTGTCTGAAACTTCTATGAATTTGAACTGGTCTAAAATTTTGTCATTCAGTAATGGGTTAAATGCCGATATTTTGCAAAATCTATGTATCAAAAAAGTGAAATCGTTGGTTGGCTATTTAAACATCTTATGTACAGCTTGAGTAAGCTGTAATTACGATGTTTAAGAAGCCAAAAAAATTAAATGCTCAATATACATGTTGGCCAATGTTGAAGTTCAAAGTTCACTTCCCGTCAAAATGAACTAGACGAGTTCAAAGTTCAATTCCAGTCAAAATTAACTAGACTATCACAGAATGTGAGTAATACCCCCAATGGCTCCATGTCACAGAAAAAACTTTTTGTCAAAAAAAAAAAGAGACAATTTTCAACAGAGTCATACTTCCAAAAGTCAAAGAACAGTAGCCCACAATGAAACATGCATATCTTTGGTTGATAATGGGTGCACATGTGAAATTCGAGTCAGATCCATCATTTAGTTGAAGAGAAAATGATCAGACAAGATTTTTCATCTCATAATGGACCATAACCAAATTACAATATGCACATCTCTACTTCATACCGAGTCTGTCTGTAAAGTTTGAATCAAATCCATGCTTTAGTTGAAGAGAAAATGAGCAGACAAGATTTTTCCTTGAACAGCCATAACTTAAACCTTTCCCGTCTTCTTTATTTTTAGACTGGTCCAAATTGTAAGACAATGAAAATTGGATGGAATTTAAAATGAAACAATCTTATCTGGTATAATATATTGTGAGAAAAGGAGAAACCACTTGTTATAAGCAATTTCTCCTTTTTCCAGAATATTTTCTTAAGTACAAGATTACCGTGATGTAAAAACCAGGCTTATACAGGAAAAGGTTAAAAAATAAATGTACTGCAAAAAATCTATGCTACGCACATCCTTACTTGATATCGAGTCTGTCTGTAAAGTTTGAATCAAATCCAAGCAGTAGTTGCTGGGACATTGAGTAGATAAGAAACAAGAGGACCATAACGGTCCTAAATCACTCACCTGAGGCATCAGCAAATTACAGTACTTTTTCGTATGAAATGGCAAAACTTGAGCAAAATAAATAAAACAAATAAGATTTTGGGCATAGTACAAAACTGTTGAGAAATGCTATACAAAAAATGAATGCCTATGACTTAATAGTTTAATCCATTACCAAACTATCCTATATTTTGACGCCCTCAAGGAAAATAGGTTTAATTAGATGCTTGTCCCAGGACAACTGCTGTCGAGCCTGCAAAGTTTTGTAGGCATCATGTTCCGGACAAGCACAATTTTAATATTTGACCTTGAGCTTTTACCTTCAACTTGAAGCTATCCAAAAAATTCTGTCAAATAGCACATCTACTCACGATGGAGAATAATTGTGGCAATTTATTTTGAAATCCATCCATAATTGTAGGAGTAATGCTCTTTACAATCACAATTTTAGAGTTTGACATCGAGCTGTGACCTCGACATTAGAACTATCCCGAAAATTCTTTTAAATGGCACATCTACTCATGATGGAGAATAATTGTGGCAATTTATTTTGAATTCCATTCATAAATGTAGGAGTAATTGTCCAGACAAACACAGTTTAAGTGTTAGACCTTGACATTAGAAATATCCCAAATGTTCTTTCAAATGGCACATCTACTGGTACTCATGATGGAGAATGATTGTGCCAAGTTATTTTGAAATCCAACCATAAATGTAGTAAAAATTGTCCGGACAAATTCGGACGGACGGACGGACTAACTAACACACATAAACCAACTTGTCATAGTGATAACTATGTCTCTCACCACAAGTGGGCTCGACAAAAAAGCATTGTGAGAAAGGGAGGACTTAGGAGTTACAAGCAATTTCTCCATTTCTCCAAACGTTTTCTAGCCTGAAAATCTTTGTATTTTGATTTTAATCAAAATTTTAATTACCATCTGCAACTTCTTTTAATGTGGACAAATGTTAAGAGGAGAATTTGATATTGCTCTAATTGAGAATTTTGCCAAACTTGGGGCCTCTAGGGCGGGCCATTTTGACCCAATTGGTATAATTGTAGCAACCTTGGTACAGAACAATCTGGATGTACTGTAAACAAAAAATGAATGATTTGCAACTTAAATATTGGGAGAGGAAGATATTTAGATATGCTATTATTGAGTGTTTTTCATATCTTTGGAGGCCTTGAGAAAGGATATTTTTGTCCAAAGGATATAAAAATGGTAGATAATAATAAGGTTATGCTGTGTTTTTTAATGTAAATGCTCTAGGCCCTTTTTGTAAAAAGAAGATTTCCTTCATATTAAGCGATTTACGCAATTTTTTTACCGCTGGAGCAGAGACGTTTTTCATTGCAATGGCATATTTTCGTGTAACTTAGTACAAAGTTATTTAGTAATGCTACATACCAAATAAGAATGCCCTTCACCTCATATTTCAGAAGAAGACTTTTGAAGTTGCTCTAATTGGGCGTTTTCCCAAATTTTGGACCTCTGGGGCAGGTCCATGTTTTATCCCAGGGCTGAGATTTTAGCAAAGATAGTAGAGAACAATCTGGTTATGCTATATCCCAACTATGAAGACTTTGTAGATAGGGAGGAGAAGACTGTTGAGCATGGTCTTATTGAGCATTTTTACTTTGGACATCCAGGGAAGGGGTGTTTTTTAACCTACAGGCATGATTTAATCAAAATTGATAGATAACAGCCAGGCTATGCTACATTCCAACTATAAATGCCATTAGACTTAAAGTGAAGAATTATTTTTTCAACTTACTCCAATTTTGTGTTTTTCCCTATTTTGGACCCCTAGTGCAACAATTTGTAGTGATATGGTACAAAAACATCTAGTAATGCTACATACCAAATATGAATATCCTAGACAATATATAGTTTACTTGGAGAAGTCTTTTATGGCTGGGCCATTTTTGACCCAAGGCATTATAGTTTTGAAAACTTGATAGAGAACCATGTGGTTAAGCTACATTTAAAATATACATGCCTTTGGCCTTGTAGTTTCTGAAAAAACAAGATGTGTTTGTGAAACACTATGCCCCCGAAACAGGAATTCTTTAGAAACGGGAAAAGGGTTAAAAAAAATTACCTTGACCTTGATGAAATGACCTTTCCCAGTTGCGCCTTGTTGAGACCTATCTACATACCAAATATTAGCATTGTAACTTAATCAGGATTGAAGTTATAGGAAAATGTTTAGTTGGCAGGTTAAGTTTTGAAGACAGACAGACAGATGGACGGACAGATAGACGGACACCGGTAAAACAATATGCCCCCGCATCGATAATCAAAGATTTACTAAAGTTTCCTATTTTCAAATGCCGCTGCAACCAGAGTTTTTCCCAGAATGAAATTCTTTTAACAACTTTTGTAGAGCTCCACCCAAGGAACATCTCTGCAAAGTTTCATCTTTTTGGCCTACTGGTTTAGGAGAAGATTTTTAAAGAAATTGTGGATGGACAGATGGACAACAACCGATCACAATAGCTCACCTCGCATTTTGTGCTCAGGTGAGCTAAAATGCAGTAGACAGACCAACCATCTGACTGACCAACAAGTTGACTACTATATACCTCCCAAACAAAGTTTTGAGGGTATAATGATTTGATTGGTCATTTCATTCATCAATTTACAACCTTGACCCGTCAATCACCTAGCCTTTTGATGATGGTGATCAGCCAAATTTTTGGTTGTATTATAATGGTTTAAATAAATATTTCTAATACAAACTTCGATTTTGTCCATCACATGGTGTGCAAGTGTTTGTTGAATTGTCCACTGTGGTGCCAGCTGGGCAGGTTATGCAGTTGAAACCAGTGGATGATGCAACCTGTATTAGAACAAACATATATGGCCATTTATGCAAATGTGTCTACCAATGAAATCTCTTAAATATGATATAGTAGCATAAACTTGAAACAAGAGGACCATAATGGTCCTGTTTCTCTCAAATGAGATTCTTTGTGGCTCACCTGTGCATTTTTAACCCATTCCAACAGGAGCCCTTCTTTTTACGCCCCTCAAGAAAAAAGCTTTGGATAACATTGTGGTTGTGGAATGAAGAAATTGCTTGTATCAATTATTTCTTCAATACCCACAATGTTTTCTATTCAAAAAAATTAAAAAATTTAATAATCCATCAACTTTACATGGTCTTCTGTAGACCGGTACCGCAGTTGACTTTAACAAAGCCGACAGGTAGATCCCAAAAGACTGCATCAAGAGATTGGCTGATGGGCATTTAATGACGTAAACCCAAACATTGAATCTGATTGGGTGATGGATTGTTTGTAAACAATATGGCGGAAGTGGAACGCGGTTTTCTTCACATATTTTACATGAAAGGGGTGACATTCCAAGTTTTCTCACGCATAATTTCAATTGTTGATGTGAGAAATGTTTTAACATTGAAACTGACTACTTTAAAACTACAAAAGGAAGATTTTCATCGTATTGGATGGAAATCCAGCAGTGTATCCAAATTTCTCAACAAAATTTGCTGTGCATGCGTAAGCCTCGTTTTCGATTTTAATAAGAAAAAAACTTAATGGGCCAGGTTTTCCATGTATGTACCGAAAATCGGTGTCAAAGTCGACTGTGGTACCAGTATAGGTCTTCTACAGCTTCAATTAATTTGGATCAGTTTAAAAAAAAATATGTGTTGAATTGGTTAAAAAAGCCCAATGGGTATTTTAGCTACAATTTAGGTCCTACACAAAGTACCACCCCCTCCCGGCATTATAATTTGATAGAAGAAAAATTCAAAATGATTTCTTTCTTTGTTGCCCTTTGTACATTTGTACTAAGATATGAAAGGGTGGAGCTAATGTAAGACCCACAGGACATTCTTGTGACTTTTGTAGAGCGTAATCAAGCAATGAAAAATGCAAAATATGAAACCTAATTTTTTCATTTTATACTATGTTTCCAAAATTTTGTTTGTTGTTAATTTTTGAGGGGTGTCAAAAAACATCATTTTTTAGGAATGGGTTCAGAATGCCATAAACAAACAAACCATATTGCAAAAATAAACTTTTACTTTCGGCTTAATAACGAGTAAAATTCCATAACAAATATAGATCATACATATTGTATTCTTTTGACTAGTGATGTGCAATTTTAATCTGTTTGATGAAAAATAACACCAAACATAACAAGCATTTAATATCACATAATGAAATATTCTATAATGTTTTTGATGCATTGGTACCCAATTAGTGGCTATCATCAAGTGTGAAATTCTGATGGTTGGTCCCAAGGTGAGAAGTTACTGGTTTTTTTATTGGGGTTCAAATTAGTTTATTATACGGAGTTGAAACTGGATTTGGTGGTCATAATTTGGAATAGCAGGGTGCCTGTTTTAGAGCAGTTTGGGACCATTGCAATAAAGAATAAAAAATTCTGTTCTGTCAAAAATCTGTTGTAATAGAGGGGTGCCTGAGGTGCTCATAAGGAGTTGTTTTTTTTTTGAAACAATGTACATGTATTTCAAATGACAGTTTATTATCACACTCGTATCATGATGGAGAATCAATATGCCTTGATATTTTGAAATAGATTTGTAATTGTAGAAGTCATGTTCAGGACAAGCTCAGTTTCAATTTTTGACCGTGAGCTGTGATGTTGTCCTTGAATTTATCCAAATTATTCATGATGGATAACAACTCTGCCCAGTTATTTTGAAATCAACTATAGGTATAGGAGTTCTGGTTCGACAGATTTTGTTTATCCAACAGAGTGACTTAGGCACATACAATGACGTGTCATGGTCACATCTAGTCTAGCCTATGTCCCTCTAATTGCAATTGAGCTCAACAATAGAATAAACATGTATGTAGTACCTGATTTGGGCCACATGGTTCACAGTTCACTGCACGACCTCCATGATTCTTTGTGTATCTAAAGCCAACTCTGCATACACAAGACAATACTGAAACAAAACAATACAATGATCATGGCTGTGATTCAATACAATACTAGGCATGAATTCAGTTTGTCCCACAAATTAATTGATTGAATGGGGTTTAACGCCACTTTAACAGTATTTCTGTCATATCACGGCGGCTGGAGCACCTAACAATGGATTCCTGGTATTTCTCATACCAGTCCTACCACTACATCCTTTCCTAGCCTCCAGCTGCTATCCTATTTAGGTTTATGATTATCCAGCCATTGGTGAGAGACAAATGTCAAAGAGAGGATATGTGCTGCCGCATGAAAAATAAGTTGGAATAAAAAGGAAATAATTGATAATACAATCCTTTCCATTTTATTACATTTCATTTCAATTTTCCTCTGAAGTTTTATTCATCAGCCCTGTGATATAATTGAATAACTACATAGCCCGGCAGCGCACGTGCCAATGTTTATATCACATAGAAAATAATGGATGATTGTATCACACCTCTTAAAATGGCCATGCATCAAGGGTCATCATAAGAGTGCCAAATCATTGGTATGAAGTTAATTGATTATAAAAACATACACCCTTATCATGGATAACACCTAGCCTGATTGGTAATTGGTAAAACTGATTCAAACTTATAATTTGGGCACAAATACTAAACTTTCCCTTGAATTCATCTTGCATTTTCACTCTTGGGATTTTAGTTTTGACTCTTGAAAATTTTGGCCCAAGGGTCAATGACTCTAGACCAGTACCGCTGTCGACTTAAACAAAGCTGACAGGTAGATCCCACAACACTACATCGAGATATTGGCTGAAAGGGCATTTAATGACATAAACCTAAACATCAAATCTGATTGGATAATGGATTGTTTGTAAACAATATGGCAGAAGAGGGACACAGAGTTCATCATATATTTCATATGAAAATGATGACATTCCAAGGTTTTTCTCGCACACAATTTCGATTGTCAATGTGAGAAATGTTTTAACTTTAAAACTGGCTACTTCAAAACTACAAAAGTAAGACTTTTATCGTATTGGATGGAAATCCAGCGACGTAACAAAATTTTTCGACAAAATTTGATGCACATGCGTAAGACTCGCGTTTCCATTTTAGTAAGGAAAAAACTTAACAGACCAGGCTTTCCGTGTATGTACCGAAAATCGGTGTATACCTGTCAGTTTTGTTAAAGTCTACAGTGGTACCAGTCTACAATGACTCTTGACTTTGAGTACTAGTGAAAACCCTGTTTGCATATTTTATACACAGCCATTGCTTGGTGTTGAGTTCTTGCAATCTGCACATTTTCTATATAAAATTAGTTAACTGCATATGTGCAAAACTGAAACTGATGGGGTACAAGAGACTTTTCGAATATGGAAATCCCTGAGTATATATACATATTTTGGGGAAGAGTTAACTGTGCCGAGTAATACCATAGGCTGAGTTGCAGATGGCCCTAGTAAAAAATATGCCAAGTTGACCAGTCACCAAACTAAACTCTTACAACAATTGGATTTATTTTCCTCCAGTGGGCGTGATTTGGTGATCGTGGATAGTTTTGTACTTCAAAGAACCATATTGTTTTTTATTTTTGAACAAATGTAATCACTGGTCAATAGTCATAATAGCAATTAAGGACTGGAAACACGATTCCCTTTACTTAAACATATCAATTTACTTGAACCAAAGCACCTTAAATGGATTTCAAATAAATGTGGACAAGTCCAAACACTTACGATCTGCGCTGGCAACTTGACGAGTGTCATTCTGTGAGCATGGGACACATTCCAGTTTAGTTATGTCAAAGAATTCCCTTGTAGACCCTGCCTGATTGCAATCTTCTTTGGTCTGTATCGAAATAGGGCGATTATAGTCTAAAAATTCGCAATATATAAAAGAAAACAACGTTACTATCCACAACAACCTAGTCCCGACCGCCATTATTGTTGTTGTAACCGGCAGTGAATTTGGATTGGTTTGGAATACCGAACTTGTTTGCATATTAAATGGTAGAATCGAATGATGGTGTCAAGTCAGCTTTACTGTCGATTAAAGGTGTCAAACTTGACTGGGTTACTGACCCTAGATCTATCTCACAGACAGCGGGCTACCAGTTTAGTGTCAAACCAGCTTTACTGTCAAACCGGCCCCTCGTCAAACCGGCCCCAGTCAAACCGGCCCCCAGTCAAACCGGCCCCAAATCGGTCAAACAGGCCCAATTATCGATTTTCTGTCTGTCAAAAAGGCCCCAGAAACCGGCCCCAAAAATGTCAATGAAAATTTGTATCACTTTTTGTTTCTTTTATTTCCAATATTATATTTGTAAGATTTTTTTTATCGTTGTGTAATTCTATTAACTAGTCAAAGCAAAGGAAATTATATAGTTAATAACAAAAACGCAACTCGTCACCTGTGGAGAATATATACTGTGAAAATGTCGAAAGTAAGTATTTTCCCAATTCTGATTTTATAACGATATTCAACCTTACTATACATTAATTTTGAAGCAACAACACCCTGTTTACGTTGTAATGTTTTTTGCGTGTGTGTGTGTGTTTTGTTTTGTTTTGTCGTTTTTAATTTATTTATAGAATAACGAAATATTCGACGTTTCCTCCATATGTATACACTTAATTATAGCATGCTTACAGATTTAAGAAGAAACACATGCAGATCTAAAGCATGATTAAAATGAAAGATTAACCACCACTTAATTTCATAATTGTAAAAATGAATATATTATGAAATATGGTGGGAAAGGAGGATTCGGAAAATGTTTCGTGACGTCGGCTCGACGGACGACGGTGTATACTGATGGCACAACTTGAATTGGTCTCTCTTAAAGTTTAAAGAAAATTCTAACTCACTTCATCGAACAATTTCCATACAACAAGGGCCGGCTTGACTTTTTAGTGGGGCCGGTTTGACCGCTTTGGGGCCATAATTAGAAGTACCTGAGTTTCAAAACGAAACAAACAAAAAAACAAATAAAAACAAAACACACAAACACACAAATTTTGGACGGCGATAGTGTAATGTTATATATCATTCAAATAGCAGTTATACCTACTTGGCTAGAAATTATATTACATAAGAAGTCAATGCAAATTGGTTGATTTAATTGTCGGGTCGCGAATTTAATAATAGAATCATTTAACTATTCAAATAATTCAATCAGACCAGAAATAAATTTTGAAGTCCTACATTGGTCGACGTTTATGTGGAGTTTTTGTTGGTTTGGCGACTTAAACATCTTGACTACAGCTGATCCACGCTGTAAAGACGGCGTTTATACCCCCAACTAACAGTTTACTTCTTTGTTACATTATATTGGTAACGTATTTTTCAAGTCAACGTCGTTTAATATAGAATTGGAACTTCTTGGCGGAGCTTTGGGCGGTTTGGACCATCGGAGTCAATGGACGGGCTTGCGATTTCAAATTATTCATCTATTCATATCTTAATTGCAACTCACATATATTATATTTCAATTTGGGTAAAGTGTTCAAGACAGCCGAAAACTCATTCGAAATATCAGCACTGGAGTGACGCGATCTTGGAGTAGCTGGCCTGATTGTTACTATGGTGTTATAAAGGTAGTAATGAACTTGTTTTTAGCCGAAGTATGTAGTCTTCGTTTTTTGCTATTGGCAATATCCAATAAGATTGATTGAATTTAGTTTAACGCCTCTTTAACAGTATTTCAGTCATATCGCGGCGGCTGGAGCTCCTAACAATAGATTCCTGGCATTTCTCTCACTAGTACTACCACTACACCCTTTCCTAGCCTCCAGCTGCTATCCCGCTTTGGTTTATAATTATCCACCCATTGGTGAGATACAAATGTCAGAAAGGATGTGTGTCGCCGCCGGGGATCGAACAAATGATATCCCATGATTGCAGATTGGGAGTCTTATAAGCTACCGACTGCGCTATGACGTCGGTTCCAATAAGATTGTACAAGGGAAAACAAAATTGATCGGAAAACAGTTATTTTCCCAAGTTTTTAGGTAGGTTTCCGTAACTACGGAAAATTTGATTCATAAAGAAATATCAAAGATCCGAATCTAAAATGCAGCTCGGGGCGAATATTATGTTTGGAATGAGATTGTGCGAGAACTTCGCAACAACTTTCTTCAATGCAACCGTTTTAAACAAGTCAAATACTGTTTAACCCCAAAACGACAGTATTTTTCACCGTTTCAAATATTGAGAGAGTATAGTAGACAAATCAAAGTGTCTGTGAAATGAAAAATAAGTACAATATAGAATAGAAAACGTGGCGAGAAAAGAAGTAATTTATTCATCAAGAAATGTATCCTTTTCCAACAAACCAAAATTGATATTCCAACGAAGACAAGAAGATCAAAAGGCAATGCGACCTTTAAAGGAGCTACCCCTACGGCAGTACAATCATTCCGTGATTGATTGAAGAGAAGGTAAGGACTTTATCACACTAACAAGAAAATATTTTAGGCGGATGAAATTCAAGTTCGATTTTTTCGTTGATAGAGGTTTTTAAAGTCAATGTCCTGTCCTGTTTATTTGGCTAATGTTTCGAATGGCAATTATATAATGAAAAACATTGAAAAGATAACCCAGAGCATACCCAAGGAAGCATATATATGATAGTTATCAAAGCGAGAATAAATCTCACTGCGGTAAATTCCTGTGTGAAAGACTGATGACCCTGATTTCCTTCGTCTTTTTTTGCTATTTCTCATTTTTGATTTTCAGAATTGAATTTCGCCCTGACTATATCTAAAGACCGTAATACCTATCGTAGTGCATAAAACACTAGTTAATGAACCTTTGTTGTCATTCCGACAAGAGCATATTTCTGAAATTGTAATGGCTATCAATATGAAACTTTATGGGTAGATAAATCTCGAAGAGAGTAAGTACTGTGAACAGAGAAGTGCAAAAAGCAACTCTACCTTGCTTCATGATTGAGTTATTTTCCTTCTTTACAGGCGCATTTTACACAGTGTTTTCTTAGAAGTGTGCATAGTGCTGCTGGAATTCCATTATAATGCTAAGTGTAACAGGAAGTATTTATCTGTGTTTGCTTTTGTAACTAATTTAGTAATGAAATAGTCGTATGTGCATGGCTCTTGATTTCACTAAGCTTATGTGACATAACTTATTTATAGCTATATGTGTGAAAAGCCTTATCTAATCACATTGTTATTTCGTTAGAGTGGTCGATTCTCCTCTTCAAGATCTCAAATATATATAAGAATATAATAGAAAATCGATCTTTCATACCGAGATTTGAAGGTCTGAAGCATAGAATGGGAGATCTTGGAAACAAATTTGGATGGTTGCATGGTCATATTCATAACATGCATGTCAATCTCAAATTAATCATTAGGTGATTTAACCACGACAGGTAGCCGATATCTTGTATCAAATTTGACTCATTTGTCACCCAAAGTTACTATCTACATACTATTCTGTTATTACATTGTAGCATATTTCAGTATAGCCGTGTTGTAAATGTAATTAATTTATTATGAAATGGGCCCCTACCTATATACCGAGTTGTCCCGAAAATTGTCCTTAAATTAACTTCCTTAGTTAGATTGCTTAGTCCCGGTTAAAATTTGCTGGAGAGAGTGAATAAGAGATTAGACTAAATACTCATGTTTATGGCATAATCAGATACCTTTTTTAGTATTTCACACAAACAGAAATTGATTACTTTTTTCATTTCTTATCTGATTCTCTTAGAATAAGAAATTATTATGATGTGATTTGTCTTAACATGGACAAAATTTAATCATATTCCCCTACGATAAAAGCATTTTCTTTTCTAATAAGAAAGGGTGAAATACTGTTTCCAGTTCCATTGCCTGAAAAGACCGATTTATATTAGCAAAATATCAACAACAACAGCAACAACAAAATTAAAAAAAAATCTTTTTAAACCTTACAAACATTGTATTTTTTCTAATATGCGAGATGAGCAATTTTCGTGGCACAGCCAATAGAATTCCGTCTATATCTTTCATTATTTTGAAATAAAAATTACGACATCCTTCAATAAACTCCGATTTTAATAAAATTAACTTACATGCTTCGACTCGATATCTTTAATTTCCAATTTATCCACATGTAGTATTCGAGTGAGATATCCAGTTATATATTTTAACGATAGCTTATTTTCTTTAATTTTGGCCCGATTACACAGATGCACTATTTTATTTTATTGGCCGATTGAATGGGGTTTAACGCCGTTTTTAACAGTATTTCAGTCATATCGCGGCGACTGGAGCACCTAACATTGGATTCCTGGTATTTCTCACACCAGTACTACCACTACCGCTACATCCTTTCCTAGCCCCCAGCTGCTATCCAACATAGGTTTATGATAATCAACCCATTGGTGAGAGACAAATGTCGGAAGGATATGTGCCGCCGCCGTGGATCGAACCAATGACATCACATGTTTGAAGATTAGGAGGCTACCGACTGCGCTATGACGGCGGCTAACCTTTTTTGAAAATAATAACAACAACAACAACAAACCAAAGACAATCGGTTATTTCGAATTTATTTAGTTATAACGAAGATAAGAACACAGTTTATTTAAAAAGGATTGTAACGCAGAAAGTAAGGGAAATAAATTTAAATCTTTCTCATTGGAAAACTGTTAAAGATTTTGCAAACAGTCTCTTTTGTACATTATGAATATTAACGTTTTAATGAATGTCCAGCAACTTTTTGTACCAACACATTCAAAGTAATTACTATGGGTGGAGGTATCGATGTTATTGAAACAAGATAAGAAAAAAAAGCAAATTGCCGAAAATCTGAATTAATTATCTTCGCGGTAATCTGATAGGCTTATAGTGGCTTTTTGTGGTTATGTAGGAAAGACTCAGGGAGATTCCATTTTTTTCTTTTAGATATCACTGAATTCGGTTGTCGTCACAGCATGACCTCGTTTGCATATGACTTAAAGTCAACGGAAGGTAACAAATTGTCAAGTGAAACAATCGAGGTCCCAAATGATCTCGAATGATAAGATTAGCGAAAACTAGGGTAAATGCCTATATTCGTATTAATGCTTACGATAGTTAGCGACTGTTATTTACAGAAATTTAGACCGGCTAGCGAACATAACTTCGTAACGATGGCTGAATGCGGGATTCCAACGTTAATACCAACAAATGAATGACCCAATATTCATGGCAGCTGTCTCGGCTTAATCTAAAAATAGATTAACAGCCTACATACGCTATTAGGGAAATATTCCGTTTTTTTTTCTGATAAACGACCTGTGATTTTCGAAAAAGTTCTTTTCATAATATATCATCATAATAGTGTTTGAAAGGGAAAACGTAAGAATAATTAAAATCTTTCACATGAAAAAAAAAAAAAACAAAAAAAAAAAAAACATCGATACATACCTTTAAAGTTAAAGTTTGGATTTATAGTCTTTTTTCATGCCTAGGGTATTCAAACGAAATTGCATGTCGAAGTCGGCTGTTAACAAACGACGCACTTGGCAGCCTCAGCACTTTGGCTGAATTACAACCATCACATGTACCCATCAACACAACTGGGTAGAGTGGACCAATGTGGAGTAAGTTTGCTAAAAAGAAATCCCACGGTCCGGGTGGGCCTTTGAACCCGGGACCTCCGATCTCGAGGTCCGTATCCTATCTTTGATCTTTTAACATCTCTAAAGGTTCTTCTTTGAGCCAAACCCGATATATTTCTCATGTTTTCAAAGAACAACTCAGAAAATAATCTAAAAATTTCTGAAATCAATGATAATACAAAATCATGAAGAAACTTTTCCTCAGTCAACAAAACCTCGTAGATGTAGCTTATAATGAGCAGTAGATACGGAATTGGTCGCCAATCAAACATTTTACAGGAGATAATTAACATTAAGTAACATTTTACATGGCGGCACATGTTCGAATAAATAGATTGTATGTAAATGGTGTTTTCTGATGACTACGTAAAAACATAAATATGATATAAAGACCGAATCGCCAATAAAAATTAGTTCAACGTTTCTATTACTATAGCTACTATATCAGTACCATGTTAGTGTTAGCATTATAAACGCATTCGACCCCCCCCGCCGCATGTCCACATGTATCATTTTAACAACCAAGTAAGTGGGATTTCAGGTAACGGTTACATTACAACTTCGGTAAATTGGTTTTATATAGTAAAATAATGGAGATTTCGGTAAAGGGGTAATCATAGCTTGTTGACGGTTTAACGGTGATTTTAAGTGTTTCATGTATTTATCGCTTTATACTTAGCCATAATTAAAAATGTCTTACATTTCATCAAAATCGAAAAGGAGAGCAGTATGCCATGATTATTTTTGTTGATATTTTTAATATACTGCAAACACCAATCCCCTCAATGAAAAAACACATCTATTAAATATGTAAACACAAATCGATCTTTAGTTCTTGATTAGAACCAAATAACAATACTAATCGAAGATAAATCTAGTTACTAATTCGGTAGATTGCCCTCGATTCTAGCGTCCTAAGCTTGCCTAAACATTAAACTACAATGGGAAGATGATAAAAACTAGATGGTTTACCCAGGACAACTGCTATCAAACCCGTTAAGTTTTGTAGGCATCATGCTCCGGACAAGCACAATTTTAATGGTTGACCTTGAGCTTTGACCTTCAACTTGAAGCTATCCAAAAAAATCTTTCAAATGGCACATCTACTCATGATGGAGAATAATTGTGCAAATGTATTTCGAAATCCATCCATAATTGTAATAGAAAAGCTCCAGACAAGCACAATTTAAGTGTTTGACATTGAGCCGTGACCCTGACATTAGAACTAGCCCAAAATTCTTTCAAATGGCACATCTACTCATGATAGAGAATAACTGTGCCAAGTCATTTTGAAATCCATCCATAAATGTAGGAGTAATTGTCCGGACGGACGGACTAACGCAATAACGCACATACACCTTCTTCTCATAGTGACAACTATGCCTCGCTCACCGCAAGCGGGCTCGACAAAAATATGGTAAAACATATCGATGTTGTATCATCCTGTTACAAGTATTTTTTCTTTCTTTCTTCCTCGTGGTGTATCAATTGTATCTTGGTAAATAAAAAAATACAATTGCAAATTTACCACCATTATTTTCTTGTTGTTTCAAATAAAAGGGAAGACCACAATGAGGAATCCTTGTCATCAACAATTTCCCCCTTTCTACGATATCTTCAACCAAATGTTTGGACTTATGGCAACTCCTTTTTGAATAGTATGAAATTTTGTCGTGTGGTAAAAATTTAATATCCCAATTTCAGGTTTGATTAAAATCAGTCAGGAAACACATCTTAAATCTGAAATACAATAACAAATTTTCTTTTATAAAATACGATATTTGCTGGTCTTTTTATTCCATTTTACTCAGGTATAGGATACTTAAATCATATCAATTATATTTTATTAAATTTTGAGAATTGAGATTAAGTTACTATACAGCTTGTAGTCGCGTTCAGATGAAATAAAATGAATAGATGATTTACAGATAAAGGAAAAATAGTCGACAATATATTCAACCTTTCCGCACTGATTCGGCAAGACTTTGCCCATTCGCACATAACAAATTTTTGATTTGTCCAAAACTGCAGACGACAATCTTTGTGAATCCCCCCCCTCTTCTTTTCGGATAGAAATATTGTGGAAAATGAAGAAACTGCCGTATACAATGTACTAGCAATTTCTTCATTTTCCCCATTATTTACCAAAGCCCTTTTCTTGGCGGCGTAAAAAGGATGGCTTGTGGTGGAATTTGTTAAACTTTCTCGATTTCTCTTTTTCGTCCCTGCATTTACTGATTGAATAACATTTATATCAATATGAATTTTTTGTTTCTCGACCAATTATTCAAGTTCAAATACTAACTTGAAGATAAATTGTAATTATTACAAATTATCAAAATTAATTAAGATGACTCTTGTCAATACCCAATCGGGAGGTGATAATTACATATTAATTACTTTTTGACCGAAGTCTCTTTTTTGACTATATTAATTCCAATTTAGCGAAGTTGTAATTTACCGAAGTTAATATCATCCGTAAGTGGATACTACATATGTTTCTCAATCCCAATATGCTTTTCTTGTCCAAATTTTGACAGTTGAAACTTCGAATTACACATTATAACACATTGTTGCCTATGTAAGATTTGTAATTCGTTCTCAGAGGATTCATTACGTAATCACTTGGTAAAAATGTCCTAGGAAAAAGTGGCGCTCAAACGTAAGCATAAAGAATTTCTATTTTTAGATGCACTGAGCGTCAACAACGGCCACTGTGGAAATTTGCAACCTAGGGCGTAGGGTGACCTATTTTTATTTATTTATTTTGTTTATTCTTTTTTTGAAAAGCTACATCGTAATCCTCCCTTTTATATTTTTTAGTCTCGTTGATTACAATATAATTGAATATGCCGTCGACACTTTCGTTATGCCGTGGTCATATCCTTTGGATTTGAACAATTCATTACAGGGTCTGTTTTGATGGTTTGGGTATGCTTTAAGAAATCTTACCTTTCTTTTTATATTTTTTAAAAATGGCGAAGAAATTTTCGTCTTCTTTTTAGGTTTGTTGCAATTCTTCAAAACCGTTCCTTTGGCGTTTCAAAACAATATTGCTGTCCACGTAGACCTCCGATAAGGTTGTTTAACCGATGTGTCATGCGAAAATTTTCTTATGTGACCTTCCACTTAATATCGTAACTACAACTCTGAGCAAAATAACTTTGAACTTATAGTTACGACGTTTCAGTAGATCTAGCTAAACCAACAAATATACTTGACATAAAAGTCGTTGGCTAAAATCCATACTTCCGATCTAAATGAATTATTAGATTTGTAATTTGAGTTGTTGTCCCAGTTTTCAAAGGGCTGAGGAAAAAATATGCCGAGTTGGTCTCGACTAGACCGGTACCGCTGTCGACTTTAACAAAGCTTTTTGTTAAAGTCGACAGTGGTACCAGTCTAGGTCTCGACAAGTTACCTTGTTCAACAAATGGAACATTATTATGAAATTTGGGAATAAATAATAGCGTCATTGAAGCTTGTCATATTAAAAGAATCGTGTTTTAAATACGTACAAATATATATATTTATTTCTATGAAAATTATTTCACTTGCATTCTTCACAAGATTACGAGAAGAATTAAAAAAATTGTAATACTAAATTATTTTGTCCAATCAAAAGTGTTCCTTGTCAATTCGTGTTGGTTGTTTAACTGCCGCCATTTGCATTCTTGCGGATAATTTTCCGACAAAAAAGTATTTTCTTTATAATAATGCCTATGATATAAGCAGAAACATTCTTTTACAATTCAAATATTGAACAGTGGTTAAAGTGATTAGAGTGTCAGCGCTGGAATCCGCAACAACCAGAAAAAGACTAAAGCACAACTAAACAGTCACTCGTGATCAATCGTGGTGGGTATTACCTCGTTTCATGACAATCTGTTGGGCGACATCAGTTTCGTGTCAGCCACTTGTCTTTAATTTCTATCGTTTATTTGATGATATTCATTTTACTCATTAAGCATGATCTAGTTTCCAACGTGTAAAGCTGTTACATGATCAAGTAATGCATTACGCAGTAACCACACAATCCCGCTTATTGACAGTTCTATTTTCCAGAAAACGCGGATATTACTTGCAACAATTAATTTCTTTACGTTCGATGGTGTTTAGTTCTGAGATAGACAGAAATGTTTGAAATACTATCCATTTTGAAGCAACTTTTTTCATATTGGACCAGTCTTGGTTTTTCATTGTCAAGTAATGGGTTAAGATAACCCCTCTTGACATGCATTACCTCTGCAATTGAAGCATAATTGAACAACCAATTCATTAGATTTTAATTGCAGTGCTGACATTCGATATCATTTGAACAAATTGAGCAAATAAATTGTTGGGCAACTTAAGATGTAACTAAAGCTTATTGATGCTGTAGTTATGATGGTTTTGTTGCCTTGCAATAATTTGCCTTTGGATTTATGACCCCTTCCCTAACCAAACAATTTGCAGACTATTGTTGTTTGAAACTTAAAGTTAAGAGATCATACCAAATCTACCAAGCCTGTATGCTGCTTTACCTGTTATCTGCTATAATTGAGAGAATGAAAAGCAGTTATATCTGTGTTTCGTTTCATTAGGAGCTATTTCTATGAATTGTCAAGAACTGTTTAACCCATTACCAGACGGCACAATTTTAGAATGGCCCAAATTCAAAGAAGTTGCAGACGACCATTTGAAGTTAATGAAATTTTGGATTTTTTCGACTTTCTGAATAGAAAAAATTGTGGAAAATGGAGAAATTGCTTGTAACAAGCAATTTATTCATTTTCCACAATATTTTTTTGAGCTGTTTTTCCGTTCGGGCTTCTAAAAGCGTCACTGAGTGGGAATGGGTTAAGCTTAGTAAGTGATTCAAGTTTTTTTTTTTTTTGCAAATTGTTTTTATGGCATATTGCCAAATGGCTAAACACATTGAAATTCTCTACCAATCTATGTCCATATAAATAGGTGTTGAGTGTCTAGTTTTCTGATAGACCTTTTAGGGTTGATAGAAATATTTATCATTTCTATGAAACAGTGTATTTCATAACACAAACAATATACACATACACTGTCTGGCATTGTAGCTAAACATTGGTGGGCTGTTGCAACTGTGACACAATTCTTTGATTGGTATGTCTGGTACGGATAAGCAGCCAGTTTATATATATATATTGTCAACAATCAATGTATTCAAGTTAATTAAACCTTCTAGACAGTTTTTTTCCAAGGAAAGAGAAAAAAGGGAGATTATTAAGGTCTGAAAGAGATATCTTTAGTGCAGAAATGTCTGCAGGTCTGTGTTTGACCATCAAACCAATTTTTGATCTCTTGAATCCTGAAAACCTCTAACTACCTGAAAATTACATCCTTGTTTGCCATTTTGACGCTCATTGAAGTCTCTGCATACTCATGCCATGCTTATGACTCGGGGCTCTGCAGAGTGGGCGACTCAGGCGAAGAAGTCGCCTGGTTTCTTAAAACTTAGCCAGAGTTGCTGATCAAAGCGAAGTCGAAGTCGCCCTGAAAATACGTGAAGTCGCCTCGTTATGATAGGCGATAATCGCATTTTGCCTAGAGGCTATCAAATCGGGACAGTAAATCAAATATACATCTGCTGATCAGAAGCCTTTTGATCGTAAATCAAGCGTGTACCGATGGACAACATACTTGCTTTATTTGCACCTCGGCTGATTGTATTGTTGCAAGCCCTTGTGAACTGCCGGAATTATAGGAACTTTTTGATATCAAACCCTTTCCCTTCTGAATATTCAATTCTTTAAGTGGCACATTATGTTTATCTTTTCAATATACGAGATTTGTTGCGTACTTTCAAGCAGCGAGAATAATGGCGGATTTTATTACAAACGTCATGTCATTTGCCGTATTTTAAAATTCATTGATATCTTAAAAAAAAAAAATAAAATCTTGGTGATAAAAAATGATTTTCCTGTAAAACTAAAAAGAAAAAAAATTATTTCAATGAAATCCTTGGACTCTAGTCATCTACTTTGATTTAACAAATATAGAAAAACTAAGACAAACAATCTATGACTTCTACAATTTTTTCATAAGAAACATTGTAAGGATTTTAACCAGGCATTAAATTTCGCTTATGTTATTTTGGTAATTAATCCGTTCAATGACATATTCCAAAACACTAGAACAAATGGTTCCGTGTTAACATAGTTTCAAATTTAAACCTCAACACAGTCTGTGATTTATGTACTCAGCTGTTAATAATCTTTACCCTTTACTTACAATAACTGCAACTCGGTCAAAATGCACCCTTTTTAAAACTATTATTTACAAGCTTTTTATCCATTTATTGTTACATACAGGTGAAGTTGACAGACCTTAACCCATTACCACACTATCCCGCTTTTTTAATTTTTGAAGATTTTAAATGTTTAAATGGAAAACTTGTGAGAAAAAGAGGAAGTATTTTTAGCAAGCAATTTCTCCTTTTCCCACAATATTTTTTACATGGTACTTATTTTCTATTTTGAGTATATTTATACCCCCCACAACGAAGTTATGGGGGGGTTTACTGGAATCAGTTTGTCCGTCCGTCTGTCCGTCCGTCCGTCCGTGGACATAATTTTGTGTCCTCTTCTCCTCCCACATTTTTTGACCAATTTTGCTGAAATTTTATCAGGTTGTTTCCTATCATATGAAGGTGTGCACCTGCAATTTTCATCTTGATCCAGTCGTTAGTTTCAGAGTTATGCCATTTTGAACTTTTTAATGGGGGGGGGGTAATTTTGTGTCCTCTTCTCCTCCCACATTTTTTGACCAATTTTGCTGAAATTTTATCAGGTTGTTTCCTATCATATGAAGTTGTGCACCTGCAATTTTCATCTTGATCCAGTCGTTAGTTTCAGAGTTCTGCCATTTTGAACTTTTTAATGGGGGGGGGGTAATTTTGTGTCCTCTTCTCCTCCCACATTTTTTGACCAATTTTGCTGAAATTTTATCAGGTTGTTTCCTATCATATGAAGTTGTGCACCTGCAATTTTCATCTTGATCCAGTCGTTAGTTTCAGAGTTATGCCATTTTGAACTTTTTAATGGGGGGGGGGGGAGAGTAGTCAAAATTTAAAATTGCAAAACTCAGTAACCATAAGGGGAGTTACCAAATTTGGTAAGTAACATCATCTTGTTGACCTTTACAAAATATCGAACGGTTTATTTCCTGAGGTCAAATTTGACCCCACCCCCCGGGGGTCAAAAATTTAACATAGGCTCATATTGACTTTATGTGGATATAATTTTGTGTCATCATCTCCTCACACAGTTTTCTTTAACATAGGCTCATATTGACCAACCTTTCCTAATCAGTCAACTCTAGCAACAAACACAAAATCAGAAAGAGGTGGAGGGTTGGCAATGTTCATCCACCATGACATGCATGTGATTAAAAAGCTTCAAATTCCACTCCTTCATAGAAAAGCCTTTTTAGCGGTGTGGGGGTATTCTCGTCAGCCCTTGAGGGCGACAGCTCTAGTCTGATTTGGAATGTGGTATGCAACTTTTTTTCAATTTGGACCAGTCTGGAAATTTTGTCTTCTGGTAATGAGTTTAATAAAATAGTAATAATGTTTCCTATTTTATGCTTCAAATTAAACTCTGACCATCTTTGTAAGTTCAGACCACCTATACTCTCTATTCAAATTATTGATTATTATACTTTTGATAATTCAAATTGTAGAACCAATAATTCAAGAAAATAATTTCAGAATCAGCTTCCTATATTCTCCAACCCGAAAAAAGAAGACAAAATATTTCTTCAAAGGAATAAGATCACTAATAAGGACTGAAAAAAAGGATGAGGAATACTTTAATATTAACTGCATACTATATAAAACAAAATATGCAGCTACTTGGTTGTAAAGCTTTTTTTATTTTCCTATACAAATAAGGAATACACGCAAAAAAATGCTTTTTAACGTGATACACTTCTCCTGAAAGTCGCACCACTTCTCCCTATTTTGAAAAAACTTCTCCTTATTCTCAGACTAGGGAGAATTCCATTCTCCCCAAATTCTGAGAGTCTGCAGAGCCCTGTTATGTGGTACATTTTTTTAAATCAAATGACACTGTTTATGTACTATTAATTATTTTGAAATGAGTTAAGGCGATTGCAGACTTCGTGAAATTTTTAACAGGACGGTAGGTCTTTACATTTTTACAGTTCTACCCGACATGTTTGATGGACTGACAGCATTTCGTGAAGTCTGTGTTTGATGCAATAAAATGGGTTATGGCTGTTACAAATTATTAATTTCATTTCTTATCTCTTCTGACGATTAACTCTAAAGCTGCAAATATTCTTTCCTTTCCTCGGTAGAGTAAACGCAATCAATACCCCAACTCGGCTGTAAAAGTAAACTCCGAGCAACACTTTAGCATTCAGCATAAACTCAATTTTGATACTTGACATATTTCATGCTAATATTGTGTAAAGGAGTTTGTGGAAATTCCTATTATCAGACCTCAGACAACGAATCATTTGGAAAACTTGACACGAAGAAGATATAAGAATTGAACCTGGTAGAATGCCGTAAAGAGAATTCATGGATGAGTGAGGAAAATTGATGTGAATGGCTTGTTTTTGACAAACAAAAATGCTTAATAATCTATTTGCGTTACAAAGATGATGGGTGTGATATCGGACACAGTTAAAATTCCACAAAGATCGTCTTGGCCACCTTGGAGATTCCTTGGGATGTTTGTTTGTGTTATTTTTAACTTCGACCTTCTTTCGAATTCGAAAACGAGACTCATTTTACTTGCGGACCTTGACAATATATTGATTTATCATTAATTATTGGTTTTAAATCCTTTCTAGCCTATAAAATCTGCAAAGGGACATTTAGATGCTCATCTGTTGTTGAACATTTTTTAGCGCTTCAAAGATGAGAACTAGGCACATTAAAAATTCGTAATCTATTGCTACTGAGCTGAGATGGCAAGTTTACAGAATAAAATCCTTTTAGAATATGATAAGGAATGGCTTATATTTGAATTGTCTTGTTTGGTGATGTATTTTGGGCATTATCCCCCGCCGTTCGGCGAAAAGGATATAGTAATGGTCTCTGACCATCCTTCCTTCATTACGTCACTAAACTTGTCCGGAGCATATCTCTAAAAGTATAATTGTTATCAACTTGAAACTTCATAGGGCGATAGATCTCATTGAGTAGAAGTGCAGTGCACAAGAACCGCAACTCTTGCTTGCATAATTTTGGAGTTAATGCCCTTTGTTGTTTTGAAGACTTAGATTTTGTCTCGAGTATATCTCTGTAAGTATAATAGCTATTAATGAACTCATTGAGAAAAAATGCAGTGCACAAGAAGCCTAAATCTAACTGGCTTCAGTTTACTTTCAAGCTTTTACGGCAGGGGATGGCCATGTCCGACATGGCTCTTGTTTGAATAATGAAATCATCCTTTTTTTTTTCGCACAGACATACAGAACATACAGAACTGTGTGTCTTTTTTATCTTTCACATTATTGATCGCAAGAAAAAATTTTGCTGCCGTCATATCCGCTTAGTGCAGACGGTAGTGCATCATATTCCTAATCTTCAACCATGGGATGTCGTGGGTTTGATCCTGGTGGTGGCGTATATTCTTTCCGACATTTGTCTCTCACCAATGGGTGGACAATCATAAACCTGAGTGGGATAGCAGCTGGAGGCTAGGAAAGGATGTAGTGGTAGCACTGGTGTGAGAAATACCAGTATTCCATTGTTAGGTGACTGAACTATGTGAGATAGCAGCTGGAGGCTAGGAAGGGATGTAATGGTAGTACTGGTGTGAGAAATACCAGGATTCCATTGTTAGGTGCTCCAGCCGCCGCAATATAACTGAAAGATTGTTGAAAGCGGCGTAAAACCCCATTCAAACAAATAAACAAATTAGGTGACTGAAATACTGTTAAAAGCGGCGTTAAACCCCATGCAATCAATCAATCAGAGCATCATAATGTGTTTTTCCAAACTTTATAATGCACACTTGCCTGTAAATGCATTAATTCTCTCTGCCTTGGTTAAAGACCACATAACTTTCTGTAGATGAATTTTATAAGATAAAATAGGTTGCTTGTAACAAGCAGATTCTTCTTTTCCCACACTTTCCAACCAATATTTTATTTTCAAATATATGCTCTGAACTCTATTTACTTCATGATACATAGATATACTTTCGAGTTGAGAAAAAAAAATTGCGCTATTAGAATGGAGACCAACTGGTCCTACAGACGTGTGAGGCTTAAACCTAAGTTGCATGAGCAACTGGAGGCTTTGAAAGGATGTATTGGTAGTGCTGGTTTGAGAATCCATGGTTAGGTGCTCCAGCTGCTGTGATATGACTGAAATACTGTTAAAAGTGGCATTGATCCCCCTTCATTCAATCAATCACTGAACATTGCCTTATTTGTGTTTTCTATGACATCAATTACATCATTGGCTTCCACTGGTTCTTCAGTCGATATTGACTTCTCTCAAAGACTAAGGACCTCACCAGATAAAATCTATTGTATCAAAGTAGGCCATTAGGAGTACATGTATACCTTACTGAATTCCAATTTAAAGTGAATTTAATAGATTCATCATGAAGAAAGAACATATATTGTTAAAATGACATAAATAACAATTGAAAGGCAGATACTTTACCTTCATCAAATATTCATGAAAATCTGTTAATAGTCTAGTATCTGATGGCTAACCGTCACCATTCATTGAGATAGATATTCATCTCAAGTTTCAATTTCATTGTGGTGCTTGACCGTCACTTGCTAATACCAAAGAAAAAAAATCTAAAAATAGCTTTAGAAACAATGAGTTATCCACCACTGTTTAATAATGTTGTGACAATTAATTTACACCAGTATTATTTTGAAATCTTGAGGTTTTAACTTAGATAAGCTTTCAAAAAACGTGATGGCCATGTGCATTACAGCATTGTGTGCAGGTGCATTGCTTAGATGAAATGTGTACCGCCTTTATTTGAAGGAGGAAGTATTTATTGATATTTAACCCATTCCCACACAATGAAGCTTTTAAAAGCCCCTCAATGTGAAAGTTTTGAAAACATTGAGGAAAATGAAGAAATTGCTTGTTACAAACCTTTTCTTCAGGGATGTGGAAATACGGATTTTCTCTACTTGTCCATGGACAAGTAAAATGTGATTTTCTACTTGTCCAGGATCAAAATCGACTTGCCCGTGAAAAGATGAAGAACAGATAAATTTTGAGAAAACATAATTTTTAAAGAAGAAAATGCTGAAACTCAGCATTTTCTTCATTAAAAACAATATTTTCTAGCATCAGATAAAAACACTACACTCAAATCTCTTCTATCTATTTAGTATCATTCCAAGATTTGCCCTGATATTTACTTGTCCACGGACAAGTAGCCTCAAAAAATACACTTGTCCGCATCTAAAAAAGCCCATGTCGGACAAGTCGGGCATAGGAATTCCACACCCCTGTTTTCTTCATTATCCATAATGTTTTCTACCCCATTAAACAAAAATTTTTAAGATTTAATCAACTTTAAATTGATGGCTGCAACTTCTTTGAATTTTGACTGGTCAAAAAATTTTTGAGTGGGAATGGGTTAAAGCAATTTGTTTACATACTAAATAGGTTTGTATCTCATCGTATATTGCCTATTAAATCATATCTGGCCATGAAATAAGGTTGGATGTTGATTGACTGTTTTACTATGGTTAAAATTCATTAATTTGAATTGATTACACTGAAGATTAAGAATTTCCATCACAAAAGGAGGTGACAGTTAGGCATCAGATACCAGACTTGTTAACCCTTTTCTGTTTTATCCCTGGCTGTAACATTGCTGTATATTAATACTTGATAAAACATTGTGGGAAAGATGAAATTGCTTGTGACAATTTTTTCCTTCCCTACTGATTGATTATTTTTCCAACAATTTTGACTTTTGTCATCTATAAAACGTTGGAATTTGGACCAATTTGATATTTGAATTAAAGGGGAAAAGGTTAAGGGTTAAATCTTATGTGCACTCTAGAGGTCACATGTTTGGCTCAAATGTCTTGGAAACTTGGTCAGAATGTTTGTCTACATGATATCTCAGATGTGACCAAAAATGGGTCATGTGTTGTCAAAAACTAGGTCACCAGGTCAAACTTGAGAAAAACCCTGTGTGCACTCTATAGGTCACATCTTTGGCTCAAATGTCTTGAATTTATGTCAGAATGTTTGATAACATGATATCTTTGAGGAGTTTGAAAAATGGGTCATGTAAGGTAAAAAACTAGGTCAAATTTTAGAAAACAATGTGTTCACTCTAAAGGTCACAAATGGCTCAAATGTCTTGAATTTGTCAGAATGTTTGACTACATGATATTTTGGAGGAGTTCCAAATTGGGTCGTGGGGTCCAAAACTAGGTTACATGGTCAAATCTTAGAAAAACCTTGTGTTCACTGTAGAGGCCCTGTGATTTTATGATTGAGGAAACATTGTAGAAAAAAGATAAATTGCTTGTAACAAGCAAGCAATTTCTTCTTTTTCAACAATATTTTCTACCCTACTGAATGGTGATTTTCAAAATAAATCAAATTTGAAAATTTCATCTGCAAAACCTTTGAATTTGGACAGGTCTAAAATTTTGCAAAACAGGGAAGGGTTAATATAGTAGGTTAATAGGTCAGATCTTATGATAACCATCCTTTTTATGAAGTCGCTATACTACTGGAATAGATATATATGTTAGTCTGCAACTTCTTTGAATTTAGACCTGTCAAATTTTTGTCAGTTGGTTATTGGTTGAATAAATCTCCTGATGATGTTTTTATTGGGATTCCTATGATTTATGTAAGCACAGCTTAACCCATTACCGCACATTCCCACATTTTTACTATGACATAAAGAAATAAAAATGTTACGGGAAAAGAAGAAATTGCTTGTAACAAGTAATTTCTTTTCTCACGTTTTCTTCCTCATATGACTCATTTTCCATTTTAATTCATTCCCACTCAGTGACGCCTTTAGATGCCCCTAAGGAAAATAGCTTTGGAAAAGCTTTGGACTACATGCATGTTTAAAGATATAGTCATTTAAGAGGTAAAAGGGCGTTTTATTCTTCTGAGTTGAATATGTGTTTGAATCATGAATATAACCTGGTTGTAACCTATACTGTGCATACGGGTGAAAATTTGCCCAGCCCTGCTAGGTCAAAACTAGAAGTATGTTTACATGTATTCGCTAACTCCGCCGACCTAAATTCTATCTTGAAACCTGTGGAATTTATTTCTCCCATTTAGACTAATTCTTTGGAAATTTTCCTAGGATATAATTACCCTTGTCATGCTGTATTATTACCTTACTGAATCGCTTTAAAAGCAAAGGGCTGAAAGGACTGATAGAACTTGTAGTTCAAAAATCAATATTTCTTTTGGAAATCAATTTCATAAACAACTCTGGCAAGAACAGTACAAGCAGGAGGTATAGACCAAGATCAGACTGCACTTATGTGCAGGCTGATCTTGGTCTACACCTCCTGCCGAAACCTAAATATTCTGGGTTTAGAATGAAAGGGGTTAAAAAGTTTCAATCATTTTCCTTGATATTCACTAAATAGAAGCTGTGGGCACTCAGCAAGTAAGTTATGTCCTTCATCAGCGATGTAACAAGATGAAGGTGATCACATAGATTTTCACTCCAAGCTTATGAGAATGCACAGAAATGTGTGAAAAAACTTTCCTTAAGGAACGTGAAATACAGCTATCTGTAGCTCACTTGAGCACAAAGAAGAAGGCCCTGAACTCTTATCATAATGTATGAAACTGCAAAGTGGAATCATTCAGAATTGTGGTTAAGTTTTTCGATTCATACCATGATGAAAATAAGATTCTCTTCATTTTATGTAGATTGATATTCAAAACATCAAGATAAGGAAAAAGATTTTTTTCATTGAACTACATGTACTATGTACAAGCATACAAAATACTTCCATATTCATTTTTAGCTCCACTGGCTGAAAGCCAGCGAGCTATTGTCATGGTGTTTTGTCCGTTGTGCGTCTGTAAACTTTTCCTTTAAAAATCTTCTCTTCTCAAGCTATATAAAGAAGGCTTAACTTGTTATAAACACACACACACACACCTTTTCACAGCTACATATAGTTATTGGCAGGCTATCATCATGGCAATGTGTCTGCACATAAGGGTGAATATCAGTTGGTAACTTTAGATATAAAAATCTCCTCAATAAGCGCACTAAGATTTTCATCGATTTTCACAAGAATGAACATTGGTTGACCTTTTATCAGATTCCTTTAAGGAATTTTGATTGGATAAAATCATGGCATGTATGTGCAAGGCAAATTTGCACATAATTATGATTCTTAATGAAAACCTTGAAAATCTAGTCAGAAACCAGTTGGTGGATTTCCACCAAAATTCACGAGTGATCCATGGATAAGCCGCTAGTTTTTATCGGTTTAAAAACAAGCCTTTTATTAGCAGTGTTTATTTCCTTTTTGAAAATCTTCTCAGAAACCATTGCCTGGATTGTTACCAAATTTCACAGACCCTTGTCAGATTGGTTGAAAAAAGTTGGATTAAAAAATTTGATTTTATGGATGGGCTAATTTCCATCATATCATGTAAAGTGTAAACTTTGAAATCTGTTCTATTCAAATTATACTTGGGTCCTGGTTTTGATCCCTGGTTGTGACAAATATCCTTACTGGCATTTGTCTCCCAGCAATAGGTGGATAAGCCTGAACAGGATGAGCAGCTGGAGGCTGTAGTGGTAGTACTGGTGTGCAAAATTTGCCAGCAATCAATTGTTAGGTGCTCCAGCAATCGCATTATGTCTGTTAATTTGGAACTTTTAATAATGGTGTTTGACCCCATCAAATCAACCAATCAAAATGTTCTTCATTGATTACAATCAAGTTTTACAGAAATGATTTATTTGTGTCCCTTTATCAGATTCCATGATTTGCACAGGTCTTGAAAAACCCTTGAATTTGATCTTAGCCTTATGAAACCCTTGAAAACTGACCTGAGCCTTATAAAACCCTTAAAAACAACCTTAAGTCCTTAAAAAACCCTTGAATTTTAATTTTTGATCATGTTTTATTTGAGACCATGTCAACAACCTTTAGAAATAAGGGTAAAATCGTTAATCACCGATCAGAATGTCAATCTAAACAAAGGGAAGGGTTTTAATTGAAGCATGTAAATAGCCCATCATTTTGAAGTTTGAGTCCTTGAAAAACCCTTAAAATACCCTTGAATTTTGCCATCAAAATTCTGTATGAACCATGGATTCTGTTAAATTGGTTGATTGATTTGAGTTTAATGTCACATTTAACAGTATTTTAGTCATGTCCTGGCAGTGATTCTGTTAAGAAAAAAAAACTTAAAAAAAAAACCCTGATTGGCTGAAAGCATGGCTTTTGTGGTTGGGCCACATATTGCTACCATTGATTGGATGTAAATGCTGCTAGAAAAGGTGAAAAGATCTTATTGAATTTCTGAAAACATTATTTTGTTAATCAGTACATTGAGGCCTGTGGAGTGATACAGTGCATAGGTGTCTCTAGTAATATGATAACATTGTCTTATGTTTTACTTTGACCTTTTTAACCCTTTCCCGTTCAAATACGGGATTTTACGTTCGTGTAATTTTATACTTGAAAAAACATTGTGGAAAAAGAAGAAATTGCTTGTAACAAGCAATTTCTCCTTTTTCCACAATATTTTCTACCACATATGATGGTTTCATTTCAAATGGCATCCAGTTGTCATTGTCATCTGCAACCTCTTTCAATTTGGACTAGTCTAAAATTTCCAAAAACAGGAAAGGGTTAATTGGCATCAACCTTATCACAAGCAGATAAGCAGATTGTTTCAGAAAGAGATCATAAACATAACCCAAATTGGAACATTGGATTAAAGATATTTTTTTAGCTAAGATTTTTAATTATAAATCAGTAACAAATATTTCTTAGGCAAGGTTTGAGAGTATGAGTGACCTTGGACATTATAGATACTACTTTAAGCCACAGAAATCCTCTTGTTTTAACGCCCCTGTAGAGATAAGCATTGGAAAACATTGTAGAAAATGGAGAAATTATAAGTTGTAGGTAAATTTTTCATTTTCATAATGTCTTCTACCCAGATATAGAAAGATGAATAAAATTTTCATCAAATTGAAATAGTTATCTTAACCCTTGTCATGCTGAACCCGGAATATTCCGGTTTAGGCAGGATGTGTAGACTAAGATCAGACTGCACTTATGTGCAGGCTGATCTTAGTCTATACCTCCAGCTTGTACTTTTCCTGCCAGAGTTGTTTATGAAGTTGATTTCTAAAAGAAATATTGATTTTTGAACAACAAGTTCTAACAGTGCATTCAGCCCTTTGATTTGACAGCATTTCAGTAAGGTAATTTATACAGCATGACAAGGGTTAACTTATCTGCCACTTCTTTCAAATTGGACAAGGCTTGCTGCACTAGCGCAGTGGTAGCGTGAAGGACTCCTAACATCAGGTCCGGGGTTCGATTCCCAGCTGCAGCAAATTTATATTCTTTCTGACATTTGTCTTCCATCAATAGGTGGATAACCGCAAACCTAAGTGTAATGAGCTGCTAGAGGCTGGGAAAGGATATATACTGATAGTACAGGTGTGAGAAATACCAGTAATTTATTGTCAGGTGCTCCAGCTGCCACAACATGACTGAAATACTGTTTAAAGAGGCTTTAGACCTCAATCAATGAATAAAACTAGATCCAGGATGCAATGGAGTAAGATAACGGTTAACAATAGAACAGATAGATGAACCCTTTTGAAATTATGCAAAACATAATAAGAGACTCTTAACGGTAAACCCATTACCAGATAACAAAATTTTAGACTGGTCATAAATGAAAGAAGAAGTAGACGATATTGGAAAGTGCGTGTATATTTAATTGGAAAAAAGAGTCAAATAAGGTAGAAAACATTGTGTACAAATGAAAAGTTGCTTGTTACAAGTTGCTTGTTACAAGCAAGTCCCCCTTCTCCCACAAATGTTTTCTATGATCCTATTGCAAAAGGATGTCAAAAAGCGTCATTGTGTGGTAATGGGTTAACCAACTACCACTTAATATTATGTATTGACGTCCCTGTGAAATATTATTAAAGAATTTATTGTTTGGAAAGGAGACATGGCTTGTATTAACATTTTCCCCCCCACAATGATCTACAATATTCAGTCTTATTTTTAAATTACACACACCTTGAAATGTCATCCTCAACTTCTTTCGATCCAGAAATTTGTTATTTCGGAATGTGTTGAGGGAATTTTTAACATTGTTTCCTTGAAGGATGTTTTCATTTTATTCTTGCGAAAGCTCATAGGATGTTTGTGTATAGTCATGAGGATTATTACTATAAAAGTGAAAAAATTCTGTTGGAAACACAAGCAAGTGGACAAATGGATTAAAAGCATATATATTTTCATTTGAAACTATACAATTGTTTGTAACATTTCTGTTTTTGAACTGAGAACTCGTTGATTTTGAAACAACTTAAAATATTGGGATTTTCACAGAAATCTATGTGGCTAAGGAAATGGACCATTTAAATGAAAATATGGATACATTTACGTAATCTCATACGATTACATTCAAATTTGGCCAAAGACATAGCGCAGTGGTAGCCAGTAGGATTCCAAGTCATGGGATCCCTCGGTTCAATCCCCGGCTGTGGTGAATATCCTTTCAGACATTCTTCTCCCACCAATGGGTGGATAATCGTAAACCTAAGTCTGATGAGGAGTTGGAGGCTCTGAAAGGATGTAATACTTGAGAAAGAAATACCAGAAATTTCTATTAACCCTTTCCCTGTTGCAAAATCATAGGCCTGTCCTACTCGGAGGTTTTTCTTACGAAAATTTGAAGTGGATTTAATTAAGAAAATGTTCATTCAGTAGAGTAGAAAATGTTGTGGAAAAAGAAGAAATTGCTTGTTGTAATTTCTTCTTTTTCTACAATGTTTTCTCAATAATAAAATCACATGAACGTATTAACCAGGGATTGAACAGGCTTAATGCATTTTATTTGAAATATGGAGTTATAAACAAATAAAATCAAGGGTGGTAATCTCTAAATACATTTTCATTTGAATTTTTCCTCTCAGAACCTTACAGCCAAGCTCTGGGCAACTGCAAATTAATCTTATACTGCTAAAAAAGTAAACAGAAAACCCAAAGATGGTTTCCTACAGTAATATCATACCCGGTATTTCATTTTAACTAACACAGACTCAACTCTTCAAAGGTTGTTATTATCCAGGTCTGAGGATTTGTACTTCCTTACGACCTCTTTTGTGTTATAGACATTCTATAAATGGCGATTTTCAGGACCTTCAGTCCTTTGATTTTCCTTTTTAGCTCACTTGAGCACAACCTGCTCTTGGTGAGCTAATGTGATTGGTCATTATGTGGGGTCCATTCGTCCATCTGTCCGTCCATTCACAATTACAAAAAAATCATCTCCTCCTAAATTAACCATGGATTTTCAACCAAATTAATAATTCTTAGTTCATGCTCTTTCAAAATATTTCAAAGAATTGATATCCACAAAGAACTTTGGTTGCCATGGCAACCAAGTGAAAAAACTTAAAAAATTAAAGAATTATCTTACTGTGAAAAGTAGCCTGTTTTTGTGTGATCCCAGATTTTGCATAGAAACAAAGAGAAAATATTTGAAAATCTTCTTCTCCCAAACCATAAGGCATAGATAATTACTGTATTCTGAAAATAAGCCATTTTTCTGTGCAATCCAAGATTTAGAAAGGAATAAAAAAGGATATATTTGAAATGTTCTCCTTCTAAACCATTAGGCCTAGAGCTTTGATATTTGGTATAAATCACCATCTATTGACCCTCTACCAAAATACTTAAAAAGAATAAGCCTACTCTGTAAATTAATTCTGTATGGTAGGATCTTCAATATACCTAGGATGAAATGAGAAAATCTTAAAAATATTCTCCAAAATAATTTGGTGTAGGGCTTCTATAATTTGTTTATATAATAAAGCATTAAGCCATAATACTCCGGGGAGCGATATAGGACCATCGTGGTCCTCTTGTTTGAATAAGTATTTTCCATTTAGAATAACGAAAATTGTCAGTTGGGTGATGGGCATGCACTGACATTCAGTCATGACTGCATTTCAAGCCGTTCTGGCATTTTATTTAAAACAACAAGTCCGATGTAACTACAGTACTAGTCTCTATAAAATTCTAGGAATGTTCCATAGGTACCCCCCTTTCAATATTGCTGAAATAATTGTAAACTTTTGAAAAACTTTGGTTGCTATTCATTGAAACAAAAGAAATAATTTAAAGGAGGAAAGAATCTTCTAACCCAGAGGGCATTTGGTGCGCGACCAAGGGCCAATGGCCCCCTGTTGCACAGCTGGTTGTTGGACAAGTTGATAACAAGCCGATAACGCTGTCTCGAACTGGTGTACCTGACTGTGATATAGGAACCAACTGTCTTTCATAGTTCTGTCTATTGTTAGTTGTTACACGTTGGTAACTTTAAAATGTCAATAAGATGGCAGATGAACAATTCACTACACAACTTATGGACCATGTCAATTTTGTATAGAATGGAAATGTGGAAATGGATATCGAAATTATAGCTACGTAATTAAGATCATTTAAGTTTAAAGTAGAAAGGATAGAATTGCCGTAGAATAGAGAAAACATTCACTTTTATTTCGAGTGGTTTGATCTTGCGATTTAGCGCCATTTGTTGCCTTCTAAATCTATTTGACATTACATAACGTGCGCAGGTTAAGACGACGCGCATCATAACCCGACACGCGAGTATCTGAGTCAACTCCAACACGTCCAGGTCAATGCTAGATTATATTGAGGAAGAGCAGTAAAGTATCTACGGTCATCGATACACAACTTTTACACACTCTACACGAAGGAGACATTGACTGTGAGTCAGACATGTAAACGTGAAGTCTTTCAAGACATTTGCACCACACGTGAGAAAAAAATAACTTACACCGCTCGGATAAAGAACGTGATATGCATAAATTGCTAAAAATCTGCATTTCGTCATTGTTCGACAAAAATCTTACAGCTACAGGTTATTCAAAGCCATGTTTACGGGGTTTGGTTCGAATGTCGTCGATTGAAGGCATTTAATTTTCTAGCCGATGAAAAAGAAATGATGAAAACATGATCTGGAAGTTTCACTGCTTTCGACATACAGTATTGGCTGCGATGACCAACGACAATTTAATGAATGAACCGCCATTTTTCTATTCAGAGAAAATATGTGCAAAAGTAACCAAACTTTAGCTCAAAAGAAATTGCGGGACTTTGGTCCGCCCATGCCCATGTTGACTCGCTACAAATACATAAAGGTAAATATGCGATAATAGCAAATAACAAGCTCATCTTACATAATTAAAAACAATAATTCATTTTAGCCTCCGTCCTGCCATTTCAACAAATTTACATGTAAAGACTGACGCTATATCGTAAGAGTTGGAAAAGGGATTAAAAATATATACATATTATTGAAGCCAAAGTTCGTTGCTAAAAAATCATATTCTTTAAAAGACTCTAATTGTCGAGCCTGGATGTGACGAATGGATTTTAAATCATAAAACGTGGTCAAGAAATATATAGGTTGATGAAATGAAACTAGCTTCGAGGGAGAATGGCTACCAGTGGGAGGGGGAAATCATGTGTGATTTTTGGTGAGACCCGCTTTACAGAGTAGGCAACCACTGCTAAGACCATGTCATCTTTTGCCTAGCAGATGTAGGAAGTGTCTTTAACCCTTTCCTGTTTTAAATATTTTAGGCCTGTTCAAATTCAAAGGTTTTGCAGACGAAAATAAATAGTGGATTTAATTTTAAGAATAACCATTCAATAGGGTAGAAAATAATTTGGAAAAAGAAGCAATTGCTTGTTACAAGCAATTTCTACTTTTCCCACAATGTTTTCTCAAATATAAAATCAAAGGGACGTAAAAAACAGTGATTGTACAGGAAAGGATTAAAGAAACGAGTTCAACCCTTGTGACTGCAGGTTGATTTCTGGGCTGACCATCTTGAACTTGGTTTTGTAGAAATTTCCAATAACTTACAGAATTATATCTCTTAAAACGATAAACGAATAAAACGACTGACAAAGCTAATTACCACACAACACAATTTAGACTGGTCCAAAATCAAAAGAGTTGCAAGCGAGAATAAGTTGATGCAATTTTGAAAGTCTTTGTGGAGGTGGAACACATTTTTGAATAATGAAATTACATGTAAAAAGCAATTTCTTCATTTTCCATATTGCTTTCCGAACCTCCTCTGTTGAGGGATTGTATGAGAGAATTGCTTAATTCCTCTACCAATTGCTGATAGCCAGTCCTGACTTAAATTGGTGCCCCCCCAAACAAAACGAAAACAACAACAACATAAAAAAACATAAAAAACACCACCAACAACAACAAAAAACCCCACCACACACACACACACAATTCACGAGAACGAATGGGGTCGATAAATTGCCTGCAAATGTCCATTTATTATGTATTTATTTTACGTGCTGCAGTTGAAACAATAAATGCACAATAAATGCACAGTCTGAATTTTAGTCAGACCCGATCATTAGTGTTGTTAACGCAAAATAAATTGTTAGCCTCATGAATACGATTCAGAGTACACTTCGATAAATGTCGTTCGTATTCGCTCAAGTTGCGGAACCTCCATCACTAAAAAACACACTATAGTTGTATAGAAGTTGTGCACAAGTTGAGTAGAGCGCTTGTCTAGAGTTTCGAATTCTGTCTAGAGTCTAGAATTTGAGTTCGAACGTTTGCCAGGGTTAATATTTTTATGCCCCCGCATCGATAAGATCGGGGGGGCATATTGTTTTACCGGTATCCGTCTGACTGTCTTTCCGTCTGTCTGTCTGCAAAACTTAACCTGCCAACTAAACATTTTCCTATAACTTCAACCCTGATTAAGTTACAATGCTAATATTTGGAATGTAGATAGGTCTCAACAAGGCGCAACTGGGGAAGGTCATTTCGTTAAGGTCAAGGTAAAAATTTTAACCCTTTTCCCTTAAACAAAGATACAAAAACAACAACAAAAAACCAAACAATTAAAATCACCCGTTTCTAAAGAATTCCTGTTTCGGGGGCAAAGTGTTTGACAAACGCATCTTTTTATTATTTTTGTAGTTCAAAGTTTTATAAAACGTTTTATTTCCACTCACACATGCCATATAGGATCTATAACACACCGCCATCAAAACAAATTGCACGGAATTTGCCTTTTTCTAATCTTATTACAACTGTCTTCTGCGAGTTAATTTTGATTTAACTTGAAGAGGTAAAATAATAGTTTCAATGACAATCTAGCAGAAAAGATCATCAAAGGACTGAAAATACTGAGAAGTAGGAATGCGCTAAAAGGGTCATAACTCTGGAATTCGGTTCAAATCCATTTATTACTTTCCGAGTAAGCATCCCTCCTTTAAACTTAAACCAGCATTCACAGTCGTGTATATATGTGCGTTAATAACGCACAAAAACATAAATCCACATACATAAATGAAAAACTAGCATTGTCTTAACCCATTCCCAGACAGTGACGCTTTTAAATGACCCTTTTTATGAAAGCTTTGACAAACATTGTTGAAAATGAAGAAATTGCTTGTTACAGCAATTTCTTCATTATCCACAATGTTTTCTGTCCAAAGAGACCAGGATTTTAAAGATTTCACCAACTTACAATTATCGTCTGCTACTTCTTTGAATTTTGACTGGTCTAAAATTTTATCGTGTTGGAATGGGTTATAAGCTCATGTCACGCACAGCAAAATTAGAATTTTCAAGCATAACATTCTCCTTTTGATCAACTGTAATACGTGAACCCCTTTTAGAATCTTGAAAACAGAGAATAACCGCTTCTACAGTAAGAAATCAACGACCTCGATGATTATTTGACCCTCAACTCGGCCAATTCTGTAACGATCATACTAAACTCACTAAGATTTTCACTTCAAGTTTATGAGTATACGTGTAAATTTGCGGAAATGCGCGGAAACTTGTTTCAGGGTGATCGATTTGAAATATCGCTATAGACTTAGGAAAAGAGAATATTTAAAGCGTTGTGAGTAAAATTCAAAAGAAAAAATACGTTAACGTTATTGTAACGTTATTGTTTGTACATGGTAGTTTTGCCCTTTACAGTATGATAATTGCAATACTTCAAAATAGAGTATTTTCATTGGCCCAAATCGTATCACGTGATCAAATCAATGGAACTTTATACCTCGATAAAAGGCAGAACTATTTTCGACAAAAATAGAAACAAACAAGGTCAGGGATTTCCGATATTGGGAATTCACTTCCAAGAAATACCAAACTTGTTTTGTTACTATTTATAGTCATCACCTTTTGAATTTCGATTTCCTCGAATTCCTTTATACTTCCATGGATTTTCAATAAATAGATAAACAAATAGTGTCCTTATAACAATTATAATGTTCGTTTTAAACATGAAGATTTCGAAAAACTCACATTTATTAGCCGTAAATCCGAGATGTCGAATCGGCTTCGTCACATCAGCATGCATCGTGTCCATGTGGTAGGTTTATATTTCTTGTCTATTACAAAGCATCTGTTCATAATTCTAACTGTTATCGACCCAGATATCATAATTTACAGAGTTTAAAGTTAGTATTTCCTCATAATAATTCCAAATAAATCCAACGAATGTTCGAATTTCCATTTCAAAAAACCCAAGCGACGAAACAAAATGTCCGCCGTTACAACGACTCGAGCGATAAACTGTGTCAATGTATCCATACGCCTGTCAAATAAAAGTAACTCCGCCCACAGTTCGTTTATTTGTTTTTATTTTCATCTCTCTATCCGTTTCGGATTTGAAAATAGACGTATTGCAATTATATGGGCCGAGTGTATTTTTCACTGCGTTTATTGGAGTAAAAAGTGCAATTACCTTAGCACATGGCTTAAACATAACGCCCTACGGGCGTTATTTGCCATGTGCTAAGGTAATTGCACTTTATACTCCAATAAACGCAGTGAAAAATACACTCATCCCTATAATGAATATAGTATCAAATTATCTACGGCGCTCTGTGGTTGCGCGATTTCCTTATTCGTTATTCGGCTTTAGAATCGTAAAAACTCTTAAGTAAAAAGGACCAAGCTGAAAGATAGAAGACACTTATTAAAGATTTGATGTACGTGTTATTATTGATATAAACTTGTAAATAACGACACAATAAAGCGTAATTATTTAGTAAATAAGTAGAAACCGGGAGTTGATATGTTTACATTCTAATTCTCAAAATCTTCTACTTTCGTTTTGCATCTAATTGATTTTTATTGAGTAAAACCTGTAAATCCCACAATAATCGCGTGCGCTTGATGCCTACGCCCCCCCCCCCCCCTTAATCGCTCTATCTGTTTTAAAGCACCGGACGGCCTGATTATTGTAAAAATGCATTTGCGACTTGAGCCATATGTGTGTAAACATTGCTTATCTATGGTCACATGACTACCACTTCTCATGAGATCACCTGATTACCAAACACGGGACGGCGAATCACACACACACAAAACAACAACAACAACAACAAAAATTTCTGCGCTGGTTATTACCTTATTTTTCAACAATTCAAAGCAAACTAAAGCATGTTTAGAAGTCTCTAGACGAATTTTATATCATCCTTTACATGTGCCATATTATTGTCTTTGAATACAACTAACTGATTGTCCGTGGCAAGTTGAGATGAGAAGTAACCCGAGATGTATTCATATCTAAGAGATCACGTGATATGTGTTACCAAAAACCCGAAATGAAATTGTCTCGTGTTCATTTTGCGGTTTTGTTAAATGTAAGTTGGAATTGCTCCGCTTTCCAACTTAAAAAAGGTTAAAAATAGATGTCGAACTTGATTTAAGAAAAAAAATGTTTATCGTACTACTTAGAAAGAAGAATAGATACAAAGTAGGTCGATTTTGGCCATTCTGTGTTGAATGATGCAGAAATGCTTAATGTGAATGAGCAATCTACACGAAAAATTAAACAATTTTGAGCAACTATGATATCAACCGTGAAAGACAAACTGTTTTGTCTGACGAATCGAGGGTATTTTTGTTGGTCGGGACAAAATTGCACAGTTCCTTATGGGGTTTCATTCTGCTTATAGGACTAAATATCACCATGCTATCTGATATAGACCTGTTTACTCTATTTCTTTTAGAATATTCATTCGTGTAATAATAGATTGCAATTTCACATTGACTAAAATGCCAATGATATATGGCACACGGCTAAATACGATTAAGATTGTTTAAAGGTAGGAATCTGAAGTCACAATTACGTCACACTTTTGTTGCAAGTGGAAGAAGACATTTGATTTTGGGGAAATTGATTGTAAAGAAACCGAGAGACAGCGCTACCGTGTAATTATTTGTCTGGAAATAGATTCGTTTGACGAACTGATGATCGAGAACAAATAGACTTTTGAGTTGCGGCAGACCAAAGGTCTGAAGCTGCTCATTGTCGTCGCACGATTTTATTATCTCGTGTATTCCTCCCATTGCCCTGGAAGAATCAACACCCCTACAGTCCAACTTAAATAGGGCCATTCTATGTAATCAGACCAAATTATAACTTCTAAGACACTATTTTTAGGTCACCTGACCGAATGGTCATGGTGACCTATTGCAATCATCGTTTGTCCGTCGTCGTGCGTCGTCCGTCGTGCGTCGTCCGTCGTCCGTCGTCCGTCGTCCGTTAACTTTTATACATTTTCATCTTCTTCTCAAGAACTACTGGGCGGATTTCAACCAAACTTGGTAGAAAGCATCATTGGGGGATGCCAATTCAAGTTTGTGAAAATAGGGGTTCTGGGGGTCATAGGGGCCCAAATAGGGGCCAAAAAGGGGTAATTTTTGGTACTTCTTTAAAAATCTTCTTCTAATAAACCGTTAATGCCAGAGCTTAAATATTTTGTGTGCATGACAACTAGGACAGGTATATTATAAATTGTGAAATTCATCCCCCTGGGGTCATGTATGGGGCCACACCCAGAGGTCAAAGTTCATCATGTTAAAAAATTCACATTTTCATCTTCTTCTGATGAAGTACAAAGTCAATTTCAAACAAACTTGGTGAAAAGCATCATTTGGTAATGGTTAATTGGATTTGTAAAAATAAAAAGTCTAGGGGATCCGGGGGCCCTACAATGGGGACCAAAAGGGGGTAATTTTGGTAACTTTTAAATATTTCATCTTCTTCTCAAGGACTACTGGGCGGATTTCAACCAAACTGGGTAGAAAGCATCATTGGGGGATGCCAATTCAAGTTTGTGAAAATAGGGGTTCTGGGGGTCATAGGGGCCCAAATAGGGGCCAAAAAGGGGTAATTTTTGGTACTTCTTTAAAAATCTTCTTCTAATAAACCGTTAATGCCAGAGCTTAAATATTTTGTGTGCATGACAACTAGGACAGGTATATTATAAATTGTGAAATTCATCCCCCTGGGGTCATGAATGGGGCAACACCCAGAGGTCAAAGTTCATCATGTTAAAAAATTCACATTTTCATCTTCTTCTGATGAAGTACAAAGCCAATTTCAAACTAACTTGGTGAAAAGCATCATTTGATAATGGTTATTTGGATTTGTGAAAATAAAAAGTCTAGGGGGTCAGGGGGCCCTAAAATGGGGACAAAAAGGGGTTAATTTTTGGTAACTTTTAAATATTTCATCTTCTTCTCAAGAACTATTGGGTGGATTTCAACCAAACTTGGTAGAAAGCATCATTGGGGGTGACAATTCAAGTTTGTGAAAATAGGGGTTCTGGGGGTCAAAGGGGCCCAAATAGGGGCCAAAAAGGGGTAATTTTTGGTACTTCTTTAAAAATCTTCTTCTAATAAACCGTTAATGCCAGAGCTTAAATATTTTGTGTGCATGACAACTAGGACAGGTATATTATAAATTGTGAAATTCATCCCCCTGGGGTCATGTATGGGGCCACACCCAGAGGTCAAAGTTCATCATGTTAAAAAAATCACATTTTCATCTTCTTCTGATGAAGTACAAAGCCAATTTCAAACAAACTTGGTGAAAAGCATCATTTGGTAATGGTTAATTGGATTTGTGAAAATAAAAAGGCTAGGGGGTCAGGGGGCCCTACAATGGGGACCAAAAGGGGGTAATTTTTGGTAACTTTTAAATATTTCATCTTCTTCTCAAGAACTACTAGGCGGATTTCAACCAAACTTGGTAGAAAGCATCATTGGGGGATGCCAATTCAAGTTTGTGAAAATAGGGGTTCTGGGGGTCAAAGGGGCCCAAATAGGGGCCAAAAAGGGGTAATTTTTAGTTTTTCTTTAAAAATCTTCTTCTAATAAACCGTTAATGCCAGAGCTTAAATATTTTGTGTGCATGACAACTAGGACAGGTATATTATAAATTGTAAAATTCATCCCCCTGGGGTCATGTATGGGGCCACACCCAGAGGTCAAAGTTCATCATGTTAAAAAAATCACATTTTCACCTTCTTCTGATGAAGTACAAAGTCAATTTCAAACAAACTTGGTGAAAAGCATCATTTGGTAATGGTTAATTGGATTTGTAAAAATAAAAAGTCTAGGGGATCCGGGGGCCCTACAATGGGGACCAAAAGGGGGTAATTTTGGTAACTTTTAAATATTTCATCTTCTTCTCAAGGACTACTGGGCGGATTTCAACCAAACTTGGTAGAAAGCATCATTGGGGGATGCCAATTCAAGTTTGTGAAAATAGGGGTTCTGGGGGTCAAAGGGGCCAAAATAGGGGCCAAAAAGGGGTAATTTTTAGTTTTTCTTTAAAAATCTTCTTCTAATAAACCGTTAATGCCAGAGCTTAAATATTTTGTGTGCATGACAACTAGGACAGGTATATTATAAATTGTGAAATTCAATCCCCTGGGGTCATGTATGGGGCCACACCCAGAGGTCAAAGTTCATCATGTTAAAAAAATCACATTTTCACCTTCTTTTGAAGAAGTTCAAAGCCAATTTCAAACTAACTTGGTGAAAAGCATCATTGGGTACTGATTATACAGATTTGTGAAAATTAAAAGGCTGGAGGTCAGGGGTGCCTAAAATGGGGACCAAAAGGGGGTCATTTTGGTAACTTTTAAACATTTTCATCTTCTTCTCAAGAACTACTGAGGGGATTTCAACCAAACCTTTTTCTAATTCTTTCAAACAAAATCACTTGTCTTGGTGCTCTTTTACTCAGGTGACCGTTAAGGCCCACTGGGCCTCTTGTAAAAAGTGGTTTCATTTTGCAAGGTTTCAATTAAAATTATCGCAAATTCTTCCAAACGTTTGATTTTACTAGCAAACTACATTTTACACGTAAATATCCACGACACATACAAACAATTAAATCGTCAGTTCGATTTAAAGACCATATGATCGAAAGGACAGTGTGTATCTTCACATCATTTTGTATTTCTTTGAAATAAATTTGCAAATGCAGATGAAACAATTTATCAACGATAAATTGAGAAATATTGAAACACGCAGTGTGAGTTATATGGGGCCGTACATTTTAAATAGGTCTGTAGGATATTTTATAGTCTGATTCATCCCCGGCGACAGCACTTATCCTTTCCGACATGTGTCTTTCACCAATAGGTGAATAATCGTAAATCTAAGTGGGATAGCAGCTGGAGGCTAGGAAAGGATGAAGTGGTAGTACTGGTTTGAGAAATACCAAGGATCTATTGTTAGGTGCTCCAGTCGCTGCGATATGACTGAATTATTGTTAAAAGCGGCGTTAAACCCCAATCAATCAATCAATATTACGTCACGGTGTTTACTTTTGTCGTGCTGTCAAAACAGGTGTTCGTAATATCCTTTTTATCCTACCATTGATAAAATTTTATCTTCGAAGATACTGATTAGCCAATTTCTTTATTTTTTCTATTAAATTCGATTAACTCTAGAATTGCTTTCATACAACTTTTTTCTTATTTTCTATCAGAACTGTCCTGTTTTTAAAAATGCTGTCTTCCAAATATGGTGACCTAAATTTTCATTCGTAATCGTTTTGGCGGGAAGCCCGAGGTCTCGTGAGATCTGGCTGTCAAAATGGCTGACATTTGATTCAAAATGGCCGAATAACTTGGAGTTTCTGATGGTGTAGCAAAAAGAGATTTAAATGAATAAGATATCCGACTTTTTGCAGATTTACATTTATTTAGATGGATAGATAAACGGTTAAGGTCCATTTCGGTATTAAACTTGTGTTTGTACTATTTACACAACTTCCAATAATCTACCTCAAAGTGCCCGGAGTGAATCAAAGAGAAAAGAAGGGGGGTCGTAGCCCTCGCCAGCAGATCAGAAAGAAGGCTACGACATCGCAGATAGATCCAATCACACTAGGATTTAAATATATAGAACTCACTAGCACAGTCTACTTGAATTGGTCTCCTCTTCATCGATTAACCCATTTGATAAGGCCTTATGCTCATGTCAAGTAACGGATACCAAATAGTCTTTCTATTGACGCAACTCTCAGGCCCTTCAGGGCTTCGATTCATTCACGCATATGACTATCCGGTTTCCATAATTTCTCGTTCTTTGTGATGCAAGTGTTCGCCGCTAAACATATCGGGAATGTATAGAATTCTTGTCTTTGACTATTTCTGTACCTAGATACCCTGACAGAACTACAGCAAATCAAAGAAATTGAGTACTTTCAATACGTCTCAGGAACATTCATTTGTCTGAATTTCTTTTACATTGAAGAGTTTCGAGAGAGTCCGTATTTATAATGAACAGAGTTGCTAGTGCCATCGGCCTATGTATGATTGTTAAACCCTTAAAAGGGGCAACGAGTTGACAATAAATGGTGTTAGTTAAAATTCTGTTTGTAATTTGAATGCACCTCAGACTAAATATCTGTTGTTATCTTGTACATATATCCGCCTTATAGATCTGTTCAAATTATCGAGTTAAGAAGTTATAGTTTTCGAGTTGCGACATATGACACCCAAAACAGTTTCCTATCAAACATTTTAAGTCGTTTTTAGAACGATAATTTATCCTCTTCAAAACTACTGCGAGAGAATTTGTCTACAAGGTGGCCTAAATGCATCTATTAGCAAAAGTTGATTTTGACCTTGACGGCTAGGTAATCTTGTGGTTAGAGCAATGGAGAGTTCTTATTGGAAGGAATAATATCATGAGAAATCATCCTTGGTCGATGCATTGTAAAATGACGGTAACCTCGACAGGCTTGCTAGCAAAATATGAGATCCATCTAGGGCCTATAGAAGAATACAAATAGTTCCTATATGGGCTTCCCAGGTGTGATGTAAGGCAGGGATTTCTATTGGACACTCACAACATGTGGGATCGAAATCGGAAATACTATGCCACTCACGGGCCCACATGATCCCCATTGTATACCCTTGTAATTGATTCTTTTGGATATCATGGTGGTTCCGACATGTCAGACAAACATACATACACGTTTCTGGCATACATCCTTAGAAAATGCGTTTCTTAGATAGTTTGAACGGGGGTTTAGCAAATCTGATTTTGAATCATTGATCATACAGATTGGCATCAAAGTATACAAAAAAAAAGTAATCATGCAAAACATCATCAAAAACATACAGAACTGAAAGACACACGCGAAAACAACGAAGGCCCGATTTTGTCCCGACACCCCACCCCCCATTAAGAAAGGTCCATATTGTATCGTAGTTTATATGCGGCTGATAAATTTGGTAAAAACATTCTAGGCATTGTGAAAATCAAATATACTTTTCAAACTCTGCTGTTAACACCGTCTAATTTTCTGTCAGCTGAATTAAGTCCGTTGAGTTTCGCCTTTTTAGCTCACCTGAGCACAAAGTGCGAGGTGAGCTATTGTGATCGGTCGTTGTCCGTCGTCCGTCCGTCCGTCTGTCCGTCTGTCCGTCCGTCCACAATTTCTTTAAAAATCTTCTCCTCCTAAACCAGTAGGCCAATCAAGCTGAAACTTTGCAGGGATGTTCCTTTGGTGAAGTTCTTCAAAAGTTGTTGAAAGAATTTAATTCCGTCAAAAACTCTGGTTGCCGCGGCATATGAAAATGGGAATCTTTAGTTATTCTTTAAATATCTTTAAAAATCTTCTCATCCTAAACCAGTTGGCCAATCAAGCTGAAACTTTGCAGGGATGTTCCTTGGGTGAAGTTCTTTAAAAGTTGTTAAATGAATTTAATTCCGTCAATAACTCTGGTTGCCGCGGCATTTGAAAATGGGAATCTTTAGTAATTCTTTAAATATCTTTAAAAATCTTCTCCTCCTGAACCAGTTGGCCAATCAAGCTGAAATTTTGCAGGGATGTTCCTTGGATGAAGCTCTTCAAAAGTTGTTAAAAGAATTTCATTCCGTCAAAAACTCTGGATGCCGCGGCATTTAAGAATGGGAATCTTTAGTAAATCTTTAAATATCTTTAAAAATCTTCTCCTCCTTAACCAGTAGGCCAATCAAGCTGAAACTTTGCCGGGATGTTCCTTGGGTGAAACTCTTCAAAAGTTGTTAAAAGAATTTCATTCTTGGGAAAACTCTTTTAATCGCGGCATATGAAAATGGGAAATTTTAGAAAATCTATTTTGTCTTTTTTTCACAGACTACGAGGCCAAAGGCGTTTATATTTTACATAGAACTTAATCATACGGTTTCCTACCAAGTTTTTAAATATTTTATCTCTGGGGTCAAAAATGGCCCCGCCCCTGAGGTCCGAAGTTTGCAAAAATGCTTAATTTGAGCAATTTCAGAAGACTTCACCTCTTAAACTATAAGGTCTAGTATTTTCATATTTGGTATGTAGCATAACTAGATGGTTTTGTACTATATCACCAAAAGTTGTCTTCCTCGGGTAAAAAACGGCCCTGTACTAAGGGTCCAAAATTGGGAAAAACACAAAATTTGAGTATGCTAAAAAAAAAAAAAAAAAAAAAAAAATCTTCATTTTAAGGAGGAGGGCATTTATATTTTGGGTGAAGCATAGCCTGGCTGTTATCTATCAGTTTTGATTAAATTATGCCTGTAGGTCAATAAACACCCCTTCCCTGGGTGTCCAAAGTTTGTAAAAATGCTCAATTATACCATGTTCAATAGTCTTTTCCTCCCAATGTACAAAGTCTAAGGCATTCATATTTGGTATATAGCATATCCAGATGGCACTCTACCATGTTGGCTAAAATCTTAGCCCTGGGATAAAACATGGCACTGCCCCAGAGGTCAAAATTTTTGGAAAACACTCAATTAGAGCAACATCAAAAGTCTTCTCCTTCTGAAATATAAGATGATGGGCATACATATTTGGCTTGTAGCATGACTAAATAATTTTGTTCCATGTAACAGGAAAACATGCTCTTAGGATAAAAAATGTCTCTGCTCCTTGGGTCGAAAATTGTGTAAATCGCATTGAAAGAATTCTTGTTCTTAAATATAGGTTCCAGAGCATTTACATTAAAAACATAGGATAACATTATTGTTATCTACCATGTTTACATCCTTTGGACAAACATGGTCCTTCCCAACGCATCCAGAGATATGAAAAACGCTCAATAAGAGCATGTTCAAATATCTTCCACTCCTCATGTATAAGTTGTAATGCATTCATATTTTGATTTATAGTACATCCAGATTGTTCTCTACCAAGGTTGCTAAAATAACACCCATTGAAGTATTAGACAGTAATAAGAGTTTGATTGAAATCTAAATACAAAGAATTTCAGGTAGAATTGGATTGTTTTGTACAAAGCCCAAAATCTTATATTTGTTTTATTTATTTTGCTCAAGTTGTGTCTTTTTTATACTAAAAAGTACTGTAATTTGCAGATGCCTCAGGTGAGCGATTTAGGACCATCATGGTCCTCTTGTTTTCGTAACAATATGTGGCCCACAGGGGTCACATTCATGGTTTTTAACACTTCTGCATAACCTATTAAACAAAAGTATATTTAATTTGAAAAATAACATCCTCGGTAGAAAATATTATTCACATTTTCTTAGTCTTTTATGCTCGCCTTTAGGACGAAACCTATTGCCGGACCCTCGACGTCTCATTTGGTTTAAGTTTTTAGCTCACCTGAGCACAACGTGCTCAAGGTGAGCTTTTGGTATCACCTTTTGTCCGTCGTGCGTCGGAAGTCGTCAACAATTCTTTAAACATCTTTTCCTCAGTAACCACTCGGCGGAATTCAACCAAACTTGGTAGGAATGTTCCTTGGGTGACCCTTCTCAAAAGTTGTTCGCGGATTTTTGATTGACCCCCAAATATGGGCGTGGCAGGGCGTGGCAGTTTTTAACTTAGAAATCTTTAAACATCTTCTCCTCAGTAACCATTGGGCCAATTTCAACCAAATTTGGTATGAATGTTCCTTGGGTCACCCTTTTTAAAAGTTGTTCGTGGAATTTTGATTTATGCCCAAAATATTGGCGTGGCAGGGCGTGGCAGTTTTTGACTTAGGAATCTTTAAACATCTTCTCCTCAGTAACCATTGGGCCAATTTCAACCAAATTTGGCATGAATGTTCCTTAGGTGACCCTTTTCAAAAGTTGTTCATGGAATTTTGATTAGCCCAAATATGGGCGTGGCAGGGCGTGGCAGTTTTTGACTAAGAAATCTTTAAACATCTTCTCCTCAGTAACCATTGGGCTAATTTCAACCAAACTTGGCATGAATGTTCCTTGGGTGACCCTTTTCAAAGTTGTTCGTGGAATTTTGATTTATGCCCAAATATGGGCGTGGCAGGGCATGGCAGTTTTTGACTTAGAAATCTTTAAACATCTTCTCCTCAGTAACCATTTTGCCAATTTCAATCAAACTTGGCATGAATGTTCCTTGGGTGACCATTTTTAACAGTTGTTCGCAGAATTTTGATTTATGCCCAAATATGGGCGTGGCCGGGCGTGGCCGTTTTTGACTTTGAAATCTTTAAACATCTTCACCTCAGGAACCATTGGGCCAATTTCAACCAAACTTGGTATGAATGTTCCTTGGGTGACCCTTTTCAAAAGTTGTTCGCAGAATTTCGTTTCACGCCCAAATATGGGCGTGGCAGTTTTTGACTTTGAAATCTTTAAACATCTTATCCTCAGTAACAGTTGGGTCAATTTCAACCAAACTTTGCATGAATCTTCCTTTGGTGACCCTTTTCAAAAGTTGTTCCTGGAATTTTGATTTATGCCCAAATATGGGCGTGGCAGGGTCAGGCACTTTTTTGACTTTGAAATCTTTAAACATCTTCTCAGTAAGCATTGGATCAATTTCAACCAAACTTGGCATGAATGTTCTTTGGGTGACCCTTTTCAAAAGTTGTTTGCAGAATTTGGTTTCACGCCCAAATATGGGCGATGCAGTTTTGACTTTGAAATCTTTAAACATCTTCTCCTCAGTAACTATTGGGCCAATTTCAACCAAATTCGGTATGAATGTTCCTTGAGTGACCCTTTTCAAAAGTTGTTCTAGAATTTTGATTGATGACCAAATAAGGGCTTGGAAGGGTAGGGCAGTTTTTGACTTTGAAATCTTTAAACATCTTCTCCTCAGTAACCACTGGGCCAATTTCAACCAAACTTGACATGAATGTTCCTTGGGTGACCCTTTTCAAATCGTGTTTAGGAAATTTGATTGACGCCTAAACATGGGCATGGCCGTTTTTTATTTAGAAATCTTTAAATATCTTCTCCTAAGTAAGCATTGGGCCAATTTCAACAAAACTTGGCATGAATGTTCCTTTGGTGAACCTTTTTCAAAAGTTGTTTGTGAAATTTGATTGATGCCCAAATATGGGCGTGGCAGGTTGGGGCAGTTTTTTATTTAGAAATCTTTAAATATCTTCTCCTCAGTAATCATTTGGCCAATTCAACCAAACATGAATGTTCCTTTGTTGACCCTATTCAAAAGGTGTTTGCAGAATTTTGATTTACACCCAAATATGGGTGTGGCAGGGCGGGGCAGTTTTTTTACTTTGAAATTTTTAAACATCTCCTCAGTAACCATTGGGCCAATTTCAACTAAATTTAAATGAATATTCATTGGGTGACCCTTTTCAAAAGTGTTGGCAAAATTTTGAATCATCTTACATTAGTCAGGTGAGCGATTTTAGGGCCATTCTGGCCCTCTTGTTTATATCTCTATGCAACTTGAGCTAGGGGGCTAATTTTTCACATGAACTCACCTGGACAAAACTTTTTCTTGGTCATTTTTTCAACCAATGGGGCTCATATTCCACACATGCACTTATTAGGTGATGGAGATTAATTTGAGGCAATGATTGACCATGACCTTGTGACATTGACCTTTAAGCCGTTATACAAAAACTTCAGCTCTTTATTTCTTGGTCATTTTTTCAACCTAGGTGCCTCATATTTTATACGTGCACTTATCAGATGTGCTTTATTTGAGACAATGACTTTGACTACGTGACGTAAATCCTTTACCGTTTTAACTTAAGCCTTAATCGTATACTTTATATATATAAATTGGCTTTTTTTCATCCTAGTTTTACGCATGCATTCACAAGGGGATGGTACCATGTGCCCTTAACTTTTAACTCTGTTTCAAATCGCCGCAAAAGTGACGGACACACTACAGGGCGAGCTATGTTGTCTGCGGACAACTCTGGTTCTTAAAGGTCCCGGGTTCGATCCCCGACGGCGGCACTCATCCTTTCCGACTATTTGTCTCTCACAAATGGCCGACCTCGGCACTCATCCTTTCCGACTATTAGTCTCTCACCAATCGATCGATAATCGTAGATCTATGTGGGATAGCAGCTGGAGGCTAAGAAAGGATTTAATGGTAGTACTGGTGTGAGTAATACCAGGAATCCATCGTTAGGTGCTCCAGCCTCCGCGATATGATCGAAGGATTGTTAAAAGCGGCGTAAAACCCCATTTAAACAAACAAATCTCTCACCAATGGGTCGATAATCGTAGACCTATGTGAGATAGCAGCTGGGGGCTAGGAAAGGATGCAATGGTAGTACTGGTGTGAGAAATACAAGGATTCCATTGTTAGGTGCTCCAGCCGACGCGATATAGCTGAAAGATTGTTGAAAGATTGTAAAACCATATTCAAACAAACACACTTGTTCTTATAAAGGCCGATTTTTCTTTTTTTTTTTTTTTTTTTTTTCATTTTTTAGCTTTTTGGCTCACCTGAGCACGAAGTGCTCATGGTGAGCTTTTGAGATCATTCAATATATCTATCGTGCGGCGTCAACGGTTGAAGTGTTTACACTCTAGAGACCACAATTTTGGCTCAATTTTCATGAAACTTGGACAGAATAATTGTTAAGTGATAAGGATAAACCCTATAGTTAAGTTCATAACGGGAAGGTTCTATTGGAAAACACACGAAAAAGGACCTCAATGAAATGTTCTTTGTTTACACTATAGAGGTCACAATTTTGGCTCAATCATCATTCAACTTAGCCAGAATAGGTGTTAGATGGTAAGGATGAACCTATCGATTATGGAAAGGTTATATTAGGAAAATACAGGAAACGGAGCCTTAATGAAAATTTCTTTGATTACACTCAGAGGCCTAAATTTCTCCAAAACTGTAAGGTATAGATTCTTGATGTTTGGTATATATCATTGATTATTGGCCCTCTACCATAATTCTTCAATGACCTAGCTCTGAAAATTAGACATGTATATGTTGTGGGATCTTGTATTTGCGTGGGATTAAAGGAGAAAATCTTTATAAAATCTTAAGTCAATATGTAGGACCATTTAGTGACCCAAAATGGACTTGTCCCATTTTTCTGTCCAAAAAAGGAGGAGGCACGTATCCAATCCGACATTTGTCTCTCTATAAAGGATGGATAATCTTAAACCTAAGTTGGATAGCAGCTGTAGGCTAGGAAAAGATGTAATGGTGGTACTGGTGCGAGAAATACCAGGAGTCCATTGTTGGGTGCAACAGCCGCCGCGACATGATAGAAAAATTGTTAAAAGCGGCTTTAAACTCATTCAAACAAATCAACTGTCCAGAAAGTGCCCGAATTACATTGCTTTCTGCGTGACGACTAGGACATTATTACCAATTGGGTAAGCAGCTTGAGGCTCGGAAAGAACACATGTTGTGGTAGCACTGGCATGATTAATTCCAGGAATCCATGGTTAGGTGCTCTAGCTGCCGCGATATGACTGAAATACTGTTTGAAGTGGCATTCAACCCAATTCAAATTTACATACAAACAAACCAATCATATGATCTTTCATGAAGGGCAAACAGATGGAATTGATGACTATATAACTTACTAGTCCAACGTAATTGAAACGTTGGGTTTGTTTGACCTTGAAAAATGACCTTGATTTTGACTGCTGACATTAACACACCAATGAGTTCTTAATCAAATAAGAAGTAAGATTGACCTTACCTAATTTTTAAACATTTCAATTGCGTTAGGTTAAATAGGACATTGAATGAATATAACAAGGTGACAAATTGTCACAAAATATGCCTGTAACACTGCTGGTTGTTGACTGGGGAAGGGGATTAAAATCTAAGTCTAATTTCAAGAAAGAATAACAATTCACAATGAAAACTTATGGTTCTGGTGTTTTTAGCTCATCTGATCACGAAGTGCTCAAGTGAGCTATTTAGATCACCTTTCGACGGCGTCCGTGCGTCGTCCGTCATCAATTTCTTTAAACGACATCTCCTCCCAAACTACTGGGCCAATTTGAACAAAATTTAGCAGAAATGTTCCTTAGGTGGTCCCCTTCAAAATTAGCTAAAAATTGAAATCCGTTAAAAACTCTGGTTGTCATGGCAACAAGGGTGAAATTTTAAAATTATCTTTAAATATCTTCTCATCCTGACCCAGAAGGTGTAGAGCCTTGATATTTTGCATGAAGCATCAGTATATTGACCTTTTTCAAAAAAGCTAAAATCATGATCCTCGGGTCTCCAGGGGCAGAGCCGGGGGGGGGGGTTATAGGCAATTAAGAAGCGTCAGTTCACAGACTTCTTTCTTATTTCTTGAATTATAACCCATGGAGCCAGAGGGAGGAAAAAGTTTTTTCCTTCATTCAAATCTGCCCTTAAGCCTTGGTATTTATAATTGAGACTTTTGGATACCCAGGTTCATAGTCTTAACATGGAAGTGTGGCCCACTTGTATCATATTACTATCCTTAACATGAAATTAAGACTGTTGAAAGAGAAAGAGTCTTTATCTCAGGTGAGCGCCAGGTCCAACGGCCCTCTTGTTTCTTGTTATCATGAGGTTTTGAAAACCATAGGCTGTTACACTATGATAGATTTGGGGGGGGGGGGTCCTTTGATGATATCTATTCACCCATAAAGTTTCATGATGATAGCTGTAATACTTTCAGATATGCTCCAGACAAAATCTAAGCATGAAAAACAACGAAGGGGAATTACTCAAAAAATAGGTAAAGAAGAGTTACGGTTCTTGTACACTGCACTTCCCTTGATGATATCTATCCACCCACAATGTTTCATGATCATAGCTATTAAACTTTCAGAGCTATGCTCCAGACAAAACCAGTATGAAAAAACAACAAAGGAAATAACTAAAAAAATAGGCAAGGCAGAGTTACGGTACTTGTACACTGCACTTCTTCTTGATGATACCTATCCTCCCATTAAGTTTCATGATCATAGCTATTTTACTTTCAGAGATATGCTCCGGATAAAATCCTAGTATGAAAAACAACAGAGGGGAATAACTAAAAAAATAAGATAGGTAGAGTTACAGTTCTTTTGCTCGCACTCTCCGTTGGTGACATCTATCCACCCTTTTAGTTTCATGATCATAGCTATCATACTTTTAAAGGTATTCTCGGGACAAAATCTAAGTATGAAAAACAAAGGGAAATAACTATAGGCAACGTAGAATTTCGGTTCTCGTGCACTGTACAACCCCTTGGTGATATCTATACACCCATAAAGTTCCATGATCATAGCTATTGTACTTTGAGATATATCCTCTGGACAAAATCCAAGTATGAAAAACAACAAAGAGGAATAACTGACAAAAGTGCACTGTACTTCCACTTGATAAAATCTACCCACCCATAAAGTTTCGTGATAAAAGCTATTATACTTTCAGAGATATGCTCTGAACAAAAGCAAAGTATGAAAAGCGACAAAAGGTAATAACTCAAAAAATGAGCAACTGTTCTTGTGCACTACACTTCCTCTTGATGACAACATCCACCCATAAATATTCATTATCATAACTATTATGCTTTTAGAGATATGCTCCGGACAAAGTCCAAGAATGAAAAACAGCAAAGGGGAATAACTCAAAATTAAAGCATGGTAGAGTTACGGTTCTTGTGCAATGCACTTCCCCTTGATGACATCTACCCACCCATAAAGTTTCATGATCATAGCTATTATACCGTTTGATATATTCTCCGGACAAAATCCAAATATGAAAACAACAAAGGGGGATACCTAAAAAATAGACATTGTAGAGTTACGGTTCTTGTGCACTGCACTTCCCCTTGATGATATCTATCCACCCATACAGTTTCTTGATCATAGCTATTATACTTTTAGAGATATGCTCCGGACAAAATCCAAGTATATAAAAAAACAAAGGGGAATAAGTAAAAAAGGCAAGGTAGAGTTACGGTTCTTGAACACTGCACTTCCCCTTGATGACAACTACCCACCCAGAAAGTTTCATTATCATAGCTTTTATACCTAAAATTTATGCCCCGGACAAAATCAAAGTCTAAAAAACAACAAAGGAGAATGTCTAAAAAATAAGCTAAGTGGAGTGACGGTTCTTGTGCACTGCACTCGGTTATCATGAGAGGAATATAACTGCGAAGTTTCAAGTCAATCGGACTTAGGGTGACATAGTTAAGCTCCGGACAAAGAAGTGGACGCCGTGGGACATCGGGTGATCCCATAATACGTTCCGTCTTCGACGGGCGTATTAAAAAAACGTGGATTTGACAGACGACCTTTACAATGGTTTCAACATTTAGTTCTTGTCGCATAGAATTTGATGCGCCTAACATACAGATTCTCAGTTACTGCAAATGTAAAGTCTACTGCTCGTACACGTTGCCATTTCTCACACCGGAACAACCAGCTGCTCATGCCGAGTAGGTGTACACGTTTGTCTTTCACCTATTGGTGACGTATGTCGCGATGACTTTTTGTCAATAAGAATGATTCCTATAAACAATGGTATGAAATCCCGATCTCAGGAGCACAGAGCATTACCGTCGAACCGAGTGGCTCAACAACCTTGATAAAGAACTTTACCTTGAAAGTGATAGCATCAGAAAATTTTTGGATCAAGCATCACACGTAGACTATAATGTGGATCAACCAATCACCAACAAAAAGTTATTCAATAATATCGTCGCTCTTCTACCAAAATCTCGTAGCTACAGTTTATTCCAAACTAGTAATGAGGATTTGGTAGAATACCAACGATATATTAGTTTCAAAACATCACGTTGAAAAATGTCCTTGACCTTGACTGACGACCTTTAAATTGCCACAAGGGTTACACATAAAAAAAGTTTACAATAATGTATGAGCATTCTATCATGGCACGTGAATATTTAAGAGATGAAGAGAATAATTTTTGTTTTCATGGAGGTATGAACCGAAAAAACTAATCACAATGTATGAATACGCGAAGCGGATTCATATATAAGTGTGATTAGGTTTTCCGGTTCATACCTCCATGAAAACAGAAAATATTCTCTTCATTTCTTATTATTTAATAGCATCGAGCGAAAAATACAACTTAACAAATTTTGGTACCTTTTTGAATGGACTTATTTTGTTCGGAAGCATACAAAATGGCTGCGTGCTCAGAATTTTGTTCATGGAGTTATGAATAATTTTTTCGACCAATCAGAACGCTCGTTTTTGATAGACGAAACTAAAGATTAAATTATAGCCCAATAAACACAATACAATTCGGTTTATTACATGGATCAATCTACGTCAACCCTATCTGGAAGTAGGCGCGCATGGAACTTTCCTATTTTAAAAATATGTTTCAACGCGGTTAATTGGTCATATTCTTAGCTAGCAAAGCGTCAGCTTTGATAGCTTAAGTTAACAGACAAATTTTGAGGTCTTCTCAAAGTTCAACGAGTGCAAACCCTCACTGGAGGCTTAACCACCAAATCTTTGGAATGCCTACGCCATGAAAAATAGTTGTTTTATATATCAGGAATATTGCAAACTCTATTCAAACTGTAGAGAACTCTGTCAAAAGCATGCTATTTAACCTATTCCCACCCGATTCCGCTTTTTAAGCATCTAAAGAAAAAGGCTAAGAAAACATTGTGGACAATGAAGAAATTGCTTGTCACAAGCAATTTCTTCAATGTCCACAATGTTTTCTACCCAACAAGGGAAAGATTTTCTAAATTCAACCATGCTTTGCCAGCTTACAGTACTTTCAGTACTTTGATTTTCTCTATGTGGTTGTGTATCCAAGTTGCAACTGTTGCCATTAATTGTATTTTAGATAACCCGATAAGAATAAGAAAAAAATATCAACGAGTGGCAGAAAAATCGACGAACTTTTCCGTTTTCTGTCGTTGTTTTCCATCGGGATAGAAGGTTACCGAGATTCCCAGTAGCGTCCAAATTATACCAAAAAAAAAAAAAAAAAAAATCCAGATAGATGGTCAACACTAAGTATACACGGATGTGTTATCTGTTCAATATGTTTCTGCATAAAGGAGGATGTTTGCAATTTAAGCCCGTAAAGTTTGGTACCATTAGGCATTCAGTATTTCCTTCTATGTTTATCGTTGCCTTGACATCGCTTCGAAATTTCAATCGTGGTGCATGTTTAATCCTGTCACAAACAGTGCTTTTCGTAAATTGTGATATCAGTTAATTACCACACATTCTTTCTGCAGATAATTTTGCTTTGGTTTGATCCGTTTCTAGCCGCCGTCATAGCGCAGTCGGTAGCGTATCAGACTCCCAATCTTCAATCATGGGATGTCATGGGTTCGATCCCCGGCGGCGGCACGTATCCTTTCCGACACTAGTCTCTAATCTCTCACCAATGGGTAGATAATCGTTAACCCAAGTGGGATAGCAGCTGGAAGCTAGGGAAGGATGTAGTGGTAGTACTGGTGTGAGAAATACCATTGTTAGGTGCTCCAGCTGCCGCGATATGTTTGGCATACTGTTAAAAGAGGCCTCAAACCTCATTCAATCAATTGATCTGGTTCTATATTTATCGACCGACAGTAGGGATTATTTTAAATCAATAAACAAAAGCGCGTACGTAATCAAAGAGAGTAATCCGCACTTCATACTGCAATAGGACCGTCAGCGTTTGTTTCCCATGGATATAGGTAACTTATGTTAACAAATTCTTATTCGTTGGTTAATGAGTATTGAACCACTTTTTATGCTTCTTGAAGGGAGAGCCGCTTCGTCTGTCTATCCGTCCGACCGTCCGGAGCGATTTCTCCACAACCCTTAGACCAAATCAAATGGAACTTACCATATGAACTCCCTATGATATAATGTCGATGTATTTTTCCCGGTTTTTGGATTTGAGGCCTCGTCACGGAAAAGGGGACTTAGGGAAAAATATAGTATAGTTTTTCTCCAATTTCTCTTAGTTTTAATGGTCAGAATTTATTGAAATTTCATATTTGAGTAGCAAATCAGATGCCCTTGACCATAAACTATTTGAAATTTGCGGAAATAAGATGTGTCATGGAAAAAGGGGGCTTAATGTATGATAGCTTTACATTAGCTCTCCATTTCTCCGTTACAAACTTACATTGGCCATAACTTTTGATTACTAAGAGATACAGCCTTAAAATATCACATGTGCATTGTTCATGACAAGTTTATGGCAAAACCTTTCTGTTTATACTGAGGTCAAGGTCATCTGTTAAGATCAAGGTCATTTCTCAAGGTCAAAATTAAAAAAAAAAAAATAGTTTAACATTGTCCATACGTTTACAATAGTAAGTGATATAGCCTTCATATTTCACAGTTGCATTGCTTATTACACGTCCCTCTGTTGGTACTAAGTTCAAGGTCATCTGTCATGGTCATTTCTCAAGGTCAAAATTTCGAAAATCTTAACTTTAACATTGTCAATAAGTTTTTAAATGGTAAGTGATATAGCCTTCATATTTCACATGTGCATTGCTTATGGCATTATCTTTCTGGTGGTATTAAGTTCAAGGTCATCTGTCAAAGTCAAGGTCATTTCTCGAGGTCAAAATTTCGAAAAAAAAAAACAAACTTAATCATCGCCCATAAGTATACAGTGGAAAGTGATATAACCTTAACATTTTACATGTGCATTGCTTATGACATGACCTTCCTGTTGGTACTAAGTTCAAGGACATTGGCTAAGAAAATTTTAAATTTAAAATTGGCCATAATTTCAAAATGGTAAGTGATACATCCTTCATATTTCAAATGTTTATTACCCATGACAAGACTTTTCAGTAGATATGAAAATCAAGGTCATTGGTCAAGATAAAACTTTTAGGGTCATCAATTTTATACCAACTCGCGTTGAGTTGAGTTTAAAACATACCCCCATTACCAACTGCCTAAAATTCTTGTTACTTGACATAAATGTTGTTTATTAAGTGCGCTAGGTAATGTTTATTTCAATTTTTGACTCGATGAACCTTACCATGCTAAAAGGTGGTTTAATGCCATGTAGCTTTACATTTTGTATATTTCCTACTCTAAAATAAACCAGTCTATTGTTTCTGTAAGACTACTCAAGTTAGAGACTTCATTTTTTTGTATGTAGACATTTTTCATTGATAACTCTGATGGTCAAGGTAAAATATCTAATCCTTTACCATATAATATAATATTGAATTTTACTAGAATCGGGTCTGTGAAGCCAAACAGATTCCTGCAATGTTTTTCAAACTTCCAAATTTCTTGTGGACTGAACTCTCAAACTATAGTTGCATTCAATAAGAAGTTTTTTGTCCAATGATGGCATACAGTTTTGTGACAAGGCCTTATTCGGGGAGTATAATCCGTGACGGCCCTTGTCTGAGTTATAAGGCTCAATGAGCAACCCACGAGAGCTAATTTATTGAGCCTTATAACTCAGAACCGTGGTTTAACTTTCAATAACCAACGGTAAAAATTTGTTATTCTATAGAGTAGATAACCAAAGTTAAAATCTTAATGCCCCCACATCGAAAGATGGAGAGTATATTGTTTTACCGTGGTCCGTAGGTCATTCTGTCGTTCTGATTCGATCTCTGCGAAATGTACCAAAACAACATTTACTATTACTCAAAGCCTATTCAAGATATAATGGTCACATTTTGAATGGTGATCGATCTCATCGATGCACATCTGAATATACCAAGGTTAAGGTCATATGACAATGTCAAGATCACACATGTAGGTCGCATTTAAGAAAAGGCTGTAACGGGGGGCAAGGTGTTTCACAAACGCAACTTGCTCTATTGCACTTTAGCTCACTTGAACACAGAGTTCAAGTGAACTATTGTGATCACACTGTTTGCCCGACGTTCGTTGTCCGTCAACAGTTTCTTTATAAGACATCGACCAATTTCAATCAAATTTGTCAGAAATTTTCCTCAACTGGTCCCCTCTTAAGGTAGCTGAAATAATTTAAATCGGCGGAAAACTTTGGTTACCATGGCAACGAAAGTGAAAAGTTAAAAGGAAATCTTTTAGAATCTTCTCCTCCATACAGGCTTGATATTTTGCATGAAGCATCACTAAATTAACCTTTTACATAATTGCTAAATCATTGGGTCCAGGGGGCCTGGGTCTATATAGAAATAAAGAAGGAATTTTAATTGACAAGTCCTCCCTAAACTATAAGGTCAATATCGACCAAACTTTGCGGAATGTTCCATGGGTACCACCATTAATCATTTCTAAAAGATTTGAAACCCGCTTAAAGCTTTGGTTGCCATAGCAGCAGAAGTTACATTTGAAAGAACGTTTTATTTAGCAAAGCATCAGCTTTGATAGCTTAGGTTAAAAGACAAAGTTTTGAGGTCTTTTTAGAGTTCAACGACTGCAAACTGCCACTGGAGGCTTAACCACTAAATCCATTGAGTGCTTACGCCATTAAAACTAGTTCTTATTTTAGAAATATTGAAAACTCTGCAGTTGCTTTGTATGGCTACATGAATTAACTATATTCAAATTGTAGACAACTTCTACAAAAGCATGCTATTCAACCCACCCAACTCAATCGCGCTTTTGAAACGTCTCTAGAAAATAGCTTTTTGAAGATATTGTGGACAATGAAGAAATTGCTTGTAACAATAATTTCTTCATTGTCCACACCGTTTTCTACCCTACAAGACATTTTTTCTAATTCCACTAATCATGATAACCTTTGACAAAAATATTATTAAATAAAAAACATGCTTTGCTAGCTTACAGTGCTTTCAGTACTTTGATTTTTCTAGACGCAGTTGGTAGGCCTATTGCGCCTTGAAGAAAAAATGCTTTATCTCAGTTGACACTCTCTTACACTTGGTTTATCTCATTCACCTCTGTAATGGGCCCAGTATATAGTCCGCCATAAGGCCATACACCACAAATGATTTCGATTATATATTCAAACGATTTTAGCTCACCTGAGCACTAAGTGCTCATGGCGAGCTTTTGTGATCGTTGACTGTCTGTCGTGCGGCGACAAAAAATGAAGTGTTTAGACATTAGAGGCCACAGTTTTGACCAAATCTTCATGAAACTTGGCCAGAATAATGGTTAGCTCACAAGGATGAATCCTATGAATTACGGGAAGGTTCCATCAGAAAACAATTTCTTTGTTTACACTGAAGAGGCCATAATGTTCATGAAACTTGACCAGAATAAGTATTACGCCATAAGGAAGAACCTTATTCAACTCGAAAAGTTCTATTGGAAAACACAGGAAAATGGGCCTTAATGATCGACAACTAATTTGTTTACACTCTAGAAGCCACAATTTTGATTAAATCTTCATGAAACCTAGCCAGAATAATTGTTAGGTCACAAGTTTCGAAAAGAACCCTATTGATTATGGGAAGGTTCTTTTCGAAAACACCGGAAAAGGGACCTTAATGGAAATGTCTTTGTTTACACTCTAAGGCCACAATTTCGGCTTATAATCTTCATGAAACTTGGCCAGAATAATTGTTAGGTCATAAGGATGAACCCTATTGATTATGGGGAGGTTCTATTCGAAAGCACAACAAAACGGACCTTAATGACAATTTCTTTGTTTACACTCTAGAGGCCACAATTTTTCTCTATCTCCATGAAACTTGGCCAGAATATTTGTAAGGTCGTAAGGAAGAACCTTATTGATTATGGAAATGTTCTATTTGAAATTACTGGAAAAGGTATCTTAATGATAATAATAATGATAAAACTATAGAGGCCACCGTTTTGGATTAATCTTTATGAAACTGGTTATAATTATTTGGCTCCAGTTGCATTTTTTTAAACAGCAAATGGTTCAGGTGAGCGATTTTGGACCATCATGGTCCTCTTGTAAAACAAAAGTAGTTCGTTGGATTCTAAAGTAAATTATCAAGTTTTAATGAGCATATAATGTATCTTAAAATCATATTTATCATGTCAAAACCGTTCCATTTCTCGCGAATCAAAAGAAAAATAACGTATCTTCCATTACTTTGTTTGACAAGAATCTATTTAGCCAATAATACATAGCATAAGTATCGAACGACATCTCTGCTAGCAGATTGCTCAAGTGAGCGACAGGGCCACTAGTCTTACTGTTTAGTCTTGTAGCAATCTTTAGTGGACCCAACATACAATTCAATTAAAATTTTGAATAAAAAAACGGATAATCAAAAACAAAGAAATAAATAATAAATAAAATGACACTATCCGCGACGACCTCCACCCCAGAACATTAACTTAGGTTTGGTAATGATAATCAAAGTACTTGAAGTACTATTTGAGAGCAAATTTGAAGACGATGCTTTCCAACATTCTAAAAATTTGTTCGAAAAAGAATATAAATTATTTTTGTTTGGTTACACAGCGCTGCTTATTGGTCTCTTACACAGCAGACAAATAACCTAAGCAGCACTTTATTACATAAGAAGAGTTTTTAGCTCACCTGAGCACGTAGTGCTCAAGTGAGCTATTGTGATCGTCTTTTGTCCGGCGTCCGTCCGTCGTCCGTCGTGCGTCGTGCGTCGTGTGTCGTGCGTCGTGCGTCGTCCGTCAACAATTTCTTTAAACGACATCTCCTCCTAAATCACTGGGCCAATTTGAACCAAATTTGGCAGAAATGTTCCTTAGGTGGTTTCCTTCAAAAATAGCTAAAAGAATTGAAATCCGTTAAAAACTCTGGTTGCCATGGCAACAAAAGTGAAATTTTAAATAATCTTTAAAAATCTTCTCCTCCTGACCCAGAAGGCGTAGAGCCTTGATATTTTGCATGAAGCATCAGTATATTGACCTCTTTCAAAATAGCTAAAATCATGATCCTCGGAACCCCAGGGGCGGAGCCCCAGGGGGGTGGGGTTTATATAGAAATAAAGAACGATTTTTTAAATGACATCTCCTCTCAAACCACTGGGCCGATTTGAACCAAATTTGGCAGAGATGTTGCATAGGTGGTCCCCTTCAAAAATAGCTAAAAGAATTGAAATCCGTTAAAAACTCTGGTTGCCATGGCAACAAAAGTGAAATTTTAGAATAATCTTTAAAAATCTTCTCCTTCTGATCCAGAAGGCGTAGAGCCTTGATATTTTGCATGAAGCATCAGTATATTGACCTCTTTCAAAATAGCTAAAATCATGATCCTCGGGTCCCCAGGGGCGGAGCCCCAGGGGGGTGGGGTTTATATAGAAATAAAGAACGATTTTTAAATGACATCTCCTCTCAAACCACTGGGCCGATTTGAACCAAATTTGGCAGAAATGTTGCTTAGGTGATCCCCTTCAAAAATAGCTAAAAGAATTTAAATCCGTTAAAAACTCTGGTTGCCATGGCAACAAAAGTGAAATTTTAAAATAATCTTTAAAAATCTTCTCCTTCTGACCCAGAAGGCGTAGAGCCTTGATATTTTGCATGAAGCATCAGTATATTGACCTCTTTCAAAGAGCTAAAATCATGATCCTCGGATCCCCAGGGGTGGAGCCCCAGGGGGGTGGGGTTTACATTGAAATAAAGAACAATTTTTTAAATGACACCTCCTCCCAATTCACAGGGCCAATTTGAACCAAATTTTTCAGAAATGTTCCTTAGGTGGTCCCCCTTTAAATTAACTAAAAGAATTGAAATCCGTTAAAAACTCTGGTTGCCATGGCAACAAAAGTGAAATTTCAAAATAATCTTTAAGAATCTTCTCCTCCTGACCCAGAAGGCGTACAGCCTTGATATTTTGCATGAAGCATCAGTATATTGACCTCTTACAAAATAGCTAAAATCATGATCCTCGGGTCCCCAGGGGCAGACCCGGGGGGGGGGGTATAGGCATGAAGCATTAGTTCACAGACTTCTTTCTTATTTCTGAAATTATAACCCATGGAAAAAGTTTCCGCTTTCAAATCGTGGCCCACTTGTTTCATGATCCTAACCTTAACATGAAATTAGACTGTTGAAAGAAAAAGAGCCTTTATCTCAGGTGAGCGCCCCAGGGCCAACGGCCCTCTTGTTTGGAATTGGAGCTGATTGAAAGAGGAGATAACGCAATGAAAGCAGATAATTTTATCATAGCACGTCAAAAAGAAACTGTATTAGGAAAGCATTCTATGAACTTAAGAAATTGCTCAAAACAAGCACTTTCTTCATTTAACAAAATGTTTTCATTTTCAATCCAGAAAGAAAAAATAAAAACCATCAACTTTAAAATGTCGGCTACAACTTCTTTCATTTTTGATCAGTCAAAAGTCTTGTCGTCTGGTAATGGGTTAAATAGGATAAAGAGGTCATATAATTTAGAAAGGACAACTTTTTTCAAAATACAGTTATAATTTTCGATATCAAAATAGCAGCATATGTTAAACTATGTTTATGCTTAGGTTAAACAAGTATGAACATGTCTAAAAGTATACAATTATTCCCAAGTAAAACAAATATCGAAAAAGAATCAATCTAGTCGATTACTAGAATATATAGTTCACATCTATTTTTAGAATAACAGGAAAATGCACAGTTAAGTGAAATCGATCGTATGACCCGATTTTCAATAAAATTCACCAAATTCATAATGATGGCAAATCGCTACATCGTTTTCTTTTTGTTTGATTTTAAATGTATCGAACTAATAAGCGAATGCATTCTGTTTATCGGCATACATGAATCAACAGAGGATTTGATTAATATTGTTCGTCATAATTTCTAGCTTCTTTCTCCCTAGCTATTTTCTTGGCCGAGTTAAAATATTTTTGTCCGACACCAAATTTACATATGAGGATTCTGAAAGGAGAGCTATATGATCACCAAGTCTGGTATTTGGACCAAGACATTCTTTGTAAGCTCTTGGTTATAGCTTCTCTGACGGCAGTCTTATTATGCTTCCAAAAAGGGGCTAGCATATAGCCTCCGCTTCGTCTGTCCGTCCGTGCGACATTACAATTTCCTTCCGTGCGTCCGATATCTCGATATCTCTGCAACCCTTTGACAAAATTGGATGAAATTTCACATGTGAATTCCTTATGCCATTGCACCAATGTACTCTTTTCCTGTATTGGATAGCGTCAAGGTCATAGTTCAAGGTCAAAGGTCAAATTGACCTTATTGGTTAGCGTCAAGGTCACAGTTCAAGGTCAAAGGTCAAATTGACATTATTCACAGCATAGCTCCCTTAATTATGGATGGGTTTTAGAATAACTTTGCAAAATTATTCTGTATCATGAATAGATACTCCTTTTGAAAAAAAAAAAAAAGCTCAAAGGACACAGCTCAACGTCGAAGGATAAAATTGACCATGTCCACAGCATGGCCCCTTCAATTAAATGGATTTCAAATTAACTTAGCACAGTTGTTCTCTATCATTAATAGATGTACTTTTTGAAAAAAAAAGTATTTGATAGCTCCAATGGCAAGGTCACAATTCAAGGTCAAAATTGACCATGTTAACATGATAGCTCCTTCATTTATGTACGGATTTTAATATAACTCGGCACAATATTTCTTATCATGAATAGGTTTACCATTTGAAAAAAAATAAAATAAATAAATAAAAACAACAACAAAAAGAAAATAGCTTCAAGGTCACAGTCCAAGGTCAAACGTTGGAATTAATCATTTCTATTGTGGTTGGATTTTGAAATAACTTCACACAATTGTTCTATGTCATGAGTCGATGTGCCATTTGAAAAAAATATTCATATAGTTCCAAGGTACAGGCCACAGCTCAGGTTGAACATTAAAGTTAAGCATGTCCTAGGCATAACTCCTTCAATTACAAATGGATTTCAATATAGCATGTCACACTTGTTCTCAGTCATGAGTAGATGTGCTATTTGAAAAATAATCGGATAGCTCAAAGGTCACAGGTCAATGTGAGATGTTGAAAATAACCATATCTCGAGCATAGCTTCTAAAATTACGGGTTGCATTCAAATAACTACACACAATTGTCTCTGTCACTACTAGATGTGTATTTTAAGATAAATCTTCAGTTAACTATTGGCCGAGGTCGCAGCTCAAGGTTGAACAAGAAAATAGAGCATTTCCAGAATAAATATCCTTCAATTCTTGATGGATTCCGAAATAACTTTACAAAACGATGTATGTCATGAGTAGATGTGCCATTTGGGAAAAAAATAGAAGAATCATATAGTTCCAAGGTACAGGTCAAAGCTCAAGGTCGAACATTAAGATTAAGTATGTCCAGTGCATAGCTCCTTCAATTGTGGATTTCATTATAACTTTTCACAATTGTTCTCAGTAATAATGATAATAATAATGGTAAGAAATAATAATAATAAAAAAAAAATTGATAGCTCAAAGGTCAATGTCATAGCCTAGGGTCAAACATTAAAATTAAGCATGTCTGGAGAAAATCTCCAAAAATTATGGATTTATTTCAAATAACTTTGCACAATTATTCTCTTTTGTGAGTAGATGTGTAATTTGAAACAAATTTTCAGACGGCTCCAAAAGCAGGATCACAGCTCAAGGATGTACATTAAAAATTAGCATGTCTGGAATGTTTGTTTGTTTGAATGGGGTTTTACGCCGCTTTTAACAATCTTTCAGTCATATCGCGGCGACTGGAGCACTTAACAATGGATTCCTGGTATTTCTCACACCAGTACTACCATTACATCCTTTCCTAGCCTCCAGCTGCTATCCCACATAGGTCTACGATTATCGACCCATTGGTGAGAGACAAATAGTCGGAAAGGATGAGTGCCGCCGTCGGGAATCGAATCCGGGACCTCAAGATTGACAGTCCGACGCGCTACCAACTGCGCTATGACGGCGGCTATGTCTGGAATGTAGCGAGCATAAAACCGCATCTGCGTCTGTTGGTTCGTCCTAAATCTTTCCCTGCCTATTTTATGGTATTTTTTAGTGACGGGACCATTTCGGGGAGCATAATTTGTCTCTGACGGCTTTTGTTGTTAACCGTTGGCGAAAGGAAATTTCAATCTGTGGATAAAGCCGCCGTCATAGCTCAGTCGGTAGCGCATCAGACCCCCTACCTTCAATCATGGGATGTCATGGGTTCAATCCCAGGCGGCGGCACATATTCTTTCCGACATTTGTCTCACCAATGGGTGGATAATCGTAAACCTAAGTGGAATAGCAGCTGGAGGCTTGGAAAAGGATGTAATGGTAGTACTTGTGCGAGAAATACTATGAATCCATTGTTTGGTGCACCAGCCGCTGCGATATTACTGAAATACTGTAAAAAGTGGCGATAAACCCCATTCAATTAATCAACAAAAAGTAGACAAGACTGATCTATGCATAGACTAAGTCTATTGTCGAAACTGAAATCTGTTGAAAAATAGCTAACGGACGAATAGACAGGATCTTCTGAGTAATCTCTAGTTTGGATGAGTCTAAAGTAGTGTCGTAGTGCAACAGGTTCAAACATTAAATTTTACAATACTACCAAGAAAATTGACGCAATTTGATTAGTTTAATATAATATAAATAACTTTACGTCATAAGCACAGCGCTATGGTATGACAGCACGTATATTCTCTCGCCTTGTTGGTGATATGGAGAGAATTGTTAATGGCGGCCAGTCGACTCTCGCTTCGTCAGTTAAAAAACCTGATTTTTCACGTAACAAAGCGAGTAATCGTTCATACATCCATTAAATTTTGCCTAAAAAGATGTCTTTTTAGATAAGTGACACATTTGTTTTGTAATTTTTCCCTAACGTGCGTTTTTAGTTCACCTGAGCACGAAGAGCTCAAGGTGAGCCATCGTGATCGCTCGGCCCGGCGTCCGGTATCGTTGTCGTGCATCTGTCAACAATTTATATAAATATCTTCTCCTGCTGAACCAGTGAAAAACTTTGAAACCAGATGACCGAGAACTTTGATATTTCCAGGAGGACATCTATCAAGTTTGTTCAAATGTCGCCTTTTGGATCACTTTTGGGCTCCGATATGCGCATCAAAGTTTAACATAGTAAAACAGAAGAATTTTTTAAAAATCTTGTGATGAAATCAGAAAGCCTAGAGTATAGGTTATGGGTATTTAGAATCTCCAAGTGAACCTGTACACAGTTTGTTCATGTGATATCCTTTTGAATATTTTTTGACTCTGCTTGGGCGAACCTCATTTATTTGTGTCCGTCCTGTATACGGTGTTCCGTCCGTCCGTAAACTTTTACTGTAAAAATCTTCTCAGAAAGTATTGAACTCAATTCAACCAAATTATACAGAAATGATCCTTGTTTGACCCCTTTTCAGACTCCTTCAAAGAATTTTGATCGGATGATAAACATGACTTAAATGGTCAGGGCTAATTCCATATAGGGTAAAAACTTTAAAAAAAATTCTCTGAAACAAGTTGATGAATTTCAACAAAATTCACAGGAATGATCCTCCGCTGACCCTTTATCAGATTCCCTCAAAGAATTTCGATCGGATGAAAAACATGGCTTACATGGTGGGGACTAGTTTTGATTTATGGTGAAATTTCACTAGAATGATTCTCAGATGACCCTATATCGGATTCCTTGTACGAATCTTGACCGGATGATTAACATGACTTAAATGGGCGTGGCTAATTACCCTATTTGGTGAACTCTTTAAAATCTTCTTTTCAAAAACCAATAGATGGATTTCAACCAAATTTCACAGAATTGATCCTTGGGTGACCGTTTATCAGATTTCTTCAAAGAATTGCGATCAGATGAAAAACATGGCATAAATGGGCGGGGCTAATTTCTAATAAAGGTGAAATTTCACTGTAATAATCATCTGGTGACTCTTTTTAAGTTCCATTAGTTAATTTTGATAGGTTGAAAACATAGCTTTTATGGTCCTGGCTTATGTCCATACATGGTGTACTGTGATTTTCTTTTATAAAAATTGTTAATAGGCTACCTTTTTCATCTGACTCTGTGAATGAATTGTTGTTTTTAAAACAATGCGTTTGAAATATTAAAAGATTATATTGACAAGATTTATTTGCCATACATGGTGAATATGATTCTGTTTATATATTGAAATCCTGAAAATACCATTAACTTAACCAGTACAATCAGGTCTGTGGAGCGATACAGGCGCTTACACACCTCTAGTTTTATAATGTGTTCCTAATTACAAATATTTTTACCTAAACAACTTTATGTCCCATTACGATTGATAGGTCCGAATGTTAAAGGGGGACATCTGAAAAGTGCAGAGAATATCGGCACCAGTCTGACTACGTAGTCCGACAAGACGGTCCTTGCAGATTTTCTTAACAAAGAATTGCAATTCTAATTTAATATATGTTCATCAACTGACCTCTGCTATACCCGATCTATCAGTTTTTCAAGTATATTATGGAGCATTTAGGAGAGCTTGTTTTTTACGGGTCACAGATATTTGAAGAATATATAATCAAGCACGGTTCTATAGATGTACAAGTTATACCTGTATAGACAAGGCTGATCTTTGATCATTCACCATAACTTGTACATCTATATCACGATTATTATTTCAAAAGTAGTTGTGGTGGTTGAGAGATATAGATGTAGAGCGTTGACTGAACGATCAAGAGGTTACTTTCTTTTTAGCTAGCAAAGCGTCAGCTTTTTTGATAGCTTAAGTTAACAGACAAAATTTTGAGGTCTTCTCAGAGTTCAAACGAGTGCAAACTGCCACTGGGGGCTTAACCACCAAACCCACTGAATGTCTACGTATAAAAGTCGTTCTTGTGTATACTCGAGCATAATTTGTAAAATGACTGGTCACATGAATTAACTTTATTCAAATTGTAGAGAACACCTTCAAAAGCGTGCTATACAACCCATTCCCATTCAACCCCGCTTTTTAAGAATCCTCAAAAAAGGCTTTGGAAAACATTGGTGACACTGAAGAAATTGCTTGTAACAAGCAATTTCTTCAGTGTCCACAATGTTTTCTACCCTACAAATGGCAAAGAAAATTACATAACAAAACAATGCTTTGCAAGCTTACAGTACTTTCACTACTATGATTTTGCCTTCATATCCGACACGAGAACTGCTGTATGAATACGAGCAATGTAGTAATAAGAGCTTATTTTCAATAGATGTAAAAATATACAGGTTGAAACTTGAATCCAGAATTGTGGCTATTACATTCTAAAAAAAGCTTAAAGCGAACGTACCAACCCTTGTCAGTCTCCGTAATTCACAGAGGAGGTTTATTTTTTGCAATTTCTAGATGGTCTCTTTTCGTTTTTCCCAAGCAAGTGCGTTTTTCGGGCTGATGGCGGAAATGCAACGCTGACGAGGGGCACACATTTCATCAGTTATGCTCCCCGAATAATTATTGGGGGATCATACAGTAGCCGACTTGTGCGCGCGTCCGTCCTTCCGTCCGGCCGTCCGACGTCATATCTCAGGAACCCCTTGGCCTAATTGGATGAAACTTCAAATATAATCTTCCTATGAAATTCCAAGACAGCCTATTTGATATTTCTCAAATCAAGGCTGTGTCATGGAAAAAGGGGCCTTAATGTAAAATTCATTTTTTGCTAATTTCTCCTAGTCTAATTTGTCAGAATTTTATGAAATTTCATAATGGAGTAGCAAATCAGATCCTCTTGACCTTAAACTATCGAATATTTACGTTTAAAAAAACGTGTTATAGGAAAAGGGGCCTTAATGTTATCAGCTTTCCAAAACTCCCTTTTGGTCCTGCAACTTTTTAAATTGGCCATAACTTTTGATAGGTTACAGATATAGTCTTCATATTTCACATGTGTATTGCTTGTGACAAACCCTTTTGGTTGGTACTAACTTCAAGGTCATCAGTCAAGGTCAGAACTTAGAAAATTAAAACTTTAAAATTGGCCATAATTTTGCAATGGTAAGTGATATAGCCTTCATATTTCAAATGTTTATTGCTTGTGACAGGACCTTTTATTAGAAAACAAAGGCAATGATCTCGCCCAACCCCAAAGTCAAATTGTCAAGGTCGATATTTTCCTTCATTAAAACTCAAAGTTTGCCATAACTTTTAATTGGAATGAGATATGGTCTCCATACTTCACATGCACTTAGCTTGTGATAAGACCTTTCTGTTGGTACCAAGTTCAAAGTCATCAGTCAAGGTCATATCTCAAGGTCAAAATTTGGGAAAAAAATGGCCATAATTTTGCAATGGTAAGTGATATAGCCTTCATATTTCAAATGTTCATCACTTTTGACAAGATCTTTAAGTAGATATCTAAAACAAGGTTTATAGTCAAGGTCAATAATTTCCATCATAAAAACTCTAAATTGGCCATAACTTTTAATTGGAATGAGATTTAACTTTCAAATTTCACAAGTTTATTGTTTATGAAAAGATCTTTTTCTTGCTTCCAAGTTCAAAGTCATCTGTCAAAGTCAAGGTCATTTCTCAAGGTAAAAATGTTGAAAATCTTAACTTTAACATTGTCAATAAGTTAACAATTGTAATTGATACATGACCTTTCTGTTGGTACTAAGTTCAAGGTCATTGGTCAAGGTCAAATTGTCAAGGTCATTAATTTTCATACTTACCTACTTTACAAATTGCCAAAATTTCTTGTTACTTTACATTGAGGTTTATTAAGTGCCCCAGGTAATGTTTATTTCACTTTTTACCCAATGAACCTTACTATGATAAAAGGGGACTTAACGCCATGTAGCATTACATTTTGTATACTTCCTACTCTAGAATAAATCAGTCTATTGTTTCTGTAGGACTACTCAAGTTAGAGTCTACATTTTTTGTATGTAGACATTTTTCATTGGTCAAGGTAAAACATTTAACCCTTTACCGTATTATGATGTTGAATTTTACTAGAATCAGGCCTGTGAAGCCAAACAGATTCCTTCAATGTTTGTCAAGCTTCCAAATTCATTGTGAACTGAACTCTAAAACTATAGTTGCATCCAATAAGAAGTTTTTTGTCCAATAATGTCATACAGTTTTGTGACAAAATCCTTAATCGGGGAGCATAATCCGTCTCTGACGGCTCTTGTTTAATAAAGAATTCAGGTGAACGATCTTATGCTATCGTGTGCCTTGTGTTTATGTTACGGAGACTATTATGACTGATACAGCGCCACCATAGACTTTCTTTCATATTGGGTTAGTCTAGAATATTTTCGTCTGAAATCGTTAAGATTTCATCTTGAAGTGGTTTTAAAGTAAGAAGAAAAAAATAAAGATACATCCATTCGAAAATGTCATAATTGTTATATTTTTCACAACTCTATTGATTTTCTCTTTCCAGACCTGTTGCAAAGATGTCAGTCATCATACGTCTACAAGGCCTGTCATGGTCCGCGAGCGCCATGGACATCCGAAATTTCTTCAAGGGACTAAGCATTCCTCCTGGTGGGGTACACATTATCGGGGGTGAACGAGGAGACGCTTTCATTGCGTTTAGTACAGATGAGGACGCGCGTAGAGCCATGCTAATGAATAACGGTAAACTCAACGATGCGCCCATTATGCTGTTTCTAAGTAGTAAAACTGAAATGCAGAACACTATTCAAGAAGCTAAGGAGAGACATTCTGTCCCCGCCCCGGTGTCTGCTGTAGCCCCGCCTACTGCACCGGCTCCCGTCAGTTCGGCACCGGCCTTTAGTCAAATGAGTCAACAGTTACCGGTTAATACACAGACTCAAATACCAGGACTAGGTATGCCTCAGGTGCAAATTCCTCAAATTAGCCAATTAAGTCAGTTTCTAAGTGGACTATTACCTAACTCTAATTTAACATCATCGGTTGTGGGTAAATTTCTAAATCAACAACCACAGCAGCCGCCGCAACAACAACCGATTGTGCAACCTCATCAGGTCAGCCAGCAGCAAATTAAATCACCAATACAAGATAATGCAAATAATTCTCCGTATCAGAACCCGTATGAACAATCATTGCCAGGCGAATACTCAGTTGGTGGAATTTCTCAAGCTAAGCAACCTACTTCTAACTACATGAACCAGTTCGGTCAAAATGAAAATCACAAGATGTCAGTGTATGGTGTTAACGATCGTCGAAATGAAATTCCGCAAAATATTGTACCTCCAAATGTGATTCCTTCGAGTAAAGCAGATATGGGAATTTTTCATGGCCAAGTGATTAGCGATCCTAGGCCAAATCCTAAGCCGTTTCAATCGCCTTCAGATTCACAGCAATCATGGTCATCGGAACGAAATGAACCGTTTGCGTATGGTGATTTAAATAGACAAAGAGAGCTAGATGCTTCGGCTAAATCGAAAGTCGATCAGCCACAAAAAACGCGAAATTCAAGATGGTCTGATCAAAGCGACTTTAATTATAACGATAGAAATTGGACAGCAAGGGATAACTCACAAGAAAACTGGAATAAGAACTCTATGAGCAACTGGAACGACGATTGGAATAAACAGAAAGATCCAAATTCTATGTATGACGTTGGAAATAAATGGAATCAGATTAATAATGATAATTCATTCCGAAATTATGACGGAAATAAGTGGGTGCCAGAAAACAATGGAGGGCCAAACTTTGACAAAATGAAAGGATTTCCTGAAAAAAACGAAAGCTTCGTACCACAAATCCCGAAAAGTACTATTGATTATAAGGAAGACAGATGGAGTCCTCAAAAGACAGACAGGAATAGATTTGACCAAGTAAAAGATACGCCGAAAAGCCTAGAACGTTTTATTCCTTCAACATCTGTACCTACCAGTGCATATGATCCTAAATCACTTTCACCTAAAACTACGCCAGCTGGCAAAACTCACGCTCCATCTGAAGCTTCACAAAAACCGCAAATCGGAAGCATTGCGAAACCCGAAGTAATGCCGAGTAAAGAAAGTGATAATTTGGCTACTAGAAAGCCAAACTTTGATGATGAAGACATGGAAATCGATGAATTTGGACGAATGCGAAGAAAAAGACAAGACGAAAGCAAGGCTGGAAGTCCTGCGTCTTACAGAGACAAACGAGATAGTAGAGAGAAATCACGTGAGCGAGACAGGTCACGACACCACGATAGTCCTCGAAGAGATAGGGATAGAGAAAGAGATCGTGACAGAAGAGATAGGGACAGAGATCGAGACCGACGAGATAGAGACAGGAGAGATAGAGACAGGGATCGTAGAAATAGAGATAGAGACGATGACAGGAGGGATCGTCGCAGAGATCAAGATCGTAGAAGTAGTCCTGGATCTAGTGAGGGAAATAGAAGATCTCGAAAGCGGTCATTGTCGCCGAACTCTAAGATGGAGAATGAAACTGACAAGAAACTTCAACAAGAAAAGCCTGGAGTTAAACCTGAAGGTCTGGCTTCCGGTCCTAACGCTAAAATGTTACCTCCATTTGCTTCTAATCAAACTCAGACAAAAAGTGCTTCCACAGTTCAGAAGGATACTGAAGAAGACCCGAACACAAGACCACCTGGTCCAGCCCCCCTGTTTCCAATCATTCCACGACGGGGAAACGGTGCTGGTATCCTTGGCGCTGCGCCCCCTGGCTTCCTTAACGCCGAGACAAAAGTCAATGATGGTACACAAATTAAAAACAGTGTCCAGGAACCAATAAAAGATCCAAATATCCGCAATCCCGATGAGTTCGTTTCTGATGAAATCATGATGGCGGAGGCGGATGCAATTTATCAACAACAGATTGAGGAAGGAAGATTAAGAGGATTTGAACCGGGTCATCCACCAATGAATAGAGGTCCTCATGATATTCACGACAGAGGATCACGGAATTTTGATGGAAGTAGCATGATAACAGGATCACGACCGCCTTTCAGAGGCGGCCCTCCCGATATACGACGTGAAGGTCCAATGTTCAGTCGGCACCCACACGAACGGCCGGGTCTACCTGAATTTGATAGAGGCCCGTTGATCAGAGAACAACCACCATCCCAGAGAGGCCATTTGCTTGATAAACCTCAAGACATGAATATAATGCCTATGGAATCGAGGGAACCAAACGAAAGGTTAGATAGAAGGCCAGATGGCCCACCACCTTTACTCCCGGAACCTCTTCTTCAACAGCCTCCAATGGATATTAGACATACAGAGCGACATCACACTCATGAATATGACAACAGACGAGATATGCCTCGAGATCTGCCTCCTCATTTGAGGGAAGAACCAATAGATCCAAGACGACCGCTTGAAACTTTTAGAGAACCTGGAGAAATGAGGGGTCCACCAGAACATTTTAGAGGTCACCCTGATGATTTCAGAGGCCCACATCCGGATATACCCGACAGATTAATGGGGCCAGGACCTGAAGATCGCGAATTTGAATTTCGTCGAATGGATAGACCACATGATAGACCAATGTTTGAGAGAGGAGGTCCTCCTGAGATGCCTATGGAAGGACCTCGAGCACCATTTGGTAATCATGGACGACCGCTTTTAGACGAGCGTGGTTTACCCAATAGGCATGAAATGCGACTACCATTTGATCAACATGAGCGACCATTATTGGACGAGCGGGGCTTACCGTTTGATCACCCAGGACCAAGGGAAATGCCACTTCCTCCCGATATGCACGATAGACCTCCGTTTAATCCCGATATACGAGGACCAGACGCCCCAGATTTGGAGAGACACCACAGCGGGCGAAGAAGACCTCTCTTAGAAGATCCTGTGCTAAGTGACAATCGACCTCCGGGAAATCTCGGCATGATGGGACCAAGACCCCATGATCGTTCCGATTTTGTTGATTTATCTCTTTCAGAAAGACAAGAATTTCACAGCAGAGGTCATCTAAGAGATAGACCTCAAAGAGATACTCCGGATAGAATAATGGAAAGATCTCCAAGAGATGCTTCGGATAGAACGATGGTTGATAGGGAACAAGAGTTTATTAGACGACCCTTGTTAAACACCCCTGACTTGCCAGCAAGATTACCACCTGAACGTGAAGAAAGAATGGAAACAGATCGCAGGCATGAACGTGGAAGGGATTTTCGGGGTCATCCAAGGTTTGATGGTCGTGAAAGCCGAAACAATCCAGGAGGCAGACAAGAGATGCGCGATGATCGTCACGGAAAACCGCCTAGTTTGCTTGATCTTAAATCTCCGGCTAGTCAGCATGAGGATAGGGAACGCGTTTCCAATAGGCCTTCAAGATTCGATCAGCCTAGAGAGAGAGAATCTAACAGAGAAAAAACAAACAGTCGTCAACATTCATCGAGCAGGTCAGAAGCAAACAAGGCTAAATCTGTCGATAACAATGATTCAAAGGGGTCGGCTAGAAAAGAACAAAAGGACTCTTCTAATAATGCCGATGGAGAATATTATGTTCACATTAGTAATTTACCGATCAACTCAAACCATGGTGACGTTAAAAAGTTTCTTAAAGATTGTGCTATACACAGGAAAGGAATTAAGATTATAAATGACATTAATGGGAAAAGAACTGGACAGGCTATGGTGCGTTTCATTAACAAATCTTCTCTTAACAGTGCGCTTAAATTAAGTGGTTTTGTGTTAGAGAAAAAAATTGTGGCTGTTGAAGAATTGAAGAAAGAAAAATTCGATGCCACCATTGACATGTACGAGCCAGGTGATGAGGTGGTCGAAAGTGACAGGGAAAGATCGAAAAAAATTGATATGTGTAATACATTAACCGCAACACTAATGAACCTTTCAGGCGGCAAATCTAATTTATCAATGCCTGGTGGTAACAATCAAATAAACAGCGCTGATAAATCAGACTCTAGGGAAGATTTTATCGTGAAAGTTGAAAATTTGGCGGGAATCACTAGTGTAAATGATATAAGGAATTTGTTCAGAGATTGTGACCTCGTTAAAAGAGACAACGCAATTTTGTTAAGTGGAGTTATTAAGGGTTTAAGGCATTGTTTTGTTGAGTTTCAAAACGAGAAATCAGTAAAGACTGCGCTTAGAGTTAGAAAGATCTTCCGCGGAAATGTAATTACTATTTCGCAATCGTCAAAGCAAGAAAGAGAAGAAACGAAAGAGCCAAGCCGTGCCAAAGAAAATGTTGTTGTGCCAGAAAAGAAAGTCGATATCGTGAAACCTGACCCGCGAGGAAACCAAGACAATTCGGTCAATGATCGAAATAAAGTTAGTCCTGGTATGAAAAAGAAAGATGGTGTTGGTGATAAAAACAAAGATATAGTTGGTGATAAAAACAAAGACAGTTTAAGTGATAAAAACAAAGAAAGTGTTGATGTTATCGACAAAAGCAAAGGCAGCGAACTTGGAAAAGAATACCATTGCATTCGTATTACAAATCTGCCATATGACTTTAATTATCATGATTTCCGTCGATTACTGGATGGTTTGTTCATCGCACCACGTGGTATTCAAGTGTGTCACGATGCTGTCGGACAAACTCTTGGAGAAGGCTGTGTTGAACTAAGGGACAATATAGAAGCCAAAAAAGCTATGGAAAAAGACGGTCTCATTCTTGGAAGAAACAAAATTCGAGTCGAAGTTATAACAAAACAGGCACTAATCGACCACATGAGACATTCGCGTCAGGCTTTGAGACCGGAGCTTGCGTCACATCCACAAGTGTTCTTTTACGTCAAGGCAGCTAACTTGCCTATGAATGTCAGTACAGGAGAGATAATAAACTTTTTTAGTGGTTACAACCCAGCCCCAGAGTCAATTCGCCTTAATGTTGGTGATATGGTGCCCAATCAGAATTTCAGTACGGCGTTAATTGGATTTAAAAAGAAAGACGACGCAGAGCGAGCAGTTAGTAACATTAACAGGAAACTTCTTCGAGGCAAGCTTGTGGACCTCGAAAAAGTTATTCTATAAGGTAAATTAAAATCTTAAACGCTTTCATGCAGGTCTCAAAAGTGTGTGGTATTTGCAGACAACATAGTTAAAGATCAGTCTGCATTTATCGGTCTGATATCCGTTTACTCGACATTATCATATCAAATGTTCATTCAATTCTGATACATATTAATAGGCTAAGTTCTTTTTGCTGGGTTTGGAATTGACATTTTTGATCGGGCCGACTTCTATTAACCCATTCCCACATAGTGAAAATTTAGACCAGTCCAAATTGAAAGAAGTTGCTGACGCCAATTTAAATTTTATGAAATTATGGATTTTTTAACTCTCTGGGTAGCAAACATTGTGGAAAATGAAGAAATTGCTTGTTACAAGCAATTTCTTCATTTTCTACAATGTTTCCAAAGCTGTTTTTCCATGGGGGTGTCTAAAAGCGTCACTGAGTGGTAATGGGTTAAGATAGCCCGTAATCACACAATCCCGCATTATGACATGCTGGAGAAACTGAGCTTTGAAAAACATTATTGAAAAAGAGATATTGTCTGTTACAAGCAATTTCTGTTTAGCCAGTAAGTTTTCTCGCCTATATGGCGTATGTTTCTCAATGCTAACTTGCTTACTATTTTTGGCTGCAACCTATTTCAATTGATCGCTTGTCCCGTAAATTGACACCAATAGGAAGTTAAATTAAGATATTAAACGGCGTTGTTTTTTTCAGAATTTATGGTCAGTAACATGCGACAAAAAAGTAAAATGGTTGGTTGGCAATCTACACGACGTAACTACAGCTTGAATAAGCAGTAGTTTCGACGTTTAAGTCGCTAAACCAACTTTTACACAAATGGTTGAGTGTTGGGGTTCAAAGTTCACCCCCAATCTAAATGTTTGACTTGATTGGTCATCAACTTTTGGTTGACAACCGCAACCTGTCATTTAGACTCAAGCTTAAACTGTGTGCTTATTCTCATAATTGTTAACACTTTAATCTTCTCTGGATGCCATGGCAGTCTGATATTAGAAAACCTTTACGGACAAATTTCAGATGGGACAATTAGAATATATATTGAAGTAAACGCCACTGAAAATTAAATGCTGGTTACCATTAAGACTAGTACGAAATAAAAGAAGTTGCAGACGGTAATTGTATGTCAAAACCGTTAGGAAGCTTCGTCATTTGGGATGGCAAACAGTGTGAGAAATGAAGAAATTACTTATCATAAGCAATTTCTTCAATTCTAACAATGTTTTTACAATTTTCAGTCCGTCTGGTTTCTAAGAAAGCCCTAGGTACTGCAACAAGGGAGATAACCGTAAATGCATCTTTGTGAATGAAGGCCATTATGATAGAAAGTTTTGCCCACTTTCGTGCCCTTGAACAGCCGAGTGTTTGCACCCGTATACGATGCTCTTATTTTCTTCTTGGGGAAGGGACGGGTTCTTTAAAAAAGCGGGATCGTTTGAGATGGGGTTACATTTTCATTGTCCAATAATGCTTATTTGACTCAGAATAAAACATAGTATTGACAAACAAAAGTTGCATGATGAGGTTGATTATAAAAACTGTTAGCATTCGTATGAATGAAACATATTTTAGATCGGGTATTAAGTTTTCTTTCTGAAGAACGTTGACGTTTACAAGGTTTTCAATGTTGAATTTCAGGTTGATATGAAGAACTTGAGTGTGTAAACTAGCGTTTGGTGGTGGTGAAATAGGGCACAAGACTAGACAGATCCGACGTAGAGCGATCAAGTGCTTACTTTGGACTATGAAACATCCTAGGATTTTCCTATTTTTTTGGTTGTATACGTGATCTTAAATCTTTCCTGTACAATCTCTTGTTTTACGCCCCTGTGGTTTTATATTTGAGAAAACATCGTGGAAAAGGGAGAAATTACTGTTGACAAGCAATCATTTCTTTTCTCACAATGTTTTCTAACCATTAGGATGGTAACTTCAAAGTGCATCCACTTTTAATTGTCGTCTGCAACTTCTTTCGAATTGGACCAGTCTAAGATTTTGAGAATCAGGAAAGGGCTAAACGAGTCCTTGTATTGAAGGATTTTTTTTATGAGTCTATGTGATATTTCCAACCATTACTAATGTGCGGCGGCGTGTAAAGACTAATCAGCCCGTGAATATGCATTTTTCCTCTCAACTTGAAATTGTTGTCTGCAACTTTTTTTGAATTTGGACCCGACTATCATTTTATAGTTTGTTAATGGGTAAAATACTGTTTGCGATGTCTTTTTGTCGTTATATGGGCTCATTGAAATGCCATGATGTGGTACTTAGTTGAATTGTCTCGACGAGACGACTCGAGTGAGTATCGACAACAAGGGGCTTAGAACAGAAGTATTTTAACCCATTCCCCCACTATCTATCCTTTTACGCCTCTAAAAGAGCTTTGAAAAACATTGTGGAAAATGAAGAAATTGTATTAATGTTTTCTATCCAAAAAGACGAAATAATTTCAAACACCGTCAACTTGAAAATATCGTCTATAGCTTCTTTCAATTTGGACAAGTCTAAAATTTTGTTGTGTGGGGAAAGGTGAAAGTAAAAATCAAAATTATTCTTTTTGTCTATAGCTCTTCATCACAGAACATGTCATTAATTTGTAAGTAATGCAGTGTACATTCATCTGGCGTTCATTTGTAAATAAGGTTTTCATTACACATTTTAATTTCATCGTGAAGATTTCAAGTAAAATGATGATTTTCAGAATATCTCGGTATTTTTGTTTACCATTCCGTCTCCAAAACATCCTTTGAGGAGGGTGCTGCTCAGAACAAAACAAAACTACTATAGCCTACGCTTTGATTGGTGATGTTACTGTTAGTTTTACGAGAGCTGTCTGAAAGCAAGACTGTATTTGGGAAGAGAAATCACATTTTCAAGTCGTTTCAGTCAGCAGTTAGTTTTAAATGGCTTGTAGTAACGATGCTTATATCACCAGCCAACGATTTGCAAATTATTTTGTTGCTTGTCACATAATTAACGAAATTATTTCGTTTATTACGTCTGTCGAACTGTCATACCAGCGATCCGTTCTTGCAACCGCGCCATCTGCTTACACAGAATAGTTTATTTTAAATACCAGAACGACAACGGCTTGCAGCATGTGTTCAGGATCATGTCGCTGATAAAGCAAATTTTTAGTTAATGATATTTACTAAGTTTGACCGCCCACAGACAAAACGATTTAAGTAATGTCGGAGAAAACATTGCAGGTCTTGTTTACAGGATGATTTGATAAATCAGTTTTTGATAATTCAGTTTTAGTTTCGTGTATCAGAATTCCTGCATTAATTTAATGACGGAAATTACAACAATAGCAACTAAAATCATACCTACACACAAATCTGAACGGAACCATTTTTAGCTCACCTGGGTTCGATGTGCTCTGGTGAGCAATTGTTATCGGTCATCGTCTGTCCGTCCGTTCACAATTACAAAAAAAATCTTCTCCTATACTAGCAATGGAATTTCAAGTAAACTTCACGGAAATGATCCTTGGGTCATGCTCTTTCAAAATACTTCAAAGAATTGAAATCCGTAAAGAACTATGGCTGCCATGGCAACCAAGTGAGAAACTTAAAGAATCTTCTCCCAAGCCATAAGGCCTAGAGCTTTTTTTTTGTATAAACCATTGACCCTCTACCCAAAAATCTTGAAAGAATTACCGTAACTTGAAAATTGGCCCTTTTCTGTGCGATCCCTGATTTTACATAAAAATAAAGAGGGAAAACTTTAAAAGATTCACCCCTTAAACCATAAAACCTAGAGCTTTGATATTTGGTATAAATCGTCATCTATTGACCCTCTTCCAAAATACTTCAAAGAATTACCGTATCTGAAAAATTAGCATTTTTATTTCTGATCCCTAATTTTACAAAGAAATAAAGAAGGAAATCAGCAAAAACCTTCTTCTATCAAATCATAAGGCATATAACTTCGATATTTGGTATGAATTATCATCTATTGACCCTATACTAAGATACTTCAGAGAATTACCGTATCTTGAAAATTGGCCCTTTTCTGTGCGATCCCTGATTTTACAAAGAAATAAAGAAGGAAAACTTTAAAATTATTCTACTCCCAAACTAATAGGCCGAGAGCTTTAATATTTTGTATATAAATTATCGTTTATTGACCCTCTACCAAAATACTTCAAAGAATTGCTGTCTCTTGAAAATTAGCCCTTTTCTGTGCTATTCCTGATTTTACAAAGTAATAAAGAAGGAAAACTTTAAACATATTCTTCTCCCAACCAAAATGGCTGGAGCTTTGATATTTGGTATAAATCATCATCTATTGACCCTCTACAGAAATATTTCAAAGAACTACTGCATCTTAAAAATTAGTCTTTTTCTTTCTGATCCCTGATTTTACAAAGAAATAAAGAAAGAAATCTGCAAAAACCTTCAACTCCCAAACCTTAAGATCTAGTACTCCCAAACCTTAAGACCTAGAGCTTTAATATTTGGTGTGTAATAATACCTATTGACCCCATACCAAAATATTTCATAGATTTACAGCATTCTGAAAATAAGCCCTTTCCGTGCAATCCCAGATTTTAGAAAGGAATCAAGAAACATCATAGAAAAGTTTCTCCTTCTAAACCATTAGGCCTAGAGCTTTGATATTTGGTATGTTTCAATGCCTATTGACCCTCTACTAAAATACTTCAAAGAGTTACCATACTCTTGAAATTATCCCGATATGGTTAAATCTTCACTATACCTAGATTTAAAGGAGAAAATCTTAAAAGAAATCCTCTTCTCCATAATAATTAGGTGTAGGGCTTTGATATTTTGTATATATCATAAAGCCTTGAGCCATCATACTCAGGAGACCGGTATAGGACCATCGTGGTCCTCTTGTCATGTTAGTGCACGAAGTAGTTCGATATCAAACCGGCATTCTTTATTTTTGACATCACCGAAATTCATAGATCGCCGCTTTCAGTAAAAAAACAAAACAAAAACCGATATATATTCGTTCATATTTAGACCAGTAATGAACTATACACCCGAAACTATGTGTCATGTATTGTTTGTTTGGCGGCTTAAACGTCGTTACCACTGCTTAAATAGATCGTTTAGATATTCTTGCATCATTTTATATACTGACCATAAATTTTGCAAAATAACACTATTTAACCCTTGTCATGCTGTATAAATTACCTTACCGAGTAGCTGTCAAATCAAAGGGCTGAAAGCACTGATAGAACTTGTTGTTAAGAAATCAATATTTCTTTTAGAAATCAATTTCATAAACAACTCTGGCAAGAAAAGTACAAGCAGGAGGTGTAGACCAAGATCAGACTGCACTTATGTGCAGGCTGATCTTGGTCCACACCTCCTGCCAAAACCGGAATATTCCGGGTTCAGCATTACAAGGGTTAATAACTAAGTCGAACTTCCTGGTGGAGCTCAGTGGGCGTTGCCAGCCATCCTTAAATTGTAAGAAATGAACCGATTTTTGTTTTCATTACGGCATGAAACGAAGCCTAATCAAACTTCGGCGTGTATCCATTTTTCGGCCCCATACAATGTGATAGGGCCTTTAGTTTAATGACTTAACGAAAATTAAATAAAGTAAACGTTCTCTTAATTGAAAGAAAGGATTGCCGAAATGATATCTTTGTTATAAATGAAGATATCTATCTATATATATACTGTCCAACTCCCCTTTTGGGTATTACTGGCAGGTGCGCGTCTGTGCTGGAATAAAAACTGTTAGACCATTTGTTAGGGTGCAAAATTTTTAAAGTATTGTGAGTGTTAGATTAAAAGAGCTGATAAAACATATTTTGGTAATTCAGGGACGGCTCAGTATCTGAAAAGAATTGAGACTCTTTTTGAACGCTGCAATATCAGGTTGCTGTACAATTGTTTCTGAAAGGCTGTTCCATAGTATCACTGTGTAGGGGAAAAAAGAATATTCAAAGTAGGCTGCATTTGTGTGGATCTGTCTGAAAGATGCTGTGTGCATATGTCGGGTGGTCCTCACTGGTCTTTCAAGATAAGCTGGTACTGGCACTGCAACAAACTTATTAACAATTTTATAGAACATGGTGACTCTGGAAATGTCTCGTCTGTATTTAAGAGTTTCCCAACCAAGCTCCTTCTGGATGCAGGTAACACTGTCATAATAAGAGAAATTATTTTGAACCCATCTTGTCGCTCTACGTTGTTCTTTTTCCACTTTGTTGATATAGATTTTTGTGTAGGGGCTCCAAACTGTTGATGTGTATTCTACCTGGGGTCTCACTAAAGTTTTGTACGCTATTTCTCTGATCTTCTTATTTTTGGTCTGGATGTTTCTGCGGAGAAAACCTAAAGTCTGCTCGAAACCCATGCCTCGTGAGCTATGTTGGGTAACATATCACCGTTTTTCTGTCAGTTTAACTTATATTGTTATGCCCAGAATGGATTTGTAAGTGAGAACGGACCCGAACTCAACGGTAAACGACTCGATTAATATACAGTCTATCTCTTTCAAGTTTTGTTTTGTTTAATTGTTTAAACCCATTCCTAGTTAAGAAATTTTAGACTTGTCCAAATTGAGAGAAGTTACTGACGACGATTTAAAGTTGGTGGGGTAAAATACATTAATTGTGTATAATGTAGATATTGATTTTAACAATTTTAGCAATTTCGTCATTTTCCACAATGTTTTCTAGAGCCGATTTCTTGAGGGGCGTAAAATAAGGGAGTGATGTGTGGGAATGGGTTAAAGAATAGTGAATCTCTACAATGTTTGTTTTGTAACGCCCCTTGGTCGGGTCATATTAACCCTTTCCTATTTTATAGAATTTTAGACCTGTCCAAATTCAAAGGTTTTTGCAGACGAAAATTTAAAGTGACTCTGAATGAAAAATAACTATTCTGTAGAGTAGAAAATATTGTGGAAAAAGAAGAAATTGCTTGTAACAAGAAATTTCTTCTTTTCCAACAATGTTTTCTTAAGTGTAAAATCACAGGGCAGTAAAAATAAGGGATTGTACAGGAAAGGGTTAAGGATCCGCCTGGGTCCTTGTATACAAAGAAACTACGGGAAATCTTTAAGAATAATCTTCTCAAAAATCAGACAGGCAAGGGGATTGATATTTAGGGGCATTTCCCAGTATATCTCCTCCCGGTGTTAATTACATGCCACTAGAATGTTATTTTGGCTTTTCCAGACAACATCCAAACTTACATAGAAACAAGATGGAAAACTTGTTCGAAATCTTCTTATGACAAATTATGCATCTAAGTTAAAGGTTTCCTTTATTGCATGTCACCACTGGTGACTCTCTACATAACTTCTCGATAGTTTAGCACTCAGATGAGCGCTTTAGGGCCAAAAGGCCTTCTTGCTTTTGCATGATATGCTGATTAATCGATCGTTATGCAAATGATTTGGAAATGATATCGTAAGCCGAGATTTCGAGAGAATGATGGTAAGATAGAGGAAGTACCGTACAGTGAAAAGCCATGAGAATTGTGGCTACGGCAAGACCATGAGACGAGGGCTTATCACAGGTATAGGCGCGCGAGGGGTGTGGTGTTGAGATCAGGCGAGGGAATGATCCACGACTGACGAAAACACAAGGGCCACGACTGACGAAGGTTCCAAATATTTGATGACGAGGGTATCATAACAGTAAGAGCTCGAGAAAACTGTGACAGAAACACAAAAATGCCGTAATGGCGAGAATTCTCAGGTATCATAGGCTGATTGGACGCGGCTTTAAATCAATAAGTCAATCCGAACCAATCAAATCATCTATTTAGACAGGGAATGAACATTAGTCTATACTTAAATAAAATATTTATGTTGGCTTAGCGAGTTAAACGTCGGCGTCGGCTACATCTTATTCAAGCTGCAGTTACGATGTCAAGTCTGCGAGCCAGCCATTCTTGTGCATATAGTACTTGTCATAATTTTTTTGAAAATAACGACGTTCAATATCGAAGTGGACACTTCCTTTTGAAGCTTCACGGGTTGGCGGAACCAACGATCTGTTTATTTCGAGCCCGGGTATAATGGTCACGGCGGCGAGCGATTGATGAGGGAAGACTGTGAGCCTAGGGGATACACTGCTCTCAAAGACCTAGCTGTTACTCTCGAATTATTGTCACCATACTATCGAACATAGCATTGATTGATTAATTATGTGATTGGATGGGGTTTAACGGCACTTTTAACCGTATTTCAGTCATATCGCGACGGCTTTTAGAGCACCTAACAATGGATTCCTGGTATTTCTCATACCAGTACTACCACTACACCCTTTCATATCCTTCAGCTGTGATCCAACTTAGGTTTACGATTATCCACCCATTGGTGAGAGACAAATGTCGGAAGTGATATGTGCCGCCGTCGGGGATCGAACCCTTGACATCCGATTATTGAGTCTGATGCGCTACCGACTGCGTTATGACGGCGGCCATCGAATATAACATTATAAGCATAACTATGTCGTGGCCTGGTCATCTCGTGCAGAACCAACTAACATGGTTGGTAAACGATGTAGGCCTAACAAGCAATTTCTTTTCCTCTCCGTGACAATTGTTTAATGATATTCAGCGCTTATTTTTAAAGGCTCTTTGAATACGGTCCTCTACAGCTCTTTTCATTGGGACCAGTCTAAAATATGTTTGCCTGTCAACGGGTTTAAGATTTGTTTATGAGATAAAATCTTTTCCCATATCTAAGAATATGAGGACAACTCTAGCAATAGCTCCAAAACAGCGTACAAGTCCATAGATATGAGAAAGTTTTCGTCAAGTTGAAATATACAAAATTATATGCTGGTAAAATAAATTACTGGAGCACTTTGAGTATATTTTTTTGCAAAAGATTTCTAGAAGTAAATCCAGTGATATAACTTTAAGAAAATGCTTTGGCCCATTCCCACACAATCACGTTTTTGACACCCCAAATAAAAAAAAAAAAAAAATAAAAAAAAAAAAAAAAAAAAAACAAGCAATTCCTTCATAGTCCACAACGTTTTCTACCCCCTCTAAAGAAAATAATAAAGAAAGAAAGAAAGAAAGAGTGAAAGAAAGAAAGGAATAAGAATTTTAAAAAGGTAGACAAATAAATTCCATCAGAATGAAAAAAAAAAAGTCAGAAACACCTTAACTAATGAATTTGAACCAGTCTAAAAATTCGTCTGGTAATGGGCTAGTAAACATGTGCGCTCATAGTCTCAGTAACTTTTCATGCTTAGAATGCTACAGGTGTCGTTAACTGATTGTTGGATCTTCCTGTCAGTTGAAATAATAGACTGACCGATCAAATCATTTATTTCAGCAGATCAAAAGTGGATTTGTCCACAGACATTTTGTTAGTTTGGTGATATGAACGTCGTAACTATAGTCACGGTATTCTACTACGCCGACTGCACGTTCAATCTTAACCTGAAGGCATATTTCTTTTTATTTTTCTTTAACTTGGTCACATAATTTCTAAAGAAAACATACATACTCTTAAAGAAAGATTATTGAATGGGTCTTTTTTGGTCAGATTAAATACGGGGTACTTTGAGTGGAACTTAATTACTAAATTTGGTTACAAAATTAGTTCAAGCCGCTAAGCCTTCGCAGATGTAATCACAGTCGTGCCCGTTTCGCCCCTATTCAGTCTATACAAAACGGGGTTAATGTTGATTTTTTTTATTTTTTTTTTTTTTGCTGCCTTTTTGGAATTAATGGGACCAGGTGTCAATTTGCTATCGAATTCAAGTTCATATTTTGTCGAATAAAAGAGCAGTAATAAAACATGCGGAGACTAATGTACTTTGATTACTCTCCCCTGAGGAGTTACGTTTAGTCGCCTGTCATGTCAAGGCTGGTTACAATTTTTTATAAAATAAAAGTTATGTCCATTTAATAAGGTTTTTTAATTCATTAAAATGAGTGTTCCTTCAACTCATAAATTGTAAGTATATTTTGCTTTAACTAAGCTTTGTTTTTGATAGTCGAAAAGATATGAAAGACGTGGTTTAAATTAAAAATTCATGCGTTGCTACATGTAAACAAAAGCTTTGAGTCAAGGCTTGAGAAAAGTTTTTTAGTCTTCAGTCCAGAATTCTATGTAACAAATATGTTGTTTTCAAAATTTTGAGCAATGATGTTCTATATATGCTCAGACCTAAATCCTGAATGAGTTTGAAGGCATTGTTGAAATTTTTGACGGAAACAATTGCAATTAAAAGCTCACTATAATAAGAAAAGTCTAGAGTAAGTGCATGAAATAAAGGACACCTATCTATCTATATATACTGCCCAACTCCCCTTTCGGGTATTACTTGGCCATAAGGCTGAGTACCTAAAGTCAGGTTGAAGTATACTATTCTTGTTTAGCTCTATACTAACATTGAACCTTCGAAGAACATGATTTATTCGATTAGTTGTACATAATTTCAGTTGCAAGGTTTGAAAACAAACTGAATAAGCAAGTACTAGTACTAGTATTGTCTAATGAAGCAGACAATGTTGACAGAGATTTCCAATGTCTACAAGTTAGATTGCACAAATTCTTCTGCAGAAAAAAATTGGACTAGTCCAATTTGGAAGTAATTCTGCTGTCCGAAAGCAAGCTATAATGTGGTTCTGAGGTGTCCAAGGCAAATTTATTTAGTTTTGAAATATGTTATACATCTTCAAATTGATCAGAAAGCCAAGAGAAAAAACAGGGATGTATATGTAGCCTTCTCATTTGTAACTCTAAAATTATGTTACCTTTCCTGCAAAGTTTTAACTACAGTGTGTTTTGACAGAAATAGAATTCTTTCTCCTTGATTTTATCAAAAATATTGTACCTATATATATTTATATTTTGACCAATTTCCGCTACAACAATAATCACCCTAAAATTGGCTAGACAGCCACATACCTAGTATTTGGCAACTTTTAAAATTCGTAGCTTGACATCTTCTGTGTTTCTGCATACAACTTCTCTAGTGATCAACAGTTGATAAATAAAACCGTACAAAATAGAAATCGAAAATAACAGATATTATTACCTGTAAGTATTGATGGCCCTCTTCAGGATCAGAGGTGCCAATTCTGAGTGATTAAAGTCGTAGATACTTGTTGTCAAGCCTGGGCTGTGCAGAGTGAGCAACTCAGGTGAAGAAGTCGTCTTGTTTCATAAAACATTGCCTGAGTTGCTAATCATAGCGAAGTCGAAGTAGCCTGGAAAATACTGGAAGTCGCCTCGTTATGATAGGCAATAATCACATTTTGCCAAATGGCTATCAAATCAGGGGACAGTAAATCAATTACGCTACTGCTGATCGGAACACCTTTGATCGTAAATCAAGTGTGTATCGATAGACGACATGCTCGCTTTATTTGCAACTTGGCTGATTGGATGGTTGCAAGCACTTGTGATCGCTGGAAATATAGGAACTTTTTGACATCAAACCCTTTCCCTTCTGAGGATTCAATTATTATAGTGGCCCATTATGTTTATCTTAGCAATATATGAGATTTGTTGCGTACTTTCAAGTAGCGAGATTAATGGCGGCTTTTATTACGAACATCATGTCATTTGCCGTATTTTAAAATTCATTGATAAAAGAAATAAAATTTTGGTGATAAAAACTGATTTTCCCGTAAAACTAAATAGAAAAAACCCCAACATTTTCAATGAAATTCATGGACTCTAGTTATATACTTTGTTTTAACCAATACAGAAAAAATAGTTATATACTTTGATTTAACCAATACAGAAAAATTAAGACAAACAATCTACGTCTTCTACGATCATTTCATAAGTAACATTGTTAGGATTTTATCCAGAAATTAAATTTCACTTGTCTTATTTTGGTAATTAATCCATTCAATGACATATAATCCAAAACACGAGAACAAATGGTTCAGTGGCTTATTTTCTGTTTTGAGCATACTCTGATTTGAAATATGGTATGCATCTTTTTTTTCAAATTGGACCGAAAATTTTGTCTTCTGGTATTGAATTAAAAGTGATCCACTTCTCCTGAAAGTCTCACCACTTCTTCCTATTTTGAAAAACTTCTCCCAATTCTCAGACTAAGGAGAATTCACTTCTCCCCAAATTCTGAGAGTCTGCAGAGCCTTGCAAGCGCCTTTCTATTAGACAGATATATACTATTGATAATGAAATAACTTTTGTGTTTGCTATTAAATTTTGCAGTTGTTAATGTGATCATGAATAAGGTCCCAGGATCTCTAGGTAGTTCTGTATTTTTCTCATTTTAATTCGACAAATGATGTTCAGAAACAATCTAGACACATTAGACAAAGCTAATTTGAGTCAGAGCTTTAAAGGTACAGTCATTTACTGATGGTTACATGTATGTATGCAACACATGAGTAAGTTCAGTTCTAAGCTGATCAAATGAATGATATTTAGCCCTAACGAGATGTACTCTAGATGAGTTGACTTGAATTGCCATTCAAGTTGCATATAGGGACATTTGTTCTAACGCAGAAGCCTGTTTTAAGTTTGACTCCAGATTTCTATATTCCACCGGGCTTGTTAACCGTTTTATAAATCAGGTTTGTACCGAAGCAAAGCAGTTACGATAAAGAAAATATTTTCATAAATGACATACGTGTAACTCCAATGCCTAAATAGATACACCCATAAAAAAACAATTTAGATTTATGACCCTGGCAAAATTGTATTGGAGAAAAAATCTCTGTCTCACAAAGTTTTCTTCCAAATCGGTTACTTAATTTTCATACCATTTTTAGTATCGTCTGCAACCTTAGACCGTCCAGTCTGAAATTTTATCGTCTGGTAATTGATTTGACAAAGTTTCTTCCCGTAAAAAAGCACAAATCTTTAACTTAAAATCCGCGTGCTCGATATTCCCAGCTTGCGTTTTGCCTCTGAAAATCGAATTTGGGGAAATCGAACACCCCTTTAACCCTTTCCTGTTTTGCAAAATTTTAGACCTGTCCAAATTCAAAGGTTTTGCAGACGAAAATTTAAAGTGGACTTGATTTAAAAAGTAACTTTTAAATAGGGTGAAAGTTATTGCAGAAAAAGAAGAAGTTGCTTGTAACAAGCAATTTCTTCTTTTTCTACAACATTTTCTTAATTATAAAATCACAGGGTTGTAAAAAACAGGGATTAAACAGGAAAGGGTTAACATACTCTAAAATATCTTTTCGATATCAAATAATTGGAATGAACATGCATATCTACTTGTTAGTTTCATTTCTATTTTCAATGTTCAATGTAACATATATGCAAATTTTTTTCCTGGGGATAAATGCAGCCTAAAAGTAGTGATTTAGAAACAACGTTAAATAGATTTCTAGGAGAGTCGGAGAAAGTGTGATTGCTCCACATTTGACAGACCATCTCCAATCAAAACTGTCATATCAAAACGGAAATGTGTCAGGGGTAGCTGTTTGTTTCAGGCTATGAAAGTATTGATTCATCGTATATGTCATCATGATCGAGTATGCTGGGGCATATTATGGGTGCTTCACAGTAACAGACAGCTGTCCGATATTTGGTGCTGTCCGATATTCGACACACTTACTCCAATCTTAGTCATTTGACTAAACTAACACATTCTGAGATAATAAAATTGTTGACACTTATTTGTGAGCAATATGAAACTTAAATGTATTCTAAGTCCTGAAGAAACTCAAAAAATTGAAAGGAAGACATCTAAATGCTATGATCTTGTTCATCATATTGTTACAACTCTTAACCCATTCCCACGCGACCCTGCCTTTTAACAAACCTCAGACTGAAATAGCTTTAGAAGGCATGGAGGACAATGTATGGTTGCACAGTGACACATTACTGACCATGGCTGTATAATTTGAACCGCAGTTTCTGGTAGTGTGAAATGTGGAAAACATTGCAAAGGTTTCAGATGTAGTAATGGTTAACACAGAAATGAAGTTACAGGCAAGCATGAATAATAAATGTTATTGGGATATCAACAACATACCATAACTTTACCTTTGGACTTGGGTTTTAGTCTGAAAATTTGACAAATTAGGTATGTTGTTTCCTGACTCAATGAAAACAAAAAAGGATATTCTCTTTATTTCCAATGATTTAATAGATTAATCTTTAGTTTTGTCTGTCAGAAACGAACATTCTGATTGAGGGGAAAGATTATTCATACCTCCATGAAACAAAATTTTTTATGCTTCCACTCAAAATCGTTCGATACGAAAGTATAAAAATTTGTTGAATATTTTCTTTCTTTGCTCAATGTCATTAAATTATTAGAGATGAAGAGGTTTCATGGAGGTATGAAAGGAAATTACTAATTGCACTTATGTATGAATCTGCTTAGCGTATTTATCTCCATAAAAACAAAAAATAATGTCTTTATCTCTAATAATTTAATGACAAGGTAAATATTTAAAAAAAAAATTGTCAAAATAGTGAATTGCACTTATTTTAAACTCTGATCTATTAAAATACTTTGTATGCAATAGTTCAAAAATACATTCCTACTCAATACTTTTTCACCGAGATATGAAACAGATTTTACAACCAATCAGAATAAGATTTTACAACCAATCAGAATAAGGAATTCCGATAGATGAAACTATGATTAACAGTTATTACCCGTGTGACTGGTAAAAATTCAAAGAAGTTGGAGACGACAATTTCTAGTTGAAAGAAATTTGTATATGAATGGGTCAGTGCAAAACAGTTGTAACTGCTTATAACATAGTAGGCAGTTAGAACTGTTTCATGCTGACCCATCGATATCATCTCTGTGTTTTTTTGGAAGAGTTTACTTTCAATACATTAATCCATTTCCAAAAAATTTCAGACTGGTTCAAATTGACAGATGTTGCATACATTAATTTCAAGCTGATGACATTTGAATTCTCTTTATCTTTTTGGAAAGAAAATATTGTGGATAAAGAAATAATTGCTTATTTTAAGAAATGGAATTAGAATTATGCTTGAAAACAGCCAACCTGAACGTGAAAACAGCATTAAAGAATTGTCAAGTGCTTTGATTAGAAAATTCTATTGATCAGTCATGTTGCTCAGTCATTGAAGAAGAAAGTGAAATGTTGAGCCCAGACATTTTTGTTGGACACATGAATTAGATGTCCAAATAAAAAAAACGGTTATTCAAGCTATTTACAACATTTAACCAATTCCCACAGTGAAGCTTTTTGACGCTCAACAAGAAAAAATAATTTGTAGGTAACATTCTGAAAAATGAAGAAATTGCTTGCTCCAAGCAATTTCTTCATTTTCCACAATGTTTTCTACCAAGCAAGATGAAAAAACTAAAATTTTAAAAAAACAATTTGGACTTGTCCAAAATTTTGTCGTTTGGCCATGGATTAAATGTCCTTATAAACTACAGGTTATTCCAACAGCATTTACAGCATTTAACCCATTCCAACACAATCCCTCCTTTTTACGCCCCTCAAGAAAAAAGCTTTGGAAAACATTGTGGAAAATGAAGAAATTGCTTGTATCAAGCAATTTCTTCATTATCCACAATGTTTTCTAACCAAAAAGGCGAAAAAAAAAATCAAAATTACATCAACTTGAAATTGTCGTCTGCAGCTTCTTTCAATTTGGACCAGTCTAAAATTTTGCTGTGTTGGAATGGGTTAAGGCACCCACCATTGTTTATCCTGTTTGTATTCATTGACCATGTATTTTTTAAAAACAATGCTGTTTGGTATCTCAGTCAAATTGCCTTGTCGGGGGTTAGAAGGCATGGTTAGTGATCTGCAAATTATGCTGGAATCGGGAAGACTACCCGACTTTGGAATCGTTTCTTATACAGGTGCTAATTAACCAGTAATCTTTGGTTCTTGATCATATATTATTCATCATCTATAGATCTAATTATGATTTACCTTTCTTGATTTCATTTGGACAGCTATCTTTTAGAAGAAAGTTTTTTTTTCTTCCCTTTTTCTTAACCGTTTCCAAAAGGTTAAAGTACTGTCTCTAACCTGAGAGGAATTCTGGAGTTGTTGATAATGCATCTGCTTTTGAGAGGGGTCAAGTCATATTGTAAAGTCAAAAAAAGCTATTAGGAAATTTTTGAATTGGGTGTATCCATGCATCACATTTCTTCCTACTCTGTTTTTTTACCCATTCCCACACAGTGACACTTTTTGAAGCCCCTCAACAAAAACAATTGGGAAAACATTGCATAAAATGAAGAAATTGCTTGTAACATATTACACAACGTTTTCAACCTAGAAAAGTGAAAAATTCCAATATTTTCTAAGCTTTAAAGTGTTGTCTGCAACTCCTTTCAATTTGGACTAGTCTTAAATATTGCCATCTGGTATTGGGTCAAACAATACAACAAAGGTCAGAGAAATAAGATATATATTTTTGATGCATTCTAGGCTATGCCACAGAAAAAGGGACCTTCATGTAGTGGCATATATTGTGACTGTAGCACTCTTGTTTATTTGCCAGGTTATTATCAAAAGATGTTTTACTGTGGGAATAAAACAGGAATGTTTATTGAGGTAAAGTGCAGCCCAGTCAATCAAACATCCTATAATTAGGCAAGAATCAATATTATCCATTGTCTTACTTTTAACAGTGCTCCAGATACAAGAAGTTTGTTAATTCTCCTGTTTGATGATGCCAATAATTTTTCCTTTGAATCCTATGTTGTAGGTACTCAAAAGATCTCTTCAATATTATTCCAATTAGTACCAATATTACAGGTATCTTAGGAGGAAATATGAATATATTGCAAGGGTTACTCTCAATTACCTGCCACATTGCCCATGCAATTCATTTTATTGACATTTCTTAGCAGTAATGTTAAGGTGATTAGGAGTATTAAGTCCTGCTTCTTTTGGAGATTTTGTTTCATGAAATATATGTATCATTATACTCATTGTATGGAACATCTTCAAGTCAAACCAGACTGCAACATTTTAGACTTGTATAAACTGAAAAGAATTGCAGATGACAATTTCAAGCTTATGAAATTTGGGAAATTCTTTTCTCTTTTGTGTAGAAAACATTAAGGATAATGAGGAAATTGTTTGTAACAAGCAATTTCTTCATTTTACACAATGTATTCTGAAGCTTTTATTCTTGGGGGAGTCTAAAAGCGTTATTAGTTGGAATTGGTGTACATTGTGTAAATGAATTCATGAAGTGCTTTCGACCAAAAAAGGGAGAAAAAATATAACATATATTGGTGGTATCAATTTTGAATTCTTAAATGAGTCTCTTTTAAATTAACCTGGATTTATAGGACTCTCATGTTATAAGTGGTGGAGGTTGTATGGATTTAATCCAATGTAGTTGAAACTTGAAAACCTTCTTATTTTTATGTTTAAAACATTCGAAATGAAGCGTTTCTTTGGAAGGAGAAAAATAAAAGAAACCAAAGAAGGAAATTCTGATAAATGTTCTGAAAATGATTCTGATGTGGATAAAAAATCGAAGAAAAATAAAACTTTATCAAATGATAGAAAAATTAAGAAAGTCAAATCATCAAAAAGAAAAGAACCAGGGAGTGATGCTAGCACTGATTCAGATGTGGACTCTTGTTTAGAAAGACCTAAAAGTAAAAATGTGTCAGAAAAGATCAACAAAGCTGACAGCAAACAGCAAACAAGAAAAAAGATAGAAGATATGAGGAAGTCAAAGAAAGTATCTAAAAATACCGATAAATTACATGTAACAGATGAAGGTTTTATAGGGAAAACAACAGTAAAACCACAAATTAAGTCAAGTAATGGCAGAAAACAGAAGACTGAAAAGAATGACAAGAAGATTGTAGAAGAAAACACAACCAAGAAGGCAATCAGAAATGAAGACAAAAATAGAGGAAAGGATACTGATAAAAGAAAAGAAACTTATAACTTTAAAAATAATCCAAAGGTGAAAACAAAAGAGGATGTACAGAAAAGAAAGAACAAAACTGAAAAGAAATCATCTAAATCAAACAAAGAAGATAAAGAAATAGAATATATTGAATCAATTGACGAAGGAGAGGAGGATGCGGATCACGAAGAAAGTGATGACACTGAGCAAGAAGAAACAGAAAGTGAAGAGGACAAGGATGAAGAAAGTGATTTGGAGACTGATGTGGAGATTGATCAGGACATATCAGTAAAGAGAGTGTCAAAGAGAAAGATACCTTTGTATGACTTTCTATTTTTTCACACTTAACTTCATTGTACCCTTGTTGTCTATTGCAAACATAAGTTATGACTATTTTTACATTACACATGTGAAGAATCACCTAAAAACCCATTACCAAATCTAGGGGTCAGCGCCAAACAGTTGTAATTGTTTATTAGTTTATAGGCAGTTTCGCCCTGTCCCATCAATTAATGGTAAAGCTTAGACTGATCCAAATTTACAACAATTTCAAGTTAATGGAAATTTTAACTTAAAAATACTTTTGATAATGAAGGAATTATTTTTAACCAGTAAATTCTTCATTTTCCACAATTGTTTTCTAAAGCCTTGTTTTGAAGAGGCATCAAAAAGTGTTGTTGTTGGGGAATAAGTTAGAAAAAAAAAGGATAATATTGTGGATAATGAAGAAATTTCTTGTTTCAAGCAACTTTCTCGTTATCCATAATGTTTTCTACCCCAAAAGACATAGTCAAAAATTTTGTCTTCTGTTTAAAGGGGCAAAATGACATCTTATGAATTCATTTTGTTCAGTGAAAGGTACCTTCTTGCATATAATTATAGAATGTATTTTTAAAACATACTCTAAATCCATTACCATACAACAAAATTTTGGACTGGATGAATTTGAAAGAAGTAGCAGGTGTCAAGTTCAAGTAGATGAAATTTAAAAATCTTGTATTTCTGGATATATATTCATTTTGTAGGAAATGAATTCGCATGAATCAAGCAATTTGTTCACCTTCCACAATGTTTTTCAAAACTTGTCTCTTAAAGGGCATCAATTGCCAGATGAAAAAAAGGGGGAGGGGGGGCGTAAAATAGCTAGATTATGTGGGAATGGGTTAGAACAATAATGATAATGATTAACAATTTGCATTTGTTTATTTCAGAGAAAGTCAAGCCAAATTTTATCAAGATCGTGCAGTTGGTGTGGAGAAACACTATGGCCAATTTTGTCAGTTGTTTGGTTCCATCACACGTAAGATGGCTCGAACAAGGGACAAAGGTAAATTTGAGAGTTAATTAGCGTATAGCAATTAACCCTCAATTTCTTTTTAACCCTTGTCATGCTGAACCAGGAATATTCCGGCTTTGGCAGGAGATGTTGTGCAGTCTGATCTTGGTCTACACCTCCTGCTTGTACCTTTTCTGTCAGAGATCTGTACGAAATTGATTTCTAAAAGAAATATTGATTTTTAATCGACAAGATCTATCAGTGTTTTCAGCCCTTTGATTTTACGGCGATTCTGTAAGGTAATTTATACAGCATGACAAGGATTAATAAGGAAACTAAAAAGTGTATTTGAGACCCATGCATTATGTGAAAAGGAACCATTTCCAAAATGTTCAAAGTATAGACCCTGACTAGACTCTCAGACTGCACCAGCTGGCCAGAGTCAATAGTCTTGAATTTGAAATGGTTATTCTGCTTTACTATATCATCACTGTATGGAAACTCTGTGGGTGAGTTTGCAACTGTATTTCCAAGATGGCAGACAGGTGTATGTGTGTAATATAGCTCTAAACATGGTAATTTATTGACGTTTAAAAATTGAAGATAGAATTCAAATAGAAAATGGCCTCATTTTCTTCATATGGATGGATTAAAGATAACTTAGCACAGTTGTTCTTCTTGACGAGTGCTAGTGTCATGCAAAATGTTTGTTGTGATACCTTTAAGGTCAAGATTACAGCTGAAGATGAAACAACAAAATATACCTTGTCCGCAGCATAACTTCTACATTTATTGATGGATTTGAAAAAAAATGTTGCACACTTGTTCTTCTTGATGAGTGCTAATGTTGTATGATATGTGCACAAAACGTTTGTTGTGATACACCCAAGGTCAAGGTCAAAGTTTAAAAAATCCAATTCTGTGCACCACATTCTCTGTATAAATCAATAGGCTCGACATGTTGACAACCTATTTCTTGTTGAAATACCAATCACAATTTGCTTGTCACAGCAAATTCTTCTTTACCTTAATTGTTTTCCTTTCAATGTTTTGAGATCTCCAGGGCTAAGAATACATGTAAGTTGCAAATACTGTTCAAAACTGGCATACAGAGTTTCCATACAGTGTATATGTTCATTGTTGAAATACCAATCACAGGTTGCTTGTCACAGGAAAATTCTTCATTACCCAAACTGTTTTCCTTTCAATATTTGAGATTCTAAGATTACATGTGAGTTTTATATTGCTCAAGAATCAATATTTATTCCATCGAAGACTTGTTAGAACCAATAAGTCCTGCAGCCTTATTGCAAAAATTAGTCAGTGTCTAACCATGCTAATTTCAAAAACAAATCTTTTATTACGGAAATTCTCAGATTTTTTGTATCAAAAAATTTTTTGTTTACCACACATTGTGCTTTCAGGTGACCTACTTTCAAAGCAGCTCTTAGAGTATGCCAAACAAGAGAAGATTAGTCATTCTACTAGTAAAAACTTGAAAGAGTTTGCTCACAATCTGGCTGCAGTTCAGGATTACAGAGATGCAGAGGTTGGGTTCTTTCTTGAGTTTCTATACCCTTTCCTGTATTTCAAACTTTAGTCGCGTTAAATTTGAAAGAAGTTGAAGATAACAATCAAAATTGAGTGCATTGTGAAAAGTAACCAACTTATTGGGTTGAATATATTGTGGGAAAATCAGAAATTGTTTGTTACAAGCATTTTCTTCTTCTCCCATAAAGGTTTCTCAAATATATAATCACAAGTATGTAAAGACCAGGAATTTAAAAGAAAAGGGTTAACCCTTGTCATGCTGAATTCAGAATATTCCTGCTTGGGCAGGAGGTATAGATAAGATTAGCCTGCACATGATTATGACCAATTGTATCTTTGGGTTTAACCCATTACCAGAGAGAAAATTTTTAGACTGGTCAAAATTGAAAGAAGTTGCAGACAACAATTTTCAGCTGATGAAATTTTTTATTTTATTTACCTTTGGAATAGAAAACATTGTTGATAATGAAGAAATAGCTGGTAACAAGCAATTTCTTCATTTTCAACAATGTTTTCCAAAGTGTTTTTGTTCTAGGGGGGTGTCCAAAAGCGTCACTGTGTGGGAAAGGGTTAAATGATAGATCACTGCTGTCAATCAAAAATCAATAGATCAATCAAACCATTCATCATACCCCCCAAAACTATGTTTGGGGGGTATATAGGAGTCAGCTTGTTGGTCCGTCTGTCTAGCTTTTCATGTCTGCTTAATTCCTCGGCAACCATTGGACGGATTTGATTCAAACTTCACTGATATAATCAGTATCAAGCAGAGATGTGCATATTTCATTTCGGTTAAGGTCTATTGATTTTTGATGGAGTTATGACCCTTTGGTGAAAAATCCTGTCCCCTCAATTTCTCAGCAACCATTGGACGGATTTGATTCAAATTTCACAGAAAGACTCGGTATAAGTCAGACATGTGCATATCCTATTTTGGTTTTGGTCCATGTATTTGTTGTGGCACTGTTGGGGGGTATGAGTCCGCTTTGCGACAATGTCTAGTTTAGGCCCGATGTGAACTTTGACTTCTGGCATTTACTTTAAGCATTTTTGTTGGTGTGGCGACTGAAACATAGTAGTTACAGCTTATTCAAGCTGTAATTTTGACACTGAGGTTGCGAACTAATGATAATCCTTTTATTTTATGTCTCTGATGTCCAGATATTTTACAAAATTAAATCGATAATTGACTTAACGTGGCTGTCAATCAAGGAAACAATTGACCAATTAAATCATCATTCAGCCCTGAAATGAGCTTTGAGCTTCGGAATTGTTTGCCATTTGTCTGAAACATTATTGTGAGTTTGGTAGCTTAAATGTTGTAACTACAGCTTTTTCAAGGTTTAGTTACAACATTTAGGTCACCAACCAACTGTTACATGCTACTGAACATAAATTTTGCAAAATAACACTATTTAAATCAAAGTGGTACTTCCTGCAGGTGTTGATGAGTGGGGCAGATAGATATAGTGGGTGGGGCCAGCGATTCATCAATTGTCTAAGTTATATTGCCAACTTGGAGGTAGGTTGGTGAGTCAGCAATTCTTTCAATTGAGTTAATTAATTCCAATCATTCTATCACAGATTCGACGACTGGAGAGTAAAGTGGTGAAGCCAATGAGTGCCTATGGATCAAAATGTAAAACTATAAAGGTAACATTGCTTCTTTTATTTATGGTAGATCTATTTTGAAATACTTAAGTTGTAGCTAAAGATTTCAGAAGAAGGAAACAACATTAATAACCTTGCCCATTTAATAGACAATATTGTAAGGGTAAAAATGCAGAAGAACAGCAAATGTTCGAAAAAAGTGAGCATCTTCAGAAGACTGATCACAAAGCTTTATAATGCCTACAAAGAATAATTCTTAAAAAAAAAATGCCCGGATCCATTTGTCCTACTTTGACACTCTGAGGAAATATCTGTCTGAAAACTTTAAGGGAAAAGGAGAAATTACTTGTAAGTAGCAATTTCTCCTTTACTCACAATGTTTTCTACTTTATTTTAGGCTTTTTCAACTTTCTGTGTAGAAAACATTGTTGAAAATTAATGAATTGCCTGGTTCAAGCAATTTCTTCATTTTACACGGTGTTCCCATTGTTTCTCTTGAAAGGTGTCAGAAAGCGTCATTGTGTGGGAATGGGTTAATGAAAAAATAAATCTCAGGATGATTTCCAGTTTAATTTCACAGGAATGATCTTTGGATGACACTTTAGCAGATTCCTTCAATAAATTTGATCACATGAAATAAAACATCATAGGCAGTGCTAATATGCATATAAGGTATATAAAAAATGTGGAAATCTTGCTCTCTGTATCAGTAAAATCAAGTCTTTGAATTGATGAAGGCATTTAACTCATTACCAGTCGACAAATTTAAAACTAGTCCAATTTGAAAGAAGTTGCAGATGACATTTCAAATCGCGCTAGATTGGAAAAGAAGTGTAAAATAGGATAAAATAATTGTGAGACAAGGAGAAATTGCTTGTTTCAAGCAATTTCTCCTCTCCACACAAAGTTTTCCATGATTGTATTTTTTAAGGGCATAAAAATGCGTCATTGTGTGGAAATGGGTTAAGCCCCACTAGTTTATCCTGTTTGATGCTCATTTTTAGCTCGGCTGTTTTAGGAGAAAACCTGAGGTATTGCAATAGCCTTGGTATCGTTGTCGTCGCCGTCCGCATTGTGCAAAAACTTTGATGTTTTGTGATATCTCTGATTCTACTAAAGGTATTCACTTGAAACTTGGCACACTTGTTCACTATCAAAAGAGCAACTTATACTATCAAGGGGGATAACTCTAGATGCATTTTGTCCCCTATCTAGCACCCAATAGTAGAGCGTAGGCACCCATAGGCCATGCTCTTGTTTCAATTTACACCTTTTTTGAAATCCTGCCTGCAAATGCTTTGATATTACAGCTTTGTAAGTAGCAATTTCTTCAATGTCCACATTGTTTTTTTCCCTTAAAGGCAAGATTTTCTCAATTCCACCAACTAAAATTTGTTGTCTTCAACTTCTGTTAATTTGAACAAGTCTAAAATCTTGTTGTATGGTAATGGGTTAAATTAGTATGGTTAAAAATTGCTACATAAATTTGACTAAAGAAAATCTTGTTTTTTTTCTAGCAACTTGTAAAAAGAGAACAGGGAGCCATAAACCGTGAGATAAAGCAGCGAAAGAATCTGGACAAAGTCCGAGATAAGAAGCCAGGAGATGCTCACTCTATTGTATCCTTTTTGTATGGTTATGTCTATCAACTCTTGACATGCTGAACCCGGAATATTCCTGCTTTGGCAGTAAGTTTAGACAAAGATCAGCCTGCACAAATGTGCAGTCTGATCGTAGTCTACACCACCTGCCTGTCCTTTAAAGCCATGATTGTTTATATGATATATTTTCAAAATCAATTTTAGTTCTCCACCTCTTTCAGCCCTTTGATTTTAATGAAATTCTATAAAGGATTTATAATTCAGCATGACAAGGGTTAAAGGGTAGCTAGAAATGTTTTGTAAATATTTGTAATCTGTTGGCCAGAAAATCCTGCCTAACTGATGATACTTTACAGGTTGGAAAATTTCAATGTTTTGAAGATGTCCTAATTGTCTGATTATTGCTACACTCCTCAATAAAAAAGCAATGGAAAATATTGTGGAAAATGAAGAAGTTGCATTGTCAAACTATTTCTTCATCACTCATAATGTCTTCTATACCCTAAAAAGCGTTTAAAAATTTCATCAACATAGAAATTGATGTTAACTACTTCCTTATATTTGGACAAAAAAAGAAAAAAAAATGTAGGCAGGTTTTACTAAAAAGCGGATCATGTCTTGATTGACGGGTGCAGATACCGTCTCTTTTGAATATATTGTACAGCTTCAACACTTGCTTGAGGTTTAATCTTTTCCTGTTGATCAAAATTTTAGAATTGTTGCAATTCAAAGAAATTGCTGACAACAACTTAAAGTGACTGCAATTTGAAAAATAGTCAACCTATGGGTAGAAAATATTGTAGGAAAAGAAGAAATTGCTTGTAACAAGCAATTTCTTTTTCTACTACAATGCTATTTCAAGTGTAAAATTACAGGGATATAAAAATGCCATTGAACAGGAAAAAGGATTAAGTAATGAAAATTGATTTTCCTTAACTTGTTCTCAGTCTGCAGTAAGTACACTGGTTATTTCATACCTATTTAGAGTTGTCATGATTGAGTGTTTGTATGGTTTGTATATCACTTATAGTCTTAGATTGCACTTGAATTTCTATTTGTAAATTAAACAATTCTTTGCTAATTAGAAATTTTGTTTTTAAGATGTTGGATATTTAAATGAATACTTTATTGCTTTAAAGAGCTGCCGTTATAGCACAGTCGGTAGAGCGTCAGACTCCTAATCTTCAATCATGGGATGTCATGGGTTTGATCCCCAGCGGCGTCACATATTCTTTCCGACATTTGTCTCTCACTAATTGGTGGATAATCACAAACCAATGTGGGGTAGCAACTAGAGGCTAGGAAAGGATGTAGTTGTTGTACTAGTGTGAGAAATACCAGGAATCCATTGCTCCAGTCGCCGCAATATGATTGAAATATTGTTAAAAGCAGCATTAAACCCCATTCAAGTGCTTTAAAGAAATTGATTTTATCTCATGGTATTCTTGATAAAAAGATTTTGAGTCTGCTTGCATTGAGCAAGACTTTTAGAGTATGTCCATCGGTTCGCTTAAACATTTATCAGACGACAAAATTTTAGTCCAAATTGAAATATTTGCAGATGACAATTTAAAACATATGAAATTCCAGATTTTTTTCATTTGGGGTAGAAAACATTGTGGATAATGAAGAAATTGCTTGTAACAAGCAATTTCTTCATTTTCCACAATGTTTTCCAAAGCTTTTTCTCTTTGGGGCATAATTGAGTGGGAATTGGTTAACCATTTATCAGAGGACAAAATTTTAAACTGGTCAAAATTGAAAGAAGTTGCATATGACATTTCAAATTGTGCTAAAATTGAAAAATAAGGACCAAAGGGGGTAGAAAACATTGTGGGAAAAGGAGAAATTACTAGTTACAAGTAATTTTTCCTTTTCCTATAATTTTTTCCTTTATAGTATTTCTTTAGGACACCAGAATGAGTCAATGTGTAGTAATGGGATATGGTAGTTTTGAAACTTTATCTGTTCCACTTGCAGTGGTCAAGACGTTGTTGTATGTGTGTGTGTCCGTCCATCTCTCTAGTATTATGTTTATGGTAACTTTAATGCACATCTTTTAACTCATGCCATTGCCATAGCGCAGTTTCTAGAGCATAAGACTCTCAATCATGAGGTCCAGGGTTCGATCCCTGGTCACGGCAAACGTCCTGTCCAACATTTTTCTCCAACCAATGGATGGGTAATCGTAAACCTAAGAGGGATGAGCAACTGGAGGCTCGGAAAGGATGTAGTGGTAGTGGTAGTACTGATATATGAAATACCAAGAATCCGATGTTGGGTGCTCCAGCCACTGTGATGTGACTGCAATGCTGTTAAAAGAGGCGTTAAAACCATCCAATCAATATTTCAATCCATTCCCAATCCTGCTTTTTTACGCCCTTAAAAAAGTTTGGGAAACATGGAAAATGATGAAATTGCTTGTTGTCTGTGATTTAGTTATTTAGGTTCATCTCTCCTATACATAGTGCAATTGTATATATAGGGAATATTACAACAGTGTCTTTTTATTTGTTGTTATCCAGTTCGAGAATCATGTGTAGGTATTTTGTATTGGATGAGACTGTTGTAATATTCCTTTATTATATACCTTTTAGGACATAACATAAAGAAAATTCTCTTAGATTATTGAGAAATAATCAAATTTCCGAAAAAAACGGAACGTCAATACACAAAAAAATAGTCTGTGTTTAACGGTACTCGACAATTACATTTTTTTGGTACACGCCCAATACGGATTTTTTTCTGTCGAGTTGTATTAGATAGCCAGATTTTAATCCATATCTTTTATAGATATATGATAAATGAATGTATTGACATTTAGCATTGAGTGTGCGCAAGTAACACAATGATATTACCTTTCATGTACTTTACCCATTTTATCACCTATTAACAGCAGACACTACAGGTAGGAATCATTCTCTAATAACCAACACCATTTATGTGTATATATAGCACTTGTTGTGAATGTCTTACACTTATGGTCAATGATGCATATTTAACCAATTCCTATTTAATCACTCTTTTTTATGCCCTTCAAGAAACAATTTTGGAAAACATTGTGGACAATGAAGGAATTGTTTGTAACAAGAAATTTCAATGTCCACACTGTTCTTTACCCGTAACCCATTCCCACACAAAAATGCTTTTGACCCTCCCTTCTTCCCGCCCCCAAGAAAAAGAGCTTTGGAAAAGATTGTGGAAAATGAAGAAATTGCTTGTAACAAGCAATTTTTTCATTACCCACAATATTTTCTACCCAAAATAACAACAAATCCAAAGTTTCATCAACTAAAATTTGTCACCTGCAGCATTTTTGAATTTGGACTGGTCCAAAATTTTGTCGTGAGGTAATGGGTTTAGGCAAAGATTTTTAAAACTCCACCAACTTGAAATTGTTGTTTAATCTTTCAGTTTGGACCCATGTAAAATTTTGTTGTGAGAGAAAGGGTTAAAGAGATGAAAACAAGGCATTGTAGAGTTTTTCACTTTAGAAGGATGAATTAGATAAAAGTAATGAAACTGAACAGGAATGTGATGTCTTATTTATACTGTTATCTTTCCTGTTAACCCATTTCCGCACAATTCTGCTTTTTTTAGCCCCCCAAGAAAAAAGGTTTCAAAAACATTGTGGACATTGACGAAGTTGCTTGTAACAATCAATTTCCTCAATGTCCACAACGGTTTCTACCCTAATTGCCAAAGTTTTTTTTTTTTAATTTCACTGACTTGGAATTGTTGCCTGCAACATCTTTTAATTTGGACTAGTGTAAAGTTTTGCAGTGTGGTAATGGGTCAAAACACAAAGATAATGAGATGCAGGAAATGCTTTCAAAGCAAATTCATACAGAAGTTTGGTTAGGTTTTTCATTTCATACTTGCTTGTAAAACAAAACCAAAAACTTCATTACTTATAATTTATTATCTTAAAAATTAGAAAAGCAACAAAAAATAGTTTTTGACAGTTTTTGTCTAGCCTGCTTTCGGTGAGCAAGACATAGTTGTCACTATGACAAGTCGGTGTATGTCCGGTAGTGCGTTAGTATGTTAGTTTGAATTTGTCCAGACAATTACTCCTACTTTTATGAATGGATTTCAAAATAACTTGGCACAATTGTTCTCCGCCATGAGTAGATGTGCCATTTGAAAGAATGTTTTGGATAGTTCTAATGTCAAGGTCACAGCTCAAGGTCAAACACTAAAATTTATGGATGGATTTAAAAATGACTTGGCACAATTATTTTCCATCATGAGTTGATGAGCCTTTTGAAAGAATTTTTGGGATAATTCTAATGTCAAGGTCACAGCTCAAGGTCAAACTAAAATTGTGATTGTCAAGAGCATTTCTCCTACAATTATGGATGTATTTCAAAATAAATTGGCACAATTACTCTCCATCATCAGTTGATGTCCATTTGAAAGAATTTTTTGGATAGCTTAAAGTTCAAGGTCAAAGCTCAAGGTCAAACACTAAAATTGATAGTGAAGGTCAAGTTGATGGTCAAAACTTTGCGGGCATGACAGCAGTTGTCCTGGGACAACCATCTAGTTTGTGAAATATCTTTGCGCACAAGCATACAAAATAGTTTAGATTCATTACAAATCAAATGTAATGATTTCACAGAATCAATAAGATATTGTTCATTTCTTTATACCGGAAGGATCTTGTTATGTTATCTCTTTTTAGTACTGCATCCAAGGATCATTTTATTGGACACAGTCATCATGCAGTTTTTGTGAATTTATATATCACGTAACTCACCCATTCCCTTACACTTTTCCTAACCAAATCTAGTTTCCATGTTGAACTTGGTTGGATTTCAAATCAGAAATTAATGTGTTGTTTTCATCTCCATCATTAGAGCTGGGACAGGTAGAACTTTTGTACCTAGGTTCATGATGTCACCTTATTGTGCATTCTGAAGGACCTGGTGTTATTGTTTTCATCTTTATTGACTGATTGCCACTTTGATCAGTCAGATCACATATTCATACAGGAAGTATAATTTTGCCTTATGACATCAAAAATTTAAATTTTTTTTGTTTGCTGGTGATTTAACCCTTTCCTGTTTTTGGAAATTTTAGACTAGTCCAAATTAAAAGAGTTTGCAGACGACAATGGAAACTGGATGCCATTTGAAATGAAACCATCCTATGTAGTAGAAAATATTGTGGAAAAAGGAGAAATTGCTTGTTACAAGCAATTTCTTCTTTTTCCACAATGTTTTCTCGAGTATAAAATCAAAGTAACGTAAAATCCCGTATTTGAATGGGAAAGGGTTAAACTCCATAACTTTTAGCCATAGTTATGTCATTTAAGTTGCCTACCAATGATTTGCCTTTTGTTAGCTCACCAGAGCACAAAGTGCGAGGTGAGCTATTTTGATTGGTCGTTGTCAGTCGACCGTCTGTCTGTCTGTCCATCCACAATTTCTTTAAAAATCTTCTCCTCCTAAACCAATAGGCCAATCAAGCTGAAACTTTGCAGGGATGTTACTTTGGTGAAGTTCTAAGTTCTTAAAAGAATTTAATTTCGTAAATACTCTGGTTGCGGCGGCATTTGAAAATGGGAATCTTTAGTAAATTTTTAAAAATCTTCTCCTCCTGAACTGGTAGGCCAATCAAGCTGAAACTTTGCAGGGATGTTTCTTGGGTAAAGCTCTTCAAAACTTGTTAAAAGAATTTCATTCCATGAAAGACTTGTAACCACTGCATATGAAAATGGGAAATTTTAGTAAATCTTTGTTGTTGTTTTTTTCATAGACTACAAGGCCAAAGGCATTTATACTTTATATAGAGCTTAAGGATATGGTTCTCTACCAAATATCTAATCTCTGGGTCAAAAATGGCCCTGCCCCAGAGGTCCAAAGTTTCAAAAGACTTCTCCTCTTAAACTATAAGGTCTAGGATATTCATATTTGGTATGTAGCATAGATAGATGGTTTTGTACTATATCACTTAGTTGTCCTCCGAGGGTCAAAAATAGCCCTGCACTAGAGGTCCAAAATTGGGGAAAATGCAAAATTTGAGTATGTTAAAAAAAAAAAATCTTCATTATAAGGCGGAGGGCATTTATATTTTGGGTGTAGCATAGCCTGGCTGTTATTTATCAATTTTGATTAAATTATGCCTGTGGGTTAAAAAACACCCCTTCCCTGGGTGTCCAAAGTTCTAAAAAATGTGCTCAATTAGACCATGTTCAACAGTCTTTTCCTCCAAATCTACAAAGTCTAAGGCATTCATATTTGGTATATAGCATAATTAGATTGTTCTCTACCTTGTTAGCCAAAATCTTGGCCCTGGGACAAAACATGGCACTGCCCCAGAGGTCCAAAATTTTGGAAAACATCTAAATAGAGCAACTGCGAAAGTCTTCTCCTTCTGGAATATAAGGTGAAGGGCATTCATATTTTGGTATGTAGCATGACTAAATAATTTTGTACTATGTTACAGGAAATTATGCTCTAAGGATAAAAACATCCCTGCTCCTGGGGTCGAAAATTGTGTTAATTGCATTGAAAGAAACCTTCTTCTTAAATATAGGTCCTAGAGCATTTACATTAAAAACATAGGATAACATTATTGTTATCTACCATGTTTATATCCTATGGACAAACATGACCCTTCCCAAGGCATCCAAAAATATGAAAAACGCTCAATAAGAGCATGTTCAAATTACACCCATTCAAGTTGCAGACAGTAATTAGAGTTTGATTGAAATCTAAATACAAAGAATTTCAGGTAGAGAACACTGTGAGAAATGGAGAAATTGCTTGTCACTCCCTGTCTCACAATGCTTTTTTAAACCTATTTTCTATTTTCCCTGAGGCTGACAAATTCTGGGATAGTTTGGTAATGGATTAAACTATAAAGGCATTCATTTTTATTGTAAATCATTACTTGATTTTTTTGTACAAAGCCTAAAATCTTATATTTGTTTTATTCCTTTTGCTCAAGTTGTGTCTTTTTTATACAAAAAAGTACTGTAATTTGCAGATGCCTAAGGTGAGCGATTTAGGACCATCATGGTCCTCTTGTTTTATATCCTTGACCATGGATTATGCAAACAAATAAAGTTTGGTACCTCACTCAGGTCTTACTACCTGCGGTAAAAAGGATTGACTAGCAGTCTGTCAATTACACACAAATAGCTCGATAGCTTAGGGCAAAACCTTCATGAAGGTCCATACTTTATAGAGACACTTAGGATGTTTTTGCACTAAGCCGTTTAGCTGTCAATCTATTAACAAGCAGTATCTTCATTGTCACCAATGTTTCCCGAAACTTTTGTCTTGGGGCTGTCAAAAAGCGTCATTTTGTGGGAATGGGGTAAACTTTGCAAGAATGTTAAGCAAATAAATGCTTAATAATCAGGGGAAGCTAGGTTAATGATTTAGGACAAGGTAATTACTTATCTACTTATCCTTGCAAGTACATATATATCCATGATACTAGTAAGAAAAATGTTCCCAAAAACTGTCAAAGAAACCAACATATTTTTATTCCCCAATGGTGATGAGCATGTAAATTAGCTCTGTCTGCATGGGTGTGTGTGTGTGTCCTATTCTTGTCTATAGCACACCTTCTACAATATTAAACCCTTTCCTGTTTTGCAAAATTTAGACCTGTCAAAGTTCAGAGGTTTTGCAGACGAAAATTGAAAGTGAATTTAATTTGAAAAGTAACCATTCGGTAAGAGATAAAATATTGTGGAAAAAATAAGAAAATTTATTTGGATATAAACCCGAGGGATTGAACAGGAAAGGGTTAATTGATTTCAAAATAATATTGCAACATGTCATGCAAATTTATTTTTTGTTTTTTGACACTCCCCAGTTCAAGGTCACAACTTAACCCATTCCAACACAGCAAAATTTTAGACTGGTCCAAATTTAAAGAAGCTGCAGACGACAATTTCAAGTTGATGGAATGTTGAATTTTTTCGTCTTTTTGGATAGAAAACATTGTGGATAATGAAGAAATTGCTTGATTCAAGCAATTTCTTCATTTTCCACAATGTTTTCCAAAGCGTTTTCGTTGAGGGGCGTAAAAAGGAGGGATTGAGTGGGAATGGGTTAAGTCAATTATGTTGGGGCATCCTTGTCTGTGATAAATTTCTAGTTTTTTTTGTTTTTTTTAATGTCTGGCCAAGAATTGATCAATTCACCTATCCTTTTGTAATACAAAAAGTAGCAATATATTTGAACTGTTGATAACTATTTGTGACCCGTCAGGGTTAGACTGTATAGACTGCACAGGCTGAGCAGGTTCAAAATCTTGGGCTTTGGCTCTTTGACGATATTCTTATCTAGAATGACCATTCTATTGTTTTGTATGATTTACCTATTCCCACACAACAAAAGTTAAGACTAGCCAAAATTGTATAAAGATGAAGATTTCAAGTTGGTGAAATCAGAAAAAAAGCCTTTGTTTTTAAGGATAGAAAAAATTTTGAACAATGAAGAAATTGCTTGTAATAAGCATTTTTTTCATTTCCTACTGTTTTCTAAAGCTGTTTGCTGGAGGGACTGAAAAAAAGAGGGATTGTGGGGAATGGGTTAATTTCTAAGTGTGATTGTTGGCTGACCTCTGCTGAATCCAATCTCTTTTTCAAATGGTTTAACCCGTTCCCACTCAATGACGCTTTTAAATGCCCCCAAGAGAAAAAGGTTTGGAAAGGATTGTGGAAAATGAAGAAATTGCTTGTTACAAGCGCTTTCTTCATTTCCTACTAGGTTTTCTAGAGCTGTTTGCTAGGAGGGACTGAAAAAAAAAGAGGGATTGTGGGGAATGGGTTAATTTCTTAGTGTGATTGTTGGCTGACCTCTGCTGAATCCAATCTCTTTTTCAAATGTTTTAAGGATTGGTCCAGTACTTTATGCATGTTGGATCACATTTTTTTAATTCAACAATTGTGTAGGATTATCAAATGGTGAATGTATTGTTTTAGATTTAGATTCTGATATAATCAAGAATGCTGTGTAGTTTTGTAATATGTTACAAAGTATTGATAATGAGAATTATGATTTTATCTTATTTTTTCAAAATGATTATACCTGCCCAAAATATTCAGATTCTCCGCTTAAAACAAGAAAATGTGGATATAATTAATCAAAAATGATATAGAGTTGGTATCTTTGTTTTTCTACCCTAAAGGAGCTGAAGCAGTCTAGATGTAGAAAAAAAAGAAAACTCCATAATTCAACAATTGTAGAAAATGAGACCTTTTGAGAAATTAAGAAACAATGTGACAGCAATGCAAAGTGATATAGAAAATGATTATGGTATTTACGGATTATGTACAATGGCTACTATTACCACAAAATTCCGAGTTTTGATACCATTTTGATGTCTCAAGAGATTTTTGTTTAAAAAAGAATGTGATGAAAGAATTAACAAGCAAATTTTCCTTTTCTCACAATGATTTTTATCCCATGTAATACTTCAATTAAAACAAACATAGAATAGACGTCTGCAACTTTAACCAGTCTGCAATTTTGTCATCTAAATTTCTTAAACCAGATATTTGACAGCCCCTATTGACAAGAGAATGTGAACATAAATTAAAAAAAAAAAATTATCTATTGCTTATGACAAGTAAATTTCTGTTTTCCAAACAATCTTAGTGTTAATGTTTTGTCTTTGAGACAAAAAAAAGCAAGTAATTGTTTAAACCATTCCCATATGATGCCTACTTTTTACACCCCTCAGGAAAAAAGCTTTGGAAAATATAATTGAAAAGGAAAAAATTGTTTGTTTCAAGCAATTTTTTTTTTATCCACAATATTTTCAATCTAAAAGGACAAAAAAAAAATTGAATTCCATCAACCTGGAACTGTCGTCTGCAGGTTCTTTCAATTCGGACCAGCCTAAAATTTTGTTGTGTGGGAATGGGTCAATAAAATGGAAAGGTTACTTTCAAGGCTGTGTAAATTTTAGTGTTAATGGTGCAATAGACTTTGCACTTTTGTTTGTGTCAAGCACGATGTGCATGTATTTAGATACAATATGTAATCATTGTTACTAATAACATGTTATTTTTAAAAGCTTTTTCCATTTGATTTAACCTGGGGCATTTTAAAGCAGGATTGTGTCAGAATAGGTTAACATGCATCTTATTTGCTTTATTTTTTTTTCTTCAAGAATAAGCCATTAAATAGCTGTACTTATTTAAATCCTTCTGAGCAAAGATTGATTGTTTTGGGGTTTTAACAATAATGTTGAACTGCCATACTAACCCTAGCCTGAAAATGTTATCATGAAGCGAATTCAAAACAAATATGAACTGTTAATTATCCTCATTTATGCTACTACTAGTTTTTTTTAAATAAAAAGATGTTTTCATTGGAGGATGATTAATGTGTTGTAACTACAACTTATTCAACTTATATACATTGTAGATAATTGGTCACCCACCAACATTTTTGCTTTGGAAATCGTTGGGTCCTTTGTTTTCACTTTTTGGTAATGTGACTTAATTGGATGTCAAATGTTGATGCAGTAAACCCATTACCAGTCAATCCTGCTTTTTTAAAATTCTAACCCAGAAATACTAAGGTTTTTAGAATTCTACCAGCCTGAAATCGTCATCTGCAACTTCTTTAAATCTATTCCCACACGACAAAATTTTAGAGTAGTCCAAATTGAAAGAAATTGCAGTCAATAATTTTTAGTTGATGAAGTTTAAAAAAAACACAACAAAAACAATTATGGATACTTGAGGGTTGTAAAAAGGTTGGGACCGTGTGAGAAAGGCTTAAGTTGGACTAGTTCAAAATTTTGCTGTCTGGTAATAGGTTAAGTCTGATACAAGGACAGAAAGATATATTATTTATCCCATTCCCACTCAGTGATGCTTTTAGAGGCCCCGAAGAAAAATAGCTATGAAAAACACTGTGGAAAATGAAGAAATCGCTTTTCACAAGCAATTTCTTCATTTACCACTTTGTTTTCTTCCAAGAAAGTTGAAAAAATAATGAAAAAATAAACTTTAAATTGTCGTCTGCAACTTCTTTCAATTTTGGCCAGTCTAAAATTTTGCCGTCTGGTAACGGGTTATGTCATCTGTAGAACTTTTCATTTACAGGCTGAAACTGAGGTTAAAAAGGCAGCGGAGTCAGCTCAAATTGGAATTCAGGGACTACAGAATCAAATGTGTACTTTTGAAAAGGAGAAATTAACAGATCTAAAGGTAGTTTTTTAACCCTTGTCATGCTGTATAAATTACCTTACTGAATTGCTGTCTGAAATCAAAGGGCTGAAAGCACTGATAGAACTTGTTGTTCAAAATTCAATATTGTTTTAGATATCAACTTCATAAGCAACTCTGGCAGGAAAAGTACAAGCAGGAGGTATAGACTAAGATCAGCCTGCACATAAGTGCAGTCTGATCTTAGTCTACATCTCCTGCAAAAACAGGAATATTCCGGGTTCAGCATGACAAGGGTTAATATAACATAACTTCATATTTCTGGGAGAATTTGTACTTCTCATAATAATCAGTTACAATAAAATGAACTAGAAATAAGATGAAATCAATTTCTCATGTCCTGAAAAGACCAATGTACTTTATCCGTTCTCAAACAATCTAGCTTTTTCAAAGACCGGAAAAAGGAAAAAAAAATGAAAATGTTGTGGAAAATAAAGAATTGGCTTGGGACAAGCTATTAATTTTTTCTCTACAACTTCTTTGAGTTTGGATCTGTCTAAAATTTTGTTGTCTTGTAATGTGTTAAGGGAAACAATACTCAAATTTGCTTAACATTAGAGTTTCTTAACATCTTTACAGAGAGTGTTAAATTTAGTCTAATGCAAATGTTTTGAAAATCTTTCTTATACACTCTAGCGCAACTTAAAAAGAAAAGTACAAAACCATAACTCTATACATAGTAAAAAGCTAATAATTTTTAGCGGTTTAGTAGGACAAAACCGGTATTATAAATCGATCAACCGGAAACAAGTTTTCACGTATTTCCGCTCATTTCCATGCATGCTCATAAACTTGAAGTGAAAATCATTGTGATCGCCTCCATCTTGTTTCATCGCTGATGAAGAAAATTACTTACTTGCTGAATGCCAGCAGTCTCCTTTTAGTCATAAATACCAAGGAAAATGGTTTAAAACTTCAATTTAATATATCCATAGTAAATTGTCTAATGAATTGTCTAAATGAGAGAAATAATTTCCTTTCAAGATAGAATCTAGGTCAGTGTAATTAACCAATACATGTAAAAAAACCCCCTCCTAATCCTGTCTGTTAGTGTTTTGACCTGGCAGGGCTAAGCAAATTTACACCCCGTATACACAATAGATGTTACAAAGTAATAACCCTGTTATAGTTGCGATTCAAGCCCCTATTTAACCTCACCGAAATAAAACACCTTTTACCTCGAATTCGACTATATCTTTGAAACGGACATGTAGTACTTCAATTGCTATAATAATATGCTCAACGCAAATGAATTGAATGTTAGCTTTGATTTCTTTACCTTTTATCATTTCAACTTTTACCACACAACCACAAATTTTCATGCACTGATGAAATATTATTAAAAAAAACATTGTGATTAAATCAAAATAGCAATTTCGGTAAACAGTAAAGGGTCATGATTGATTGAATTGGGTTTAACGCAACTTTTGATAGTATTTCAGTTATATCGGGGCCTCTTGAGCTTCTAACCATGGTTTCATGGTAGTTCTCACACCAGTATTACCACTAAATCCTTATTGAGCTTTCTGCTGCTCCTCCCACATAGGTGTACGATTAACTTACTCATCTTGATCATATGAATACTGGCATTATTGAGCGCGGTTACTGATAAGCCAGCAAAACCGCTCTCAAGACTTTTAGTCCTTTGATTTAACCTATTAGTGATTTTTCCCATGATTTCACAAGTGGGCAGAGTAAAGACTTTAAATTGTCGTCTGCAACTCCTTTCAAATTTTATTTGCCATATGGTAGTGGGTTAAAGGGTTAGCACTCACCCTTCTATTTATTCATAGTTTGAAATAAAAAAACTTGCTAATTTTTGTGAAATTTTGATCAGAAGATCTACATTATAACATTTAACACAATGTTTTTTTACATTAACGCTGACTTGTTTCAGAACGTTCTGGCTGACTTTGTGAGTATTGAGCTGGTATTCCATGCAAAAGCTATAGAATTTTATTCCAAGTGTTTTGACAACCTTGCCATGATTGATGAAGAGATGGATTTAGAGGTATTTACTTAAGAGAACACTCCAAAATAATTCTGCTTTTTTATGCTCCTAAAGAAAATGGTTTGGAAAAAATTGTGGACATTGAAGAGATTGCTTGATCCAAGGTGTTTCTGCCCAATAAAAAAAAAAGATTTTAAAAATTTCACCAATGTGAAATTGTCATCTGTAATTTCAGTCAATTTTGACTAATCTAAAATGGCTTTACCAATTTCAACACAATTCTACTTTTTGTGCGCCTAAAAATGGCTTTTGGAAACTTTGTGGACAATGAAGAAATTGCTTTTAAAAAGTAATTTCTACATTATCCTCAATGTTTTCTGACCCCAAAGACAAAAGAGTTCCAGAATTCAATCAACTAAAAATTGTCATCTGCAATAACTTTGAACTTGGACCAGCTTAGAATTTTATTATGTGGGAACAGGTTAAAGCATTTTGCAAGTAAATACTTTTCAATCAGATTGTTTGGATTGTAGCTAACCTTCATCTTTTCTCAGAGCGTAGTTTAAAAATCTTTGCTTGTTTAATTCCTTTTAATTTTGAACTAATGGAAAAGAATTTTTATAATTCTCCTACAGGAATTCAAGAGAAAGATATCTTTAGAACAAGGTGCCATGCAGTTTGGACCACAAGCTCCTGTCCCACAGGGTACAATCACATCTGTTGCTTCTGAGCAGATGATGTCAACATTAGAAAGTACGGGCTCAGAGTACACGTCGACAGGTGCTTCGTACACATACACCTACGGTGATTCAACAATGTCAACTTCTGGAGAGAAACGAGTACGCATTCAAACTGTAGGTGTAAGTGGTGTCATATTGTAGCTAGATGTGTTGTGCTTGGCCTGTATTCTTCAACCAATAACTTTTCATTTCTGATTAATTATTTGGACCCACCAGTGAAGCATTAAGGGACCATCTGGGAACTCCACTAAACAAATATTGCTCTCAACTCATTCCAGGTGACAAAATTTTAGACTGGTCCAAATTGAAAGAAGGTGCAGAAAACAATTTTGATTTTGTAAAATTTAGAAATTCTTTGTCTTTCATGATAGAAAGCATTGCATATAATACAGAAATTGCTTGTAACCAGCAATTTCTTCCATTTTATAATGTTTTCCCACACTTTTTTCATCAAGAGCAAATAAAAAAGGAATTGTGTGGGATTTGATTATAACAAGCATTGATCTTATATTTATTCCAGTTGCATTTAGTTTTTCTTAAAAGAAGCGAATTCTTTATACATATCTTTTGTGTTGGAAATAGGACCTCATCAAACTACAGTCAGGTGCAAAAAGTATTGGTGAAATGACGGCCATCTTAGATTTTATTTAGTTTCAATTACAGGGATTTAACTGATAAAAAAAATGGCAAATTATTAATCAAAACAAACGTAATGGTAACAGTCTTACCTTAATACTTCGTCAAGTGTCCTTTAAGTCGAATCACTGACATTATTCTTCTGGGAACTGATAAATATAGGCTCTGAATGTATGCAGTGGGAATATCCATCCAGATTCTCTGAATTTCTCTAAACAAATCACTGTCACTGTTTATAACATGGTGTCTGTAAGCAAGTTTTCTTTTAATATACAGCCAGATATCTTCAATAATATTCAGATCCGGTGACTGAGCAGACCAAGAAATAGATTTTAAATTGTTAGTGGCTCTGTATCCCTGTAATAGCCTAGATCTATGCACTTGGGCATTGTCATCCTGAAAACAGTACTGATCATCTGGAAAATGTCTAACTATAACTGGCCAAATATTTTCTTCAAGTATTTCTTTATATTTTTCCGAGTTGATATTGCCTGTCACTTTTGCTAGAGTCCCCACACCATTCCAACAAATGCAAACCCAGATCATTACCTGGAACTTGCGACTGACCTTTGAGGGCACCAAGTCCGGTCTGTATCCTTTACCACGCTTTCGCCAAATGTATATCCTGTTATTGTTTCCTATTATTATTTGACTTTCATCCGAGAAAATTACTTTATCCCAATTACCATTTACAAGCCATCTACGCTTTTCCAAACACTACGACAGCCACTTTTTCTATTGACCCCCCGAATCACTACATGCTTTCTGGACACTCTTCTGTTTAATCCATGTTTGTTTAAATGATATTGTACAGTTCGTTTAGATACTCTTCTGTCCCTGACTTCATTGAATTTTGAGGTTATATCACTCAAAGAATCTCTAAGGTTGACTTTTACTAGCCTCTCAAGCTTGCGGTAATCTCTATCTGTGACAACTTTTGGCCTGTCACTTCTTGCCTTGTTTTCTACAGACCCACTTTGCAAAAATCTTTTAACAATATTGGAAACTGTCATATAAGGCAATTGTAACAGTTTACTAATTTCACAAAGTCTGCGGCCATTCTGGTGCAGATCCACAGCCAGCTTTCTTACCTCAGGTGAAATTTCAGGACCTTTTCTACCCATGTCAGTGTTTACAAACTAAATTCTTGCAGACGCTAAATTCTTGGGATTTTGATGATGTCATTTCCTGTCTGTCAGTGTTTCTTTTCAATGATAATACCATTTATAATCAAAGGGAGACTATACAATTTACAACCAGTTAATCAGGCAATCCAAGATGGCTGCCCCTTTCACCAATACTTTTTGCATCAGCCTGTATATACCCTTGTCATGCTGAAGAAAAATCCCTTTTCAGAAATGCAGTAAAATCAAAGGTCTGAAAGCAGTGGAAGCACTGGTTGTGGGTCAATATTTCTGTCAAAAAATATTTGATAAACAATTCTGGCTTGAATAGGATAAAAAGACAGTAAAGCCTAAGATCAGACTGCACATAATGGGCAGTCTTGTCTTTGTCTACACCTCCTGCCAGAACAGGAATGCTCTTGGTTCAGCATGACAAGGATATTGCAACAGTTTTTAGAAGAAAATGTGCTATTATAGTAACATGTAAAACATGACATTAAATTAAGAATATGCAAGCTTCTCTTTCTACATTGTTCTCTACACAATGATATTCTGATCCCTCATAGGTAAAAGGGCCATCTGGGAATTTAACAATGCAAGTATTTGAAAAAGAAATCAGATCAAGCCCACATTACAGAGTGAATTAGTGTATCAGAAATGAATATCAATTCAGGTACATGTATCAGTCTATGTTCAGAAAATTGTAAATTAATCAGAAAATAATGTAAAAAAGCTTCTACTCTTAACAGAATGTTCAATCTGTGTGTGTCTCACAAGAATTGATACTTTTTGCACATCCCTTAGTGTGATGGGTCGCAATTACATTTATTTTAAATTCTAAATTTTCATTTTTGTCTGCAAATGGTTTGAATGTGGAATAATTGCAAATATTAAAAAATCTAGGGGAGCTTCAAATTTTATTTGAAATGAGGTATAAATTGGTTTGTGAATAATGGCCTCAGTATTGTTGTCGGTTAAACCATTACTACACAATGCTTTTTGAAGCCCCCGAAGAAAGAAATTAATCGTTGCAAGTAATTTCTTCATCATCCACAGTGTTTTCTTTCCCAAATGTAAAAAAATTCCAAAATTTCATTAACTAAAATTTGTTGCCTGCAACTACTTTCAATTTGGACTAGTCTAATTTTTTTTGTCTGGTAATAGATTAATACAGTGCTTACTATCTTTTGTAATCATTTAGATGCTTTTACTCATGCCAATAGTCTTACAATAACAAGCTTAACCAATTACACTGTAAACCTGTTATACCCATTCCAACATAATGACACTTTTGGACGCCCCCGAAGAAAAACTATTGAGAAAAGTTGTGTACTTGTGACAAGCTATTTCTTCATTTTACACAATGTTTTCTATTCAGAAAGTTGAACAAATCTAAGATTTCAAAACCTTGAAAGTGTCGTCTGCAACTCCTTTCAATTTGGACCAGTCTTAAATTTTGCCGTCTCGTAATGGGTTAAGATGGGGTTTAAGAAATGAAATAGCAGAAGAAGTGGGGTTATTTTGCTGTAATGCACAACTTCCATGCTTGATAACCCATTTGTGTTCAATCCATGGTTTTTACGTCCCTGTGTTCTGATACTTATGAAAACATTATGGAAGATGAAGAGATTGCTTGGAACAAGCAATTTCTTCTTTTACCACAATATTTTCTACCCTACTGAAAGATTATATTTTGAATAAAATAGATTTTAGATTGTCGTCTGCAAAACTTTGAATCTGGGTCTAAAGTCTAAAATATCACAATACAGTAAAGGGTTAAGGGCTAAATGTTTGATTCTTGCTGTAACACTTGTCATCACAAGAAGGCTTTGTAAAACATTATGGAAAAATAAAGAAATTGATTGTTATAGGCAATTTCTTCATTATCCACAATGTTTTCTACCACAAAAAAATAAAGATTTTTAAATTCCATCTACTCAAAATTGTCATCTGCAACTTCTTTGAATTTGGACTGTTCTAACATTTTGTTGTCTGGTAATGGGTTAAATCATACACTGAAAATGTTAACCCATTCCTACACAATGACACTCTTAAGCATGGAAGCTTTACAAAACATTGTTGAGAATGAAGAAATTGCTTGTGACAAGCAATTTCTTCATTATCCACAATGTTTTTACCCTAAAAGACAAAGATTTTGAAGATCTTGTCAGCTTAAAAGTGTCGTCTGCAATTTCTTTGAATTTAGACTGGTCTAAATTTTTACCGCGTGAGAATGGGTTAAAGCAATACTCCAGGTTTTTGAACAAGATTCTGTTTTTTGAGGTGCCTATATACGATGTATATATGTATATCAATTTACTATAGAATGTGATAAGCTTTCTTAAATCTTTACACAATATGACAATTTTTTTAGATTCTTCCCAATCAAAAGAAGTTGCAGAAGACAATGACACAGAATTTAAATCTTTGTTGTTCTTTGAAGAAAGCATAATGGGAAATGAAGAATTTACCTCTTGTCACATCTAATTGAACACATAATCACTCTACTTTTCTAGTCATGAGTTTAGCCTGGTCCTACTTAGCTGCTATATCGTAGCCCTCTTTCTGATAATCTGCTGGTGAGGGCTACAACCTCCTCCTTCTTTGCCCTTTGTTGCAAGTCCTAACATTGTAAGTTTTGTGATAAGTGACTCTCTACAGATCAATTCCTTAAATATGTTAATATTATGGGCAAATTCTATCAAAATAAAAAGAATATCAATTGTATCAATCATTTAACCCTTTCCCGTTTTTTTGAAATTTTAGACCAGTCCAAATTGAAAGAGGTTGCAGACGACAATGAAAACTTGATGCCATTTGAAATGAAACCATCCTATGTGGTAGAAAATATTGTGGAAAAAGGAGAAATTGCTTGTTACAAGCAATTTCTTCTTTTTCCACAATGTTTTCTTGAGTAAAAAATCACAGGAACGTAAAATCACGTATTTGAACGGGAAAGGGTTAATACTTGTTTCTTTTCAGTTCATAAAATATTTCTTAAGTTTGGCGGCCATGATATTTGGTTGGTCTTGAGGTCTATTATTACGTCAAGTTGTTTACTATTGCCATGCTGGCTAAAATTTTATCATAAAGATACTGATTATTCAATTAATTTTTCTATCAAATTCAATTAATTCTTGAATTACTTTCATACAACTTTTTTTCTTATTTTCTATCATAACTGTCCTGTTTCCAAAAAAATACTGTGTCTTCCGAATGTGGTGATCTAAATTTTCTTTTGCTATTGTTTTAGCGGGAAGCCTGAGATTTTGTAAGATCTCGCTGTCAAACAGCAAGAATGGCTGACATTTGATTCAAAATAGCCGAAAAACTTTGGAGTCTCTGATGGTGTAGCAAATAGAGACTTAAATGCATAAAATATCTGTCTTTTTTCAGATTTACATTCATATAGATGGATAGGTAAATGGTTAAGGTCCATTTTGATATTAAACTTGTGTTTGTACTATATACACAACTTCCAATAATTGACCTCAAAGTGCCCGGAGTGATTCACTCCAGGCACTGCAACAAAGAGCAAAGTAGGGGGGTGTTGTAGCCCTCATCAGCAGATTATCAGAAAGAGGGCTACGATATCGCAGCTAGGTCCTACTGAATAAAATGACCAGTGTGCAACATAGGCAAGATCAGACTGTTGTGTATGTGCAGGCATATATTTCAATCTTTGCGACTGCCAATACAATAACAGTCTTTGAGAGCAGGGGGAATATAGGAACAAGACTGAAGACATTCCTGGTAATCCTTGAATATTAGGTACACTAAATTAAAGCTTTCATCAGATGAATTTTAGACTGGTCCAAATTCAAATAAATTGCAGATGAAAATTTTCAGATATTCAAATTTCAAACCTCTTTGTCTTCTTAGTAAGAAAACATTATTGACAATTACTTCATTCTTCACAATGTTTTTGGGACTTGGGACATAAAAAAAGGAAGATTGTATGGGAATGGGTTAAAAAGATAGTTTTTATTCACAATTTCAGCAAGGAAGATTGTATGGGAATAGGTTGAAAATGTAGCTTTTTTTATGATTTCAGCAATCAATGTACGCTGACGATGACGACGATGATGATGATGACGATGATGATGATGATGATTATGAAGAAGATGAAGTACAGAACTACTCAAGACCTATACGACGATAAATTTCATAGTGTCAACAAGCCTTCATCATTGACATATATATATATCTATATATTTATAATTCTGATAGATTTGCCTAAGAGCCTACTCATGACTTTTCCTATAATTAACCTTTGTCATACTGAACCTGGAATATCCCTACTCTAGCAGGTGGTATAGACAAAGATCAGCCTGCACATAAGTGCAGTCTGATCTTTGTCTACACCTTTATGTGCAGGCTGAGCTTTGTCTACACCTCCTACTTGTTCCCTTTCATCTGGAGTTGTTTAAATAATCAATTTTCAAAGGGAATATTGACCCTCATTAAGAAATTCCTATGCTGCTAGTCCTTTGATTTTTAAATGCCATTCGGTATAGGATTTGAATTCAGCATGACAAGGGTCAAGAGATTGCCACTGTCTGTCAATAAAATCAATTGACTAAAGGAAGGATTCATAGAGACCTGATATGAAAGTTGACCTCTGTCATTTATGTCAAACTTTTTTTTCTGGCTTGACGACCTAAACAAAGAAACTCTCAACTTATTTAGGCTGTAGATACAACGTGTAAGATACAAACCAACAATTTGCATTTTGTTTTAGGACAAAGACCATATATTTTTAGCTCACCTGAGCACAAAGTGTTCAAGGTTAAATATCATGATCGCCAAAAGTATAGCGTCATGTGTCCTCGTGTGTCTGTCAATAATTTCTTTGGACCAATCTTAAACCTTTGGACCAATCTTAAACCTTTGGGCCAATCTTGAACCTTTGGGCCAATCTTGAACCTTTGGGCCAATCTTGATGAAACTTGGCTAGTTCTTCACAAATTGTGCAAATAATTGAAATCAACATTTAACTCTGGTTGTCATGGTAACTAAAAGGGTGAAAATTATGAAATCTTCAAATACGGGATTTTACGTTCCTGTGATTTTATACTCAAGAAAACATTGTGGAAAAAGAAGAAATTGCTTGTAACAAGCAATTTCTTCTTTTTCCACAATATTTTCTTCCCTATAGAATGATTACTTATCAAATAAAATCAATTTCATATTGTCGTCTGCAAATCCTTTGAATTTGGGCAGGTCTAAAATTTTGCAAAACAGGAAAGGGTTAAACCAGACCTAGAGCTTTTATATTTAATATTCGGCACATCCTAGTCTAATGCAAGTCAGTAACTCTATGGAGTGTATAAAGAAGACTCTAATCAGACTGAGAAGAAGAGCAGACTGTTCTGAATCATTACTTTTGGAGCACACGTGAAATTATTTGAAATTTCAATCGTATGCTCATCTATCACCATCCTGTACTAACATAAAAGGATATTAACCCTTTTTCAAACAGTAATAGATTTTCACTGCCCTTTGATCTAATACTAAGGAAATAATTTTGGGAGAAAACGAGAAATTCTATGTAGCCAGTTATTTCTTTCCCCAAAATGTTTCTTTCCTTTTATATTGTTATGAAACAAATAATATTATCATAAACTAATTGCAGAAATTTGATCCCTCTGTGCTCTTGGCATATATAATTAGGTTCTTGGGGAGAATAAGTAATTCATGGTAATACGCCCCTAGTTCATCCACAAATAGTCCTCCTTGGTACTATCATAATACAATATGACAAAAATTTGTCAAAAAAATGACTGAAATAATTTTATTTGAGACATAAAAAGTTGTCGGTTTTTTTCCAAAATAAAATGTGAAGTGGAAGGAAAATTTACTTTGAATTTCAATTAATGAAAGTACATGTATTTTTGCCAGAGTAATTTCCCCTTTTTACTTTGCCTTTAAACAAGTATGCTGGGATGTAGCTTTGACAATTTAGCCTACTCTTGTTTGATAGTGATAGATATTAGTAAATTTTTATAAACTAGTCTTATGTTTAATGAAATAGATTTTATTTATTTATTTATTAGTTTTTTTCTTACATTTTGTCATTTGTATTTGCCTTAACCCATTACCACACGATGACACTTTTTGATCCTTAAAAATAAATGTTTGTGGAAAAAGGAGATATTGCTTGTAATAAGTATTTTCTTCATTATCCACAATGTTTTCTACCTTAAAAGAAAAATTCAAATTTTATTCATCTAAAATAGATGTTTTCAACTTTTTCAATTTTTATCAGTCTAAAATTTTGTTGTTTGGTAATTGGTTAACCCATTCCCACATAATGACGAGTAAAACAAATGGGAAAACATTGTGTAAAATAAAATTGCCTGTGACTGTGACGCAGAGGCTACCATGACATAGATTAACCTATTCCCAAATGACAATTCATGACTGGTCCAAACTGAAAGAAGCTGCAGACAACAATTTTAAGTTGATGGAATTTTTAAAATCTTTGTCTTTTATATTAGAAAACATTTTGGAAAATGATTATTTTCCACAAAGTTTTACAAGGCTTTCATATGAAGGGGCATTTAAAAGCGTAATTGTGTAGGAATGGGTTAACAGATGTCTAAGTTTTAAGACTGGTCCAATTCAGAAGTTGCAAATGATAATATCAAACTCATGAAATTTACAATTCTTTTGTCTTTCAGGAAAGAAAACATGGTGGGAAAAGAAGATAACAATGTTTTCTGAAGCTTTTTCTTTGGGGGTTATGAAAAGGCAGAATGTGTGGGAATGGGTTTAGGAGATTGTGCTTGGTTTTTCATACTATTTCACATGAGTTTGAAGTGTGCAGTCCAAACATATCGTCCATGCATTGTCTGAAGAAACTTTTAGATAGTAGCTATCCAAAGAGTATAGTAAAGACTCTGCTTAGACTGTATGGATGCTCATGCTGATCCAAGTCTTAACTTGGTGCACATGTGAAATTGTTGGAAATGTCATGCCTATTATTTGATCTTTTAACAAATTGTCCTTTAGATTTGATAATACAAAAAAAATTGTTATTAAGATTGTATTCTATTTATTTGCTTCATAAGCTCAGCTTTTTGGGGAAAACCCTGAGGTATTGCTATAGCCTTGGTGTCTTCGTCGTTGTTTTTGTCGTCTTTGTCGTGCGAAAACTTTGACATTTTTTGATATCTCTGGTTCTACTAGAAGCATTCACTTGAAACTTGGCACACTTGTTCACTATCAAAAGAGCAACCTATACTATCAAGGGGGATAACTCTAGATGCATTTTATCCACTATCCTGCACCCAATAGCCGAGCGTAGGCACCCATAGGCGGTGCTCTTGTTTATATTTTATTTCAGAGAAAGATAGCCGCCATCATTGTGCAGTTGGTAGCACATCAGACTCCCAATTCTCAATTATGGGGTGTCATGGGTTCGATCCCTGGCTGCAGCACATATCCTTTCCAACATTTGTCCCTCACCAGTGGGTGGATAATAGTAAACCTAGGTGGGATAGCAGCTGGAGATTAGGAAAGGATGTAATAGTAGTACGGGTGCGAGATATACCAGGACTTCATTTTTAGATGCTCCAGCCACTATGATATGACTGAAAAATTGTTAATAGCGGCATAAAACAAATTAGAGAAAAATAAGATGCAGTACCCATATATATGTGACTAATTGACTGATCGCAGCTGTCAATCCTAGAACAGATCAGTCAAATCATTAATTCAGACCAAGGCATTGATTCATGAAAGTTTAACCTAACAAGGAAAAATTGGCTATCCAGACATTCCATGGAAAAAGTATTTAAATATGAATTTAAGCAGCATATCAAACTATTTAACCCTTGTCATGCTGAATAAAATCCTTTCAGAATTACATTAAAATCCAGAGAGCTGACAGCATTAGGAGAAATAACTGTTGGTCATAAGTTCTGTTGAAAATTAACAACTTTGGTTTGAGGGAACAAAATGTAGTGCAGACTATTCTGTTGAAAATAAATCTTATGAACAACTTTGATTTGAGGGAAAAAATTGTACTGCAGACTAAATTCAAACTGCCAACATGTGCAGGCTGATCTTTGTCTATACATGTATTTGCTTACAAACCAGGAATATTCCAGGTTCGGCATGACAAGGCTTAGCATAACAGGTATATTTTTTTGGTAAATGGCGCTGGCAAAAAATATAGATAGGTCTCATAGCCCAAAGTTTAAAATCTCTTCAGAATCGAGAGATATGCACCCATACTTCCAACATCACGGTACTACTGAGGTAACAAATAACATTATTTGGTAAGATATGTGGTAAGTGACATATAATAACGGCAAATCATTGGTTGGTCACCTAAACACCATAACTACAGCTTAAATGAGCTTTAGAGATGATGTTAAAACCACCAAACCGACAAGTATGCTTGATATAAATGTTGAAGTTCAAAGTTCACTTCTGGTCTAAATGAATGATACGATAAGATAATTAGCTTTTTATTTGACAATTATAATCTGTAAATTATGGCCATTAGTTTCATGATTTTATTTCTTTGTTTTTGTTAATACGGGTTAACAAAATTGCCATTTAGATTGTAGTGTATGTGTAGTATGCAGTTTAAAGGATGTTTGAGAGGTGAAAATAATTACTGTGATAAATTATACATTATAACCAATTACAAAAAAAAAAACCCCCAAAAGTTTAGACTGGTCGAAATTGTAAGAAAATGCAGACAACATGCTTTACTTACATAAAATCAGTAATATTTGTATCATAAAGGTTTGAAAATATTGTGGGAAAGAAGGAACTGCTTGTAACAAGCGATTCTGTATTTTCCCATAAAGTTTAATAAGTCTCTTTTCCCATAATATGTAAAAAGTCTGTATTTCTTCAGTATGTCAAACCATGGGAAAGACAGAAAGCTAGTAGTAAACCTTTAATGGTTTATGATAAAAGTCTAATAATCTCTTTGGCTTGAACCAGTTTTTTGTTTTGTTGTATTTGTTAGGAATAAAATCATGTTTCAACTAGTTCCAAAGTGTTTATTTAGCTTTTTAGATTTAATTTGTTAGATTATACGTGTAGATGTTGACCCATTCCCTGGCATTCCTGCTTTTTTTGCTACCCTAAAGAAACATATCTTTGGGTAAAAAAATGGGGACATTGAAGAAATTGCTTGTAAAAAGTAACTCTGACATGTAAACACTATTTTCTGCCCTTAAAGGAATATATATTATTTGAATTTTACCAACTTAAAATAATCATCTGCAACATCTTTGAATTTGGATCATTCTAAAATTCTATAATCTGTTAATGGGCTAATTCAGATAGTTTACTACTGAACATTATTCAAATGCTTGAATACTATTTCAACTTCAAATATGCTGATAAGCTTTACTAACCAACATTTATTTTTTCAAATGCATGAACATTATTTCAACTTTGAAATTGCTTTTAAGCTTTACTAATCAAAATTTGATACCTAATTTTTTTATCTTTATTTACTACGTATCCATGAGAGAAAGCTTCTAAATTTTTTAATTGTTCTTTTTATCTTTAAATTAGCTTTGAAGCATTTCTTTAATATTTCTTTATTGTCTGCCTATGTCTAATTTGCCTGTGATATATTAATTATTTTTTATTAACAATAAGACAAAGTTTATTATGTTTATGTATTTAGTACAGTTCTGATGTTGAATACAATGTCAAGATTAAAAGTCATTATAAAAGAAACATAATTCTTAGGATATTACCAAAAAATCCCAAAAATGTGTATGCTTATGGAATATCATTACAAAATGTTGTGATAAAAAGAGAAATTACATGTAATCTCAAATATTGATGGAAAAAGAGAATTTTTAGTATTAAGCAATTTATCTTTTTCTCACAGTACTTTTTATCCTATTTAGCATTTTAATTTTTAGTTTCCTTACACTTTGAATTGTCTCAAGCTATTTCCGCACAGTCACTTTTTTTTACACTCCTCCAGAAACACAATAAGGAAAACATTGTGTATAATGAAGAAATTGCTGTGTGACAAGCAATTTCTTCATTTTCCAGAATATTATCTACCCAGAAAGCTGAAAAAAAATCTATAATTACAAAACTTTAAATTGTCATCTACAAACTCTTTCAATTTGGCCCAGTCTAAAGTTTTGCCATCTGGTAATGGGTTAAAGAAGATATTTGATGTTTGTTCATGTACAAGTACAATGTTGGCTTCTTATACAAACTGTGATAGTGAATAAATCTTATGACAGAAACCATTAGACATTGCTTGTTGACCTGTTAACCCTTGTCATGCTGAATAAAAACTGTTTCAAAAAAAGATACAATTAAATCACTGGCATCTCTTAGAGAAAACTAATATTTCTCCAGACAATTAATTCTGGCAAAATTTTAGACTATTCTTGTAACAAGCAATTTCTTCATTTTCCACCATGTTTTTCAAAGCTATTTTACTTGGGGGCATCTAAAAGCGCAATTGAGTAGGAATGGATTAAGTCACCGATTTGTTTGAATGGGGTTTCACGCTGCCTTAACAATTTCCAGTCATATTGCAGCGGCTGGTGCACCTTACATTAGATTCCTGGTATATCTCGCACCGGTACCACCATTACATCCTTTTCTAGCCTGCCTCTGCTATTCCACATAGGTTTTACAATTAACCACCAACAAATGTCAGAAAAGATAAGTCACCGAAGCAACAAAATGCTTACCATGAATATTGACTAATGTTGGGGTTCAAAGTTCACTTCTGGTCTAAGTTAACAATTTTATTGGTCAATCAATTTTTAGATTTACAACTGCTTTTGAGGAAGAGTAGAGAAATGATTTTCACACAAAATTCATCTGTGACCTCAACCTTTTCAAGTTTAACCCTTTACCAAAAGACAAAATTTTGATACTGATCTGAATTGAGAGAAGTTGCAAATGACACTTTCGAGTTTCTGAAATATAAAAACAAGAGGCCCATAGGGCCTTATCGGTCACCTGAGTCCAAAGAGCACAAAAACAAATAAAAGTCCACCAGATTATGCTACATACTAAATATCATAGCTCTGCCTTTTAGTTTGGGAGAAGATTTTTAAAAGTTTTCCCTAAACAAGCCTATGTTAAACTTGGGACATCTTGGAAAGGGCTAATTCTTACCCTGTGGCCATAATTTATACAATCTTGATGGAGGTCCACCAGGTGATGCTACATACAAAATATTATAGCTCTAGGACCTCCTGTTTGGGAGAAGAAGAGTTTTAAATTTTCACTATATAATCCCTATGTAAAATTTGTGACGTCCGGGAAAGGGCTACTTATGACCCTAGGGCCATAATTCATAAGTATTGATAGAGATCCACCAGATGATGCTACATACCAAATATCAAAGCTCTAGGCCAATCTGTTTGAGAGAAGAAGATTTTTAAAGATTTCACTATATAAGCCTATGTTAAATTTGTGACATCGGGGAATGGGCTTATCTTAATTCTGAGGCAATAACTTCTACAATCTTGATAGAGGTCTACCAGGAGATGCTGTATACCAAATATCAAAGTTCTAGGCCCTCCTGTTTGGGAGAAGAAGATTTCCAAAAATTTCACAATATAAGCCCTTTGTAAAACTTGTGACGTCCAGGAATGGGCTAATTCTATCTCTAGGGTCATGATTTATACAATCTTGATAGAAATTCACCAGATGATGCTACATACCAAATATAAAAGCTCTAGGCCCTCTAGTTTGGGAGAAGAAGATTTTTGAAAAGTTCACTATATAAGCCTATGTTAAACTTGGGATGTCCGGGAACGGGCTACTTTTGACCCTTAGGTAATAATTCATACAATATTGATAGAGGTCCACTAGATGATGCCACATACCAAATATCAGAGCTGTAGGTCTTTTGGTTTGGTAGAAAAAGATTTACAAAGTTGTCACTATGTAAGCTTATGTACCCCCCCCCCCACACACACACACCTTTGCCCCCCCCGGCCATATTTAGACAGATTTTTTTTTCTTGTACAAACTTGATAGTCCTTGCCCTAAAAACTCTAAATACAAAATGTGAATCTAATCTGACAGCCGGTTCGTGGCAGGAGATTTTTGAAGATGTACCCTTTTTGGCCCCTAGGGAAGATAACTCCATGACGTGTACAAATCTTAAGCGCCTTCCCATAAGGATGCTTCCTGCCAAGTTTGGTTGGAATCCATCCAAGGGTTATTAAGAATAAGTCAAAAATGTAAAAAGTTAACGCACGATGCACAACCCACGACAGACAAAACACGATTGCAATGGGTCACCATGACCTTCGGTCAGGGGACCTAAAAGTGTCTGTTGATTATAAGCATCTTTTTCACAATGTTGCCCAAGCTGTTCTTTCTTGAGGGGCAACAAAAATCAGAACTGGGTAGGAATGGGTCAAGACAAAAGGGCACCTTCTTGGGGTTTGGCAACATTTGTGTAAAGTTTCACTAGGTCCACAGGCTCTTGATTTGGAGCATAAAACAACAAGTACATATACAAATAGATCTAATGACAAATTTGAAGGCAGTATAACCACTTCAAATTCCTAGGCCCATAGCAAGAACAAGAAAATAAAACTATTTGTAATATTTTAATCATGTTTTTATTATAAATCATGAAGTATATAGTAAATTAACAAGAAACAATTTATCTCTACAAAAATAATGCTCAGCATTTCCAGTGTTTTTCATTTCTTTAATCAAAAAGTGTTAACCCTTTCCACAAGACTAAATTTTTGATAGGTCCAAATTTAAAAAAAATTCAGATGACAAGCAATTCCTCCTTTTTCACCTTTTTATTTTGAATATCTTTCCAAATGGGATATCAGAAAGGGGGATTGTGCAGTCACAGGTTAATGGACTTATTGAACTTTAAATTTATCCCTGATTATATAGAGAGAATAGAAAAAAAGATAAGTCAAGAGGAAGAGGGGAAAGAGAGTTTGAAATCCTTATGGCACTTTAGCAAGATATCTGAAAATGAATCAATGGGTTGAGTAAAGCTCTTCATAATGACAGGTGAATGTATTTTTAAACAAACAACACATAGTTGTTTAAACAAAGAGTTTTAAAGATTCTTTCCATATGGACTAGTCTAGAATTTTGTTGTCTGATAATGGGTTAACCAATCAACAAGAGGCCCATAGGGCCGTATCGGTCACCTGAGTCCAAAGAGCACAAATACAAATAAAAGTCAAACAGATTTTGCTACATACTAAATATCAAGCTCTAAGCCTTTTTGTTTGGAAGAAGAAGATTTTTAAAAGTTTTCACTAAACAAGCCTATGTTAAACTTGGGACATCTTGGAACGGGCTAATTCTGACCCTGGGGCCATAATTTATATAATCTTGATGGAGGTCCACCAGGTGATGCTACATACAAAATATTAAAGCTCTAGGACCTCCTGTTTGGGAGAAGAAGAGTTTTAAATTTTCACTATATAAGCCCTATGTAAAATTTGTGACGTCTAGTATTGGGCTATTTATGACCCTAGGACCATAATTCATACAATATTGATGGAGGTCCACTAGATGATGCCACATACCAGATATCAGAGCTGTAGGTATTTTTGTTTGTTAGAAAAAGATTTTCAATGTTGTCACTATGTAAGCTTATGTACCCCACCCATCTTTGCCCCCCCCCACCATTGCCATTTTTTCTTGTACAAACAAGATAGTCATTGCCCTAAAGACTCTTAATATCAAATGTGAATCTAATCTGATAGCCGGTTCATGACAAGAAGATTTTTAAAGATGTACCCTTTTTGGCCCCTTATGGAGCCCCAAGGGGAGATAACTCCATGACGTGTTCAAATCTGAAGCGTGTTTCCATAAGGATGCTTCCTGCCAAGTTTGGTTGAAATCCATCCAAGGGTTCCTAAGAAGAAGTTGAAAATGTCAAAAGTTGACGGACAACACACAAAGACGGACAAAACACGATCGCAATAGTCACCATGACCTTCAGTCAGGTGACCTAAAAGCAATGATCATTCATGAATACAAACATGAAATTTTGAATACTGTATTTTCTACCATTCCCACACAATACCCCTTTTTTACACCCCTCGAGAAAAGACCATTGGAAAAGATCGTGGAAAATGAAGAAATTGCTTGTAACACACAAGTTCTCGATTGTTCATCATCTTTTCTATCCCAAAAGACAAAAATTTTAAGAACTTAATTAACTTAACAATATCATCTGAAACTTCTTTGAATTTGAAACAGTCTAAAATTTCCCAAAATTGCAATAGTTTAAAAGCAGTACTCAAAAAAATAATCAACTCCATATGATAGATGAATCACTGTTATCATGAAATTAATTGACCAATCAAATTACTTTCAATCCCAAGCCACACTGCTTATCAAAGACACCTATAGAACACTATTTTTGGTAAAAAATCCCTGTTTTATTCAAGAAGTAGTTACGATGTTTACTCATTACAAGGCAAACAAATTTTAGACCTGTCCAAGTCCAAAGAACTTGCAGAAGATAATTGTAATTCCATAGAGTTCTAAAGATCTAAGAGCAATTTCTTCATTTTTCAATATTGTTTTCAAGATTTTGTTCTTTTTAACAAGCATAACAAAACTGAATTGTTTGATAATGGGACTGGGTCCAAACAGCCCTTTCAGAGTCCTGTTTTACCCATTACCAGACGGCAAAATTTTAGACTGGTCCAAATTGAAACGAGTTGCAGACGTCAATTCAAAATTGTGAAATTTTAGATTTTTTCAACTTTCTAGGTAGAAAATATCAGGTAAAATGAAGAAATTGTTTGTCACAAGCAATTTCTTTGTTTTACGTAATGCCTTCCCAAATGTTTTTTCTTCAGAGGCGTCAAAAAACGTCATTGTATGGGAAAGGTTAATGCTGGCATTGCTAGTGATCCGTCAATAACAATACATGTATTACATCAGTTTGATTCCCAAACCTAGAAACTACAGCTTGATTAAAGATATATCAAGGGTTTTAGAATCAAACCAACAATAAAATGTAAGAGAAAAAATTGCTGCTTGGGGATGAATAGCCTTGGTCAGCCAAGAATTGGACAAACAAAGTACAACCATTCGATAAGTACCTGAGGGTACAGCTTTACTAGCTGAGCTAAAATATTTATTTCACATGTGTATAGCATAATTTACAAAACTAATATGTTTGTGAATCACTAATTCACCCATACTGGCTAAATTCTGAGGATATTTCCTTTGTAACTGACCATGACTTTGCTCGATAGACAGACAGGTAGACAGACAAACAAGAGTAAAATCACCAATGTATAGACGTTATATAAGAATTAAACTATCCTAGCTAAAAATCAAGGCACATTTTCCTTATGCACATTCATAGTCAAATTCAATTAAGAAAAAATCAAATTCAATAATTGAATACATTACAACCATTATTTGTTGACATGGACTCGACATTATATGTATTTTTAAACACTTAGGCCACTGTAATTCCATTGCACCCATCAAAAAATATGAACGGCTTATTTGTGGGTGCAAATTTGAAGCTGAGGATAAAAAAAAGTGCAGAAAAAGCTAATTGAATATTTATGAATTTTAAACTTGATGATGTGAACTCTAAACAACCTTTTAGTGTAATAACTCAGATTTGTCGTTTTTTTGACCTTACATTGTATAAAACATCATGGTAAAAGGAAAAAGAGATGCTTGAGCACCTGTAATGCTCTCCTGACCTGAATTCAATTATACAAACCACATATTTTTTTTAAAATACAGGAGCCAACTCATTTTAAAAGAATTACTTCTTTTGAATTTACTGAAAGGGAGGCAACTTTCTTTTTTAAACAAATGCTCTCAGTCCAGCAGTGTCAATTACTTCCCTTGTTTCACAATATTATCTCATACTTAAGTTTACAGATGGACATAGATATGTGACTGTCACGCCACAACAAAAATAGCCCGTGGCTTTCAGACAGGAGCATAAATACTGCTTAGAAGATGTAATGTAATACATGCACTTTGAAAAGTTTGCCGGCCTGCATAATCCACGAAAATTTGTAAATTCAACATTGCCATACAAAAATTGTTAGTTTCTGGGTGAACTTTTAAACCATTACCACATGATAGTATTTCAGACTGGTCCATATCAGAAGTGTGAAATGATGATTTCCAATTCATGAAATTTAAAAATATCTGTCTGTCTGGGAAGAAAACATTGTTATATTGTATCATTATTACATAAATTCTTCATTTTCCTCTATGTTTTCAAAAGACTTATTTGTTTTTGTTGTTGTTGTTTTTTGATGGGTGTGAAAAAGAAGGGACTGTGTGATGATGGTTAATTACAGAAAACAGATAGTCAAACAGTCAGAAGTAAAACAACAAGTCAAAATCTTAAGAAAGCATAAAAATAGCATCAATCGATGTAAAATTGCTACATGTTCTTAATATATATTGTACAAGTGGACGGATTAAATAGAACAAATTATTTTGAGGGTTTAGAGCAAAACTATAGCAAATACTATTATATTATATGTTTATAGGCATTTACAATAGTATGTACTAACCACTGGAAAACTAATATGCGATTGGGACACTAAGAGAGCACACAAAGGTATAAGACTGGCCCAAATTTAGACCTAACATTAATTTGCAGACTATGCAATAAAAAATCTTAGTTGGAAGAGAAGAAAAGTTGGTTTGCAATGATTTTCTGTTGTTTTCTTCCTTAATTTGTTTTCTAAAAAGCTCTATTTCTAAGGGTCATTACAAGCAAGAAACTTTACAAAAGTTTTCCATACATTCAAATAAATTTAAAGTACTATAAATTAACCCCTTCCTGTTCAATCCCTTTGCTTTTAGAATTGAGAAAGAAGAAATTGCTTATCACGAGCAATTTCTACTCTTTTCATAAAATTTTCTACCATATTGAATGATTATTTTTTTAATAGAATCAACTATAAATTGTTGCCTGCAAAACCTTTGAATTTGGACTGGTCTAAAATTTGCAATACAGTAAAGGGTTAACTGCAATGTTTATCACAGACTCATTCATGTAAATATGTGCCCATCAGGAGAAAAAAATCCTCTTGGGAAAATAAAAAAAGTAACAACCCTGGTCAGAGTAAGCAGACAGACCAGTTTTGATTTTTTTTCATTTTTAACCCATTCCTAAACAATCCTGCTTTTTAATGCCCCTCACGAAAAGAGCTATGGAAAACATTGTGTATAATGAAGAAATTTCTTGTCAAAAGCAAATTCTTTGTTATCCACAATATTTTCTGACCAGAAATTCAAAAGTTTTTTTTAAATTCCATTACTTAAAACTTGCCATCTGCAGCTTCTTTTATTTTTTTCATGTGAGAAGGAGTTAAAGATTTCAAGAATTTAGTCATAGGGCAAAATGATAAATTTTCTTTCAAAAAATCAATCTTAACCCTTTCCTGGTTAATCCCTGGTTTTTAAGTCCCCGTCATTTTAAAATTGAGAAAACATTGTGGAAAAATAAGAAATTGCTTGTAACAAGCAATTTCTTCTTTTTCACAATATTTTCTACCCTATTGAATGATTATATTTCAAATAAGTTGGACTTAAAATTGTTGTCTGAAAAACCTTTCAATTTGGATCAGTCTAAAATTTCAAAAAAACAGGAAAGGGTTAATAGACAGATTACAGCTGTCAATAAAACAATCGACAAACCAATCAAATACTATATTTTGGCCAGGTATGAGCTTTGATCTCTGACATTGTTTCATATCTATGTTGGTTTGATGACCTAAACATTGTAACCACAGCTAAATCAAGATGACAATTGAAAGTGCTTTATAATCCAAAATTAGGCTAGAAAACATTGTGATAAAAGGAGAAATTGCTTACTAGATGCAATTTCTCCTTTACCCACCATTTTTCCAGAGCCCCTTTTTTCAATGCATTGAAATGCAGGATTGTGTGGTAAAGGATTAAAAAAATAGAGCACCCTAATTATCAAAAGAAATCCTTCAATTTGGTAAATTAACCAACCTTTACAGTTTATACTTGCCTACTAGGTTTTTCCAGTCAATGATTACAGGGTGTGTGAGGGTGGACACCTTTTTGAAAACAAACAGCTTAAATATAACAGACAAACTTGCTAACTAAAACATTTAGGCTCTTGCACACTATAGTCTTTTCTAAAGACAACTAGCAAAGCTAGTTTGCACTTGGTCAGTCTGTCTGTCCAGTCAGTAGTCTTCTCTGAAAACAACAAGCAAAGCTAGTTTATCGGCAATGATCCCTTATAGGTCTTTTGCTAGTAAAGCCAAACCAATCGAAACTTCACTGAAATTGCAGTCTTTTTTTTTAAGGCTTAGTGATATTGAACTGCTTTTTGGTTTTCAAGTAAATATGAGTAACAGATCAAAATTTGGTTTTATTCCAATCAGTTGATTTTGGGCGAAAATTCAGATACTGAACTTCAATTCAAAAAAAAATTAATTCTATGGGAGGCACGAGGCTTTGGTATTGGCAATGCAATCCCTCTGAATGTTTTTTGTCCCCTTACAGGAATTTACACTTTATTTTCATTAATTCCCATGGTTTTTCATGTTATCATTCAGGACTATCTGTCTGTCAGTCTTTTTGTTGTTCTGTGAAAGTCTTTGATTAGTTCCCATTACCCCGTTACAAGACTGCAATATTTTAGACTGATTGAAAAAAGCTAAGACAATAATTTCAAGTTGATGAATTTTTTTTCTTCCATTTTGATAGAAAACAGTGTGTATACTAAAGAAATTGCTTGATATAAGCAATTTCTTCATTTACCACTATGTTTTGCAAAGCTTTTTTCTTGAGAGGCTTAAAAAGGAGGCATCATGTGGGAATGGGTTAACCAACAAATTTGACTGTTAACAACAAATAAACTTTCATCTTTTCCAATACTTTTGGCAGATGTTATGAGTAAGTGTGTATGTCTGTCTGTCCAGGTCATTGATTAGTTCCCTTGTTTAAACTAAAAAGATTAGACAATTAACAAGGTACTAATTTTCATCTCTTTCCAGCACTTTTAACGGGTGTTACATAGGTTTGTCTGTCTGTCTCTAACTCTGTTTCAGTCTCTTCGTAACTCTCATCTTCATCATCATCATCATCATCCTCATCATCTTCTTCTTCATCATCGTTGTCATCATCGTCATCATCAACTTCTGTCGTACTTTGCTGAAATAAAGTTTTTTAGCCCATTATCAGACAACAATATATTTGACTGGTCCAAATTTAAAGAAGCTGCTGACCACAATTTTAAGTTGATGAAAATTGTAAAATCTTTGTCTTTATTAGAAGAAAACATTGTGGAGAATGAAGAAAATGCTTGTCGCATGCAATTTTCTTTTTTTTTCAAAAATGTTTTCCAAATCTTTTTCCTTGCAGGTTTTTGAAAAGTGGAATTGTCTTGGAATCTGTTAATCCATTACCAAAAACAAAATTATAGACTCTCCAAATTTGAAGAAGTTGCAAACAATATTTGAAGTTGATAAAATTTTAAAAATCTATATCTTTCCAGGCAGAAAATGTTGGAAATGAAGAAATTACTTGTTCACTTTCCTTAATGTTTTCCAAAGGTTATAAAAAAGCTGGATTGTGTGGAAATGACAAAATTCTAGAAATCACAAATGAAAACAGGCTGTAAAAACAATATAGTATTAAAGAGAAAAAACAGTCTTATAGCATAGGATATAAAACATTGTGAGAGAATAAGAATGCATTTGCTCACATTTTTTTCCTTTTTATTTCAATTTTTTCATCTCCCATTCTAGGTTCCCGTACAGTCAGAATTGCATGTAAAAGGAATCACCAGGTGTGTTTGACTCTTGCTAAAGATTAATATTCAAGTTAAACAAGGGCACCACATGCAGATTCCTGGCATCCGACTGTTGGATGAAAGAGAACAAAACAAGAGGGTCAAGATGGCCCTTAATCTTAATATACAATCGACACTCACAATTTCGAATTTTGAGGGTTGTGACAAAAGGGTTGAGATAACAGAAGTTCAAGATAAATAATGGCCACCAAATGGAAGTTTTTGACGAAAGTGTGGGTTTGAGTATAACACTGCAAATATTGTGACAGTCACCAGGAGTTTGACAATGACATTCTGTAATTTCAATTTTTTCAAACCTCGGACAATTATCTGATATTTGTCAAAAATTTGTTTGTCAGGATGTTAATTACCTTGTCGAACGCTATTTGTAAGTCATATTGTATGCTTAACCCTTTCCTGTTCAATCCCTGGTTTTTACATCCAAGTGATTTTATTATTGAGAAAATATTGTAGAAAAGAAAAATTGCTTGTCAAAAGCAAATTCTTCTTTTTCCACAATATTTTCTACCCTACTAAATGATTATTTTTCAAATAAAATCTACTTTTATTTTTCGTCTGCCAAACCGCTAACTTTTAATCATGCCTAAAATTTGCAAAACAGGAAAGAGTTCACAGATAAATTCCAACATGAAAATTGAAATTTGACTAATTAACCCTTTCCCGTTTTTAGAAATTTTAGACTACTCCAAATTGAAAGAGTTTGCAGACAACAATGAAAACTGGATGCCATTTGAAATGAAACCATCCTTTGTGGTAGAAAAAATTGTGGAAAAAGGAGAAATTGCTTGTTACAAGCAATTTCTTCTTTTTCCACAATGTTTTCTCTAGTATAAATTCAAAGGATCGTAAAATCCCGTATTTAAATGGGAAAGGGTTAAACAACTAGACATAACAGGAAATTTGGTTCTATATGAAATAAAAAAAAGGGTAAAGTTATAAGACTTGAATACAACCTCGACTTATCTGAAAATTTGAGATCTCCGATTTCAAGATAGCTAGTGTCAACTGTTACCATTTGATAACTTAACTATTCTCCAGAATTTTAAATAAAGATTATATTTGGGGGTGAAGGTTGAGATTTATTGTTGTATTGTAAATACTATTACTGTAAATAAACCCATTATCACATAGCCATGATTTTTTAACCCATTCCAACACAATCACACCTTTAAACGCCCCTCAATATAAAAGCACTCAAAAACATAGTGGAAAATGAAAAAATTGCATGTTACAAGCAATTTCTTCACTATCCACAATGTTTTCTAGCCAAAATACAAAGACAGTTCTCTCAATTTAGACTGAGTTAAAATTTTATTCTGTGGGAATGGGTTATTTGCGTTGAAAGTTAATGACAAACTAAATATTGTGGTAAGTAAGATATAGGGCAAATGAAGAATTGCCTATCAGAAACAGTTTCTTCTTTATCCATAATATTCTCTATCCATTGATATTCTTTGTTTTTAAATTCACACACTCCTATTTTTCAATGAGAACAAGCCTAAGGTTTTGTCCTCTGGTACTTTGTTTATTATTACTATATTAAAAGTGAAACTATGGAGAAGAAACACTATGAAACTAATCGTAGATTAAATAATCTAAAACTAATCTAACAAGATGAACTTTTGAAACATATTTGCCCTGTTAACCCATTCCCTCACAATCTCCAATTTTTATTACAAGCAATTTCTTCATTATCCACAATGTTTCTATCTCAAAAGACAAAATACTTTTTAAAATTTCACCAACATGAAATTTTATTCTGCAGATTTTTGAAATTGGACAAATCTAAAATCTTATAGTCAGGTAAAAGGTCAAAAGATAATTGTTTTTCTTTTACCCTCAATTTTAATTGCTATCTGTAATCTCTTCCAATTTGAAGAGTTAACCCATTCCCACTCAATCCTTCCTTTTTACGCCCCTCAACAAAAAAGCTTTGGAAAACATTGTGAAAAAAGAAGAAATTGCATGGATCAAGCAATTTCTTCATTATCCACAATGTTTTCTATCCACAAAGATGAAAAAATTAAAAATCCATCAACTTAAGCTCCTTGCAGCTCCTTTCAATTTGGACAGGTCTAAAATTCCACTGTGTTGGAATGGGCTAAAACAATTTGCTGTAAGGCAATTGGTTAAACCTTCTCAACTTCAACATAATTTTGAAACTATCTTTACCAATGCGAAAAGTCTTTAATCAGTCTGTAACAAGAAATATCTATGTTCATACTAATTGAGAAAATCCTGTGTTTCCTTTAAAAAATCTACCTGTCCTGGATGAAAGCAGATGACCTGATAACCAAAGTGTTATCATTTTTTAGGAAAGGTAGTGTGATTGCTGTGGAAAGGTGTAGGATGAAAAACATTATTTATGTATGTGTTTGTAAAAATATGAAAACTTAAAACCTGAATTCAATGCACAAATTTAATGCTTATTATGATAATGTAGAGTGATTTAAATCTTTACTAAGATATTCAAATACAAAAACTTTGAAAGCCGTTTCAAACCTTAAAGCTGGTATCATATAGTGAGTTAGCCATGAACTCCAAGTCAATTGGTATCAATAATTTCTTTATATATTTAGTAATGCAAACGTCTTTTTTGTGCATGAGTAAGTTTCAGAGTGGGATAGGAAAGTTTTTGTTTATTTATTTATCTATGTATTTTTTTTCATTTGTTTTGTCGTGTTGTATCGTGCCTTTAACCCTAACAATGGGTAATAATTATACTAATAATAATAATGACTTTATTTAATGAGGCTACACATTTGGTTGCCCAATCTTCCATGCGGGCCTCTAAATAAGCATAAAGCATAAGCATGGGTAAACTTGAGTATTAAAAATATCTTATCATATTACACTGTTTTGTCTGACAGTATGCTATGTCAGGAAGTAGATACTGGAGTGATCTAAATTCACTCATCAATAACTATTCATAATGCACAAAATAATAGTATAATAATATTAATAATGAAACATGGTGAACAACTTCAGTATCCACAATGTTTCTAAAAAGAAATTGTCAGGATCAAAAAAAGAGGGATTTTGTCAGAATCCTGTTTTACCAAATTCATGAAATTTCAGACTTGTACAATTTGAAAGAGGGTGCAGATAACAATTCAAATTGAGCTTTATTCAATATGTTACTATCCTATAGGATAGAAAATATTGTGAAAAAAGAAGAGATTGCTTCTTTTACCACAATAATTTTTCAAGCATGGAATCATAGGGACATAAAATCAGGGATTGTGTGAAAAAGATTCACTTTGTGAGCTTGAACTTTAATCTATGTGACCCTTAACCCTTTCCTGTTCAAACCCCGGTTTTTACATCCCTGTGGTTTTATAATTGAGAAAATATCGTAGAAAAAGAAGAAATTGCTTGAAAGAAGCAATTTCTTCTTTTTCAACAATATTTTCTACCCTATTGAGTGGCCCTTTTGAAATTTTTGTCTGCAAAACCTTTGAATTTGGACAGGTCTGAAATTTTGCAAAACAGGAAAGGGTTAACAAAAGAGGACCACAATAGGTAATGGGCTACTTTTGTACATGTATAAAGGTTCACAGGCCTATATCAAAATGGCTTTTATTTCATAGGATGGAACCAGTGTTCAAAGTTAAATTGTAACCATTGGTGACCTATGCTCTTCTTTTACAATAATGATCTATTCTGTAAAAGAACAAAGATAAAAGGGCTCAAGGGCTTTCTAGGCTGTAAAGGCCTGATTTTACTGATATTGATAGAAAGAGTTAAGCCAATCCCACATAACAAAATGACTGGTCCAAATTGAAAGTTGCACATAATTTAAATTTGGGTAAATTCTAAAAATCTCTACGATTTAGGGAAAAAAACACTGTGAATATAGAAATTACTTGTTACAAACAATTTCTTCATTTTCAACTAGTTTTCTGAAGTTTTTTTCTTGACATGAAAAAGCTGGATTGTGTGTGAATTGGTTAAAATATGCACTGCATACCATATCTGGAAATTAGCCTAGCCTCAAGAAACATGTTTTTCATATCAAAATTTCTTTAAGAAATCTTTTTAAGAGAAATTACTGTGAAATTTGGTAGAAACAGAGTCAATACTTTCTGAGAAGGTTTTCTAAGTTTTCACTATACACTGCAACTCCTCTATAACGCTACCAGGCACTGCGCTGACTCAATTATAACGCGTGGTCGGCTTGGCTCCCGAAATTTGTGTGTGGGGGGGGGTCATTTTGGGTTGCTGATGCTGAGATACAACGTTAATGCTGATTTAACTGCGAATTTTCACCCCATCTTAAACTCGAAGAAGAAGGGTTGCACATAAAAATCGATAATTACCTGTAGCCAGGTAAGTTTTTCACACCTAGCAGTGGACGGTCGTGGCGATTAAAGCATTAGATTAGAAATAATTGATTTGTTTGATTGATGACATGCCTAATGTTTCAATTTATAATTCGGTTCCATAGTTTGGTCAAATTGTTTGACATTGAGGTGATAAATGCCTTCAGTCATTGATAATTCTAAATCAATAGAGAATAGTCATGCACCTTGGTATCCTTAAGTTACTTACCTTGAAGATGATGCGATTAAAATATTACACTTTGTTTATCTCTCGGCGATTTTAATTCTCTTCAGTCCCCGGTAGGGCCTGTTCTGCAGATCAAGTTGACTTGAGCCTACTTTTGATTTAACTTATCCGGAGCTCATAGATGGTAGTGGCTTGGGTCGTAACAAATTAAGATAAAATCACGGCAATATGCTTTGAAACCAATCAGTCGTAGTTGCGGTTGAATACAGAAGATACATGAATTTTAATTGTGTATGTCACAAAATCATAAGCTTCCCATACGATACGGGATAGATACGGGATAGATAATATTGGTAGATTAAAATAAAATACCCTTATTTTTCGGCATTGCTTTCAATAATCCGGAAATTTAAACCAATTCTGTTTGATCAAACACGTGACTAAAAGCTTGTTGACAAATATGAAGTAAAGGTTTTTCGGGTACAGTTTATTTTATTAAGAGGGAGGAAAGGTGATCAAAGGCACCGCCGCCAGATGTTCAGTTATTAATGGGAGAGTTTTCGGAGTTGACACCTGCCAGACATGAACCCTGTGAGACTTCTTGATGACCGAAATTTTACTCTTGTCGTTAAAGAATCAACTGCCTGAACTTACTATCATTACTGATATCCCTTTCCTTTAAAGATGGAAACATTTCCGCCGAGGTACAACTATTTTTAATTAGATCAAAATGCAAACGAGTATCAATGATAATAAAACATGACTCGGGTGTCTCGGGTGAAAATTTTAGCTTTTTATTATTCGGGGACCGAAGGAGAAAAATAATTTGTAGACCTGTAGAAATTTACGGATTAGACCGGGAAGGTAAGGGTAGATTCTAGTAATTTTCAATTTGCCGAATTCCGTCGGTTTCTGCTAAAATCTTGTAACTACAGTTGTTGTTTTTCATTTCCCGACTAGTAACATCTATGAAATTAAACTTGTTACATATTAGTCAATGTGGTAGTGTTATCACAATTTCACCGGGTTTTTGGATCCAGCGTTATAGCATAATAACTCCACTTCTTCCACTGTTTCATTTCTTGGACCCCACCAACAGCGCTATAGTGGAGCTGCAGTGTACTATATAATGAATTATCACTACCAATAAAAGCTATGGGTTTTTCTGATCAAACATCCTTGCACGGAACCTGGTACCAAGACACCAGTTGAAATCTCGCAAAACAATATCTGAGAAGGTTTTTAAAGTTTCTACATATAACATATATTGAAAATAGGCCTGTGCTTAAAAGCAAGTTTTAATGCAATGAAAATTTTTATTAAGAAATCAAGCATAGGGTGAATTCAATCTATTAGCTTCTGAGTAGAAGATTTTCAAAGTGTTCGTTGCATACTATCATTATATTTATAGACGAGACGCACAACAGACAAGATGCCACGACAATGGAATGCTGTCTTTTAACTGGTGGAGCTTATAGGCCTGCATATGAGGTGTGGCTTGATTCTTGTTAATATTGCCTGCACATGATTAAACTAATTTAGAAGACATTTCAAAACCAAATTTTGATATTTTGTTGATAATCTTATTTTAACCTGTTCCTGGTTTTCAAACTGGTCCAATTTGAAATGAGTTGCGGACAACAATTAAAAGTGGTTACAATTTGAAAAATAACCAATCTACAGGTTAGGAAATATTGCGGGAAAAGCAGAAATTGCTGGATACAAGCAGTTTCTTCTTATCCCACAATGTTTTCCCAAGTATAAAAATCACGGGGACCTTTAAACAAGGGAATGCGCAGGAAAGGGTTGATAGAGCATGGGTAAAGCTACAAATTTGTTTTGATTATGTGGAAAGCAATGAACCCATTACCAAAAATTGTTCATTTTGATGCACAGAATAACTGTGACCAAGGTAAACATTGAAGGAAGAGAAAATGATACTGATAAAAAATCTTCTACTTTCCAACTTTGTTTTCCACCCTTCAAGTTCTTAAGGCAAAATTTACTGATTGTTACTTATGAATATTAGTCTGCGACCTCTTTTGCCAAGTATAAAAGATTGTATTTTGGTAATGGGTTAGGATTATATCTACGAGATTAAAAAGGAGATTAACACATACTTTAGCCATGAACAGATTCTGAAACACATACAAATGTACAGGTTTTAACCCATTTCCACACAGTGATGCCTTTAGAGGTCCCCTAAGAAAAAAAGCTTTGAATAACATTGCCAAAAATGAAGAAAGAAGAGTCTAAACAAACAATTTTGTTTGAATAATATCTCGCTCTAAACTAGAACTTTCTCAATATAACTGGTCATTTATCTACTTTTTGGCATCACTGAGAAATCAATAATTTTAATAACAAAGTTTGTTTTGGTATTGCCTGTTGACATACAATAACAATATCATGCATTGATAAGAAATTCTGTCCTTAGATTATAGTGGTAACAATTACATAACAATTTTTTCCCGAAGTATTTTTTTTCCATGACAAAGACATTTATTAATTATGAAAACTTAGGTGTATTTTGAAATGCCTTCTTAAAACAAATACAGGGTTTTAGTTTGACATCAACAAAGTATAGTCCCAGGGACTCAACAGTTGGTTCATCAAATTCCAATCAGTTGTAAGAGAAATACTGATAAAAAAGGCAATTTTACATTAAGGCCCTTTGTTTCATGAAACAATCATAATAACCCCTCCTCCCCTAAATGGCTTACTATATCAATATAATACCTGAATTCTTCCATTTGTAGTTGCTGGAGCAGATTTTTGTCTGGCTGGTGATCCTCTAAGATCTGCCCTTGGTGTATCTTCTGTAAGTGCTGAATTTACTGAGCTGACAGACCCTGACCTAGCTATAGTCATACGAGCAGCACTCCCAGACGGTTTCAGTTTGGATCTGAATTCCTAAAGAATTAACAATGATACGACATTCATATGTATGACCTATAAATCTTACTAGAATCAAGTAAGGCCATTCTATAGATTTCAAGATAGCATGCTTTAGCAACAGGTTAGTGACCTAAATCTCACAACTACAATTTCAATAAGCTGTAGCTATGGCCAACCCAACAAAAATGCTTCACAACAACATGGACTAATATCAGAGTTCAAAGTTCACTTCCAGACTAAATGTACAATATGATTGGTCTATCTTTCTTTTTTATTGACGGCAGTGATATGTTAACTAGATGAATGCAATAAATCTTGAATAAATTAACCACCTCATGGTCAACAAAACCATTAGTTGCCATAAAAAACTGCAATCAACAGAAGATAAAGACGATCAATGTGATTTGCAAGAGTAAATTCAACAAGCAGAGCTCATTTAACCCTATAATGTTAACCAGTGTCATACTGAACCGGAAAAAAATCTTTATAGGCAAAGATTAGCCTGAAAACATGTGCAATTTTTTCATTTTACACAATGTTTTCTATACAGAAAGTCGAAAAAAAAATCCAAAATTTGATTAACTTTAAATTGTCATCTGCAACTCCTTTCAATTTGGACCAGTCTAAAATTTTGCCATCCAGTGATTGGTTAAGCAAGATTCACTGTACAATAATTATTCATCCCCCCCTTTTTTTAATGTTAAACCTATTACACACAACAGAAATTTAGACTGATCCAAATTCAAAGAAGTTGCAGATTTCAGTTGATAAAGTTTTCGAACTCTTTGACTTTTGGGGAAGAAAGCATTGTAAATAATGAAGAAATTGCTTGCAACAAGCAGCTTGTTCATTATCCACATTGTTTTCCATAGATGTTTTACTTGAGGGGCATTGAAAAACTAGGATTGTGTTGGAGTGGGATAAGATCCTTCGCTTGATGAATCAGATCACAAATATTTTCACTATTTACCCGTATATCTTGATCCACACTTATGTTTCCGAGACTCTGATAGCACTGTGAATACACTTCTAAAGCTTTCGCATGAAATGCCATTTCTATTGTTACAAAGTCTGTCATTATTTTCTGAAAAAAAAAGGATGTATTTTAAATCTTTAATGCCACTAAGTAAGCTATAATATTTTATGTAGCTAAAGGGTTGGTCAGTGACAGCAATTCAAGCCTGCCATATATTTGACCTTGGGAAGTGACCTTGTCCATGTAGCTATCTGAACATTTCAAATGGTACATCTACTCATGATGGAGAATAGTTGTGCCAAGTTGTTTTGAAATCCATACACAAATGTAGGAGATATTCTCAGGTAAAGATCAATTTAAATGTTTCACATTGATGTGTGACATTGACCTTGTAGCTATCTAAAATTTGTTTCAAATAGTAAATCTAATCGCAATGACAAACAGTTGTGCCAAGTTATTTTGAAATCCATCTAAATATGGAGTTATGGTCTGGACAAATTAGGATGGACTGATGCATTAACACAATAAAGCAGATTAACTGACTTGTCATCTATTGGGCCTTCAAAGGTAACCTTGACCATATCAGTATATCTTGAAATAAGTAACATCCCAAAAGTTCTGACATAAGACTCACACATGTGAAAGACGAAGCCTCTTTCATTTATCAATCATAAGTTATGGCCTATGTTAAAATTTTCATACATACATAAATTAATTGCTTTTCTAGTGACAATGGATCATTAAAATGGTTGTTACAATACCTTTGCATCTTGTAACTTTTCCAGTTCAAATTTATCCATTTGTTGTTCTAAATTCTTTGTTGTTCTTGAGGCATCAACACTAGCTTTTTTCAGCTCCGTTTCCAATGAGGCCACATTGCGTGTATCCCCTTTTGTTCTGGCTATTTCCAACTTCTTGCGTATTTTGGCTTCTCTTTCACGAGCAGCAAATGCTGCTTTTAGATCTGATTTTGTGTGCTTACATTTAAGTCCATAGTTACTTAAAGGCTGTTGTACCTTTGCTTCTAATCTTGTTACCTTCAAAAATAAGAAACACTGATAGATAAAAAATTATTGCTTTAAGATAATATCAGATGAATATGATTCTATTTTGAGAGTTAACTCACACACAGTTGCTTTTTGCTGCCTCCAAGAAAAAAGTTTTGGACAAAATTGTGTAGAATGAAGAAATTACATACTATAATTTCTCTCCTAAATGACAACAATTTTAAAAATTATCTACTACAAATTGTTGTCTTCAACATGTAGTTCTGATATTGTTGAATGACATTATGTCTAGTTAAAAGGAAGACACGCTCAAAATAATGTTAATAGGATTATTAAAAGTTTAACAAGTTTCATGAGTTTTTTACTCAAAATCTGTAAGTATATAAATAAATGGAACACTGGCTTATTGGATTCTCACTTTTTAAGGAAACCTCCAGTTTCCTAAAATATCCAAATTTTCCTATGCAATTCAAATCCAATACAAGATTTTGTGTTACAAATGTAACAAAATGTTACTGATTTACTCCATATGGACTTGACAGTAATGCCATGAGGTATAACTGCACTGGGTATAAAGGGGAGAGAACACACACCTGAGCATTTCTGTAGTCCTGAATAGATGAGAGATTCTGTGCAAATTCTGTAAAATTTTTCTTGGCTGAAGGATTGAGTTTCTCTCCTCCTACATAATTCAGAATATTATTGGACACTTGATCTCCTGGAAAATAGGAACCAATATTAAAACTTAGGATGTATAAAAAGATGTAATAAAAATGATAAATACAGAATCAGTAGAAAAGCAAGGAGAAACTAGAGCTGTCGCCCTCAAGGGCTGACGAGAATACCCCCCACACCGCTAAAAAGGCTTTTCTATGAAGGAGTGGAATTTGAAGCTGTTTAATCACATGCATGTCATAGTGGATGAACATTGCCAACCCTCCACCTCTTTCTGATTTTGTGTTTGTTGCTAGAGTTGACTGATTAGGAAAGGTTGGTCAATATGAGCCTATGTTAAAGAAAACTGTGTGAGGAGATGATGACACAAAATTATATCCACGAAAAGTCAATATGAGCCTATGTTAAATTTTTGACCCCCGTGGGGCGGGGTCAAATTTGACCTCAGGAAATAAACCATTCGATATTTTGTAAAGGTCAACAAGATGATGTTACTTACCAAAATGGTAACTCCCCTTATGCTTACTGAGTTTTGCAATTTTAGATTTTGACTACTCTCCCCCCCCCATTAAAAAGTTCAAAATGGCATAACTCTGAAACTAACAACTGGATCAAGATGAAAATTGCAGGTGCACAACTTCATATGATAGGAAACAACCTGATAAAATTTCAGCAAAATTGGTCAAAAAATGTGGGAGGAGAAGAGGACACAAAATTATGTCCACGGACGGACGGACGGACGGACGGACAACCTGATTCCAGTATACCCCCCATAACTTCGTTGTGGGAGTATAATAAAATTGAATAAGCTGTGTTATGATCCTTTAACACATTACCACATAATCTCACATTTTTAGGTATAGAAGAAATAAAGCTTAGGAAATCATAGTGGGAAGCAGTATTGATTATAACAAGCAACTTCTCCTTTTCTCAAAATCATTTGAATCTAGTTTAGACTTTCACTTGAATTTAATTTAATTTTCAATTTTTGTCTGCAACTTCTTTAAATTTGTAATATTCTAAAATTCTGTCCCCTTGTATTGGGTTAAAAGAATACTATAATACCTTTGTCCCTAAGTCTTGCAGTTTTCCTTGTATAAGATGAAAAAGTCTCACATAACTGACCAAAATTTCTCTCCACATCGGTTATTCTATCTTGGATGAATTTGGACTGATTTTCACTGAAACAGAGAAATCAAAATCAATTAACATCAATGAATATATACATGTATATGACTTTACACTAGATGGTTCTCAGGTTTTTCGCTGTCTGACAAAATCTAATGGTTGATTGAATAGAGTTTAATACCACTTTCAACAGTGTTTTAGTTATAACATGGTAGCTGGTAGACCTACCTATGGCTTTCTTTTATTTTCTCATAAATACAACCACAATATGCATTCGGAGCCACCAGCTGTTCATCCCACTTAGGTGCACTACTTATCATTTGCGCAAGAAAGTTTGTCTGAGCTGGGGTTCAAACTCATAATCCAAGAATTAAGAGCACAGCATGCTACCAAAAGAGCTAACCTGGGGCTCACAACAAAGTCTAAAAGCTCTTTTGAAATCCTATATCTAACATCAATAAGATTATTTTTAATTGTTCCATGTAAAAAAGGATGAAAAAATACAACCAAAATTTAGTATCTGTCTATTGTATAAGTTTTTAAGATTTATAAATAGTGATTTCTGTATTTCTCCTGATAAATTCTCCAGTAAGCATTTCAAAAAACATACAGGGAGATCTTATTTTCTACCTTAATATTTTTTTTTATTTTGATTGTCTCTAATTTGACGACAATTTTCACTAAGCAATTTTCACTAAGCATTCAAAGTATTAATATTTTGAAAAAGTTATCCTCAAATTGGACGAATGCCTTTGCAAATGTAACATGTAAGGAGGCTATATTAGGGATGGAATGTTTATTGGAAGAAATACAATGGTTGATATTTGGATTAAATCAAAATCTGCACAGATTTCATCCGAGTGTACAGTTTGTCTTTGAAAAATACATATCCGAAAAAATATCTAAATACTTGGATAAATAATTTAATTCAATTTCAGGATGATTCAAATTTTATACAGAATTATGGGGTTTTAAACCACTTTGAGCAATCTTTCAGTTGTATCATGACACACTTTTATTCATTTGCTTGTCGGGCTGCATGAGCATAAGGCCAGGGCTCCGAAATGCTTCACCCTAGGACATTCTCATGAGACTAATCACCACTGGCAAATGCAGGATTTTAAATCAAGTCCCATTAATCCTATGCTCTACTTGTCATTGCTGGACACAAGATGAATATGATAAATTATGACAAATTATGGATGTACAATGTCAAGTGATTTCAAAGATTCACTAAAAATTGTACATCCCTAATTCGTGAACAGGAGATTGATAGGCAGTAATGGATTTTGCAGCCTAACAAATGCCTGAATTGCTCCATCACCATTTAATTACTGATTCAACCCATTATCATACAATAAAACTCTTTGATTCCCCTTAAGAACATGAGGGCCAAAAAGGCCCTAAATTGCTCACCTGAGAATGATTATTCTAAGTCTAATAAGGCCAGCCCTGTCGCACCCACTTTCAAAGAAACAAAATTTCACAAACAGGTTTTACAAAGGTTCATCCAAGGGTCAATCCTGTAAAATCAACTCAAAACTTGCCAAGTTTTTTAGGAGGAATAGATTTCATGATTTCTTTAACCTGTTCCCACACAGCTAAATTTTAGACTGGTCCAAATTGAAAGGAGTTGCAGAAGACAATTTAAGAATTATGATATTTCAGATTCTTCAACTTTCTGAGTTGAAAACATTGTGCACAATGAAGAGATTGCTTGGTTAAAGCAATTTCTTCATTTTACACTATATTTTCAAAAGAGAAAAAAATCTTGAGGGGCACCAAAAAGTATCATTGTATTGGAATGGGTTAAGTCTGATAAGCCCAATCCTGCCACCCCCAAATTTCAAATTTCACAAACAAGTTTTGAAAAGTTTCAATTAAGGAGCATTCTTGACAAGTTTGATCCAAATTAGCCTAATGGTTTAGAAGGAGAAGATTTTAAAGAAATTTAAGCCCAATCTGCAAAGCCCACATTTTTTGTGAATCAAATTTCACAAACAAGTTTTGAAAATGGTCATCCAAGGAACATTCCTGCAAACTTGGTCCAAATTGGTCACATGGTTAAGAAGAAAAAGAAATGTTATTCCACAATTACTCAAAGTTTTTTGTGAATCAAATTTCTCAAACAAGTTTTGAAAAGGGTCATCCAAAGAACATTCCCGCAAACTTGGTCCAAATTGGTCACATGGTTAAAGAAATTTTATTCCACAATTACTCAAAGTCTGTTGAGCCAACCATGCCATGCCCCCTTTTTTTCATACATCAAAATTTTGAAAATTGTCACCTTAGGATTATTCATGCCAAGTTTGGTCTAAATTGGCCATATGGTTTGGGGGGAGAAGATTTTTTAAGAACTATACCATGATTTCCCTAAGTCTGATAAGCCTGGCCTGTCACGCCAAAGTCTTTTTTGCAAATCAAAATATCACAAACAAGTTTTGAAAAGGGTCACCAAATGTACATTCCTGTAAAATTTGGTCCAAATTGGCAAAGTGGTGTAGGAGGAAAAGATGTTTAAAGTTAATGTCGGGGACGCAAGATGGATGAAACAAAGAAATTGCTTGCAAATAGGATTTTTTTTAAATTTCAACTACGTTTCTACAAGAAAGTTGAAAAAATCTAAGATTTCATAAGCTTTAACCCTTCCTGTTTTGCAAAATTTTAGACCTGTCCAAATTCAAAGGTTTTGCAGACGAAAATTGAAAGTGAATTTATTTTGAATTAAGTCCATTCAGAATGGTAGAAAACCTTGTGGAAAAAGAAGATATTGCTTTTTTCAATCAATTTCTTCATTTTCTACAATGTTTTCTCAATCATAAAATCACAGGGACGTAAAAACCAGGGATTGACCTTGAAATGGTCAAATAGTCGTCTGTATCTCCTTTCAATTTGGACCAGTCTACAATTTTGCTGTCTGGTAATGTGTTAACCTATTCTGACTCAATCTGTCTTCTAAGTAAAATGATCATGGAAAAATGAAGAAATAATTCATTGTTCACTTATAAAACAAACTAAAGTCTGAATTTAATGACTTAACCCATTACCACACAATCTCACATATTCCCAATCCCCAAGAATTGAATTGTGGAAAATATTGTTGGAAAAGGAGTTTGCTTGTTTGGAGCATTTTTTTTCACACTATGTTGCACGTACTTACTGACTTAACATGTTACTTCCCCTTTACTTATATAAGGCACAAAACAAGTTACTCAGTCTAGTAGCATATACAAACAATGAGGACCATGTGGTCCTGATGCGCTCACCTGAGAACTTTCATAACCTTAGTTGTCTAAGGTCTTTTATTTAACAGTTTGAAAAAATTTTAACCACATACATTGTATAAGGATGACAAACTACCTGTGATGCAAATTCTTTATCTCCTAGGACCATTTACCCATCACCAAATGACAAAACTTAGACTGGCAAATTCTTTTTGAAGTTGCTGACAACAATTTTTAAATGATGAATTTTGAAACATTGTTGAAAATAAAGAAATTGCTTGCAACAAACCAATCCTCATTTTCCACAATGTTGTCAAAAGAGTTATTTTTCTTTTCAGCAGGTCAAAAAGCATCACTGTGTGGGAATGTGTTAAACTGATCTTGTATAAAGTAGTCACACAGTCAGGTTATCTGTGTAAGAATGTGTGTTCTAAGATTTAGAAGATTTAGCCAAAACTATGGCCTCTAGAGTGCAAACACTTAAATTGTTGATGCCATTTGATGGTTGACAGACAAAAGACAATGGTTATTCAAGGATCACAAAAGTTTGCCATGAACAAGTAAGCTAAAAACTTCAATCTATTGAAAAATGTTGGAATTTTTTATTTTATTTTTTTAGCTTACCAAAGCAACATTAGAGCTTTTAGGACATGTGAATGCCCATTGTCAGATGTGACAGTTGTGTATTGTTTATCAACAATCTAATAGTCTTTATATTCTCATGACTGAATTTTAATGAAATATTCCTCCAATTCGCTCAAATTGTTAATCTTGGTAAGATCTTAAAGCATAAGTGGTTTGATAAAAAAATCTACTTATCTACTTTTTTCAAGGAGTTAAATTATAGTCATTCAAGGAACATTCATTATTGATATCAATTTGATACGTTCTGAAGAGAAAATCTTCAAAGATTTGATTACATACCACAGTCATATGGAAATAATTTTGATACATTACACAAACTGTCTTGTTGAAGCTCAGTGAGCATGGCAATTAACACAGCATATGAATGAGGTTAAAAAAAACCAAAAGCTAGTTTACATTACACTCTCATATCAAGAGATCTAACCTATAAACCAACACTGCACTTTCAAAACATAAAAAAAATCCAATGAGAGCAAATGTGAATGGAAAAACAAGAAAGTGTTTGTGGGACAATTGTGCACCCAAATTTATGTAGGTGAGCTTGATCTTGTCATTTGACCTTAAACTTGGTAGATGCATATTAACCCTTGTCATGCTGAACCTGGAATATTCCGGTTTTGGCAGGAGGTGTAGACTAAGATCAGACTGCAATAATGTGTAGGCTGATCTTAGCCTACACCTCCTGCTCATACTTTTCCTTCCCGAGCTGTTTATGAGGTTGATTTCTGAAAGAAATATTGATTTTTGAACAACAAGTTCTATCAGTGCTTTCAGTCCTTTGATTTGACAGCAATTCAGTAAGGTAATTTATACAGCATGACAAGGGTTAATAAAAGGTACCTTTATGGCAAATATAAACAATTTTCCTTGAACAGTTTTGAATTTTTTCTTGAACAGTTTTGAAGTACAATGTAAAAGCAAATGTTAAGTTTGCAAGTTCAGTGTTGCAAAACAGAAGGGTTGACAATCAGATTAATAGATGGACAAATAGTGGTACTATATTACTTATCAATGCTGGATCATAGTAAGATAATATAAAGAAATTTAACCCTTGTCACGCTGAATAAAATCTTATCTTAGAACAACATTAAAATCAAATAGCTGAAAACACTGGAAGGATAGACTAAGGCTCAATAACTTCTTTCTGTTAAGAACGATAGATTGTGTAGACTAAGATCTGACTGCACATTTATGCAGGCTTTTCATTGCCTATTCAACCTGTCAAAACAAGGAAATTCAAAATTAGGTATGACAATATTAAAAAAAATTATAACTTTATTGATACACTTTGTGTTGCTACAGATATTGACCTAGACCCATACTGAGAAAGTAATCTTATCCATTTTTTTATGGAAAAACTATCAAATCAGTGAGGCAAAATGCTTTGCATAATCACTCAGTGTGATACAGAAAACTAATACTTTCTGAATGAAAGGTGCAGATCAGTTAGGATGTACACCATACATATACCACATCCTCAGATACACCAGGGTCTAATTATTTGTCACCCTACTGTTCATGTAGCATGGCAATAAGGAGACCCTGGGGTATTCAAGGATGTATACACCAGGTAATTCACTTTAACATTCAGTATTTCAAAATTGACAGGAAGGACCAACACCAGTGAGTGATAAAAGATTCATAAAATATCAAAAATCATCAACAGTATTGACTTCTAATATTTGTCTAATAAACTGGGAGCTATAGGCTAACCTATTCCCACACAATAACACTTTTAGACACCCCTAAAGAAAAAGACTTATGAAAATATTGTGGAAAATTAATAATTGCTTGTAAAAAGGTATTTTTTCCTTTATTACCCACTAGTTTTGTATGCAAAGAAACTAATACATGTATTAAATAAATTCCATCAGCTAAAAACTCATCTCAACAACTTACAATGTATTTCAATTTGGACCAGTCTAAAAATTTCGTGGTCCAGTAATGGGTTAATTTTCTTTTCAGATTCAATAAATATTTCTAAAGGACCAAAGTTATCTATAACAACAGATGAAAAATATTTGGAACTTTGTGATTTGAAATTAATAACCAACATTTTCTGCAACATTTTCTGCTAATATAGAAGCTATTGAGTGACCACTGAATGACCTACGCTCCTAAGATAAATGCAACACAATATTGGAGGAAAATTGGATATTGTTTCAAACAAACAATTCCTTCTTTTCCAACAATCTTTTCAATTATATATCATACTTATTTTTCATTTACACACATTTTTAACTACCAATGTATTTTCTTTTTTAAAAAGTTGACTATTAAAGAAATGTTCAACCCATTCCTGCATAACCCCTCCCTTTATTTCTCTCAAGAAAAAGCATAGAGTAATTTTTCATTATCCACAATGTTTCCTACTTAAAAAGATATAAAAAAGATATATATATAAAAAAAAAATCCATTAACTTGAAATACTCGTCTGCAGCCTCTTTCAATTTGGACTAGTCAAAATTTTGTTTTATGGGAATGGGTTAAAGAAGTTGAAAATAATTTTTGTCTCCAAATAGTTTTAATTCTCTGAAATAGACATGTAAAAAAAATTTGTAAATCTTCAATTAATCTCCACAAGGAGGAAATAAAGAGAATGAATGAATGAATGAATCTCATACCTACAGCTGAAAAAACTGTTGTAACGACCTTAATGCTGCTATCCAACAAAAATATGACAAAAACCAGCATTTCACTTTTGTTCTTAATGAATGATTTGATTAGTAAATCAATTTTTGGTTAACAGGGGCAATCTATTTATTAACCCATTCCCACACAGTGACGCTTTTGGATGCCCCTCAAGAAAAACACTTTGGAAAACATTGGTTAAAATGAAGAAATTTTGTCGTCTGGTAATGGGTTAACGGCTCATTTTACTCATTACAGCAACTTTTCTTTCTCATAAATGTTAGAGACAAGTCACTAAGTTAGTTAAATTCCAATCTGAAAGTTAGCATCTGTTGATTAATATCTCATGATTTCTACGGAAAGTGCTACAATCACCCAGTAACTGCAAAATCTACCTTAGTAACTGTTTTAAATTGTATTATTGTGAGATTTTGATATCCTTGATATGCAAATCCAAAAGAAGGCTAGTCTTTGCAAATAATTACCACAAAAAAATATCCCCAAAACAAACCACCAACTTACAAATTCAGAGGTATACCATCTTCTTTCAATGGTGCAATTTCCAGTGAAGGTCCCTTTAGAGATCTATGTTAAAACAAAATAAAAACTAAACTAAATCAACTGTTGTATTGATAAGTAAAATAAGTAGAATAGGACATCGTTGTTAATAAACTTCTGGTAGTTCATTTATACAGGGATCTCTTAAGGTTTTGGGACCATGTCCTCATGGTCTAGAAATGTGAAGACAGTCAACAAAATTGATGGGACAAACTGAAAACATAAATCAGACTAGCTTGCATAAAAATAGTTTTTCAAGGAAACACATCACTTTTTAAGTGAGACTTTTTTTCACAAAAGTCTCATTATTTAATCCATTACTAGTCTGCAAAATGCCAAACTGGTCCAGATTGAAAGGATTTGCAGACAACAATTTAACGTTTATGAAATTTTAGATATTTTCAACTTTCTTGATTGAAAACATTGTGGAAAATGAAGAAATTGCTTGGTTCAAACTTTTTTTTTTCAGTTTACATAATGTTCTCCCTATTTTTTCCTTGAGGGGCGTCAAAAAATGGAATTGTGTGGGAATGGGTTTAAAGTCAGAGAGTCTGGTTTCAAATAGTTGTAGAATTATTTTTTTCTTTGCTTCAACCATTGTTAACAAGTTATTTCATTCAATGTCTTATCCTTGGAGAAACATGCAAATTCATCTTGCAATGAATTTCAAAACATACTTTTTTTTCATTCTTTTCTTTAGCAATCAATTAGTTTCAGATGATATAAATATAGGTAAGTGGGGTGTTTTCAGTAATGTTTTTGGTTGGCCTAGGGTCTTTACGATGGATTCACTATCATTCTTTTTCATTCAAATTTTGGATGCTCCATAGTAGTGCATTTTAATGGGACAATGATTAAAAAATTCAGCCTTGCTAGACCACCGATTTATATGTAAATGAACCATCACAGGAATGTAAAACCAGTAATTGTACAGGAAAGGGTTAAGATAAATATTTCAAAATTTCACAATCTTGAAATGGCCATCAGCAAAATCTTTTATTTCAAAATTTCATTTATAATTTTTTTCTGTTTATTGATAGCCCATGTAAATAAAATCTTCCCCATTTCATTGTTAATTTTTTGTAATCAGCCGATGTATGTAATATGAACAACAAGTCTTATATCCAACTTAGATCAGTCATAAATCTAACATAATCCAACAACTAGATGTATTTGCTATATATCGAAAACAAGCCTCGCCCAAAATAGCCCTGATTTTCTTTAGTACATTTTCCATAGGTAACTGTATAATTATTTGGAAAGCAGACTTAATGATTTAGTTATTGGGTATCCAAAACCAGGGTACTCAAGTACTTGTCAAAGCTCTTCAGTATAAATGACATAATTCCATTGAGTATCAACAACTTAGGTTTAAACTTGAATGATAACAAAAATTCCATTTAAAAACATCATCACTCCATCTATTTTGGCTTCTACAAACACGGTCCCTGTTGATTATTTACAAGAGTCTTAACCCTTCCCAAAATTACCCCTCTTTTAATACCCTAGAGATCTACTAGTATATTCAAGAAAGCATGGTGGCAGAAGAAGAAATTGTTTGTAACAAGTAAGTTCTCCCTTTGCCACATTGTTTTCTAATCTAATTAGATCTTACTTGTTTATTTTTAACCATTAGTACATATTAATGAACTCCTACACTACTTTAAGTTGTTTTATTACAACACTGTTGCAAGGAAGCTTGAAAATCAAATCACTTGGTTATGAGAAAAGCATAGTCACCCCTGACCTATTGGCATTTGGACAATTCCCCTCTAGACAATATCCCCTTCTATGTTTTTGACAAATCCTCTTGTCCTAAAGGAATGTTGTACTACAAGAATCTGGGTCTGCTTGCTTTAAAACATATTCCTCTAATTACTTTTCATCCTGATATGTGTTTGTACCATGTCTATATTTTATTTTTTAAGTACATGCACAGAAAAAATGCATATGTATACTTTTCAATACTTTGACGCTTTTTTCCATTTCATAGAGTAGAGGTGATCTTTCTTTGCTGCTCATCTCTTTGGGCAATACAGCCATGGTTTACCATTAAACAAAAATGGCATAAAATGCGATGGTAGAACTGTTTATAAACGGTTCGTGTAACCTCAATGACATTTTGGTACAGCCAAAAAAAGGTGAATTACATTTAGTCATATATTCGATGTTTGTGTGTATGCAACTTTGACAGTCATGACAGGTTCAAGCTTGATAGACTACAAGACTCGATCAGCACGTTGAAAAGCGGTTATCGTTCCATGTTGAATTTCATTCTCGATATTTATAAGAGGCTGAAATACTATCATTACTTTTCCTTCTGATCAGGACTTTGCTGGCTCATATTCGAGAATGAAAAGGCTCTCGTTTCTCCCTCAGCGTTTGTCAACAAAAATTCCGGAAGTGTCTATCAACCTTTACCTTCAAGAGTTCACAAGGGAGACAACTGCGCTGGACAAAGTGCAGACGAAACGAAGGTTTTCAGCAACTACCTTTCGCAGAAATTATCAAAAGCTTTTACAGATTTAATCCTCTTTTCTTTTATAATTCTAAATTCATCAAAAACTCAAATCAAAAATTATATTTTTCTTATGATTGAAAACAACAACACCCAAAGCCCACAGGGCATTTTTAGAGTTTTTTTCATGTCGTACATTGTCATTGATAAATGTTGATTTCTTACAATTTGCTAATTGTTTGTAATACACAAATTAACTGCAAGTGTGCAGAAATGAAAATGATCGAATATGGGCGACTCCTCGAATACGGGAAACTCCAATATATACTCTTCACCTCAATTATCGTGCATGTAAGGAACCCGGGGTTCAGTACCAATCAAAAATGCTTTTTTTTATCTGATGAAATAGTTTTATACATCTTACATACATTTAATTTATCTTTAAGTTAATTTTTTGTCCAGTTCTATTCTAAACTTCTAAACATGAAATTTATGTTGAAAGTTGCCTTGTTGACCCTTTAGAAATCTGCAGTTATCATGCATCTTAAAAAAGAGAGTGTCTATGACAACCAAAATGAAGCAAATTTATTGTTTCAATTTTTGTCATCCATTTTTTCTTTAAAACAATTAATCTAGAAGATTTATTTGATGTAAATTTCAGTTTAGAGTTATGAAAACTCATGTTGAATTTATCCCCTGTCCCCTATTTTGTGAAATGTATTATTTAGGGGTCAATTTTGCATTTCCTTGTATTGTATGGGTGTTTCTCACAGCAACAGTTACAGGCCCCAAAAACTAAATATCCTGTGAAAAAATAAAGTTACCAAAGTTCACTGGGGCTCCTTAGTGGCCATGCATGATAACATAGGTATGCATTATAACTGAGTTTTGACTATAACAACATGATATTATATATACATGTAAGACATAAAAAAAAACGGCTAAAATGCCAAAACCAAGACTAACAGTTCTTCTAAAGCTCTGAATTTTGGAGAAAATTCCCATACCCCGTATTTTAAATATTGGATTAATCTGGAATGTCTGGTCGCTCCATAAGTTCAAATTGTCAGTCAGTCAATCATTATTTCATGTAACTTAGCTCCATCAGGTGATCAAATTCAAATTTCATGATAGCCTTGACATGTAAAAAGAGATCCGAGATCTGAATAATTCTCTTTCTTTTCCAGAGATGACATACCGTGGAGTCTTTGATAATGACAATTTCATCAGTGAGTGACAATGAAACATTTTCGTAAGTTTTGTGTTCTTTTCATCCTTGCTTATCTTCTGGTATCCAATACATTTTTTTGTAGAATTTTAGACCAATCCAAATTCTAAGGTTTTGCAGACGAAAATTCAAAGTGGATTTAATTTGAAAGATAATCATTTAGTTAAGTAGAAAATATTGTGGAAAAAGAAAAAATGCTTGCTACCAGCAAATTCTTCTTTTTCTACAATATTTTCTCTGTTGTAAAATCAAAAGGATGTAAAAAGCAAGGATTGAACAGGAAAGGGTTAAAGGCTTTAAGAAAGTTCTTTGCTCATTTAATATTTTAACCTTATTTTTGAGTTGGTGCAAGCATATTACTGGCAAATCATTATGCTATTTAACTCAAATACATAATATGTAAAACACTAAAAGCAAAACAAAGAATGTTATGTTTTACTGGGTGGTGTCCGTGGTCAAGAGGTAGAGCGTTGGCTTGACGATCATGAGGTCTCGGGTTCAATTCCTGGAAGCAGCTATTGATCTTGGTTCTTTCATTGGACCACACTTTCGGCGCAAGTACAGGTGTATTCTCCAGGAAGCAGGAAGAGGGATTAACCTTATTTGGAAGAACTTGTTTCCCAATCAATGTAAAATTAGTAGGTTTAAACCTAAATGTTTTACAAGCTTGAATTATATTTCTTCTACAGATTTAGAATGAGTGACTGGTTACATTGCAACACATGCTTTAATCAGCCTGGTGATGGAAGCAGTTTCTTCCTTACAAACTGCAGTCATGTACACTGCAGTAGATGCGAAAAAACTGGTAAGGATTTTATTCTAGCCTATTCCAACAAAATTCTGCTTTTTTATGCCCCTCAAGAGAAAAACTTGGGAAAACATTGTAGAAAATGAAGAAATTGCTTGTTACAAGCAATTTATTCATTATGCATGATGCTTTCTACCTCCAAAGAAAAAGATTTAAAAAACTCTATCAACTTTGTTATGTCATGTGCAAAATCTTGAAATTTGGACAGTCCAAAATTGTGTTTTTCGTAAATGAGTTAGGTAAATCCTGGAGTGTATTGTGTTTGAAATACCACACCTGTTTTGTAAGTGACCATGTGCATTTAGAATCCAAAAATGAATGTCACTTGCAACTTGAGACATGACAGCCTTGCTGCAAAAAATACGGTACTTCTATTTACAAATTAACCCTATTTTGTTGAAAGTCATTGGAATGGTCTCACTAAGGCATTTGAAATCATAATACATGAGAACCAAAATCGAAGGGTTTAGTCATTAAACAGATTATGTTTCATTGTCAGTAACTAATTAACTTAGGGTTTTTACTATGCAACACCCTTATTAATTAACCCATTCCAACAAAAAAACACCTTTTTTGCCCATAAAGAAAAACATTGTGAAAATCAAGATTGTGTTTTTTCTTACCAAAATAAATGGAGAATACTGGTCCTGTTCCCTCCTTCCTTGAATATATATCATCCCCCTCTTTTGCCAATCGGAATAGACTAGATTAGACATTCGCATACAGACAGATCTCAGTCAACACCATCTGTTAATTATTTCACTCAGCATTCAAAGCAATAGCTTTTTCTGAGAATTAACATACCTTAAATCACTTTCAGGATGGAAACAGAAGTGTACATTGTGTGGGGCACCTAATCCTGATATTTGGCCCTTGACTACAAAAACGGTAAGAATAATTAATCAACTGATATGATAATAATAACAAAGGCTTTATTTAACAAGACATCACAGTTGGAATTACCCAGTCTTCCCCTTTTGGCCTCTAGAATCCTTACAGGCCATTTAACCCTTGTCTTTTTAAACGCATCTCAATATGAAAGCTTTGGAAAACATTGTGGAAAATGTTAAAAGCAATTTCTTCAATATTCACAATGTTTTCTGCCCAAAAAGACAACAATTTCAAGATTTCAGCTACCATACTTAAGATTGTCTTCTGCATCTTCTTTTTATTTGGACCAGTCCAAAATTTTGTTGTGTGGTAATGGGTTAAGCTGATGTTCTGTTATTTTTGGAGCTGTCAGCCTGGTTAGTCAGTTGGTATTTTGCTGTATTCTCCATCCTGGGGTAGGAAGTTAGAACCCTGGCTTGGCTAAGGTTGGGATCTTTGATTTGATAAATATCATTATTACTTGTGCTATTTGCCTCTCACCAATGGATAAATGGTAAACGATCCAATGTGAAATGAGCATCTGGTAGTGGATATTGTTGTAATTGTAGAAATGACAGCAAGTCATGTGCAGCTGAACAGCCAATATGATATTACTGAAATATTGTTGAAAATAATGTTAAACCAGTACAAATATTTTCTGTTTTTAAATAAAGAGCCAATATATTGCCATCACTGTGATGATAATCATTTTTCTCTACATGTAATTATGTAGGATAATTACTTGAAACTGAGTATTTTAGCAGAGAACAGACTAAAAGGGAGATAATAATTGTTTTTACTGGGACTGTTTCCTTTTTACAAATTAGACTTTTTAGCTCACCTAAGCACAACATGCTCATGGTGAGCTTTTGTGATAATTAAATGTCTGTCATCTGCAGCCAACAATTCAGTGTTACCACTTTGCAGGTCACAATTTTGGCTATATCTTTGTCAAACTTGCTGAAAATACTTGTGTATGACCATGAGGAAGAACTATTACATTCTGACCGAATATCAAGGGAAAAGAAGCTTAATGACAACTACCTTGTTATGGCTCTACTGGTTAAATTTTTAGCTCACCTGAGCACAACGTGCTCAAGGTGAGCTTTTGTTATCACCTTTTGTCCATCGTGCGTCGTGCGTCGGAAGGCGTCAACAATTCTTTAAACATCTTCTCCTCAGTAACCACTGGGCGGAATTCAACCAAACTTGGTAGGAATGTTCCTTGGGTGACCCTTCTCAAAAGTTGTTCAGGGATTTTTGATTGACCCCCAAATATGGGCGTGGCAGGGCGTGGCAGTTTTTGACTTTGAAATCTTAAACATCTTCTCCCCAGTAACCATTGGGCCAATTTCAACCAAATTTGGTATGAATGTTCCTTGGGTGACTCTTTTTAAAAGTTGTTTGCGAAATTTTGATTTATGCCCAAATATGGGCGTGGCAGGGCGTGGCAGTTTTTGACTTAGAAATCTTAAAACATCTTCTCCTCAGTAACCATTGGGCCAATTTCAACCAAACTTGGCATGAATGTTCCTTGGGTGACCCTTTTCAAAAGTTGTTCGTGGAATTTTGATTTATGCCCAAATATCGGCGTGGAAGGGCGTGGCAATTTTCGACTTAGAAATCTTTAAACGTCTTCTCCTCAGTAACCATTGGGCCAATTTCAACCAAACTTGGCATGAATGTCCCTTGGGTGACCCTTTTCAAAAAGTGTTCGTGGAATTCTTATTTATGCCCAAATATGGGCGTGGCAGTTTTTGACCTTGAAATCTTTAAACATCTTCTCCTCAGTAACCATTGGGCCAATTTCAACCAAATTTGGCATGAATGTTCCCTGGGTGACTCTTTTTAAAAGTTGTTCGCAGAATTTTGATTTATGCCCAAATATGGGCGTGGCAGGGCGTGGCAGTTTTTGACTATGAAATCTTTAAACATCTTCTCCTCAGTAACCATTGGGCCAATTTCTACCAAACTTGGCATGAATGTTCCTTGGGTGACTCTTTTCAAAACTTGTTCGCGGAAATTTGATTGCTCCATAAATATGGGCGTGGAAGGGCATGGCAGTTTTTGTCTTTGAAATCTTTAAACATCTTCTCCTCAGTAACCATTGGGCCAATTTCAACCAAATTTGGTATGAATGTTCCTTGGTTGACCCTTCTCAAAAGTTGTTCGTGGAATTTTGATTTATGCCCAAATATGGGCGTGGCAGTTTATTGACTTTGAAATCTTTAAACATCTTCTCCTCAGTAACCATTGGGCCAATTTCAACCAAACTTGGCATGAATGTCCCTTGGGTGACCCTTTTCAAAAGTTGTTCGTGGAATTTTGATTTATGCCCAAATATGGGCATGGCAGTTTTTGACTTTGAAATCTTTAAACATCCTATCCTCAGTAGCCTTTGGGCCAATTTCAACCAAACTTGGCATGAATGTTCCTTGGGTGACCCTTTTGAAAGTTGTTTGCGAAATTTTGATTTATGCCCAAATATGGGCGTGGTAGTTTTTGACTTAGAAATCTTGTAACATCTTCTCCTCAGTAACCTTTGGGCCAATTTCAACCAAACTTGGAATGAATGTTCCTTGGGTGAACCTTTTTCAAAAGTTGTTTGTGAAATTTGATTGACGCTCAAATATGGGCGAAGCAGGGACGGGCAGTTTTTTATTTAGAAATCTTAAAATATCTTCTCCTCAGTAATCATTGGGCCAATTTCAACAAAACTTGGCATGAATGTTCCTTTGGTGACCTTGTTCAAAAGGTGTTTGCAGAATTTTGATTTACGCCCAAATATGGGCGTGGCAGGGCGGGGCAGTTTTTTTTACTTTGAACATCTCCTCAGTAACCATTGGGCCAATTTCAACTAAACTTAAATGGATATTCCTTTTCAAAAGTGTTGGCAAAACTTCGAATCATCTTACATTAGTCAGGTGAGCGATTTTAGGGCCATTCTTGCCCTCTTGTTGAATAAACCCTTTCTCAAACTCACTGTGAATGCTTGTATTTTCATGAAAGAGGAACCCAGTTAAATATGATGTCATTCCATGTTATATGAAGTAAAAGGTGTTGTTAGTGTAATACATTTGAATAAGTGTACTGCTCATCCAGTCACAACTTTTAGCCTTTATATCCATTTGTCTTTGTAAAAATATCTTACTGTTTATCAAATTTGAGTTGATAAGTTTGCTTGAGAAAGTAATTTCAGGTGAGCAATCTAGGGCCATTTTGGCCCTCTTGTACATTATCCAGGACCTGGAGCAAGGTATGGCATGGACATGCTGACTCTTTTTTTAAATTGCCACTTGTTCAAGAATGCTAGATTTATTACGTTCAAGGAGGCAGGATGAACAAAGTGGTCAAGTTATAAAGTGGATTTCTGTCTTTTAGTTTTCTCACTTGTAATTATTTTTCTTCATAGGACCTTAAAGTGGGTATACATATTCTATGAAATGTTTAAAGTTTTTAATTATTATCATGTGAAATGTCTCTCAATTACAGCTTTATCTATTGTAGCTTACACCTCACATAAAAACATTTTTCACTGAACCACCAAAGTTGATGCAAAAGATTATCTCTGAGATGCAACAGTTGACAGAGGTAGGAACATTTTTAAGTGTCTTATCAGGGATGTAATTTACCCTATTTTGGTGTGGACTTGACAAGTAAAAACTAGTTTGTGAATTTCTCACGTATAAGCTTAAGTTGAATCAGAAAATATACAGTTTGTTATCATTTCTCACTTGGTCTATTAGTGTACAAAAAGAAATATCAGTTTTTCAAATGGAAAACAAAAAGTCAAAGTGCTCAGTAAGCACTGTAATTAGACTTAGCTGAATACTTGAGCAGAGTTTGTATTTATAAATTATTTTTTTTAAGCGTTTACATGCACCACAAAATAAAATGGTTGGTTTGGCTGAACCTAAATATTGTAATGAAGTTCATTAAGTCACTAAACCAATAAAAGTGCATAATGTAAATGTCAGTTCAACATTTGCTTTTGGTTTAGATTAATGTTTTGCTTAGTATTTCAATCTTTTGATTGACAAATAGCTATTCTAAAGACAAGTATGGTATAAAATTTACTGTTTATTTACGGGGATTGATCTTACAGTGGTTATGTCATATTTACCATCAAAGTCAAATCATGTACAAGTCCAAAGGTATTAGGCATCTAGTGCCACATGTCACTTACAAGTGGCATACAGTTAAAACATTGAAAATCTTCATATGAGAATACAGTTGATGGATTTCCACCAGATCATAGAAATGAGCCTTGGGTGACCCTTGTGTCAGATGCATCAAATTAATGGGATGAAAAACATGTTTTTTATGGGAAGGGCTAATTTTCTATACCAGGGATCATTTTGGGGTCATTTTTCTGTCAGGAATCTCATTGAAACTGGCATAATGAGAGAAAAATCTCAAAGTAAAAAGTTATTTATTGAAGGATTTGGTATAATTTCTCATCAATAATTCTTAATTTCTAATTACGTTTGGCTAAATATGATATTTTTGCACATGATATTCTGATCCAGAATTATTCCTGCTACACCAGTAAATTATATTCAGTGAAAGCATTGAAAATTTCCTCAGAACTTACCTGATGGATTTCAATCATATTTCACAGCAATGGTGCTTAGATAACTCTTAGGGCTGTGACCATAGCACAATGGTAGCTCGTAGGCCTCTTGGTCATGGTGTCCTGGGTTTGTTTACTGGCTGCTGCATATATCCTTTGCAACATTTTTCTCCCACAAATGGGTGAATAATTGTAATGTAGTGGTAGTATCGGTGTATGATTTTACCAGGAATTCATGGTAAGGTGCTCCAGCCGTCAAGATGTGACTGAAATACTGTTAAAAGTTGTGTTAGACTCTTTTCAATAAACTGATAACTCTTTTGTCAAATTTCTTGAAAAATTATTTGGTAGGTTGATAAATATGGCTTTTAAAGAGGGCTATATATTCCTTTAGTAAAGGCATTAATCAAAGGATGTAAATGCTACTGAAAATGTTTTAAGTTCCTTTGCAGTATTGTCTTCCTTTACTCTTCAAAATACTGTAAAACATTAACTTCTCCATTATATTCCATTATGATTAAAATATGCTTCCAAGATGGTGTGAAAAACATATATCTATAGAGCTGTGTTATTTGTTTTTAGCAGACTTGCATCTGACTCGGTAAACTAATTTCACATGACTTGACTTTTATGAAATAATAAAAAGTTTGAAATCTGTCTCTGGAATTCATTCAAAGATTTCAGTGACTAAATTTATTACCTAGATAGGGCAAAGATGATTCAGATTATTTAAAATTCCTGAAAACATTATCTAAATCAGGAAATTTTTGCCTGTGCAGTGATACAGGTGCTCATTCACCTCTAGTTTGTGACATGTTGGGGGAACTTCTTTTATTGATTAGACATTTTTAGGTTTAATACCTATTTACCATCAAATAAGTAAAAGAGAAGGTTCAGGGAATTTTATATTTCTAGGTGCACTTCTTTTTTTAAGGCTGCAGCATTCCAGCATCGCCAGAGGAAAAGATACATTGACTTTCTACAGAATAAAGTAAGAATTACTTTTCCCTTTTAGCTCACAGAAATTGAAGAATTTGCTGATTAAATTGCTCGTAACAGGAATTCTCTTCCTTAGTGCTTTTGGATGGATTATCGAGATTTCTCTGTGGATTATAATTTCATAAAATAACAGTGAAATCATAAAAATGACTAACTCACTGTTTTTGGTAGATTTAGCTTCACTTTTTTAGCTCACTTGAGCACAAGGTGCTCAAGGTGAGCTTTTATGATCATATTTTGTCCTTCATGCGTCGGAAGGCGTCAACAGTTCTTTAAACATCTTCTCCTCAGTAACCATGGGGCCAATTTCAACCAAACTTAATGTCTTAGCTCAAGGTCAAACATGCCTGTGTTCTTTCAAGTTTTTTTTTAAATCATCTTAAATTAGTCAGATAAGCGATGTTAGGGCCATTCTTGCCCTCTTGTTTCATTTAATGCTGCTAAACATCATATCCATGGGACCAAAGATATTGATGATACTGATGGCAAAACCATTGTAAGTGTCTATACATTATATAGACACAATGTATATTCTTGTGAAATGATGCACTTTTATAAAGTTTGTATGAAAAAATATTAGTCTCCCTTTTGCACAAAAGAAATAGAATTATAATTGTCATATGCCTGAAGGCTCATATTACGTTATGGCCCTGGTTATCTGTCTGTCTGTCTGTTTGTCTATCTGTGCTTACTGGAGAGACATTATGGGGCTTGGGTATTGTAAACAGATTTACTTCATTATGGCATGAGGCCTTTTTGTGGGGTTAAGGAATATGGGCTTACTGGGTTAAAAATATAGAAGGGAAAAATCCCATAAGTATCTCTCAGAGAAACGTCCTTTTGTCCTTTAGCACTTTTTTGTGTGCTCAACTCCTCCTACAGTTTCTATTCTGATGAACTGAATCCCTTGAGCAAGCAAAATAGCTTAAAATTGGTGTACTTTTTTGTGTGCGCAATTCCTCCTTCAGTTTATACTGGAATGAACTGAAACTTTCCACAATGAAAATATTTGCCTGTCTGTCTTAGCATTTTTGTGTGCGCAACTCCTAAAGATTCAATTGGAATAAGCTGAAACTTTCAACAATTGATCTATAAGATGCCTAGATGAGCGTGAGGCCATTAAAATGGTTTTAGAATTATCTTCCCTTGACTTAGCAAAATAGCTTAGAATTACAGTACTTCAAGTGGGCATTAATTCTCCTACAGATCATATCAGAATCAACTTTTGAATTTGCTTAGAGTATATTTGAATCTACTGTCTTTTAGTATATCAGATTTTTTATTACCTCCATTGGTCCTAGAATTGTCCTTGACTAAGAGAAATCTTTGTGACTAATAGGAATCTATTACACCATTGAGCAACTTGATAACTTTTGAAGATTTTGTAAAGTACAAGAAATGTTTTTGGTTGTTTTTAACGCCTTTTAATAATTTGAAAAATTTGAAAAATATGTATTACTCTGACAAGCCCTTTGGGTGTATATGCAAAGCTCTTGTTTTTGTGTGTAAGATTAATAAATCTTAAAAAAAATGCATGTAACAAGCAATTCATTCATCTTTCATATTGTTTTCTTGAGTTATTTCTTTAGGGGCTGAATTTAAGTAGCAGAATTGAACGATAATGGGTGAATGCCACTTATACATTTTTATCCCCCGCCATTTCGGCGAAATAGTAATGGTCTCCGTCTGTCTTTCTGTCATTCCGTCCTTCCCTCACTAAACTTGTCCGGAGCATATCTCTGAAACTTCATAGGTCGATAGATCTCATTGAGGAGAAGTGCAGTGCACAAGAACCACAACTCTTGTTTGCATAATATTGGAGTTATTGCCCTTTGTTGTTTTAAAGACTAAGATTTTGTCCAGGGCAAATTTCTGAAAGTATAAAAGCTTTTAACTTGAAACTTCATAGGTGGATAAATCTTGTTGTGGAGAAGTTCAGTGCACAAGAACCACAACTCTTGCTTGCATAATTTTGGAGTTATTGCCCTTTGTTGTTTTAAAGACTAAGATTTTGTCCGGGGCATATCTCTGAAAGTATAATAATTATTAACTTGAAACTTCATATGTGGATAGATCTCGTTGTAGAGAAGTGTAGTGCACAAAAACCCAAACTCTTGCTTGCACAATTTTGGAGTTATTGCCCTTTGTTGTTTTAAAGATTTTGTCCTGAGCATATCTCTGAAAGTATAATACTTATTATCGAACTCATTGAGAAGAAATGAAGTGCAAAAAGAAGCCTAAATCTAACTGGCTTCAGTTTACTTTCAAGCTTTTTAGGTGGGGGATGGCCATGTCCGACATGGCTCTTGTGAAAATGGTAAGGGTTTGTCTAATAAATCCCTCATGATATGCTGCCTTATTTCCATTTACTTTTAATGGCGGCTAATGAAATACACATCTTTTTATTACTATTTTTGGTACTATGCCCATATTTGTAACTGCTACTCGCTACTGTAATTATAAAAAACAAAAAAACTGACAGGTTTTCTTGTCTAGCAGACGCCGTGAACAGAGAACCCCTCAAAAAATGATTGAGATATAACTCAAGGATTCCAGTTCTTCTTTCATTTTTGGATGACGTAAAGATTACTGGCAATCTTGAGTTTGGAATAACATATTTTATATCATATTGTTTGAAAATACACTCGACCTGTAGGAAAACCTTTGTATTACTTTTACCTGCCAAAAACCAAATGTTACTCGGCAATTTACTAATATACAAGTGGGTGATTGTAATTTTATATCTCTGGTCAGCTGTACATTTTTACTCACTTATTAAAGGACAATGTCAATTTTTCAAGGTCGAGGTCTTAAGAGGGGCATTCAAGTTTCACAAACACAAATTCTTTTAGATTAGAAACCAGAAGGATTCTGTGGAGAAGATTGAACAGGAACTGAAAAACAAGTTTCAATGCCAGTTTGATACAGTTCAGAGGTAATTATCAACCTCTCCACCTTTGCTTCCCACCCACTTTTAGCTTTATCTCATGTGCAGTACTTATAAACCATTTTTTGTTAGATATGACAGACTTAGAAGACTTTTAACAATCAGTGGCATGTTTAGAAGGATTGGATTTGGGTTGTTTGACACACACACACGCACACCTCTGCCTAACTACATGTTTTTCATTTTCATGGGGTTTAACCCATTACGACAAAAATTTAGACTTGTCAAAATTCAAAGGGGCATCAGACAATAAAGTAAGGTAAATGAAATTTTGAAAATCTTTTGCCTATCTTGTAACAAGTATTTCCTTTATTTTCCACAATGTTTTCCAAAACTTTTGTCTTGGATTGTGAAAAAGCTGGATTGTTTTGGAATGGGTTAGGTAAACTTTCAATGTGATTAAGTTTAGAGATAAGTTCCAAATCAGATAGTAAACATTTAGAGAAATGGACAGATTGCATCTTTGAATCAATTTCTTCTTTGTCTGCAATGTTTCCTTCTGAATGTTATTCTAATAATTTTTCCAAAAAATGAAATGATGTAGACATACTCTAAGTTAAATTGCAGTCGTGTATCATGTGTAATTTTTGCCTTAGAGAGAAGAAAAAGGTAGCCAGTTTTAACCCATAACTCGACATTAATATTTTACACTTGTCCCCTCAAGAGCATGTATTTGGAAAATAATGTGGAAATGAAGAAATTGAAACAATCATTTTCTCAATTTCTCAAATGTTTTTTACACAGAAAGACAAAGATTTTTAAATATTATCAACTTCAAATTGTTGTCTGCAACCTCTTTCCATTTGGACTAGTCTAAAACTTTGTTGTCTGGTATTGGGTTGATGCTAGCTAGACTTGGGATCATTAATTTATAAAGTGTCCTCAATGTGGGAACTGTCAGATTGCTACCATTGATAAAAAAAATGATTGACCAAAGAGGTCCTTCATTTAGACTGATAGTATAGTGCTGACCTGTAACATTTATGTTAAGTATTTTGTTTGTGCTCAATTCAAACACTGTCACTACAGTTTGAATAAGTTTATGTTGCAAACCAATGATTTATTTTTAGTTTATTTATTTTGAGAATGAATAACTTCATTTGATATCACATGTACTTTCAGGGAAAATTTCAAGTTGAGAGAAGAAAATGCTTACCTTAAAAGATTGCTGAGTGAGAAGGTATTGAGATCCGCTGTAACCAAAACTATTGTCTTGCTTCAAAATCATTGGGCATATTCCATCACAGTGAAATATAAGACTGGTCCATATTGATAGAAGTTGCAATTTCAAATTGTTGAATTTTTATAAAACTGTTGTCTCTCTGAGTAGAAACAACATGGAAATTTCAGAAATTGCTTGTAAGAAGCAATTTCTTAATTTTCCACATTGTTTTCCAGAACTACTTTTTTGAGGGGTGTAAAAAGGAGGGATTGTGTTGGAATGGGTTAATTAAATATATGGTTCATCTACTGATAAGCCACTTATTCAGATGATTGAAAGAGAATTTAAGCTGTCCACATGATTAACACACATGAATAACACTTGATCCTTCAAATGATTTTCACAATTTGCCATTTCAAATGTGTGTCAACTCTATACCACATGAACCCACATTGTTACTTGCTGAAGAAAAATAACTTAGGAAATCAATATGGAAAAAGAATGAAATACTGTTAACCACAATATTTTTTACACTATCTGATACAAAAATCAAAGATTTGGCATGTTTTAAATATAATATGGAACTCCTTTCTATTTGTCCATTCTACATTTTTTATGTCTAGTAATGGGCTAAGCAAATGCACTGAGAACACAAATCTAACCAGTAATAGAAAAAAATTAGACCATTTACTGACATAAATTTTCAGTTAATAGAATCTTTTCTTTTTAAGTAAAAAAAGAAATTGATTTTGAAGAAATAGCCAAACCCCTTTGCTATATTTTGTATTTAAATATATATTATATGTCCTCTAAATGTTTTGGGGAAATAAAATGGTAATACAATATGTTTGAACTAATTAAAGAAAATGCTTGTAATAAGATTTTTTTTTCATTTTTCACATTGCTAAGCAGAACTCTTTTCTTAAGATTTGTAAAAAAGCTAGATTGTGTGGTAATGGCTTAAACTAGTCTTTGTTTCTTTCAGAGCCATGGAAATACTCAAATCAGGTATAGTCTTGCCATCTACAAATTTATGCTTTAGGGTGTCATTGTGTTAGAACAGAGGTAAAGATGCGCCGATACACAGAGTTTTGTTAGGCCTGAATTTGAACCAGCTAACCTAATCAAACTTTTTTTGACTTTTTTACACACCTCTGAAAGTAGATGTATCTTGGCACCATCTTCACTATCTTGTCTTTGTAGTTGCAATTCGTATCAATCATGACACATTTGGATTGAATAAAAGGAGATGGGGTATTCCTGAGCACTACATTATGGATGGAAATTGGATATAATTATTGTCATCTTGTGATCTGTAACATACAAATGTATTAATTTTCTATAGATTGCTTTTGGATGAAATTCAAGTCATTTGGCATTATTTATTGTGACAACAGCATGTAGGTTAATCCTTGAAATGGTTTTTACTCACCTGGCACAAAATGCTTAGTAGGTTATCATGGTAGCCTACCATCTATTGCCATCTGTCTTATCACATTTTTTTCAATTCACACAAGCTTTTGGCAAACCAATTGAAATAGTCACATTAATCTGGAGTGAAATACAATGTAATGCCAAGTTTTGTAGAAAAATAAAGATTTGTATGAAACTCTTGTTGCGCAAAACACATAAAAGGATGATTATTCAATATCAAATATATCTCTAAAATTTTGTCACAGATCTTAAGATCAAAAGTTGACTAAGCATAGCCCTTTCAACATGGAAAAGTTATTTTTTTTCTTTTAAATGTGATGTAAAATGAAAGATATGACAAACTACAATATTGAATAAAAAAATATGGAGAAAACAGAAAATGTTTGTAACAGTTAATTTCTCTTTTTAACACTATTTTTCTGTAATAAGATTAAAGTTGGTATCAAATAGTCAGCTGACCTGGAAGAAAAAATGTATGTCAGCGGCTTAAATGCACACAGCAAAGGTAGATTAAAGCTATGGTGTTAAGTGAAAACTGAGACTCATTTCTGTGCATAGAGAGACATTTTAGACAACTTTATGTTTCTTTATTCAATCTTATTTTCAGGAGTCCTGTTGGAAAAGCAAACAGTTCACCAGGTACAATTAATTTGTTTTTTAATCATTGTCCTGCTGAATATTTATCCTTTTTCCACTATATTTCAACTCTTGTGACATAATTAGATAGGTAAAGTCCACAAAGATTTTTTCAATGCAACAAGAGCAAGCAGGTAGTGTAGGGTGAGATCAGACTGCACGTCTGTGCAGGCTGATCTTTGCCTATACACATGCCAAAGCCATTGTCCAAGCAGAAATATTCTGGGATAAGCATGACAAGGGTTAATCTCATTCACAAAATAGATCCAGTTTAATTGCTGTGTCTTCAAAATCAAGCAAATTTTAAAAAAACACTAACTTTTACTGGCCCACTCTGTGATGTCTGTCGATTTTGGTTGATCCAGAAATTCGTGGAATATTGCTCTAAATTGTGATTTGACATTACCCTGTTTATTCATCAAAATTTTATTTAATCCATTCCCACACAATCCATCCTTTTTAAGCCCATCAAGAAAAGGGCTTTGAAAAATATTGTGGACATCAAAGAAATTGCTTGTTTCAATCATTTTCTTTGATGTCCAAAATGTTTTGTACCTCTAAAGACAAAGAATTTTAGAATTTCATCAACCTAAAATTGACGTCTGCATCTTCTTTCAATTAGGACAAGTTTAAACTTTTAGCATGTGGTAATGGGTTAAATGTACATGCAGCTTAATGTGACCTGTCATTTAAAAATTGATCAGTTGAAAAGGCCTTAAGGTAGAGGTTTGATCTCTTACAACTCAATCATGGTTTGTTGACTAACCCATTACAACTTAATACCACTTTTTCACCCCTTTAAGATAAAATCTGTTGAAAGCATTGTGGAAAATGAAGAAATTGCTTGTTACAAGTAATTACTTGATTGTCCACAATGTTACCCACTCAAAACTACTAAGATTTTAAAAAATTCATGTAAAAAAGTTGTCATCTGCAACTTTGACTTAGTCCTGTCCAAAATTTTATTGTTTTGGAATGGGTTAATTTGAAAATGTATATTCAGTATAGGTAATGACTTATCTAAATTAAGGGAATCAGATTGAGTTAAAAAAATTAAACATTGGTACGGCTGCATGGTCTGACCAGGGAGAATACTATCTACATTTTCCAGATGGTACCTGAGTGTGTCAGGTTACAAATGTTTTGCAGGCGTATGAACAAGGTTGCACCTTCCTGATAGAACAAAGTGATGTGATATCACAATTGCATGTTAATTCTCAGTACAATCAGTTGCAATCAGTACAAGCTTTTCCAACAATGTTTACCCTGAAAATTTTCCTTGTGCATCAAAATGTAGGATTTTGAGGTTATTGATTAACCCATTCCCACACAAGCCCTCCTTTTCATGCCCCTCAAGAAAAAAAGTTTTGGTAAAACATTGTGGAAAATGAAGAAATTGCTTGTATCAAGCAATTTCTTCAGTATCCACAATATTTTCTACCCAGAAAGATGAAGAAGATTTAAATTCCATCAGCTTGATTTTGTCATCTGCAGCTTCATTCAATTTGGACCAATCTAAAATTTTGTTGTATGGGAATGGGTAAATGGATCTATTGATGAATAAAATTCTCTGTATCTTTCTTCAAGCATTTGTGAGTAGCTCTTCTCCAAAACAACATTCCCAACAAAACAGAAGTAATAGTTGGAGTAGGTGAGTGTTTCTTGACTCGTTTTACTTATTACAAGATTGCAAAATATAAGACCTGTCAAAATAGTAAAAAGGAGTACAGTAGATCTTTCATGTGTGACTACATCTATCAAGCCCCTTTGTATTTGGCTAACGTGGGTCAAAGGTAAATGTTCTGCTTGACAAAGTGCTGTTGAGCAGTACAAGTATGCTTTACTGTAACAACAGTTCTAGATGAAGGTACCTCTTGTCAATCAGCATCTGCTTTCAACAAGGTCATGGTCAATTTCTAGGGCAAACCAATAAAGATAAAAATGAATAAAATAGCGAGTTGACACCTGGAAAAAGTGTTTCACTGTTACATCATTTGTTTCTGTCTTTTTCAGTCTAAGCAGTAAAGTTTCACCAGGGTATGGGGTAAGTCACATAATTTTGAAGCTGACATTTTCTTTATAGGAAACCACTAAAACAGAAATTATAATATATTGAAAGAAAATGCTATAATTAACTGTAAGGATTGTGTTTGAACTAAGAGAATTGGCGGATTGTGGCTGTCAATCAAGATTTTACCCATTACCACTCAAACCACAATTTTGATGCCTTGAAGGAATATAGCTATACACTGCAACTCCAATATAACGCTATTGGTAGGGTCAAAGAAAGGAAACAGTGCAAGAAGTTGTTTGTTATAAGCTGTCCCCCAACCCATGGTGAAAATTAACGACCTGCAGATTGGAACAGACACTGGGTAAATCAGGATAACTTTCTCAAATTATCTAATTTTTAGACCTACAGACTTTATGTTTGTTAGAATCAGTTAACTAAATAGATAACCAACATGTTCTACACAAACCCTTATTTCTAGTTTTCAATATGGATTTAATTGAAGTAAGTTTTAAATGGGAATACATATTTCCATCCATGAAGAAAAGGAATAAAATCAAAGAAACCAGCACTCACATTTAATTATTGTTTTATTTTTAATATGATGATTGTCACAATAATTTAAATAATTCGGAGACAGTGGGAACCTAGTTTCAATTTGGAGTATTCATTGTCATTCAGTTCTTTGAATTTAAAGTTATTGCTGGTACTTTCAATTGTTATGCTACATAAAGGGTGAGCATATAGCAGCTCCTTCATCTCTGCTTTCATCATTCGGTCCGTCTGTTTGCCTCTATTTCTCAACAACCCTTGGACCAAATTCGATGAAACTTGGCATGTGAAAACTATATGATATTGTGCCAATGCTTTTTGCAGAGTTTTGGATAACTCAATGTCACAACTCAAAGTCAAACATTAAGATAAGGCATGTCCAGAGCATAGCTCTTTTGATTATGGATATATTTGAATATACTTACTTGGTACAATTGTTAACTATCATGAGTAGATGTTCCATTTGAAAGAAATATTCAGATAGCTCAAAGGTCTAGGTCACATCTCAAGGTCAAACATTAAAATTAACCAATTCCCAGACTGCAAAATTTTACACTGGTCCAAATGGAAAGGAAATACAGTCAACATTTTAATGTTTATGAAATATTAGATTTTTCCAACTTTCTTGGTAAAAAACATTGCGTAAAATGAAGAAATTGGTCACAATTGTTTTTCTTAGAGGGCGTCCAAAAGAGTTATAGTGTGGGAATAGGTTAAACATATATGGAGCATATAACAATATAACTTGACACAATTGTTCTCCATCATGAGTAGATGGGGCATTTAAAACAATTTTTCAGATAGCTCCAAGGTTGCAGCTCAGGGTCGCAGGTCAGGAGAAGGGCAAGCATATAGCGGCTGTCTTGTCTATCTGTCCAAAACCCTTTTCCATGTTTATTTTATACTTTTTGTGATAGGACTATATTCTGGGAGCATAATCCTTGCTGACAGCTCTTACTTTCTGTGTTATTTATGAACTGTTTTGAATTAGATTGGTGTATGGTGCAAATTCTCATCAATCTAAGTGGTATTTACTAACTAAACTTGTCAATATCAATAATTGATTTAAATTCACAAAGCTACTATTTCGGAACTAAAGCATTAATCGCAACTACGGTCCTCTTAGGTGTGAAATACTTACCTGGCTTCATGTAATTATCAATTTTTATATGTTTCTCAACTTTTTTTGAAACTTTTCACTTTTAATGGTCGAGTGGTAGAGCCTTCATCTTTCATAAAGGTACTGCTTGTGATAAGACCTTTCTGTTGGTGTCAACTTCAAGGTCATCAGTAGAAGTCAAGACAGGTCAGTGGATGTAACTTAAGAATTAGCATTGGTCATAACTCTAGAGTGGTCATTGACAGAGCCTATGTAATAATTGTATCATTACTTCTCTGTTAGAGCTAGCCAGCTCAGTTAATAGAGTTCTTGACTTCAAACCTCGAGATCACAGGTATTAGCCTTCGTCTAACCCAACTAAAAAACTAATTGCCTTTCAGATGAGATGTTAAACTGAGGCCCCATGCAACGGTGCTTTACACTGAGCCCGTGAAAGAACCAGGCAGAGGTCTCAGTGGTTTTGTCCTGTATCCTTGCACTATCCTCAATAGTAGATTGCCATCTTCTTGGGGTGTGCTAATATGGGCAAATGTTACAGTAGCGAAGATGAATAAACAAACATACCACATCAGTCAAGGTCATGTGTATTAATGCTAACAACTTTTACTTTAGCAATATCTTTTGATTGGTTAGTGACAGACCCTTCCTATTATGCCCCCAAAGGGAGGCATATAGAAATCAAACTGTCCGTCTGTCCATCAGTCAGTCAGTCCCACTTTCGTGTACGCTCTGTATCTTCTACATGCAATAGTGGATTTCAATATAACTTTGCACAAATGTTCACGGATTTAAGACAACGTGTTGCAAAAAAGACCCAGGTTCCTATCTCAAAGATCAAGGTCACAATCTGGGGTCAAAGGTCAAAAATAGGGACTTTTTGCTATGTCCGCTCTGTAACTTCTATAATCATGCATGCAGGTACAAATTTTCTTTCATACAAATGTTAACCACCTTCACACGACATGTTGCGAAAAAGACCCAGGTTCCTATCTCAAAGATCAAGGTCACAATCTGGGGTCAAAGGTAAAAAATCGGGACCTTTTGCCGTGTCTGCTCTGTAACTTCTATAATCATGCACGCAGGTACAACTTTCTTGCATACCAATGTTAACCACCTTCACATGACATGTTGCAAAAAAGACCCAGGTTCCTATCTCTAAGGTCAAGGTCACAATCTTGGTCAAAGGGGCGTCATGAATGGTTAAATTGCGTCCGGAATGGTTAAATTGTATTTACTCTCTTATTCTTCAGTGGATTGCTTCCATATTTGGACTGATGCTTAATTGGGTGGACCACTTTACATGACCTTGACCTGGTGACCTTGACCTACTTTTGACCTCAGAAAAATCCATCCATAATGCATTTCTTGATTTTATTCTGTATTTATAGAAATTATTATATGTATTAAAATTTCATTTATTAAAAACCCAGACGTATAGATCACAAATGCATGTGGTTGTTTTTACAAAAATCAAAGTGCCACATGCTTGACCCTGTCCTCTTGGGGTATTTGTCACATGACTGTGATCAGCTCTTGTTTCATATGTGTATTGCTTTTCTGTAAGAACAACTTCACATGACATGTTGCAACTTAACCCAAGGTCAAATTTCAAGATCAAATGTAAGCAAATTTAAAACTTAAGGTAAAAGGAAAGCGCTTTCATATTGAACATAATATATGTATTCCCTTTGATTATGCCTATAAGGTCAAAGTAACTTTTCAAGGTCACATTTATCCAAATGAAAACTAACAATAACTCTTTAATTATTAAAGATAGGGCCTTTATACATTGTATTTGGCTGGCGAATTGTTAGTGAATAGACTGTTATGTTGAATTAATTTTCAAAGTCAGGTTCATTTTATCAAAACTAGGGCCCGAGATTATAAAACTTTATACATACTCAATTAAGAATTTATTCAAATTCAATTCAAAATTAAAGATGTATATTACATTGAATTCTATGGCAACTGTGTGAAAATGAAAAGTTATATCAATAGATTATAATTTATAACACAAATTCTACAGTTACCTTTGAAACACAACATTTATTTAAACTTGAAGTTTGGGTAAATTCTAGATTAAGTACAAAAATGTTTTAAAATCTTGGGCCCTGATTTGTTGAAACTTTAACTTTAGCCAAATCTTCTAAATGATAAATGGTTTGGTCTTTATTTCTCATGTATATTGTACATATTGTATATTGCTTGTGACAAGACAATTCTGTTGATACCAATTTCAGTGTCAACAGTAAAGGTCAAGGTTACTTTAAGGACAGACAAAACTAACCTTAATACTGGCAGTAATTGTTCAATATTAAAGAGATAGGGCCTTTTATTTTTCAGATGAACATTCCTTGTAGCTAGGTCTATCAGTTGGTATCAAGTTGTAGTTAGGCCTTTCAATTGATATCAAGTTGTAGCTAGGTATTTTGGTTGGTATCAATTTAAAGGACATGTTGGAAAGTCAAAGGACAAGGTCACCTTTTAAAAAAAAAAAAGAAATGCAGTTGTAATTGAAAAATTGTAACACAAAACACATCTTATTTTTAGCTAACAACTATTACTGCAAACAGGATTTCTGTGAGAACACCGCCTTCTGGTGGGAAAATGGGTATGTATTATTTTTCAGCATTTGATTTAGTTAACCCATTCCCACACAGTGACGCTTTTTGACGCCCCTCAAAAAAACAAAATAAAATAAGATTGAGAAAACATTGTGTAAAATGAAGAAATTACTTTAGACAAGCAATTCTTTCATCTTCTTAGAAAACATTGTGTAAAATGAAGAAATTACTTTAGACAAGCAATTCTTTCATTTTCCACAATGTTTTCTACCCAGAAAGCTGAAAACTTCTAAAATTTCTAACCAGAAAGACAGAGATATTTGAAATTCAATCAACTCGAAATAAGTATATGCAACTTCTTGTAAATTTGGCGAGTCTAAATATTTGTTGTGTGGTAATGGGTTACGTTGGTATAAATGGTTGCTAAAGGCTGTTTGAATTAAGAGTTTCTTGTAATAGACTGTAATATCATTGATGGCTCCATTAAATAGATTAACTGTTTGTAAGAATTATTCCCCATTTTCTACTTTGACCTTATACCAGACGATGCAATCTCAGACTTTTCAAAATTAAAGAAGTTGCAGATGACAGTTCTAAATGTTAAAGTGGAAAAATAAGTGACAAATAAACAAGAAAAATTAAAACTTAAGGATAAATCATCTGTTCTCCATTTAAAACAATGTTTTTCTCAATTATTTTCTACAAAGCATCAAATGCAGGATTATGTGGTAATAAATAACCTGGGATATTCATGTTTTTTGCAGGAGGCAAAGACTAAGATCAGCCTGCAAATATGTCTGATGTTAGTCTACACCACCTACTTGTCCCTTTCAAGCTAGATTTGTTTCTAAAGGTTTTTAACTAAATATTCATACACAAATAGTGCCTTCATCCCTTTTCATTTTATTTTGAAAGAATTTCAATCAGTATGACAAGGATAAATTGAAAAGCATCCCATTGGAAAATGTTTCATTTTCGTATGGTTTATAGTTCCCTGTTTGAACTCAAGGCTTTTGATCTAACCAGTCACATTAATTTATCCATTTTTTATCATATGTCATGGTCACAAGTCAGCTTTAACTGATTTTCACACAGTGATGCCCCTCAAGAAAAACAATTGGAAAAGCATTGTGTAAAATGAAGAAATTGCTTGTACTTTCATGGATAGATTTCAAGTTGAATGTACTGGTACATGGCTATTTTCCATCAAGAGGAGGAATGGCCTTTTGTGTTTGTTAATGTAGGGTAAAGGTCATGCTTGAAGTCCAAATATTAGCGTACTCAACTACTGTAGTTCTAAGACAACCATTGTAGTCTTGAAAGACAATTAGTACCTTGAAAAGCTGTTATTCTATAATAATCTTCTAAACGTGAATCATTTCAGTTGCATGGGTTCTAATCTTCTTCTTTGCCTCTTGGAAATAGGCAAATACTGGTATATAGTTTATTTATCTCATAAATACACAATCCTTTATAGCTCACCTGAGCACGAAGTGGAATTTTGATTGTCCTCTGTCTGGCATCTGTCGTCCGTTGTGTGTCTACAATCTTAAAATGACATCTCCTCCAAAACTGCTGGGCGGATTTCAACCAAATTTGGCAGGAATGTTCCTTGGACGGTGCCCTTTGAATTTTGCTTAACCCTTTCCCGTTCAAATACGGGATTTTACGTTCCTGTGATTTCGTACTCAAGAAAACATTGTGGAAAAAGAAGAAATTGCTTGTAACAAGCAATTTCTTCTTTTTCCACAATATTTTATACCACATAGGTTGGTTTCATTTCAAATGGCATCCAGTTTTCGTTGTCGTCTGCAACCTCTTTCAATTTGGACTAGTCTAAAATTTCCAAAAACGGGAAAGTGTTAAAGAATTAAAATCTGTTAAAAACTCTGGTTGCCATGGTAACAAAACTAAAATTTCTGTAATAATTTTCTGAAATTGAATCATTACAGTTGCATGGGTTCTAATCTTCTTCTTTGCCTCTTGGAAATAGACAAATACTGGTATATGGTTTATTTATCCTCTTACTACACAATCTGAGCACAAAGTGTTATTTTGATTGTCCTCTGTCTGGCATCTGCCGTCCGTTGTGTGTCTACAATCTTAAAATGACATCTCCTTCAAAACTGCTGGGCGGATTTCAACCAAATTTGGCAGGAATGTTCCTTGGACGGTGCCCTTTAAATTTTGTTAAAATCTGTTAAAAACTCTGGTTGCCTTGGTAACAAAACTAAACTTTTAATAAAAACTTTAGAAATTATCTCCTCCTGACCCAGAAGGTGTAGAGCCTTGATAATTGGCATGAAGTATCCATACAATGACCTCTTTCAGTAATGCTAAAATCATCACCCTTGGGTCCCCAGGGGCAGAGCCCTAGTGGTGAAGGGCTGATATAGAAATAAAGAAGGATTTTTAAAAAGACATCTCCTCCCAAACCATTGGGTGGATTTCAATCAAACTTGGCAGAAATGCTCCTTGGGCGGTGCCATATAAAAAATGCTAAAAGAATTGAAATCCTTTCAAAACACTAGTTGTCATGGCAACAAAAGTGAAATTTTAAAATAATATTTAAAGATTATCTCCTCCTGCCCCAGAAGGAATAGAGCCTTGATATTGGGCATGAAGCAGCAGTACATTGACCCCTTTCAGAATTGCTAAAATCATCACCCTCGGGTACTAAAGGGCAGCGCCCTAATGGGGGGTGCTAATATCGAAATAAAGAAGGATAGTTAAAATGACATCTCCCAACCCACTGTACGGATTTCGACCAAATTTGGCAGAAAAGTTGGGTGGTGCCCTATGAAAATTGCTAGAAGAATAGAAATCTGTTAAATTAAAAACTCTGGTTGCCATGGTAACAAAACTGAAATTTTAATAAAAACTTCAGAAATTATCTCATCCTGACCCAGAAGGCGTAGAGCCTTGATATTTGGCATGAAGCATCAGTGCAATGACCTCTTTCAGAATTGCTAAAATCATCACCCTTGGGTCCCCAGGGGCTGAGGCTTATATAGAAATAAAGAAGGATTTTTAAAATAACATCTCCTAAACCATAGGGCTGATTTCAACCAAAGAATCTAATCAGTTGAAAACTCTGGTTGCTATGTCAACAAGAGTAAAATTGGAGAAAAAAAACACACACCCTCCTGACCCAGATGTTGAAGAATCTTGAATTTCGCATGAAGCATAAGTACATTGACATCTTTCAAAATTGATAAAATTTTAGAGCCACAGGGTGATTAGGCTTAAATAGAAATAAAGATGGCAACCCTTTCAAAACTATTTGGCCGATTAAAACCAAATAAGGCAGAAATACGTTAGTTTGCCCCCTTGTAAGAATTACCGAAATATTTTAAATCTATTGAAAGCATTGGTTGGCATGGTTACATCAGTTGATTTTAGTTAAATGTTAAAGGAGGTCTTCTCCCAACCCCGTTTGTATAAGGCCTTGAAGAAATGAAGAGCCTTATCTCAGGTGAGTGCCAGCACCTCTGGCCCCTTTTTTTTTTAAAAAAATATTCTAGTTAACATAATGAAGTCCCCATATTTCATCAGATTCACTTTAAACTTTCACAGAAGAAACGAAACAATAATAAATTATCACAGGAAAAGGGATCTTATGAGAACTTGATTTATATAACTTTGTTAACAAAATGAATTCCACAGTTTTTAGCTCACCTGAGCAAAACGTGCTCAAGGTGAGCTATTGTGACCGGTAATTGTCCGGCGTCCATCTGTCCATCCGTAAACAATTATTAAAAAAGTCTTCTCCTAAACCATATGTCCTAGAGCTTTGATATTTGGTACATAATACCACCCATTGACCCTCTACATCAATACTTCAAAGAATTACTGTCCTCTTGAAATTAACCCTTTTCTGTGCGATTCCTGATTTTACAAAGGAAATCTTTGAAAATCTTCACCTCCTAAAACATCAGGCTCTGAGCTTTGATATTTGTAATAAATCATCACCTAAAGACCTTCTACCAAAAAACTTCAAAGAATTACAGTATTCTGAAAATTAGCCCTTTTCTGTGTGATACCTGATTTTACAAAGGAATAAAGAAGGAAATCTTTGAAAATCTTCTTCTCCAAAACAATAAGGCCTAGAGCTTTGATAGGTGATATGTATCATCACCTATTGACCCTCTTTCAGACTACTTCAAAGAATAACCATATTCTGAAAATAAGCCCTTTTCTGTGCGTTCCCTGATTTTACAAAGGAATAAAGAAGGAAATCTTGGAAAATCTTCTTCTCCCAAACCATAAGGCCTAGAGCTTTGATATATGGTACATAACATCATCTTTTGACCCTCTACCAAAAAAATTCAAAGAATTACAGTATTCTGAAAATAAGCCCTTTTCTGTGTGATTCCTGATTTTACAAAGGAATAAAGAAGGAATTCTTTTAAAGTCCTCTTCACCCAAAGAAATAGGCCTAGAACTTTGATATTTGGTATGTATCATCAACTATTGACCCTCTACCAAAAAACTTCAAAGAATTACAGTATTCTGAAAATTAGCCCTTTTGTGATACCTGATTTTACAAAGGAATAAAGAAGGAAATCTTTGAAAATCTTCTTCTCCAAAACAATAAGGCCTAGAGCTTTGATAGGTGATATGTATCATCACCTAATGACCCTCTTTCAAACTACTTCAAAGAATTACCATATTCTAAAATAAGCCCTTTTCTGTGCGTTCCCTGATTTTACAAAGGAATAAAGAAGGAAATCTTGGAAAATCTTCTTCTCCCAAACCTTACGGCCTAGAGCTTTGATATATGGTACATAACATCATCTTTTGACCTTCTACCAAAAAAACTTCAAAGAATTGCAGTATTCTGAAATAAAGCCCTTTTCTGTGCGATTCCTGATTGTACAAAGGAATAAAGAAGGAAATCTTTTAAAGTCGTCTTCTCCCAAAGAAATAGGCCTAGAGCTTTGATATTTGGTTTGTATCATCAACTATTGACCCTCTACCAGAAATCTTCAAAGAATTACAATATTCTGAAAATTAGCCCTTTTCTGTGTGATACCTGATTTTACAAAGGAATAATGAAAGAAATCTTTGAAAATATTCTTCTCCCAAACGATAAGGCCTAGAGCTTTGATTTTTGGTATGTTTCATCACCTATTGACCCTCTTCAAAAATACTTCAAAGAATTACCATATTCTGAAAATAAGCCCTTTTCTATGCGTTCCCTGATTTTACAAAGGAATAAAGAAGGAAATCTTGGAAAATCTTCTTCTCCCAAACCATAAGGCCTAGAGCTTTGATATATGGTACATAGCATCATCTTTTGACCCTCTACCAAAATACTTCAAAGAATTGCAGTATTCTGAAAATAAGCCCTTTTCTGTGCAATCCCTTAGTTTACAAAGAAATAAAAAAGGAAAACTTTTAAAGTCATCTTCTCCCACAGAAAAAGGCCTAGAGCTTTGATATTTGTCATGAATTATCATCTATTGACCCTCTACCAAAAAACTTCAAAGAATTGCTGTAAACTGAAAATTAGCCCTTTTCTGTTTTATACCTGATTTTTCAAAGGAATAAAGAAGGAAATTTTGAAAATATTCTTCTCCTAAACAAATAGCCCTAGAGATTTGATATATGGTAAGTATAATCAACTATTGACCCTCTACCAAAACTCTTCAAAGAATTACCGTACTCTGAAAATTATCCCTTTTCTGTGCGATTCCTGATTTTACAAAGGAATAATGAAGGAAATCTTTCAAAGTCATCTTCTCCCAAAGGAATGGGTGCATATCATCAGCTATTGACCCTCTACCAAAATACTTCAAAGAATTACCGTATTCCGAAAATTTGCTATTTTCTGTGGGATCACTAATATTAGTTAGGAATAAAGAATGATATCTTTGAAAACCTTTTTCTTCTAAACCATTAGGCCTAGAGATTTGATATTTGGTATATATTGATGTCTATTGACCCTCTAACAAAATACTTCAAAGAATTACCGTATTCAGGAAATTAGAGCTGTACAGTGGGCTCATGAATATACCTAGGATTAAAAGAGAAAATCCTTAAACATCATCTCTCAAATAATTAGACAGAATGCTTTTCTTATTTGTATATATCATAAAGGCATGAACCATCATACTCAGGGGAGCGATTTAGGACCATCATGGTCCTCTTGTTATTGGATTATTTTCAAAGATGCATGGAATAATTGTGGCATTGGAAACACAGGAAAGGGGACCTTGCAGATTATCTTTCAAATCTTTCAAAACATTCTTGTTTATGTGATGAAGTTCACAATTATCATAAGATAGTCTGTAATATTTCACAGAACTATTGTAGGGTCATAAGGAAATTTCCTTTTGGAAATGAAGTGGATCAATCAGATAATACAGGAAAAGGGTCTTTATGGGTTTTCACTCAAGAAAATCCTATTTACGTCATAAAATCCACAATTATTATTAATTTAACGGAATGATTGTAGGGTCATAAGGAAACTTCCTTTCAGAAATGGACTGGATCCGTCATGAAACATAGGAAAAGGGGCTTTAAGGATTGTTGCTGATAATAATGAAGGGGATAAATTCTTATTTTATGCATTCTTCTTTAAAAAATTAACTTCCTTAAATGTCACATTACTTTACAGGAAAACTTGATAACCAGTAGAGCGTCTCAGACCCTCATGGGCCTCTTGTTCTCATTAGATATTAGATGTGCCACATAAAACTATTTTTCAGATAGCTCCAAGGTCAAGGTCACAGCTTAAGGTTAAAGCATTCAAATTGAGTTTGTCCAGAGCATGTCTCCTACATTTGTGCATTAATTGTTCGCCATCATTATGAGATGTGCCAGTTGAAAATAATTTTCAGACAGCTGAAAGGTCAAGGTCACATTTCTTTTTACAGTGGTATTTTTGATTCAACAGTACTTCTTGCCAAATTTTATGATATTGTAATAAGAGTCAGTCATGTGTAATTTCACAGTCAAATAAGCATGAATAGTGATTCACATGTTTGTGATGTGAATGCATGACTTATCATAATTGGAAAGTGTCTAGGAATATCATTGCTAATATTTGATTAATCATTATCACCATGTTAATCCATTACCTCACAACAAAATTTTAGACTGGTCCAAATTGAAAGAAGTTGCATAAGATAATTTAAAGTTGATGCAATTTAGAAAATCTTTGTCTTTTCAGGTAAAATTCATTGTGGACATTGAAGAAATTGCTTGTTACAAGCAATTTCTTCATTGTCCACATTTTTTTCAAACCTTTAATTGTGAGGTGCGTCAATGTGTGGGAAAGGGCTAAGAAAACCCTTATTTCATGAGGCTGTATTATTTGTCTTTGCTATAATGTTTGTTAAAGGAAGGAAAATGTGTCTTTTCAATTTTTTGTTGTCTTTGCTATAATGTTTGTTAAAGGAGGGAAAATGTGTCTTTTCAATTTTTTGTAATTTTTAAATGGTGTCTACTCTAAAATATGCTTGAAATACTGCATGGATAAAACTTATTTGAACATTTCCAGGTGTTATCCCACCCTGTACACCATTCCAAAAGCCAAACATACAGGGACTGCCAAAGTATGTATCCTGTTACTCATATATTAATGTATAGTATATTGAAGGCTGATTTCAGAAAACTTGTGTTTTATCAGTGCTGTGGCAGATCAAGGATTTCTGTAAATGGAGTTCAAACTTACCAATTGGGGGTTCATTTTCCTATAATTACCTGATTTTTATTGAATTTTCCAACAAAATGGAAATAATCTGGTTTGTTTGAACCCCCCACCCCCCCCACACACATCCCCATCTAAATCTGCCACTGACAGTGTCTTGACCCTTTGAACCCATTCTCACATGGTGACGCTTTTGGATGCCACACAAGAAAAACAACCATTGGTAAAATGAAGAAATTGCTTGCCACAAGCAATTCCTTCATTTAAACATTTTCTACCCAGAAGGTTGAAAAAATCTAAAATTTCATAAAATTTAAAATGTTGTCTGCAACTACTTTTGATTCGGACTATTCTAAATTTTTCTTGTGTTGGAATGGCCAAACAGCCTTGCAATTAACCCTCAGTTATTGTCTCAATAAATTTTTATGCAAACGTTTGGATTAGATCTCAGTCTGCCAAAATGTAAGGTAAGGGGTTAATTAATTCGACTCAAACAAATTGTCATGTTACCATCAAATGCTTTTGCAATAATTATATGCTTATACATGTATTAGCTTTTAACTGCAATATGAGAAATAAAATATTCATGAGAAAAAGTATCACTTAATCCATACCATCATAATCCCTCTTTTTTACGCCCTTCAAAAAAAAAAAGACTTATGAAAATATTTTGGTAATAAAGAAAATGTTTGTATCAAGCAATTTCTTCATTATCCACAATGTTTTCTATCCAAAAAGACGAAAAAAATTAAAATTCCTTTAACTCAAAATAGTCCTCTGCAGCTTCTTTCAATTTGGACCAGTCTAAAATTTTGTTGTGTGGGAATGGGTTATAAGAATTAAGATGAAGTGGGAACCTGTGCACAATAGACGTAGACCAATTGGTCTAAGATATACTTTTGTAGATGAAAGGGAATAGATGAAATAGGTTTAATCCAAATTAGATATTAGCAATTTTATATCCTTCAATTGTGCAACAACCATTGACATGTATCAACTCATATGTCTTTTACATTTGAAATAACTTCCTTGTAAAACGAGACACATGAACATTTAAAATCAAAATTGAAATAATTTGTTCACTAAACTGTCAGTACTATGACTGCCTCGGCATGATACCGCGAACCCATTATCAGACAAAATTTTGAACTGACCAAAATTGGAAGAAAGTGGAGACATTTCAAATGAAGCTATAATTGGGAAATAAGTACCAAATGAAGTAGAAAACATTGTGAGGAAAGGAGAAATTGATTATTGTAAGCAATATCTCCTTTTCCCAAAAAGTTTTCCAAGGCCATATTTCTTCAGAGTTTCAGAAAGCAGAATTGTGTGGTAATAGGTTACCACTCAGTACTACGAGGTAATGAATGAAACCTCTGCGAAAAGATTTAGTTACATTTGATAATTGTAATCTTCTGGTTTCCTAAAATAGGTTCTCTGTATATCTTATGTTTTTCAGGTCAGTTCCTCATCCTATACAGTTTGGATCTGCCATGGAGACAACACCCAGATATTAAAACATAATCATTTTCAATGTTGGATACATATAGTGTGTGATTACTGTATTAGAAACTGTGATATCATTGTTGTTTTTCATTTGAAATACATTAGATTTTTGTTAGTTTGTATGTTATAGGTATTGATCAGAGTAATACATGATCTAATAAGTGACTGAGAAATCTTAATTTATTTAGATGTGATTCATTTTTTACACTTGGCAAAATGAAGTATCAAATGGTAAAGAAAGGGTCATCTTCATTCGACGGATAGCCACTATCAATAATTTATTCAATTAACCAATCAAGTTATTCATTTTGATTGGAAGTGAAAGGTGAGCCCCTACATTTATGTCAACTGTTCTTGCTAGTTTGGCGACGACATTTAGTTTGCAAAACAACAATTTACCTTTTATTGTATTCCCAACCATATATCTTGAAAGCTAGGGTTTGATATATCAGTTGAACTTCCTTGTCTGAGGTCAGAGGTTAAGGACAGCAATATGTCAATTGAAGTCCTCTGCATAAATTGATCTTCAAATGGAAATCTCTCCAGAGGAAGTAATCACGTGTAAAAGAAGTATATTGAATTGTAGAATCACTTTAAAATATGGAAATATGGAAATATTCATAAGCTGAACAAAAAAGAAGATTTGGATATAGTGACACCATTTTCAAGACTTAATTTTGGATCCCGCAGCCTAGTGGTATAATGCAGGCCTTGGGACCAGAGGGTCCCTGGTTTTAATTCCACATGGACTGTGGAAATTTTCTGAGCAAAAAACTAACTCCATGATGTTCCCATCTACCCAAGTGTATTAATCAGTACCTATGAGGGTTCCTCTGCAAACATGCAGTGACTGTCAGGTCCCTCATATAACAGCAGACATACAATTCAGCAATCAGGGGCTACAGTATGTAGTAGGTTGAATATACAAAAGCAGAGAAACAACTAACTTTTTTAACATTTCATAAAAAACTTTGGTATCAAGCCACAAGCATAGGCATATGATATGCAAATCTGAATGTCTGAGTATGAATTTCGAAAGTACCAGATTATATGAACCCTCTTTAGGTGTCCTGGTCCCTTGCCCTACAAACCACTGAGGTCTCACTAAACTGTATTTTCTCTAATTATGAGCTACTATTACTTGTACGAGCTCCATTTCTAAAAGTAGCTCTTACTGTACTATTAAGACTTGAAATTATCTCATTTGAGTAATTTTGCAAAGGTTTTCTTTAATTCTCGACCAAAACTGTTAATGATCCAATGGATCCTTAATTAATCAACATAGACAGCAAAATATTTTGGTTAAACTAGGAGTCTTGAAAAAGCAGCCAACATGATAAACTGATTTATATAAATTTGATTTGATTCACCACATTTGTTTTCAGAGAAAACACTTTGAAAGTAATTCATAGAAAACTTACAGTCATTTTCAATTATTGCCTTATAATTACATACTATCATTTTCTTTGTATTGATGGTTGACACATGTATTAAACTTTGTTGTTGTAAAAAGACCATTTTTGTTAAGTCTGTTGGTTGAGAGCAAAGTATTCTTGTCACAATGGCATTTCAGTGTATGTGCATTAGTGTGATAGTTAATAAGTCTGTCTGAAGCTGTCTGGACCATTAATTTCCTCATTTGTTTCAAATTACTTGTCTATCATGAGCGAAGTTTGAAAGTTCTGTTCAGGTAGATTGAACATCAACTGAATGTCAGAAATTTGTAAAATAGTTTCTCTAATGAAACCCCTACCTACGAAGCCAAATGGGACTTGAGTCTGTTCAATCAGTTTTATGGACTTTATTATGCACTTATTTATATTAAGCTCATTTTTGTAGGGAGGGCTTGCAGTGAATGAGCAGTAATTAGAACAATAATAAGTATATGCATTAGCTTGTTAGTATATTAGTCTGTCCAAATTTGAAGGGAACATAACTCCTACATTTCATGGATAGATATTAAAATAATCTACCACAATTGTTCTCGATCATGAGCAGATGTTCTAATTGATTTTTTTGACAGCTTCATGGTCAAGATCACAGCTCAAGGTCAAATATTAAAATTGAACTTGTGTGGAGCATTACTCCCACATCTATTGATTTCAAAAAACCTTTGCCTTATATTCTCCATCATGAGAGATGTGTTATTTGAGATATTTATTTAGGTTCATTGTTTTGTTTCAATTGGGTTTAATGCCACATTTAACAGTATTCCAGTCATCACGCAGTGGGTGGAGCACCTAACCTTGGATTCCTGGTATTTCTCACACCAGTAAAAGCGCTACATCCTTTCCAAGCCTCCAGCTGCCCATTCAACTTAGGTTGATGAATATCCGCCCTTTGGTGGGAGACAAATGTTGGAAAGAATATTTGTTGCAACTGGGGATCATACCTAGGATCCCATGAATAGGGGTCTGACAAGCTACCAACTGTGCTATGGCTGTGGCATTTAGGTTAATCCATGGTCAAGGCCACATCTTTAGATCAAAGTTATCTCTGGACTGTAACTCGTACACTTATGGATAGATTACAATAGAGATTTGAATGCTAGCTCTCCATCATGAGTAGATTTGCCAATTTTGGTTATAGATCTGGTAAGTAATGGTCAAGGCCACAGTGCAAAGTCAAAGTTTTAGCATATGAAATTATGAGATCATTTTTTTTCGGGTTTGACAACAGTTGTCATTGGACAATCATTCTAGTTGCTATGGGAGTTGTGGAGTTTTAGTATCGTTCTGGTCCATTGGTTTTTGACAGACAAAAGATGTTAGCCTCAGAAAGATTTTTAGGGATTTGGTCTAGTGGTACACTAGGCTCTAGTAACAGGTGTCCCAAGTTCAATTCCTCATTCCTGTAGTCTTTCAGATTAGACTTTAAACAGAAGCCAAGTCTCCATTTGACCTTATGGGTATCTGTGCCAGGTTCTTGGTCATAGCTGAAAATATTTTATATGTTGTAATTCCTACATATTTATTTATACAGTTCAAGGTCAAATGTGTCCCAAGGCAAGCACAAGTTGTCCTCAGAAAAACAATTTAATTCTCATTAATGAAAATGAAAATGTTTTTGGTTCAAAGAAACCTTGGCATTTTTCCCCAACAAGTTTGCCTCGTTTATTGGTATTTTTATCTTTCTCAATAGAAATCCCTCTAGAAAAGTGTTAACAAGTATTCAAAAGGGCAATATTTCAAATTAAGCAGTAAGGACATTTAAAGTAATAAAACATGCTATCATGATGTCATGTGACAGACAATTTGTGACCTGTCAGGGTAAAAGGGACCAAACATGAACTGTTGGAAACAAAATTAAACATCTGATTTAGAAAAGGTTAGTCATAGATAGCGTTTCACCAAATAAGCATTTAGCAAAGTAGAATGGCTGCTGTGGATTCAGAAAACCTGTCAAGAGCAAAAGGCTCAACCCAGGTCAGCCTGCGCAGTCATAATAGGGGCGATATATTTTGAATATTCCAGAGGGTACCATTTTGGTTGACAGATCACTTTTATATTTATACCTTAAAAGGTCTACAATTCTGTAAAACAAATAATTGAATAGAATTATTGACCTAGTACAGATCATTAAAGGTTGGTATGACAACAATGAATGTATGCGGTAAATTGAGCTTCATGTTAACCCATTCGAAGACAATCACTTTTTAACGATCTTCAAAGAAAATAGTTCCCTAAAAAACAATGTGGAAATTGAAGAAACTGTTTGTTACCAGCAAGTTCTTCATATTCCACAATGTTTTCTACACAGACAGGCAGAGATATTTGATTTTTTAGCTAGCAAAGCATCAGCTTTGATAGCTTAAGTTGACTACAAGATTTTGACGTCTTCTCGGAGTTCAACGAGTGCAAACTGCCACTTGAAGCTTAACCACTATATCCATCGAATGCCTACGAATTCTTGTGTATTTCAGAAATATTGCAAACTCTGCCTGCAAGTTCATCTAGGTATTTTAGCTTACTTTTTAAGTTGATGCGACGATTTCAAATTGTTGAGAATTCTAAAACACATATCTCTCTCGGAAGAAAACAAAGTTGAAATTGATTGAATTCTAAAACACATATCTCTCTCGGAAGAAAACAAAGTTGAAATTGAAGATGTTGCTTGTAACAAGCAAATTTTCACTCCCACATTGTTTTCAAGTACTATTTTCTACAGGGACATAAAAAGGAGGGATTGTATGGGAATGGGTTAACTCCTTGGTTACTTAAACCTCGTTTATATATCATGATAACCTTTGACAAAGAAGATAACTTTATTAACAAAACCACGCTTTTCTAGGTTACAATACTTTCGGTACTTTGATTTTCAATAGTTTATCCTCCAATCAGAATTATTTGAATGTATCTGAAAGAGACTTGCACAAAAAAAAAATGCTAGAAATCATTTACATCAAACAATAGATTCAGGAATTTGTTTGTGTGTGTGCACATGTCCTTCAGTTTAAGTTTTAATGAATCGAAACTTGCAACAATAAATCCTTATGGTATCATTCTAGATTAGACCATAATTATTTTGATCCCTCAAGCGGGTTCTAAATCTATCTACTCTTAACTTAGCAAGATAGCATAAAATTGGGAATTTGTATGTGCACCATCCCTATAGTTTCAATAAGAATGAGCGGGAACCTGCAACAATGAATTTCAATGATTTCTGGTTGTGCATTGAGACTTTTTATGACATCAAGTTATTATTAATTATCTGCCGTTGGCTTGCAATGATTCTCTCTTAAAAATAAAATGGATGTACATGTATATAAATGACAAGCCCATTTACGCGTATATGCGCCGCTCTTGTTTCATACATGATAATATGTTCAGACCATAATAGCGATGTTAATAACTCGATAATGCTTTAACCCATTTCCACACAATGACGCTTTTTGACACCCCTTAAGAAAAACAATTGGGAAAAAACATTGAGGAAAATGAAGAAATTGCTTGTAACAAGCAATTTCTTCATTTTCCACACTGTTTTCTACCCAGAAAATTAAAACAAATCTAAAACTTTATAACCTTTAAATTGTTCGTCTTCAATACCTTTCAATTTGGACTAGTCTAAAATTTGTTTTCTGGTATGGGGTTAAGGAACCTGAGAGAGCTAACTTGAGGAACATTTCTTCAAAAATCGCCAAAATCAAACGACTGCCTTCGGCCTGAAAGGAAGAATTTCACGAAGTGCTGATTATGATCGGCCAAAACTTCTTGAATGAAACTAATATTAGTCTAATGAAGGTGTAATCCTGTTAAAGATTATAAATGAAATGAGTGTAAGTAAGTTTAAGATTTCTTTATGTCCGTAATGTTTTGAACAGCGAAGGAGGGGGGGGGGGGGGGGCTCTTGGGAATACAGTTGTTGAAATACATCGACTACTTTCAGAGGGAAAGGTACTTAAAGAAAAAGACGAGGGAAACACTCGATGCGGACTCCCGACCATGCCGATAGCTCGCTGGACTGTATCCAGCGCTGCTAAAATCGCTTGTTACAGGCCTTTAAAAAAAAAAAAAAAAAAAAAATCACAACTTTTATTCATTATTGTGTCAAAATGCGGGGATATGGTTGCGGATTATTAGACGTAAATAAAAACGCAACAAAAAGATCTTGATTTATATTTGCATTATTTCCCAATTATTTATTGTCTTAACAAGCACGCTTAAAGTTGAAACAAAATCTAAAATAACACGAATTACCGTAGTTTTGGGTCGTCAATACCAAGATGTTGTATAGGACCTTATAGGGAAGTAGTGGTAGAAACACCGAGTGAAAACCAAAATTGAACTGATTTTATACTCGTATAGTTTTTCCAAACTACCAGATTCGTTGACTATAAGAAACTAAGCACCGTGAAAATATAAAAAGCCTATACTAAGTTTTTGTGTGTGTGTGTGGGGGGGGGGGGGAGGGGGTAACTTTTCCCCACTTCTGTCGTACTAAAACACGCCATACAATAGGTGCCTGTATGGCCTACCAATGGAGAGAAGCCATATGAGAAAATGTGCATTCTGGTACACTCTTTCCTACTTTGATTTATATAGATATACACGAATTGTCACAAGAGAATTGTTCATTTGGAATAAAGGAGCACGCATAAACTACTACACTTTATAACCGTAAAGATCGTGGTCAAACTCCATCGTCTAATAATGTGTATTTAATTGGTCTTCAAGTTAGAAGTGCCTCTTGAAACCAAGTTATCGTTTCATCTATCTTTTTCAGGGAATTCAAAGTTAGCTGTACTTAATTCATAAGTAGGTTAAGATCACTTAGGTTTTATACTGGCTTTTTTTAAAACGATAGGTATACTTTATATTTTAATGACATGAAATTAATAATCTTTTGTTTCGAGGACAGGCTTGTGTGGTTTAGTAATTAAGGCGTCAGAATAGAAGGTCACGGGTTCGAATTCCCGGGTCTCGCAAATGGTTACCGGGGCATGTCAAGAGACCCGGCATAGTACTAGTAAAACAAAACAAGAGGACCATGATGGTCCTATATCGCTCCCCCGAGTATGATTACTCAAGGCTTTATGATATGAACAAAATATCAAAGCCCTACACCTAATTATTTTGGAGAAGTTTTTTTTTAAAGAATTTATCATTTAATCCTAGGTATATTGAAGATCCTACAATTTAGAGCTAATTTCCAGAGTACGGTAATTCTTTGAAGTATTTTGGTAGAGGGTCAATAGATGATGATTTATACCAAATATCAAAGCTGTAGGCCTAACAGTTTAGAAGATTTTCAAAGATATCCTTCTTTATTCCTTTCTAAAATCTAGGATTGCACAGAAAAGGGTTTATTTTTCAGAATACGGTAACTCTATGAAGTATTTTGGTAAAGGGTCAATAGGTTTTGATACACAGCAAATATTAAAGCTCTTGCTCCTATAGTTTGGGAGAAGAAAATTTCTAACGATTTCCTTCTTTAATTCTATGTAAATCAGGGATCACGTAGAAAAGGGCTATTATCAGAGTACGGTAATTCTTTGAGGTATTTTGGTAGAGGGTCAACAGACATTTATACATACAAAAAATTAAAGCTTTATGCCTTATGGTTTGGGAGAAGATTTTCAAAGATATCCTTCTTTATTTCTTTGTAAAATCAGGGATCATACAGAAAAGGGCTAATTTTTAGAGTACAGAAATTCTTTGAAGTATTTTTGGTAGATGGTCAATGGATGATGATTTATACCAAAAATAAAAGCTCTAGGCCTTATGGTTTTGGAGAAGAAGATTTCAGGAGACTTCCTTCTTTATTTCTATATAAAATCAGGGATTATACAGAAAAGGGTTAATTTTCATTATACGGTTTTTCTTTGAAGTATTTTGGTAGAGGGTCAATAGATGATTTATACCAAATATCAAAGCTCTAGGCCTTATTGTTTGGGAGAAGATGCCCAAAGACTTCCTTCGTTATTTCTATGTAAAATCAGGGATCGCAATGGAAAGGGCTTATTTTCAAGATACGGTAATTCTTAGAAGTATTTTGGTAGAGGATTAAAAGATGACAATTTATACCTAATATCAAAGGTCTAGGCCTCATGGTTTTGGAGGAGAAGATTTTTAAGTTTTTCACTCGATTGCCATGGCAACCAAAGTTCTTCATGGATTTCATTTTTTATTTTATAAATATTTTGAAAGAGCATGACCTAAAGATCATTTCTGTAAAGTTTGGTTGAAATCCACGGTTAATTTTGGCGGAGAATATTTTTTTGTAATTGTGAACGGACGGACAGATGGACGGACGGTCGCCAGACGATGACCGATCACAATAGCTCACTCAGAGCACTTCGTTCTCAGGTGAGCTTAAAGCATATGAGTGAGTGAACTTTGACCTTTATATAACTGAAAGTTTATTCAATGTGGTTTAATCCCCATTCAAACAAGAGTTTGGTTTCGTTTTGAAGTTTTATTTTCAAAATGCACATGTATCTCAGTTACGTACTTGTATGTTTGTATAATTTGAATTGTTTTCCTAATCCGGTTCTCGAAAGGTACTATGACAACTTTCTAGCGGATATCGGTTTAAATTCAAATTAAAACTTTGAAATAATCCAATTAAATTATGCCAAGTGTTGCTTTTTCAAAGGAACGGATTTCTTGTTCTCGGGAAGGAAACGATTCATCTGCAGATAAAATAAAACGTGACTTTGCCGTTTTTTTAAACTGTTTATGATGACGTTTTAAATAAATGACGAAACTTTATGAACAAGACTTATTTGTTTTATTTATAATGTGACCAGAATTTTTGCGAAAAATCGTCGACGTTCTTGATATTCGTAGATCGAGTCATATTATGCCGATTGCAAAATGACGTCATGCATGCTTCATTAAATAACGTTCGCAGTAACGAAAAGCTCTTACTTTGAGCATTAACTCATACACATAGCTATTGTAATAATGTAACAATTCCTGTATTTAATCACAGGGTTCCTGTTTGACTTTTTTCCCATTCCCAGACGACACAACTTTAGACTGGACCAAACTGAATGGAGTTGCAGACGAAAATTTGAAAATCATGAAATTTTGGATTTTTCATCTTTTTGGGTAGAAAACATTGTGTAAAATGAAGAAATTGTTGTTACAAGCAATTTCTTAATTTTGAATAATGTTTTCCAAACTGTTTTTCTTGGGGGCGCCCCAAAGCGTCATTTTGTGGAAATGTTTTCTTGCCATAAACAATCTAAAAATATCCCGTTTTTAACCGTTAACAAATCCTCTCAATGAGTCAGATTGAACGCTTGGCAGAGGACACTGTTTCTATTTCAAAGATGGCTGTAAATTTTCAGTGATGTATCTATGTTCTATCGAAAACTGTATAAAATCGTTTGTCTATTTCATAACTAAATACCAGGTTTATGATAAATGAATCAACATAGATATATATAAGAAAATGTCCTTTGACACTTATAATCACAAATGTACTCATATTTTCTTTTTTGATGTTTTGACCCCTTTAAGAACAGTTTTGACCCCTATAATTTCGTATTCAAGGAGTCATTTGACTCCTCAATTTCCAAGGCTAGCTTTGTATCAAATACTAAACGAATCTGTCTCACTCCTGCGCTGTAGATCATTTTATAAAAACAAACTTTATTGGTCCTTTTTTGCTTGATACCTTCTGAAACAAAATACTAATCGAATTTTAGCTTTAAGATTCCAACAAAAGGTGCGGGTACATTTCGTCATTGGCGAGCAAAATGTCGTAAATACGGCCTTATTAATCCATTCCCACACAATCCCTCATTTTACGTCCCTAAAGGAAAGGGCTTTAGAAAACAATGAGGAAAATGAAGAAAAAAAAAAATGCAATTTCTCCAATATCCACTATGTCTTCTATCCAAAAAGACGAAAATTTAAATTCCATCAACTTGAAATTGTCGTCTGCAGCTTCTTTCAATTTGGACCATTATAAACATTTTTGTGTGGGAAATGGGTTAAAGTTGTATTTACGACTTTTGGCTCGCCCAACGATTATTATACTTTGTCTTAATTCTTTTATGATTCAAAGGTACTTAAGAGTCATTAAAATACACTCTGCCTTATCAAAGACAACAAGTCTACCATCAGGAAGGACGGCGAGTTTGTCAACTTTCTGAATCATGTCTGGTTTAGCAAGATATTCTTTACGATAATCGTTGTTAGTCACCTTGTACAGGAAATCCTGCGATGCTGCTCTCAAATTGAACAAATAGTTTCCTAGTCTGTCTACGCAAGCGTCTTTAAACTCGAAAATAACGTTTGGTATGAGATTATTTGGAAATGAAAATTTCCTTTCCCGTTCACCACTTTCGTAGATTCGCTCACAGAAGATGTTGCCTTCCTTTCCTACACAAACTGTGATAATTTGTCCCTCTGGTGAAATAAGCAGTTTTTTCACGGATACCTCATTCAGTCCGTAATCTGTAACGACTTCCTTCAAATCGCTGGAGTAAACTTTGATGTCGGGACTAAATAAAGGTTTAACAACAATCAGGCCTCTACTTGTAATTTTGAAATCAAAAGCAGGTCCATCAGGAATGGGAATTTTTCTAAGCTCTCCACATACAAACTTGCCTTGTTCTAAGACCGCCACGTATATTCCATCAACATCTTTCTTTGAAAGAGATTTGAGCTTGGCTTGGCCGATAATTGCTGAAGCATAAAGACCGGGATATACCGCAAGGAGTACCATGCCATTGGCACCTATAGCCACCCGGATTATGGTACCATCGGGTAGCTTCTCAAACGTGTTTCTGTACTGGTGGTTCCCCTTTTCATCAAACGAGTTGATTTCGGCAATTAGTGATGGATTAGAGAAAGATCTCATTGACAATCGTTTTGACGTTCGATGTGATTGTTCTGCTTCCTCGTCTGATCTGATCCATACTGTGATAGTCTGGCCTGTTGCAGAACAAATCTCGTAAGTCTCAAGCGTCCATTTAGGGTCAACAAATCGAGCAAAGATTGGGGACCTTTTAAGTGAGAAGTCGTTTGAGATTGCTTGTTTGACCTGTCTGTGTAGAACTGACGCGTCTACAGTTCCGTTCCCGACTTGAGCAATGTCTACTGGACCACTCTTTCTTGATGTCCAAGGAGACAAGCTTTGGGTCACTCTTAGTGAAGCCAGATCCTTTGTTAGTATACTCAAGATACCATTGTTCATGAAAAATTGCACGCCTAATTTATAACCCTGTCCAAACCGACTCAGTTTTTCCTCTTGTATTTCTCTCCATGTTCTTTCCAAAGTGTCCTTGTACAAAATTGTTTCAGAGTCATTAGCATATCGTGTAAGGTTATTAGCCAAGTCCCCAACTGCACTCGCCCCGTCTTGTTTACCGACCACATCAATGCGACATTTCATGAGTCTGCCTTCCACATCATCTGCCTCTTCATCAAGCTCGGTGATCATTTTATTCTTTTCACTAATAATGTGATCGATTAATTTTTGGAACTGTTTCTCAATTTGTGTTTTAGTCTTTTTGACGTTATCTTTATATTCCTTGTCAATTCTATCAATATCTTGTAATGCGTCTTTAGTTTCATTAACATATTCCTTTATCCTATTATTGACATCACTAATTGCTTGTCGGGCATTAACGGCAATGTCCGCCACGTCTTCTACTTCATGATCACTATGTTTGTCATCTTTACATTTGAAACAGACACACTGACCACAAGCCACACAGTATAAGAGTACTGACTCTGTGGGATGTTTATCACAGGCTGTGTCCCGTTTCGGTAAAATATCACAGAGAAGCGAATCCTGCTTACGGTGGATAGGCACCACGTTCGTTATTCCATTATGCACGTGATTTGTGGCGCAATCGTCGCACATTGGCACCTGGCAGGCCATACATTTTACTGACGCTGGTAACTTCTCGTCCCCAGTGCAGAACTTACACGAATAACGCGCTATTTTGTTCTCATTTTGTAGTATGTGTACCTCTTTAGCCAAATCTTCGTAAAAGTAATGGGACGGTAAGCCTCCCACCCCTTCTGGTGGAATTGAGAGTAATCTCATACATTTTGGACACTCGGGCGTGTTTTCGGAGTCAGTAACATACTCTTGTAGACAGTCCAAACAAAACGCGTGTCCACAGCTACACAGTTTGGGTTGATTTAGGGTATTTTCGCACAGGGGACATTCTAGGTTCTGTAGTAAACGGTCTGTGTGTACATCCGTGAGAGAAACGATTCTTGCTACCTCCCCCATACTTTGGCTTTTATCTAGTTCTGAATCGCCATTGTTTTGATTAAGTAGTCATCTGAAAGTGGAAAGAAAAATGAAAATGATAGTAACTGAGAACAGCAAATTTTAACCCGTCACGCGGAATATTGATATTCGGGAAATCTTGAATACAAAATGGGCCCCATCAGGCAAAATAGGTCCAGCCGGGAACTGACCAATCGCGGTTGTTAATCAAATAATCAGTCGTCCAATGAAAAATTCATTTAGACTGGATGTTAACTTTGAACTCCGACATTGGTCGCTATTTTGGTGTAGTAGTTTTGTTGGTGCTGGCCATAACTTTCGCAAAATAATGCCGTTTGAAACCGAAGTGGAACTTCCTGTCGGATCCAATTCACGGATCCTCCAACAGGAGGTTCGACTGAGGTATTAACGGTGTTATTTTGCAAAATTTATGGTCGGTAACATGTAACAAAATTGAATGGCTTGTTGGTGACCTAAACGTCGTAACTACAGCTTGAATAAGCTGTAGTTACGACGTTTAGGTCGCCAACCAAGAAAAAATGCTTCACATTTATGTCGGTCAATGTCGGAGTTCAAAGATCAATCCCGGTCGAAATGTATAATTTAATTAGTCTGTCGAATTTTTGATTGACAGACGCAATCCGTCAATTGAAAAGGAGATTGGGGTCGAGTAGAAGTCAGAGGTTGCGTCGAAACATAGAATGTAGAATAATCATTCTAGATTCAGAAACATAGTAATATGCAACTAGCGAGAACTTTGAATTGCAGTGACCTTGATCGATACCTTTCGCACTTCCAGTAATATCTCTCTATTTTATCTTTTTCTTTTTTTATTTACGAGTCAGAAATATCTAAAAAATAGAGATCGGTCTTATTGAAAGTTGAAATGTACCGTTGGAAAACAAGGGAAAACGACCCTTAACCCTTGTCATGCTGAACCCGGTATATTCCGGTTCAGACAGGAGGTGTAGACTAAGATCAGCCTGCACATAAGTGCAGTCTGATCTTAGTCTACACTTCCTGTCTGTACTTTTCTTGCCAGAGTTGTTTATGAAATTAATTTTCAAAAGAAATATTCATAATTGAACAAAAAGTACTATCAGTGCTTTCAGCACTTTGATTTTAATACAATTTCGAAATGTATTTTATACAGCATGACAAGGGTTAATTTCAATTTCTTTGTTTATTGTCTAGGGACCAAATGTTTGGCCCAATCTTAATGAAACTTGGTTAGGACGATTGTTGGTCATAAGGAAACCTTTTGAAAATTGGAATATTCTATTGTTAGGGGGGGGGGGACAGGAAAAGGGACCTTCGTGACAATTTGTTTACACTCTAAGGGTTACAATGTTAGCCGAATCTTTCTGAAACTTGGTCAGAATTATTGTTTCTTTCATACGGATGAACCCTCTTAAACATGAGAAGGTTCCATTGAAACTCACGAAAAAAGGGGCCTGAATGGAAATTTCTTTGTTTACACTCTTTGAGCAACAATTTTGGGAAAATCTCGCTGAAACTTTGTCAGAATGATTGTTACGACATGTTAGAAATGAAAAATGCCCTTTCTATACCAAGAAAATTTGCAGAAAGCGAAAAGTTTCGACCATGCTCAGCTTGCTTAAATTGACCATGTTCACATTTTCCGCGCTCCATAGATTTTTCTTGACTGATCAGACATACTGAGAGTAGAACAAGAAAAGTTACACGATATACGCCATTCCTTCATGACAGGTATTTACGCATATACAACGGTATATACTAAATTCAATAAAATTTATAAACTTTGCAAGACATCATTTTCTTAAAGAAAAAATTAAAAAAAAGTTTACTGAGCTCTAACCCATTCCCACGCATTCCAGTTTTTGACGTCCCTCAAGAAAAGAGCTTTGGAAAACAATGTAGAAAATGAAGAAATTGCTTGTAATGAAGACAAAGATTATTAGAATTTCATCTACTTGAATTTGTCGTCTGCGGCACATCTTTGAATTTTGACCATTCTGAAAATTTCTTGTGTGGTAATGGGTTAATTTAAACAAATTGAATTCTTGTCAAGGACACGAACCTGGTCAAATCTGACCTCCGGATTTCGGAAGAAACTAGTTAAATCATATACTCGGCTACAAAATATCATTCTTTCCACTAACATAATTAAATAAATATTCTTAGAATACTTCAGGCCTATTAAAAATGCGTAATTTTCCTAAAGCAAGGACAAGTACATATAAATTTTTGCATGAAACTACGCAGTATAGTTAAGATCATCGCAAAATAATTTAAGGCGAGGGTCAAGAGCACGGCGATATCAATACGACGGTATTGTTGTAGTAACACGAAATTACGATTCTTTTATGGTGGGACAATAACGTCATCGTAATTTCTAAATATCGTACTATCGCATAATCGTATTGATTTATTGCGTCATCGTATTATCGCACTATCGCGTTAACGTCATCGTGCTATCGCGTCATCGTACGATCGCGTTATTGTACTGTCGCGTCAACGTACTCTCACGTCAGCGTTCTGTCGCGCCATCGTACTATCAAGTCATCGTTTTATCGCGTCAACGTACTATCACGTCATCGTTCTATCACGTCATTTTACTATCACGTCAACGTACTATCGTGTCATCACGGCATAGTACTATCGCGTCAACAGTCTACCGCCTCTTCTCACTATCGCGTTATCTTCACCGTACTATCGCATCATAGTATTATCGCGTTATCGTACTGTCTCGTTATCGTCATCATACTGTTTTGATTTAGTAAGCTGACTATCGCGAAATTGCCATCGTACTAACATTCAGCACTGAATTTTAAAAATTTTAGTACGTTTTCCATTCGAGCTTATTTTTTTTTCAGAAAAATTTTGCCGAAGATATCTAACGCATTTGAGCACTTTAACTGTTTGACTATTAATTTGCCAAAATGTTTCGATCGACATTCAGAGCAGACATATTAACCCATTTATACAACATTTTAGACTGGTCCAAATTGAAAAGAGATGTAGAAATCTTAGATTTTTCAACTTTTTGGGTAGAAGGAGTTTAAAAACACCATATAACAAACCATCTATATATTTATATATAGGTATGAATGTCATGTGGTGTTTTATACCATAGATATGGATAGGGATGTTATATGGTGTTTTTACACCCGAGAATAAATCATCCTACCATAGCTTGAAAATAGAAAAGGGTGTTATATGTTTTTAAACCCGAGAATAAATCATTCTACCATAGCATATCGATAGAATTTCAAACTCCTGTGGTACCAGCTTTTAATAATTTTGATACATATGGCGAAAAGGGTATATCCAGCAATATCGCGAACATTTGACGAATATTTGAAAAAGTCATCGGATCTATCACAGGTCAATAGAGTTGGTTCTCGAAAACGATAAAAGTTCGTAACACAGAATGAAAATTCTTGATTAAAAGCAATTACATGCAGTTTTGAAATGGTCGCGGTATGCGCGGTCTGACAAGGTCGATACGTTTCACACTTTCGTGAGACGGGTCCATCAAATCTCAAAAGCTAGTAGAAAGTATTATCAGCTTAACCCATTCCAACTCAATCCTTCCTTTTTACGCCCCTCAAGAAAAAAGCTTTAGAAAACATTATAGAAAATGAAGAAATTGCTTGTAACAAGCAATTTCTTCATTATCCACCATGTTTTCTATCCTAAAAGACGAAAAAGTTTAAAATTTCATAGACTTGAAATTGTCGTCTGCAGCTTCTTTCAATTTGAACCAGTCTAAAATTTTGTTGTGTTGGAATGGGTTAAGACAAGGGTAAATTGTAGGGTATTTTTCTTTTCTTTACTGTGACGCACATCATCATATAACCTTTCATCTAATAGATTACATTTAAAAACAAGAGTTTGGGAGAAACTATGGAAAACAACTTCAGTATGTTTATAACACATTAGTTTAGTCGGTGAAACAATTGTTTTTATTTCTTTTATCAATAAATCATTCTGATTCGCCTAAAGTATGGGAAAAAATTGATTTAAAACTGTAAAAAGAATTGATCAATCGCGATGTCGATCAAGGAATATATCGACAAATCATATCATTCATTCAGCCCAAAATTAAGAATTGAACTCAGACATTGGCCGCCATTTGTTTGAATTTTTTTGTTGGTTTGGTGACTTAAACGTCGTAACTACGGCTCTTTCAAGCTGTAGTTTCGACGTAGAGGTCGCAAACCAACCATTCCACTTTTTTGTTCAATACTAACGGCCGTAAATTTCGAAAAATAACGCCGTGTAAAATCGAAGCTAATGGGCGGGGCCAACGTAGTAAGTGGGCGGGGCCAGCGATTAGTCAATTAGCCACCCTACTTCGTAGGAAAATTTGATATGAACTCGACCTTCAGTCTCGTGGGACATCAAAGTCTTCTACAGCAGTTCTAGCAAATACAAAATGACGGTAAGCTTACCGTATCATAATCACTTTTGTGCATTTTTATAGAAAAACACTTTGAATCACAACCAGGTTTACCCTTTGCACTTCAACCCCTGGTTTTTACTCCCCTTCGGCTTTATGCATGAGAAAATATTGTGAAAAAAAGAAGAAATTGCTTGTGGCTAGCAATTTCTTCTTTTTCAACAATATTTTCTTCCCATCTGAATGGTTATTTTTCAAATTAAATCCACTTTAAATTTTCATTGGCAAAACCTTTGAATTTGGACAGGTCTAAATTTTGCAAAACAAGAAAGGGTTAACTTATAGTATAGTATTGTTATAGATCAATATTAACCCATTCCCAATCAGTGTCGCTCTTAGACGCCCTCACGGAGAAAAGCTTTGTAAAACATTGTGGAAAATGAAGAAATTGCTTTTTACAAGCAATTTCTTCATTTTCCACAATATTTTCTACCCAGAAAGTTGAAAAATCCAAAATTTCATAAATTTAAATTGTCGTCTTCAACTTCTTTCGAATGGGCCAGTCTAAAATCTAGCCATCTGGTAATTGTTTAATACTGTGTTTGAAAACTATAGTGATTCGGCTAACCGAAACGGCGATGACTTATTTACATATTTTCCTTGAACTGTAAGACGAGTGAACGTCAAGAACTTATTATGAGCGTTATTTTCATGATAGATATACAGAAATATGCAAATAATGTGAGATTTGTATCGGTGCTATTAGTCACAGAACTGTATGTCACTGACTTAGGTAACAGAATGACTGAAAGCGAACATCCTGCTATGCTTAAAAAGCTTGGCCATTTACGAGAGGATCCCGCTTTTTTATGACTTTAAGAATTGTTGTGGAAAAAATATACATGTGTAGTTGTCGAAAACATAGAGACAAGCAATTTTCCTTTTCTCACAATTCTTTCTATCTTATATGACACTTATTTTCCCAATTTTAACACACTTTGAAACGTCGCTCTGTAAATTCTTTCAAGCTCGTCCAGTCTAAAATTATGTTGTCTGGTAATGGGTTAATATATAACTATTTTTACAGGCATAAGTAAAGACACAAGGAATTGGCCTCTGGTATGTTGCTTATACCTGTGGTTATCTATCTTTTTTCCTATGAAAAAATTAGTAATTATAATGTGGATGAAACTAAAACAATAGTACCTGTTAAACGATGCCAAGAAAAACGCACGACCAACTAGGCTTCAGCATTATCAAGCAGCTTTTTCTTTTTCCATGTTTTCAATCAACAAAAGAAAAAAATAATAATAGATAAATAAAAAATAATAATAATAAACATTGCCGTCTGCATCTTCTTTGAACTTGAATTTGGACTCAGTAACGATAAATTTTGACATTTGGTAAAGGGATAAAACCAGATATAGGTGACCCGTCCGGCAAACAGGGACTTTCTGTGAAGTGCATTAAGTATAGATCGAAACGTTTTGAACTTGGAATATTTTCAGAGTCAAGAATTCCAATACTACCTCGTTTCAAAATACTATCTCCGATTGACCTCTGCTGGATCGTGTATTTTCTTGATTTGTTTGAGTTGCAATGGGGTCCCTTATCGAACGAAGGGTCATATATGAACTTCCTCGAAAAGTGGAGTCTGCCCATGATAAGAGCACGCCGGAAGGAAATATCACTTAAAATAGAAATGTGCATCTTAAGATTGTATTTCACAGTATCAGGATATACTGTGTTGGAATACGTTTAACCATTCCTCAATTTACGGCATTATATACCCACCTACTTATCCAGTTTTCTATACCTAAGTAGGATGGGCAGCTGGTAACTCGGAAAGCATATTGTAATTGTACGTATGTGAAAAATGACAGAAAACCATGGTTAGGGCACCAGCCGCTGCGATAAAACTGAAATATTATTGAAATACAATCAATTAATTATTGTTTTCTAATAAAATCACTTTTAATTGTAAACCTAAAACTAGAGTAAATTCTCGACAGTTCGTAGCACAAGGGGCCGAGGCATTACAGACGAATTAAAGATAGTACGAACCAAAGGGAGAGTAGGTGATCGGCTGTTCGACATACTCGAAATCAGACATAGTCTTCTTCTCTACCCCCATTTATAGTTAAATACTTAAATGGTTCTATGTACATGCATGCAGTTTTGACTATCATATGATTTATTCAACCATGACAATTCGAACTTCTGTATACAAAGATACGTATATCTTCGTTCAACAATATATAAAAAGGCAAATTTCTGAAACACAAGTTTAACCCATTCCCACACAATTCCACCTTTTTGCGCCCCTCAAGATAATCCAGTGCTTTCGAAAACATTGTGAAAAAGAAGGAATTGCTTGTATAAAGAAATTTCTTCATTTTCCATGATGTTGTCGGCATCCAAAAAGTAAAAAAAAAAATATATAATAAAAGTAAATAAATAAAATTCCACCATCTTGAAATTGTCGTCTGCAGCTTCTTTCATTTAGACCAGTCTAAAATTGTGTCGTTTTAGGGATGGGAAAAAGAACTTCGACTCTAACAGCCTGTTTTAACCTAAAGTTCGGAGGCTACTATATGTAGTGCCAAAGACTATTTTATAAGACGGGTGCCTCTATTTCTAGTTTTTCGTCGTACAATTATTTGCGCCTATGTGTTTGTCGTCAAGTTATCAAATAATTCAATGTCGCTTGCCAAGTGTTCGAATCCTCATTGCTCATTGGATGTCATGGGTTCGATCCCCGGCGGCGGCACATATCTTTTCCGAAATTTGTCTCTCACCAATGGGTGGATAATCGTTAACTTAAGTTGGACAGCAGCTGGAGGCTAAGAAAGGATGTAATGGTAGCACTGGTGTGAGAAATACCAGGAATCAATTGTTAGGTGCTCCAGCCGCCGCGATCTGATTGTAATACTGTTAAAAGTGCCGTTACACCAAACCCAATTAATCAATTAATCGAATAGAATCGTCATTGACAACATTTAAACGGAAGTGTATATTGAAGGTGCGCTCCTACATAAGGAAATACATGTACATTTCCTTTAGTCTGCTTCGGCTATCTAACAAATCGATGGCCATCAGCAAAAAAGGTCACAAATCGATGGCCACCAGCAAAAAAAAAAAAAAAAAAAGGGAAGGTCGGAAGTGCCTAAAATTATTTCGTCGATTGGCGCACCACATGCATCATCAATACCTACATTCATTTGTATTGTACAATAACTGAGATTAGGAGAACATATTTTTTATTTCAGACGAGGTCCGTACAGCTTTTCACGCATTAATAGATTTACAATTTATAGTGAGTGATCAAAGGTCAATTTTGTCTGAACAGGCATAGACAAAATTGACTTTTGATCACTCGCTATAACTTGTACATCTATACGACCCAAGAGAACTGATGGCCTTGAATTATGGTAAATTTATATCCTTAGTTTACGATTTATATCTAGTGGCTATGGACAATTCAAGCTGCAGTATCGAGGTTTTGGGGGTCAACAGGTATCCCTACCCACGGCATATTTCAAGAATATTATCTCAGTAACGTTTACTGAAATAATTAATTTTCCGAGTAAATTTCGTGTCAGAAAATTAGCCTTTTGGTGGTGCAGACAAAAACAGAAGTCATGAATATTCTGCAAATAAAATGCAGAAAAAGAACATTAATTTCGCATATAAATGGCTTATCCCTTTCCTAACAAAGGATGTGAAAAGGTTGTATTCGGTCGACCCCATCCCTTTATAACTAAATGAAAGCAGGTTTGTTGGTTCTCCCGTAGTCTATCAAATCAAGAAACAATCATCGATATTTTTGCAACCTATCATGCGAAATGGAATCATTTTAAATTGTTAAAATACATGTTTGACACCCAGCATCGGTGTATCAAAGTAGATGGATTGGTAATTTACGGATCGCTGACATGACCTATTGACCTCTGACAAGGCAGGCCAACTGAGATTTCAATGATCAGGAAAAAACAAAATGTAAATCGCTGTTTAAGGTTGGCGTTTTGGATTCGCCTTTTATTTCACGCCCCAGATTACATCGTTTACAAAACGATATCGTTTAACATCTCAGTCAAACTGCCATGTAGGAGATCATTTGTCGGATCGATATTTTCCGTTCTTTCCGATGATCCCTTTAAGCTTGACAGTAGTCAAATATCAGTCCTTGGTTGGATTCCAAAATGCCGTAACAACACTTTATCGTCGTTGCGCGAGCAAAACGTCGTAACTACAGCTTTAATAAGTAAAGTAAACACAAATTATTAAGGTCTATAGATAGTAATTTGTAAAAATTTTCATTTAACGGGTTTATTATTTTTTATTCGGTACATGGTGACATATTTTAGACTGGTCTGAATTGAAGAAAGCCGTAGAAAGGACTTCAAAGAGCAGTGTACATTAACAATGGGTCATATAGAGTAGAAAGGGAAAACATGTTCGTTTTGCCCAGTTTTCTTTTCCAAAACATAGATCTTCGGTGCGTAGAAATGCAAGATTGTGTGAGAATGCATTTCGTTTAACCATATTTATTATTGACGATCGGGAAACCAGTTCTTTGAACTGCGAGTATTCCCTCTCTATTCAGCTACAATGAGAATACACCAGTCACGTTACTCGCGCCGAGTGGGCCAATGAATGGCATACGATCAAAAGATTTGATTTCTACTTGTACTTATATTTTAATTTGGGGGGGGGGGGGTGGGTTAGGATATCCACTTTCGAGCCTTTTCAGTCTGGCCAAGCCCTCTCCCCCTCTATAGCCTACTATCCACACTTGTTTCTACGCAGCTGCGATATTGTAGCCCTCTTGCTGATAACCTGCTGGCCCGCCAGCAGATTATCAGTAAAGATGGATACAATATCACAGCAAGCATGTTATCAGAAAGAGGGCTACGGTATAACAGCTAGTTCCTACGGGATATCTACAACATATCCACATGACGAACGAAATCCTGAATCCGGAGTTGGCTGCTATAACAAGGACCAATCAAAAACAACACCGAAGCCCAACACCTACTGTAGACTATACGTAGCCCTCTTTCAGATAGACTGATGCAGAGGCTCTCAATCAGCTTTTAAAGGATCGCAGTTAAGGGTAGCCTTAGAATCAATCTCAAAACCCACGACACTGTCGTCCAGTAATTTACAGCCTAGTGTTCTATCCATCGAACATTGAACCACATTGTACCATATCTTATTTTCAAAAATGCGTAAATGAATATTAGTCTTACCATATCCATTTATCCACTATATGATCGCTATCGACTTTCACTAAACACGAATTTCAAATAACTAGAGCGAGAACAATATCAAAATAATCCTTAACACTTATTTGTTTTCCACTAAATCAACAGTTTAAAGGTAAGATCAGATTTTTTTTTTTACGTGTTTAAAGAAAGATTAATCCATGCGCATTTTTCTCGAACGAAAATACTGGCTTTAACATAGCTAGAGCAGAATAAAACCCCACATAAAGGTTTAACACACCTTCAAGGTTACTCTGTTGTAACGACAGATTCAAATTTAAAGTAGGTCAGAATTCATTGTTATCTCCCCATAGGGTCTTCACACACACACTGTTGACGCGAATACCTGCTATTTTACCAGACGACACAATAAATTGAGAGACGTTGCAGACGACAATTTCCAGTTGATCGAATTTTAAAAATCTGTGTCTTATTGGGTAGAAAACATCGGTGATAATGAAGAAATTGCGTGTTATAAGCAATTTCTTAATTTTCTACAATGTTTTTTCCCCCAAAACTTTATTTCTTTAGGGCGCCGAAAAGCTTTATTGTGTGGGAATGGATTATATCCTTGACCTTAGCAACAATGAATTATTCGTTAAAGGTATTGGATACCATCTTGTGTCAATATGATTCAGACTATAGTTTTAGTGTATTTATACACTGTATTTGCTTTTGGCCAAGTTTTTGATTTGGTTGGTGGTCACATTTCCACACCAACCATCTTAACACTTGTCATGCTGAACCCGGAATATTACGGTTTTGGCAGGAGGTAAAGACCAAGATCAGCCTGCACATAAGTGCAGTCTGATCTTAGTCTACACCTCCTGCTTGTATTTTTCCTGCCAGAGTTTTTAATGAAGCCGATTTTCAAAAGAAATATTGACTTTTGAACAACAAGTTCTATCCACGCTTTTAGCCCTTTGATATTACAGCGATTCGGTAAGGTAATTTATACAGCATGACAAGGGTTAACTATCAACTCGTACACGAGGGTTTGATTTCTTTCGTTATCTTATACACTATTAACACAGAATCAACCAACTGTTTCCCTTTAGGATCACAATTTTAAACAGGTCTTATCTAATCAAGGAACTACAATAATCATAGCGACGTGTACTAATAAATCTATTACATACTGTGTTGATAAAATGTATTAAACAATAGAATCGTTATAAAGTTTGTTTGTTTGAATAAGTTTTTACGCCGCTTTCAACAATATTTTAGTTATATCGCGGCGGCTGGAGCACCTAACAATGGAATCCTGGTATTTCTCACACCAGTACTACCATTACATCCTAGCCTCCAGCTGCTATCCCACATAGGTCTACGATTATCAATCCATTGGTGAGAGACAAATAGTCGGAAGGATGGGTGCCGCCGTCGGGGATCGAACCCGGAACCTCTAGATTGACAGTCCGACGCGCTACCAACTGCGCTATGACGGCGACTATCGTTATAAAGGCCTGAGTGCAGAACAAGCGAACGTGCAACATTCGTGGCACGTCACGTTGAGGGTCCAGGGCCATTGGAGTCTTTGCTGACATTCGTCAATTACGATCAGACCTCAACACGCCCGGTAATCTCGGGCCCCATCTCTTTTTGGAGAACAGTACAAAAAGGAGACAATGATTCTTCCGATATGGAGGCAAGGACCGGAACTGAACAGAAAATGTAAATAAAACAGTGCACCTCGCGTACAATTTGATCTCCTATCAACCTATTATGCATTTTCCCAAGATGTCCAGAGTTTCATACCACATGGAAATGATTATATTAGGTCGGTGGTGCTAAATTTCAAGAATAATTCCGTTTGTGAAAAGAAACTTGAATCAAAGTTTGGACATCGGACCCGATCAAACACGAAAATCGTGTTGAAATCGTTCAAATCCATGTTATCAGCAGTTCTGAAAGATTTAAGTGGCGATGAATGTGTTGATATAAAATAATGTTACCACGACGAACTGCGTTTTCCTACCCCTTTTACGGATTTTCTTAGATGAGGAGGAGACCAGGATGCGGTGCGGGAGACAAGATTCAGAGGTAGAGGCGATGCATATATAAATGTACTGTAAAACTTCTTATAGAACCCAATACTCTTGTGTAACCCCAGCCCCCTCTTCGGACGTCAAAACCGACCCTTTAGTATGACTTTCTGAAAACTTATAGCCTGTAATAAACCCCAATTCCCAACAAATCAATGCCACAATGAATTCAATAGAGGGCGAATATCATGACTGTTCTCAACCAAATGTTCCGCTTTTGTGATGTTTAAATGCTTAGATAATTGATTTGCTTTAAGTTTTTTCTTTATATTTAGAGGGCGCTGTATCCTAGATTACGTCAAAAGGTAAAAAAAAAAAAAAAACCAAAAAAACTTGAGATGTTACGAATATTCCTGAAGGGCAGGGCGAAAAGTCTACCGACTGAGCTAACAAGACCACTTACATGCGATCTTTCCTTATATCGATGGTTGACAACTACAAAAGCTATAACAGATGTTTAGATGAGAGGGGTTAATATCATTCTAAAATTATTATTTCTCAACGAAACGTGACCATATATAGTGTTATTATTCGTTTGAATCGCCTCGACAGTATTGTATTAGCCCCCATTATTATATGCCTACCGATTTTCCTTATAAGATGGCTAGATTACATCATCTTCGTGGTAAAATGACGTGAAGCCAAGACTAAAGTTATTAGGTTTTAAACGGATTGAATTTAGACAAATGTCGTATTGTCAAATTTGGTTGGAATATAATAAAGGAATACTGTGATGTAGTAGTGATACAAAACCTTACAAGTCAAATAAAAATCATAAAAAGGTCTCTGGTTGGACGAGACATGCGTCTCGGCCAATCAGATTCCTGGTAATGATGAAATTCAAAGACAATATGGACCAAGGGGGTCGCAATTTTGTTTACAGATAAAGACTTCAAATTAGGGTCAATATCAGTCCATCTGTAATAATATTGACATTTCCTTGTTGTAAACATATATGTAAATGATAGTTATTATACATACAGTAATTAATCAATTATCGTGTCTTCCATCTTCATTTATGTATGCACTGAAATTTGACAGTTACTGCTGGTAATTTGTAGGCAATGCCTATCTCAATAGATGGCGTGCTGTATCATGTACACGTTTTTCTTTATTGCGATACGACAAAAGATGTTAATTAACCCTTCGCCGTTTTTTTTTTTTTTTTTTTTTTTAGGCAGGTCCAAATTGAAAGAGTTTGCAGAGGACAATGTAAAATGGATACACTTTAAAATAAAACCACCCTAGTGAAATCTGGCGTTCAATCCCGGGCTTGTACAGTTATTTTGTCCAGCATAGACTAAACAGAGATTATATTTAAAAGTAATGTAGAATAACTAAATTTTTATTTCTGTCTGTCAAAAACGAGCGTTCTGACTGGGGAAAATAATAATAATAATAACAATAATAATAAAAAAAATAATAAAACCAATTCATGCCCCCATGAACAAAATTTTGAGCACGCAACAATTTGTATGATTCTTGTATCGACATTTGCAAATATTTTGCTTTTTAGCTGGCAAAGCGTCAGCTTTGATAGCTTAAGTCAACAGACAAAATTTTGAGACCGTCTCAAAGTTCAACGAGTGCAAACTGCCACTGGAGGCAAAACCACCTCATCCGTTAAATGCCTACGCTATACAAAGAAGTACTTTTGTATTTTAGGAATATTGAAAGTTCATCTGTTAGGTAATTTATCTCACTTGAGCACATCGTGTTCAAAATTACTGATCAGAGTCTTCAAAGAGGTTGCACACGACAATTTCAAATTGTTGAAATTTCTAAAATATTTTTCTCTATAGGTAGAAAACAATCTGGAAAATGAAGAAAGTGCTTGTAACAAGCAATTTCTTCATTTTCCACATTGTTTTCCACAACTATTTTAAAAGCGTAAAAGGGCGGGATTGACCTAATTTCTGGCTTAAAAGCAAAATATTTCTAAAATATTTTTCTCTATTGGTAGAAAACAATTTGGAAAATGAAGAAAGTGCTTGTAACAAGCAATTCCTTCATTTTCCACATTGTTTTCCACAACTATTCTAAAGGGACGTAAAAGGGAGGGATTAACCTTATTTCTGTATTATGATATCGTTTGATAAAGACGATTACTAAACAAAATAATGCTTTGCTAGCTTACAGTTCTTTTCAGTACTTTGCTTTCGCTTGGTGTCATCAAATTATAAGAAATGAAGAGAATACTTTTTGTTTTCATGGAGGTATGAAACGAAAAAACTAATCACTCTAATGCATGAATCCGCTTCGAGTATTTAGGTAGAGTGCTAATACTGATCAATTTCTAAATGTGTTGCCATTGGTAAGTTTGCTGAATCTGGAAATGCTTTATCTAATTGGTCTCTGGATCGCGCCCCCCCCCCCCCCGAAATATTTGCATCTCGAAGTCCAATGGTGCTTTATTTTTACTTGACGGGATATTTCTTTTAATTTTTTCAGATTTCATCGATGACCCTTTTGGCTGGTCTGGTCATATTTTTTTTTAAGTTTTTACATGCGTTCATCTTATTTCATGTCGCAACAAAAACCCTACTTGTATTTCAGTTCGAAGTCATTGATTTACCAAAGACTATTTATATTTCTGTGAATTTTGCTGAGCTTGAGCATAAAACAGGTAACGTCGTTTGGCGACCAGAATGTAGTAAATACAGCTGTAAACAAGCTGTATTTACGACATTCCTGCCGCCCACCGATAATAAAATTTGAAAAGGTCTCGACAAATGCTCACGCATGCTTGCTTTCCAAAACATCTAGATTAGAGAGAGAGAGAAAGTGAGAGAGAAATAGAAAGAAAGAAAGAAAGAAAGAAAGAAAGAGAGAGAGGGAGAGGGAGAGAGAGAGAGAGAGAGAGAGAGAGAGAGAGAGAGAGAGAGAGAGAGAGAGAGAGAGAGAGAGAGAGAGAGAGAGAGAAAGTGAGAGAGAAATAGAAAGAAAGAAAGAAAGAAAGAGAGAGAGGAAGAGAGAGAGAGAGAGAGAGAAAGAAAGAAAGAGAGAGAGAGAGGGAGAGAGAGGGAGAGAGAGGGGGAGAGAGAGAGAGAGAGAGAGAGAGAGAGAAAGAGAGGGGGTGAGGCGGTGAGTAATAGACATGTTTTTGGTTTATTCGGGGTCAAAGTATTTGAGTAATACTGTTAAATATGACCCAAAGATAGTCACATAGGTAACGTTATAAATATATCAAGATTAATAGCGAAAAGCGAATTTTAGAATTACTAAAGCGCATCTTGTGGCAAGCTGCTCAAGCTTAACAGTCTGGATCATTCACGCTTTCGTTTGACCCATGGAGTCTCTTAAGAGATCGCTTTTAAGCGTGACGGATCCGAATAGCTAGATCATATATATATTTTATAAGTCAACTTTTAACCTTAAGGTATTGCTTACATATATCATTTATCATCAGGGGAAATTGACAAGTAGGTCGGAGGAGTTGGGCGAACCGACATTAAAGAGTATTTTCCTAATTGAAGTTGTACTTGTCTTTTTACCCCCGAGCTAAGAAAATGTACACAGATTTATATCGAAATTACATCCCTATTACGATGTCGTTAGTATCTAGAAAGGGCAGGTGCTAGACTGTCCTGTATGTGTACACGTTGTACTTAACCTATCCCCTAACAACAAATTTTAGACTGGTCCAATTTGAAAGCTGCAGACGACATTTTCAAACTGATGAAATTGTAATTTCTTTCGTCTTTTTGAATAGAAAACAACTTGGATAATGAATTGAAAACATTGTTTCTTTCGTCTTTTTGAAGAAAAATGGTCGATACAAGCAATTTCTTCATTTTCCACAATGTTTCCAAAGTCAGTTTTCTTTAGGGGCGTAAAAAGGAGGGATTGTGTTGGAATGGATTGGGTTAAAGTTAGTGCAGTCGTGCACTCACCCCTAAAATTTCATAACGAGGGATATTCTGTGTATTTAACCCTTATCCCGCTGATCGAAGAATTTTCTTGAAATAGCGAACATCGAACACAAATATCAGCCTGCATATACGTGCAGTCTGATCTTTGTCTACGCAGCCCATTTGTCTTTTTGTGAGGTAATTTGTAGTGGTTTTCAAATAAGGGAACCTCCAGCTGGACAAGTAACTCCCTATTTGTAGTTACAGACACACTTAGGATCGAAGATCGTTTTTAGCTAGCAAAACGTCAGCTTTGATAGCTTAAGTTAACAGACAACATTTTGAGGTCTTATCATGTTTCAATGAGTGCAAACAGCCACTTGTGGCTTAACCACTTAATTCATTGAATGTCTACGCCATAAAAAGTAGATCTTATGAATTTCAGGAATAATGCAAACTCTTTTGAATTTGTAGAGAACTCTTCCAAAAGCATTATATTTAATCCATTCCTACCTACTACCGATTTTTAAGCATCTCAGGAACTATTTTTTTGAAAAAAATCGTGGACAATTTAGAAATTACAAGGCAAATATTTTCTAAATTTCACCAACTTGAAATTGTCGTCTTCAGCTTTTTTTTTTCATTTTTGTACTGAGTTACTTTAACCTCGTTTATTTAGTATGATAACCTTTGACAAAGAAGATTGCATAACAAAACCGTGCTTTGCTAGCTTACAGTACTTTCAATACATTGACTGCACATTATTTCATTTCTGGGTTGGTGTGAGTTTTAAAGAAAAGGTTATTCATAAAGGGGAGCCCCCTTTTCCTTGGGGGTATTATTGAAAAAAAATGTGTGGGATTGGATTAATTTATACATAACTTGAACATAACTTGAACTGTCTCAAGCCTAATATTTGGAGGCTATGAATTACGCACGGTGTGGTTCTAGAACCTTGTAATTGCCGTATAACCTATACTGCAGCTGCGAGATTTTATAATAGCACCGGAGATATAATATCATATACATGTAAGCCTAGTCTTTTTTAGCACAAAATTAATTGATATTAATTTACATCTTTTTTTTTCTACATGTATTATATAATATGTATTGTCCTCCAAGCATATTGACCATTGTGTTTTGTAAAATGTGTACTGTTGGCTCATGTTTGTGCCATCGTGCACATTGGGCATCTATTTTTAAATAAACTTGGAAACTTGGAAACTCGCACTGATCTTGTTCTACGCCAGCTACTTAACCCATTCCCAACGAATTCCGCCTTTAGACGCCCCAAGAATAAATCTCTGGGAAATATTGTGGAAAATGATGAAATTGCTTGTTACAAGCAATTTCTTCATTAACTACCTATGTTTTAAACCCCAAAAGACATATTCTTTTTTCAAAATTTCATCAATAATAATGTCGTCAGCATCTGTTACTTGGGCCGGTCTAATATTTTGTGGTCTGATTAAGCTAATATAGATTTCTGCCCCCCTCGGATGCTATTTTGTTTGACTGTCCCGACAATGAAATGTGTAACGACTATTTTAGTCACATATAGTTGTGAATGGAAAGATGAATTGTAACTCATTGATAGAAGACAAAAACTAAAACGTGTCCAAAATCGAAGAAGTTGCAATCGACATTTCGAAGTTGACAGAACTTCATATAATTCCGTCTTACTAGGTAGAATACAATGTAGAACATGCAAACATTACTCGTAACAACCAATTTTCATATTTCCATGTTGTTTCCATGAACCCTTTTCATGCTGAGAGGCGTCAAACAGCGGGGTAGTGTATTAATGGTTTAATTAACCCTTTCCTGGTTAATCCCTGGTTTTTACGTCCCTGTGATTTTTAAATTGAGGAAACATTGTGGAAAAAGAAGAAATAGCTTGTAATAAGCAATTTCTTCTTTTTCCACGATATTTTCTACCCTACCAAATTATTATCTTTCAAACAAAATCAACTTTAAATTTTAGTCTGCAAAACCTTTGAAAATTGGACAGGTCTAAAATTTTGAAAAAACAGGAAAGGTTTAAAATACAAAACTAGAAGGAAAGCTTACCATAACTTGATAAATTCAAATATCCTGTTTAAATGCACATACTTCCTAAATTACACTGTATCGCCTAGCCAAGTGTATATCTACATATCTACTAAATATGGTATGTAACACGTTTAACTATATAAGTAGTTTGGCAGTCGAGTCACTTCAAAGGTCGACTGACATGTATCAATAATCTAGATTTTGTTATATTGAAATTTTCATTAACCCATTGCCAAAACGCAAAAGTTTAAGACTGGTCTAAATTCAAAGAGGTTGAAGATTACAAAATAAAGTTTATTTAATTCAAATAAGGATCATATGAGGGAGAAAAGAAGAAATTGCTTGTTTTAATATACATTTCTTGAGTGCGTAAAACGCGTGATCGCATGATAATGGCCTAATAAATTGTTATGCGTACTTGAGGTATCGCGAAGGCCAAATCAAAAATGGATTGGACAATTAAAATCGCTCATTTAGACCAGGGGAAAATGTTGACATCAAACATTTTTGTCAAGAATTTCTGTATTTGGACCAGAGCTACGACATTTTGGTCTCAAACCAACGCGTATTTCGGTGGGTCAGCGCGAAACAATCGTAACTGCCTAAACATATAGGTAGATACAATTGTTTCGCGCTGACCTATTGATTTGCCTTCTGTTTAATGTCCCTGACCACAGTATTTTGCAAAGTAACGTCGTTCTATTTAAGAGATTAAGAGAATATTTTTTTGTTTTCATGGAGGTATGAACCGAAAAACCTTATCACATGTACTGTATGAATTCGCGAAAGGAACAAAAATCAAATTCAATGTATATTCATTTTTTTCAATGTCTGCAATCATTTTGAATATCAACCAGTTTCTTATCTAGTCGTCCGTTTAATGACTCAAGTTTAAAATTTGCGGATCGCGTCTGTCAATCAAAGAATCAATCAATCAACCAAATCATTCATTTCACCATCCTTATATGATGTCTACAGGCCTGTTTGGACTGGGCCCTTTACCAAGAGGATCGAGGTGTTGTAACCTTCGACAACCGTGAGCCAGACTATCAGAAAGAGGGCTACGTTATCGCAGCTAGCAAGGACCGGGCCTTTTTCACACTGGGCCTTAAAGTCCACTATGATTTGTGCACGGGCACTGAGGCTTTGCTTTGCTGAAAACTATTAGGAGGGAAATAACTTCAATTAAAAAGTGAACTGAATGATCAACAGTTGTCTTCCTTTGGGAGCATTCACAATGTAGTTCAATAGAGTCACTTCCCTTAGTCCAACTGTTACAGTTAATCTGATTGGATTGTAAATATTTCTAAAACCAACCGGATCGTTTGATACAAACGCTTTTAACCCATCACTTCCTGAAAATTATTGAACAGAGAATAATTTCGCAACTTTGCCTTACTAAAGCAATATACAATCTGCAGACATTTCAAAATTCGTTGCAGTAGGTAAGACAACCAGCAGGTAACTTAATTATTTTATGTCGTCAGTAGAAATAATGTTTTATTTAGTAAAGGTATTGTAAAATATTCGCTTTGATACCTGTTTAATATTTGATAACACTTCACATAATTTCTGATCACTTCAGTCATTTAATTTTAATTTTGTAATTCGTTGCAAACACTTTTCATTGATTATTTCCTTTTAATGTTGATATGTTTTTCAAGTATTGCTGCAGTTGATTGCACTGTTTCAAGCTCTCCAATTAAGTTGCATGCATGCTTGACCTTCAAATGTATAATTTATGTTGCCTTGCATGCATGATCAATAAGAGAGTCTGCAGGGGAAGTATCATGGATCTACTGATTAAGGTATTTTGCAGGTGAGTTCTTTATATCTTAAATCATTATCTAGGAGTCAGCAAAAGAACTGGACATCTGAAATGTAAGTAAATAGAATAATACAAATATAATCAATTTTTTTTTTCAATTATTTTCTCAGAGTTAAGGAATATTGCATTCTGTATGCAAGAGCAAGAGTGAGAAATAACAATTCAAGTTTGTATGCATTATGGTAGGTCCTAAGATGAGGTTTGATTAGTTTGAACTATCCAAAAAAGACAGTTTAAAAAATTATCCTTATCCTGCTGAGTAAATCTATTCCCATTTAATCATGTTTGTTTGTGAAAAAATGATTTAACTCATTACCAGACAACAAAATTCTAAACTGGTCCAAATTGGAAGAAATTGCAAACTACAATTTTAAGTCAATAGAATTATGAAAATCTTTGTCTTTTGGGACAGAAAACAGTTTGGATTTTAAAGAAATTGCTTGTTATAGCCAATTTCTTCATTTTCCACAATGTATTCAAAGCTTTTCTCTCAGGAGTTGTTGAAAAGCGTGATTGTTTTGGAACGGGTTAAAAGAAAAGGAAATCAGTTCAGCGAAAAAAAGTGAAGAAATTGCGTGTTTCAATTAATTTCTTTACTTTCACAACATTGTCAAAAATTTAAGACAAAAGATTTTTAAGTCTTAAATTCATATATGTTGTCTGTTAAGCTTCTTTGAATTTTGACAAATCTTAGAATTTGTAGTCTTAAATATGGTTGAAGAAAATAAGTTTAAAAAATATAGGACAAGTGTGAATCACTTTGAACAATTTCATCTGTTGCTATTAATTGTAACATTTTCTGCAAAAAAAAATTGAATATTAGTGGGGTTGTATTGCCCTAGCGGGCAGATATGGTCTTAGCAGTGGGCATATATCAATATCCTGCCTGTTGACAAGATAAATGTTCAATGTTTTAAAATTATGGCAATAGAACATCTGCTCTATATGATGTTTTGAAAACAAAACATCACTGGCAATGAGCTTGCAATACTGATAGAAAAGATACTTTTGTGTGCTGGTAAGTTTGTTCAATGTTGCAAAAAAACAAAACGGGTATAACTCAGGTTTTTAAACCCTTCCAAGATCAAATTGTCTTTTCCAGTAGATAAATAAATGAATATTTAATAAAATCAATCTTGTCTTAAATATATCAATTAGAATATAAAATACCAATATACTACCTTAAGAAATGTCAAGAAATGGTGAAATTAGTTTTTTAACCCATTCCCACACAAGCCCTCCTTTTTACGCCCCTCAAGAAAAAAGCTTTGGAAAACATTGTGGAAAATGAAGAAATTGCTTGCATCAAGCAATTTCTTCATTATCAACAATGTTTTCTATCCAAAAAGACAAAGAAATTTAAATTCCACCAACTTGAAAATATCGTCTGCAGCTTCTTTCAATTTGGACTGGTCTAAAATTTCGTTGAGTTGGAATGGGTTAATATTTGAATATGTTGTTAATGCCTTTACATAACTTTAGTGTCTGTTACCCTAACTTGCCCATTGGTTTGAGTAGCTTCCTTGGAATCCAAGTATTGCGGGTTTGATGTGAAGTCGAAATCCTTTTCTTTTTCAATCTTAACAAAAGAGTTTATTGGAAAATTATATAATTGGGATGGTAAACTACAGACATATTCATTGTGAATGTAATAAACAGGTAAAACAGGGTCAGATGTCAAGCTGATATCACTCCCCAGCCCTCATCAAAAGTGCAATAACCTCTTTGTATCACAATAATGCAAGCATTTCCACTTTTTGGCAGTCCCTAGAGTGATCACATAATACAACGTTTACTTTGAAGTTTTGATTCAGATTAACCCTTGTTGTGCTGTATAAATTACCCTACCAAATTGCCGTAAAATCAAAGGGCTGAAAGCACTGATAGAACTTGTTGTTCAATAATCAATATTTCTTTTAGAAATCAACTTCATAAAGAACTCTAGCATGAAAAGTACAAGCAGGAGGTGTAGACTAAGTTCAGCCTGCACATACGTTCAGTCTGATCTTAGTCTACCCCTCCTGCCAAAACCGGAATATTCCGGGTTCAACATGACAAGGGTTAAGATTTCATAGTTATTTTGTGAAAGCTTCAAGTACAAATGCAAACATGTTCATTTATAGATGTGATTATGTTAGTCAGTTTAATGAAAAAGCCAAAATAACTAAATAATGTTTGACACTTTGTGTTAGTCTAGAAACTGAAATATATATGAAATATAAAGGACTATTTTTACAAAATATGCAACTGAAATTATAAAATTATGTTATGGAATTTTTTGGTTCAGTCTACCGGTATGTTTCATTTTTTTATATCATCGTCTTAAAAAACCTTTGAATTTGGACAAGTCTAAAATTTGCAATACAGTAAAGGGTTAAAACATACATTGTTTTCCTGTATTTTGGGGGGGGGTAGGAGGGCTAAACAAAATGTTTCAATTGTGATTAATATTTTACATATTTGGTAATTCGGGGTCAGTGACATTTGGTAATGACTTTAATGATGTTTTGACCTATTTGTCAACAGTACAACAAGTAGGCCAATAATCATGGCTCCAGATAAGTGTATCTTTTATGATATAAGATAAACAGATCACCAATTACTGATAATTCCTTTGACCAAACAATCTTTTATTTTTTTTACCCTCATTTTATTAAAAAACCAAAAACAACGCAACAACTGACTGAAGAAATTTCCGCTGAAAATGGTTGTGTCTAACACTTTTCAAATTATAACCTTTTTGAATTGTTTTCTGCAACAGGAAACCTCTTTCAATTTGGAACAGTACAAAATTCTTTCATTTAGTAATGGGAGCTGCAGTCGGTAGTGCAGACGACAATTTAAAGATTCTTCATTTACACAATGTTTTCCAAATTATGTTTCTTGAGGGGCATTCAAAAGGGCCATTGGGTGAAAATGGGTTAAGTACAGTAGTAGTTCAGAGTTTTCACTTTCAGAATATTAAATTAAAAGTGATTTGAAGGTACTGATTCTGTATAGTTATAGATACATGTATATACCCCAGGGACCACCTCGCAAGACAGAATATTTTTAAGAATTCATCAATGGATTGATCCATTCTGTCAACTTCTTGACTTTTCTTAGGAAGACCTGCATTTTTAAAGGGGATTGAGTCCCAGAAAAATTAACATGAAACTTAGAATCCAAATTCATTTGGGAAGAGGCAAAACATTCCTGGAAACTAAAACTCAGTAAAGAAAAAAACTTGAATGTTGGAAAGGCCTTCCCATAGGGCCTTAAATGAATTGTTTATGAAAAAAATGCACATATGTTTGCAGGGTTTTTTCTAGAATAACCCCTGGTTCTGTTTAGTGAGAATTATGGGTTAGATCCCTGGCGGCGGCAAATATTCTTTCCGACAAATGTCTTTACCAATGGGTTGACAATCGTAAACCAAAGTGGGATAGCAGCTGGAGGCTAGGAAAGGATGTAGTGGTAGTACTGGTGTGAGAAATACCAGGAATCCACTGTTAGGTGCTCCAGCTTCCGCGATATGACTAAAATACTGTTAAAGTGGCGTTAAACCCCATTCCATCAATCTGTACAATCAATTGTAATGATCTCAATATCTGATGTAATATTGTGAAGAAAATTGTTGAAAATAATATAGCAATTTTTGCTTTTTATGTGCCAGTATCAAAGGTCAGGCATATTGTTTTACCATTGTCTGTCTTATCAACAAGCATCTACAGATACCAAGGTCATATCTCAAGGTCAAACTTTCAAAAACTTAACCAAGAAACTAAACATTTACAATTTCTTCAAGCTAATTCAAGCTAATTCAAAGTTACAATGCTCATTTTTTGCCTTTTAGTAAAATCATAGATCTCATTGATTTATAAATGCAGAAACCAAGATCAAGGTAATGTGACAAGGTCAAGGTAACTTATCCTGGCCACATTTTCTAGAAAAGACTGTAACAAGTGCATGGTGTTTCACAAACACATCTTGTATCACAATGTTTTCCTCTCAATTTGGTATACATGCCATGGCATCAATTAAGACACAGGAGTGAGGGGGGTCCAATTGATTTTATTATTGTTTGTTTGTCCATTTTGTTTTTCCTTTAACTTAAAACTTTTCAAGGCACAATATTCACATTTTTTATAAAGGTACCTTCCATTGATAAACATTTAGAGTCATATGATCAAGAGTTAAGGTCTATTTTTATACTTGTCACAATAAAACTCTGAAAAACTTCCTGAAAACTTAACATTTGCCTATATCACCATTTATACAAGTTACAAAGCTGATACATGTGTCCTTAATGAAAGTATGCACCATTGATATGCATCTGTTTATGAAGGAAATAAAAAGCGAATTGTTAGTTCATGCCCTTAATATCATAGTTACTGCTTTTGTCAAACCTAAAATGCTCAACCTAAATGTCAAGAGTTCAAAGTTCACTTCCAGTCTAAATTATTTGATAAGCATGTAGGTTTTTTCATTGACAGTTATAATACACCCATTATTGTAAAAAAAAACTCACCTTTTTTTTAATTTACACACTATGAAATGTCAACTGTGAATTCTTTGAATTTGAACCTAGAATTCTGTTGCTTGAACAAAGGTGAACAATGTGGGGGGAAAAATAGAAAAAAAATTGCATTTTTTTCTCTTAATGATAGGAAAGGGCAACGACTACATTTTAAGCCAATTTGTTCATTGAATTCATTTAGTATCTTTCATATCTCATTGAAAAAAAATGCAGCCTGCTGTCACCTAGTTAAAACTTTCATTATGTTCAGTCATAAGGGATACAATTCTACAGTTAATTGCAAGCTTTTTTTTACAGTTGTTCCCCTTTTGTAATATAAAGCATTGCAATTTTCACATGTAATAAACCTGATTTCTTGTGTATTTGGGGGCTTTTTTTGGGGGTGTTTGTTTGTTTTGTATCATGAAAATTTTTTAGACAGAAATTCGTGTTTTTATAGCTGCTAAGGGAGAATGTTTTGGGCATAACATCGATGTCATTCAAAAACATCGTACTTACAGCTTGATTCAAGCTGTAGGTACGATGTTTTAGAATGACAACGATGATAAGCTCCCTACAATAGTTCACCATTCCTCCCAAGCATGATTTAAAGTGGTTTGATAGTAAAGGAGAATTACTTTATAGATATCCTGGGAAGTAAATATTATAAGCAAAGAAGAAATTGGTTCTTACAATCAAATCATTTACACAATTTTATTATAGTCATTACTATGCTCTCTGTAGATAATAATCATCAGGGCTTCCTTTGTCAAACTCAGTCGGTAGCACACCAGACTCCTAATCTTGAGTAAAGGGATGTCATGGGTTTGATCCCCAGCGGGGGCACATATCCTTTCAGACATTTGTCTCTCAACAGTGGGTGGATGATTGTAAACCGAAGTGGGATAGCAGCTGGAGGCTAGGAAAGGATTTAGTGGTAGTACTGGTGTGAGAAATACCAGGAATCCATTGTTAGGTGCTCCAGCAGCCACATTATGACTGAAATACAGTTAAAAGAGGTGTTAAAACCCATTCAATCAATCTTTTGTCGAATATTCTAAATGTAGTGTGTGTGACTGTAAAGACTGCTTGGCGTCTAGGTTCTTCACACATTAAAAATAGTTGGAAATGTTAACCCATTCCCACACAATAACGCTTTTGGATGCCCCTCAAAGAAACTGCTGAGAAAACATCGTGTAAAATGAAGAAATTGCTTATCACAAGCAATTTCTTCACTTTACACAATGTTTTCTACCCAGAAATTTAAAAAAAATCTAAATTTTAAAATGTAATCTAGAATTCCTTTCAATTTTGGCCAATCTAAATTTTTCTTGTATGGTAATGGCTAAAACACAGTAAAAACCATATCATCCTTCTTTTTACAAGTAACCCATTCCTACACAATACCAATTTTTATGCCCCTCAAGAACAAAAGCAGCCGCCGTCATAGCGGAGTTGATAGCAAGTCAGACTCCTAATCTTCAATCATGGGATGTCATGGGTTTGATCCCTGGCGGCGGCACATATTCTTTCCGACATTTGTCTCTCCCCAATGGGTGGATAATAGTAAACCCAAGTGGGATAGCAGCTGGAGGCTAGGAAAGAATGTAGTGGTAGTACTGGTGTGAGAAATACCAGGAATCCATTGTTAGGTGCTCCAGCTGCCAGGATATGACTGAAATACTGTTAAAAGCAGTGTTAAACCCCATTCAACCAACCAACCAAGAACAAAAGCATTGGAAACATTGTGGAAAATAAAGAAATTGCTAGTAATAAGTAATTTCTTGATTTTTATGCCCCCGCATCGAAAGGTCGGGGCATATTGTTTTACTGCTGTCCATCTGTTAGTCTGGCCATCTGTCTGTCTGTCTGTACTTCATTTAGCCTGTCGGTCGGTCTGCAAAACCTAACCAAAAACTTGATACTGCCAATTACTACCAGCCTATTCAAGATAAAATGCTCATATTTTGGATGATGATACATCTACATAATACGCATCTCCTCATGTCAAGGTCATGGTCATGTGATAGGGTCAAGGTCACATACCAATATCAAACCCTCATGTACGGCGTTCACAATGTTTTTTTAATCTGAAAGACAGAATTCATTTTCCATCAACTTCAAATTGTTGTCTGCAACTTCTTCCAATCTGGACTGGTCTCAAAATTTGTCATCTAATAATTGGTTGATTACAAAGCTGACTTTATGAGTTATTAACTTCTTCCTTGTTGTCATTTTCCCACTGATTAATTGATCATTCAATGTTTTGTCAACAGCAGTTTTAAGTGATTATCTGTTTCATGTACGATCCCTGGTTTTTACGTCCCTGTGATATTATATTTATGAAAACATTGTGGAAAAAGAAGAAATTGCTTGTAGCAAGCAGTTTCTTCTTTTCCCACAATATTTTGTGTCAGATAGGGTGGTAACATTTTGAATCGTACTTTCTTCACAATGTCATCTTCTACCCGTTTGAATTACGGCAAGTCTGAAGGGAAAAGAGAATCTTGCTGATGTAAATCTGTTACTTATGGAGAATTCCAGGTTAATTTTCTCTGATCCCTCGCTTTTCGTAGACTGCTGTTTGTATGCATACAATTAACCTAAAACCAGACAACAAAACTTTAGACTGGTCCAAATTTGAAGTTTTGAAGTTGATGAAAATTTGAAACTCTTTTGTGGTAGAAAACATTATGAACCATGAAGAAATTGCTTGTGAAAAGCAATTTCATCATTGTCCACAATACTTTCCAAAGCTTTTTTCTTGACTGGCGTAAATAGGCGGGATTGTGTAACAATGTGCTAAAGATAATTTGGCAAGCTTAACTAAATTGGATAATTGCTATTTATTAAACTGATAGAATCTGAGCATCTTTACTGATAAAATCTGAGCATCTTTACTAGGTTTGTCCCCGAAATATGCAAACTTTTCAATAATTTGAAAATTCAATCTGATTATATAAATTTGCAAGGCAAGTACATATTCTCAATGTATTATGGTCAAATAGATTTCAAATGTTTATCATAAAACAAGCTGCTATAAAACGCAGTACTCAGCACAATTTAGCACTGCTTCAAAAATTTGTCTGCTGGATTGTTTGCTAATCCCTATACTAGGCAAAGATGCTTATGATGTAAAATTTACACCATCATCTGCAGTCAATTTTTGCAGATTTTTTAAAAATCAAAGTTCTGAAAATACTTTAAGCTAGCAAAGCATTGTTTTGTTAAATAATGTTTTTGATTTTATACTTAAGAAAATATTGTGGAAAAAAAAGAAATTGAAAAGGACAATGGGTGGGTGTTTATCAGCAATAACAAATAGCAACATGGATTAAATGGTTGGAATGCCAAACCATGATGCATGTGATAAAAGAACAAGAACACCGCAATAGGATGCCAATGCTAAGCTCTTCAAGTGTTGGATATTAGGTAAAAGTTATAAGTCATAAAGAGGCCAAAATTTGATATAAAATGCATTTAGAGTTATTTATACCTTGTCCGTATGTATTGCTCTTTTGATAATGAACATAACACAGCGATGGATCAGCGCGAAACAGTTGTAACTGCCTATAAACATATAGGCAGTTACAACTGTTTCGCGCTGAACCATCGAATTATATTCTGAATTTCAATTGATACTAGAGATATATCAAGGTTTGTTGACAGCAGATGCAGACAATATCAGGGCTATAGCATTACCTTGATATTCTTCGAAGTAAGCAGAGCTAGAAGACATTGTATACATGCAGGTTAACCAACATGGCAGCTCTCCTGCCAACTACTCATTTGAGATCGATATGGAACTGGCTTTGATGTGGTACTGGAGGCTGCCTCACTGATACTATTCAATTGGCACCACTCACACACTTGATTAAATATTTTTATGCATGTCTCTTAGAGTTTTGAAAATTTCCTTTTAACCCTTTCCCGTTTTCTGAAATTGTAGACTGGTCCAAATTCAACGGTTTTGCAGATGACAATTCAAAGTAAAATTTATTTGAAAAATAATCATTAAGTAGGGTAGAAAATATTGTGGAAAAAGTGGAAAAAAATGCGCCAAAAGTGTTGTCATGTGGGAATGGATTAATGCAAATCATAAATATGATTCTAATTCATGTAATAACAATAACAATTTGCTAATATTTGACAAAACAAAAGGAAGTGAAGACAGCAAAATGCATAACTATTAGTATTGGTTACATTTACCCATTCCCACACATTCCCACTTTTTTATTCCCCTTTATTACAAAGCTTTTGAAAACATTGTGGAAAATGCAGAATTTGCTTGAGACAAACAGTTTCTTCCTTATATATAATGTATTCTCCCACAAAAGTCTTTAAGATTTTTAGAATAATACCACTCTGAAACTTTCTTTTGAAACATCTTTGAATTTGGACAAGTCTAAAATTTTGTTGAGTATGGATTGATTAACTCTTTCCTGTTCAATCCCTGTTTTTTATGTCCCTGTGATTTTTATAATTGAGAAAACATATTACCAAAAAAAACAAAAACAAAAAAAAGAGAAGGAAACTGCTTGTGACAAGCAATTTCTTCTTTTTCCACAATATTTTCTACCCTATTGTATGGTTATTTTTCAAATTCAATCCGCTCTAAATTTTTGTCTGCAAAACCATTGAATTTGAACAAGTCTAAAACTTAGGAAAACAGGACAGGGTAAAAGAATTGAGGGTTATCAAGTCAAGGGTTATTCATTGAAAAAAAAAACAATAGAGAAGAAATAGTTAAACAACCTTAATAAACTTGGAAATCAAGAGTTAGGGCAATAAAAATATGGAAATTTTTCACAAAAAATCGTATGACAGCCAAGCGTACCTGTACATTTATTCATAGTTGTCATTCCACAACAGAGACAATTTATGTTCCAAAAACACTGTCAAAAGGTATACCATACCGTACGTGAACCTCAGACTGTCAACACCACATTCGGAAGGTCATAACAGTGGATTTTACTTGAACAATTTGTATTTTGTTTTTGTGGAACAAAATTGTGAATGATGATTGATTGTTTTTGTAATTTTTGTTGAATTTTAGTGAATGTGCCTTCTAAATCAGACGTGACAGTTTTACATATTGTTTCATTAATTGCAAAATTGTGTTTTGTCTTTGGTTATATGAAGACCATTTCTTATTTCAAGAATTAATTTGAATATAAACAGTGCATTCTTGAACAGACTAAATTAGTGTTTTATTTTTTTGGTTTTGAGGAACTTTCTTAGAATAAAAAATCTTATAGATGGGATAAAGAAATACAACATCCATTGATTACATAAAGAATTTCAAGACATTTCCACAAATTTAGATTTGAATTGAAGCCATTCCAAGGATCATCGTAGACTTCTGGTAATTGATTAGAGAAAACCACTACAAATTTTTGTGATATAATCATTTATCCAAGAAAAAAGATTAGTGAAAATGACAGCCACCATGAACAAGGAAATATTTTACATCACAGGGGTAATTATTTGCTTTGATAATTCAAATATCCATTATGTGATATATAATCTATTTAAACCTTAACCAGGTAAAATTTTAAGACTGGTCTAAATTGAAAGAAGATGCACAAAGCATTTCTTATTTAACCCTTTCCCATTCAAATACGGGATTTTACGTTCCTGTAATTTTATACTTGAGAAAACATTGTGGAAAAAGAAGAAATTGCTTGTAACAAGCAATTTCTCCTTTTTCCACAATATTTTCTACCACATAGGATGGTTTCATTTCAAATGGCATCCAGTTTTCATTGTCGTCTACAACCTCTTTGAATTTGCACTAGTCTAAAATGTCCAAGAACAGGAAAGGGACCTAGGGTCAACCAATTCCCACATATGACGCTTTTTGAAGCCCTCAAAGAAGTAAAGCTTAGGAAAACCCTGTTGAAAATGAAGAAATTACTTACTACAAACTATTTCTTCAATATCCACAATGTTTTCTGCCCCTAAGACAAAGATTGTTGTCTGCAACATCTTTCAACTTGGACCAGTCTAAAACTTTCTCTTGTGGGAATGGGTTAATCTTAAATAAAAAATCATCTTTGGGTTTAGGAAACATTGTGAGTAATGAAGAAATTGCTTATTACAAGCAATTTCTTCATTACCCTCAATTTTCTAAACAGCGTCTAGTTTGAGGGGCATTAAAAAGCAGGATTGTGTGGGTATGGGTTGATCAATAGCATGGTCTTCGTGTTACTCTTGTACTTAGAAGGAGAATAAAATCTTGATATTAAAAGAGCAATAGGACTATATAATCATATTCAGGTTGCAGGAAGTCAATGTAACCCTTGTCATGCCAATCCTGGAATATTCCTGCTTTGACAATGGCTTTAGCAGCTGTATAGACTAAAATGAGCCTCCACATATGTGCAGTCTGATCTTAGCCTACACTACCTGCTTGTTCTTGTTATATTGATAAAATCTTGGAACTCAATATCGATCTAATTATGTCACAGTTTTAGAATATAGTAATAAGAGGATAAAAATTCAGCATGACAAGGGTTAATGTTTACTTTAACACTATTACTATACTATTAAAATTTTAGACTAACCAAAATTGTAAGCTGTTGCAGACAACAATATAAAGTTGGTGAAATTTGTAAAAAAAATCTTAGCTTTTTAAGTTGAAGTCCTGGACAAGAGAAAAATCCTATTTTAAGCAATTTATTCATTTTCCTCATTTTTAGCTCAGATATTCATGGTTCAGTGAAAAAAAGTTGTAACTGCCTATAAACAAATAGGCAGTTACAACTGTTTTGCGCTGAATCATCGATATACTATAGCCCTGTTGTTGTCAAAGTCATCCAAAATCTTTGATATTATGTAATATCTAAGGTTCTATTGAATATTTTCACTTAAAACTCAGGATATTTGCTTACTTTCTAAAGAGTATACCAACAAAGATGGTAACCCTAGATGTAATTTTGAAGGAACTCTGTCCCTTTTTAGGTCACCTGACCGAATGGTCATGGTGACCTATTGCAATCATCCTGCAATAGGGGCCAAAAAGGGGTAATTTTTGGTACTTCTTTAAAAATCTTCTTCTAATAAACCGTTAATGCCAGAGCTTAAATATTTTGTGTGCATGACAAGTAGGACAGGTATATTATAAATTGTGAAATTCATGCCCCTGGAGTCATGTATGGGGCCACGGCCAGAGGTCAAAGTTCATCATGTTAAAAAATTCACATTTTCATCTTCTGATGATGAAGTACAAAGCCAATTTCAAACATACTTGGTGAAAAGCATCATTTGGTAATGGTTATTTGGATTTGTGAAAATAAAAAGGCTGTGGGGTCAGGGGGCCCTAAAATGGGGACCAAAAGGGGGTAATTTTTGGTAACTTTTAAATATTTCATCTTCTTCTCAAGAACTACTGGGCGGATTTCAACCAAACTTGGTAGAAAGCATCATTGGGGGATGCCAATTCAAGTTGTGAAAATAGGGGTTCTGGGGGTCATAGGGGCCCAAATAGGGGCCAAAAAGGGGTAATTTTTGGTACTTCTTTAAAAATCTTCTTCTAATAAACCATTAATGCCAGAGCTTAAATATTCTGTGTGCATGACAACTAGGACAGGTATATTATAAATTGTGAAATTCATGTCCCTGGGGTCATGTATGGGGCCACACCCAGAGGTCAAAGCTCATCATGTTAAAAAATTCACATTTTCATCTTCTTCTGATGAAGTACAAAGCCAATTTCAAACTTACTTGGTGAAAAGCATCATTTGGTAATGGTTATTCAGATTTGTGAAAATAAAAAGGCTGTGGGGTCAGGGGGCCCTAAAATGGGGACCAAAAGGGGGTACTTTTTGTTAACTTTTAATTATTTCATCTTCTTCTCAAGAACTAATGGGCTGATTTCAACCAAACTTGGTAGAAAGCATCATTGGGGGATGCCAATTCAAGTTTGTGAAAATAGGGGTTCTGGGGGTCATAGGGGCCCAAATAGGGGCCAAAAAGGGGTAATTTTTGGTACTTCTTTAAAAATCTTCTTCTAATAAACCGTTAATGCCAGAGCTTAAATATTTTGTGTGCATGACAACTAGGACAGGTATATTATAAATTGTGAAATTCATGCCCCTGGAGTCATGTATGGGGCCACACCCAGAGGTCAAAGCTCATCATGTTAAAAAATTCACATTTTCATCTTCTTCTGAAGAAGTACAAAGCTAATTTCAAACATACTTGGTGAAAAGCATCATTTGGTAATGGTTATTTGGATTTGTGAAAATAAAAAGGCTGGGGGGTCAGGAGGCCCTAAAATGGGGACCAAAAGGGGGTAGTTTTTGGTAACTTTTAAATATTTCATCTTCTTCTCAAGAACTTCTGGGCGGATTTCAACCAAACTTGGTAGAAAGCATCAATGAGGAATGCCAATTCAAGTTTGTGAAAATAGGGGTTCTGGGGGTCAAAGGGGCCCAAATAGGGTCCCAAATAGGGGTAATTTTTGGTACTTCTTTAAAAATCTTCTTCTAATAATTGTTAATGCCAGAGCTTAAATATTTTGTGTGCATGACAACTAGGACAGGTATATTATAAATTGTGAAATTCATGTCCCTGGGGTCATGTATGGGGCCACACCCAGAGGTCAAAGTTCATCATGTTAAAAAATTCACATTTTCATCTTCTTCTGATGAAGTACACAGCCAATTTCAATCAAACTAACTTGGTGAAAAGCATCATTTGGTACTGATTATACAGATTTGTGAAAATAAAAGGCTGGAGGTCAGGAGTGCCTAAAATGGGGACCAAAAGGGGGTCATTTTTGGTAACTTTTAATTATTTCATCTTCTTCTCAAGAACGACTGAGGGGATTTCAACCAAACCTTTTTCTAATTCTTTCAAACAAAATCACTTGTCTTGGTGCTCTTTTACTCAGGTGACTGTTAAGGCCCACTGGGCCTCTTGTTTGACTTAGAAGTTTGACCCATTCCAACTCAACAAAATTTTAGACTGGTCCAAATTGAAAGAAGCTGCAGACGATATTTTCAAGTTGGTGGAATTTAAATTTTCTTTGTCTTGATTTATACAGCATGACAAGGTTTGATATGTATGTTTTTTAATATGACTTAGTGGACCTCTGCTGGGTCCAATCTTTATTTTACAGAACAACAAGAAGGTTCCTTTGTACTGAATCGGTCACATTATCCCATTACCAGACGGCAAAATTTTGGACTGGTCCAAATTGAAAGGAGTTACAGAGGACAATTTAAAGCGTATGAAATTTTGTTTTTTTTTACTTTGGGGTAGAAAACATTGTGGATAATGAAGAAATTGCTTGTAACAAGCAATTTCTCCATTTTCCACATTGTTTTCCAAAGCTTTTATGGGTGTCTAAAAGCGTCACTTAGTGGAAATGGGTTATACATTTCAGAATCATAAAATTACACCAAATGTTTTCCTAGACAACCAAGGCAAATTGACAATGGACTCATGAAATACATGTATGTTCAAATCAAGTTGTGTTAGAAAGGATTAAATCAGTGACAAGCCAAGGTTTTAAAAGCAAGCAGAAAATAAGCTTTAATTCATTACCAGATGACAAGTTTTATGATGTTCTTAACTTTTAGAGGATTCAAGTTGGTGAAATTAGAAAAAAAATCTTAGTGTTTTAGGGTAGAAAAATTGTGGACATTGTAGAAATTGCTTGTGTCAAGCAAATTCTTCATTGTTCACAGAGTTTTCTTTCCAAAGCTTTCTCTTGTGGGATGTAAAAGTGGTTTGTGCGGGACCATGCTAATTTACACAAATGGCTAATTAAGATCTTTTGGTTACAGTACATCAACCAAAAATTTGGTTTATATCTTGAAAGAGATTTGTGACATATAATCATGAAAGTCATTAATATTCATAAGCTTCAATGTACTAAAATTATCATAAAAGTTCATTTATAATAAAAAAAGCCACATAATGTTAATTAGATTCAAGATTCCAAGTATAATTACTATATTCACTGAGTTGGTTATGTTAGCTGTAAATAAATATGGAGGCTAAATGCATCTAGTTTCAACGTATAAATTTGTAATTTACCAATTACAACACAGTCATGCATTTTCACTTAAGAGACATGGCATTTGAAAACATTTTCAAATAAAGAGCCTATATTTTCTGAATACATTTGTGTATTTCCTACCAGTATAATTTTGAATACATGCAATTTGAATTGTTGGCTGAACCTTCTTTCAATGTGGACCAATTTAAAAATTTTGCTGTCTTGTCATTGTGTTAAAAGGGAACTTTGCTTGGTAGTTATGGTAGCTGACTGTCATAAAGTTGAAAGCCGTGGGTTCGTCCCAGAGCACCCAAAGTCACCTGGTCATGTGCTTCAGCAATAAACTTCAGAGCCCCTTACATAATACTAGTGATACCAAGGTTGCACAAGCAAAAATAAAACTTGCTATGCCCTGGTTCAAGGTGGAGTACTTCTAAACCTATTACCAAATAGCAAAATTTTAGTCTGGTCCAAATTCAAAGAAGTTGAAGATGACAATTTTAAGTTGATGGAATTTAAAATTCTTCTTGGAGTCTGTTGGATGATTTTTTTCTTTTTGAAATTCTCTTTGTTGCTGAGAAGGTTTTATATGTTGGACTATTAAAGAAGTTGTTGAAAAATTATGCCTCTGGCATTTCTACTTGTGCTTCATCAGGGCTCACTTTATTTAAACAATTACCCGATGACAAAATTTTAGACAAGCTTGAATTTAAAGAATTTGCAGACAACATTTCAATTTCAAATTGGAAAGTAGGTGCCAAATAGGATAGATAACATTGTGATAAAAAGAGAAATTGCTTGTTACAAGCAATTTCTTCTTTGTCATTGAAGTTTTCCATGATTGTATTTATTAAGACTATCAGAAAGTGTCGTTGTGTAATAATGGGTTAACTTAGAAACAAAGGAAATAAATCGTCAGATCTTACAAAACTGCTTGAATTCAAGGAAAATTTATGTAACTGTAAGGCTGGACCAATTATCAGTAGTCTAGTGTGACTTTGATTTATATACGTTAATGACATTGTGACAGACTGACCAGTGTTTGATACATGTATAGAGGGCTACTAGAGACAGGTCACTTGTCTATATTGTCACATTAAAATTTGTCAAACTCACACCCAAAACACATAATAAACCTGTTCTTATGAACTCAAGGTAGTAGCCATAATTCTTTTTCTGGGTTAACCCATTCCCAGATGTCAAAATTTTACACTGGTTCAAGTTGGAAGATGTTGTAGACAATAATTTCAAGATGGTGAAATGTATAAATTCTTAACCCCCTAGGGTAGAAAATAGTGTGGATTTTGAAGAAATTGCTTTTTGCAAGCAATTTCTTCGTTGTCCACAATGTTTTCCAAAGCTTTTTTCTTAAGTGGTGTCAAAAAGTGGGGTTGTGGGGTAGTGGGTTAATCTTTGTTGTTATAGTTGGTAATTTTCTTTTTGATCGTGAAGATACATTGTAAGAAAGGAGGCACTACTTATTGTCTGCACAAGCATTGAAAGTTCAATTCAATTTGATCCTTGCATTATTAAAAACTTGGAAATAAATAAAAGCCTCAAACCCATTAAAGCTTATTTTACCAGGCAGGGGTCCACACTAACTTTGCTTCAGTGGGATCCCACAAGAATCCCTACCTATTACTTCAGGGTTTCCTCCAGATAATCAGGGATCCCTCCTTGATATACATTAACTCATTCACACACAATCCTGCCCTTCTAAGCCCAACTTGAAAAAAAGTCCCGGAAAACATTGTGGAAAATGAAGAAATTGCTTGTTACAAGCAATTTCTTTCTTATCCACAATGTTTTCTACAAAAACAAGCAAACAAAAAATCAGGAGCATTAGTTCATACAATAAGATCTATTGTACTGGTGAAATATTAAAGGATCCTGACGGAATCCCTAGCTTGAGATTGCTTGGGTTCCTTCCAATTTTCAGGGATCCTGGGACACTGTTAGTGTCGACCCCTGCCAGGTAGGCGTATTTGAAAAAATCTTCAGAATTGTTTCACATCTTGAAAGTTTTGATTTTATCTCTGCCTCCAACAAATTAATCCATTTGGGAAATAAGCTTTGGAAAATATTGTTGAAAATGAAGAAATTGCTTGTTACAAGCACTGTATTTTTCATTATCTACAAATTTCTACCAAAAAAGACATAGATTTATAAAATTTCATCAACTTTAAAAGAAAAGCAAACCTAAAACTATACAGATACATCATTACATTGTATTTAATCCAATCACACACACTCCCTTGTTTCTGCACCTCTCTAGAAAAAAGGTTTGGAAATCATTGTGGAAAATTAACAATAGCTTTTAACAATTTCTTAATGTTTCCTTCCAAGAGAGACAAAGATTTTTTTTCAAATTTCATCAGCTTGAAATTGTCGTCGACAACTTACAATTTGGACTAGTCTAAAATATTTGGTCTGGACTGTTAATGGGCTAAGGTAAACACCTTAATGTAAACAATATGAATGCATGTCAAACTGACCTGTTTTGAAATATTGAAATGTTTTGCTGTTGTTATAAAGTCCCTTTAATCTTGACAGGGCCTATATGTTAACATGACAGTGTGTCAACTGAATTTCACTATATGTGTTGGGGGAATACATAAATTTTACTTTGATGTTTATTGCATAATTGGACATTTGAGCTTTTACATCTTAATTTGTCAAATGTCTTCTGCATTGACATATTGAAAGTTTGTCCATGTATAGGGTTTTGTTACCCATTACCAGAAAAGAAAATTTTAGACCGGTCCAAATTCAAGGATGTTGCAGATGACAATTCTAAGTTTATATAGTTTTAAAAATCTTTGTCAGAATAGAAAATGTTGCGGATAATGAAGAATTTGCTTGTACTAATTCTTCATTTCCAAAATGTTTTCTTGTGGGTCGTCAAAAAGCAGGATTGTTTGGGAATGGTTACTACATTACTACACAATCCCTCTTTCTGATGCATCTATTCGAGGGGAACCTTGTGGGAAAAGGGTAAAACAAATCCAGCTTAACTCACCATTTTCATTTTTGTGTATGATGTCATCAAAAATTGTTATCATGTAAGATGGACATTTAAATGCAAGCATCACATGACCACAAACCATTGGTCACTTAACCCATTTCTAAATGGAAATTTTTTAGACTGGTCCAAATTGAAAGAAGTTGCAGACGACAATTCAATGTTTATGAAATTTCTGATCTTTTTAATTTTATGGGTAGAAAACATTGTGGAAAATGAAGAATTTGCTTGTTACAAGCAATTTATTCATTTTTCACAATGTTTTCAAAAAGCTTTTTTCTTCGGGGCGTCAAAAAGCGTCACTGAGTGGGAATCGTTTAAAGTGAATGGATATACAGTGAGTTGAATCGAGCCAGATTCAGAAACTTATCTATTCTAAATAACCACTATCTTTCTAGTCATTGTTTCGCTTTATAAATTTTTCCACATTGATGAATGGTACATTTTTGTGCCATATATAGCATGAACAGAAAATGTCTGCATTAGATAAGGACTTTCTATGAAAGGAAATTTTATGAAATATGGACCTAAAGAATCTTCAAACCATTACGTAATATAACAAGAGCCTAGTATCATAAGCGTGAATATTCAAATAGGCACTTTTTATCGTGTTGCGTTTACCCCTTGATAAGTTTATTGCAGCATGATAGTTCTATTGGCTTTATTCGCTTCAACCCGTTCCCACACAACAAAATTTTAGACTAGTCCAAATTTAAAAAAGCTGCAGACCGCAATTTCAAGTTAATGGAATTTTATTTTTTTTGTCCTTTTGGATAGAAAACATTGTGGATAACAAAGAAATTGCTTGATACTGTTAAAAGTGGCGTTTAACCCCATTCAGTCAATCGATGTAACAAAAAGTCAGTCACTTGTCTAGCTGGAGAGTCCCTTATTTGAAAACCACTACAAATTGTGTCTCCTGCGTTAAACACCAATCAAGGGGTGCCCTTTATTGCTATAACAGGTATCAGCTGGATGCTTTTTATTTCGTAACAAGCATGGCACAGGCTGAAACTTAGTTCTCATGGAGTTGATAGGAAAGTAGTTTAAACCATTAACACTTGATCTGGCTTTTTGACAACTAGAAAAAGTATAGCTAAAGAAATTGTGGCTTTGAAAGTCAGAAGGAGAAATTGCTTGTGGCAATCATTTTCGCATTTTGTCATGTTTTCTACTTTATTTGGCAATAATTACCCATTTTAGCACCCCTTGAAATATGACCTGAAACTGCTTTTGATTTGGACTAGTCTGAAATTACAATGTATGGTAAAAAGTAATTGTATATATTTATAGTTATATGCACTCATTAGTTTGAAAAAATTACTTAGTACATTGTATATATACAACTTTGGATTTTGTTGGCAAATTTCATTATGCCCGTCACAAAATTGTTTTACTTCTGCATTCAGACAACTTTATATTAGCCCCAGGCTTTCAAATACATTACTTCATTTACAATTTAAACCAAAAGAACATACACAACACCAACTTAATCCTTTCCTGTACAATATCTATTTTATCTGTGATTTTACACTTAAAAAAAAAATTGTGGGAAAAGAAGAAATTGCTTGTAACAAGCAATATTTCTTCCCACAATTTTTTTACCTTGAAGGGTGGTTACTCTTCTGATTTCACCCACTTTTAATTGTTGTTTACATCCTCTGCCAAGTTAAAATATTTTGTAAAATTTGGAAAAAGCGTTTTATCAACTGATGAATATCCAGACCTCTTGAGTAGTTAAAGTGCTAATGGATGACTACTGTTGGCATAGTAGAGTGATATGCCCATCTTTGTGTAGAGATTAGAGAATATACCATTCCAACACGACAAAATTTTAGACTGGCCCAATTTGAAAGAAGCAGCAGACGACAGTTTCAAGTTGAAGGAATTTCAAATTTCTTTGCATTATCCTTTGTCTTTTTGGATAGAAAACATTGTGAATAATGTAGAAATTGCTTGATACAATCATTTTCTTCATTTTCCACAATGTGTTTTCCAAAGCTTTCTTTCTTGAGCGGTGTAAAAAGGAGGGATTATGTGGGAATGGGTAAAAGCCATGGTTGGGTGCACCTTCCAACCATTGTATAACTGAGATACTATTGAAAGTGATGTAAAATTGAATTCACTTAATCACAGTCTAAATAGCGTTCAAGATTAATACTTTTTTTTAACTTTTCCAAGATGATTCCTTTCCCATGCCAGTCTACAAATAACTAAGATATCATATAAGAAATTTGAACAATGTTGAATTATCATTCATTCAGAATTATAACTTACAAGAAACAAATGATAGATTCTGTATATCTTTTAAAGCCTCTGCATCTTGTATGCTGAGTTCTAAAAATAGAAATTTTGGAATTCCACAATTGGCAGGTGAAGCATATCACAACTTCTTGGACCAAATCTGTGAAGCGATATGAGCTGTAGTACGAGACTGGAAGGCACGTTACTCAATTCATATTGCGTACAAGGCTGTAGCTAGATATAGTGTGATTAAGGGAGATGTTTAAGGAGGATTTATATTGAATTCTCAAAACTGACCCTTTTGTTTGGGAAATGAAGCTTTGTAATAAATTTATGAATTGAGCTTAATTGGTTTCTACTTTCTGACACCATAGCAAGATCCTATTGGATTTTTGAAACATGTAAATATTGGTGGCTGTTGAGTCCACCCCCAACTCCCCCCCCCCCAACCATCCCCCCCACTCACCAAAAAACCCAAAAAAAACAATTAGAATACGAATTATGTCTTAGGTAAGGAAATGGGTGTACATTAACCAGATTATTGAAATACCATTATTATCAATTAAACATATTTAAGATAATTCTAACAAACATTGAAGCAAAAGAAGGCATACAACAAGATGAGAAGTACAGTGAGTAGTTTTTAAAAATATTTTGTGTAACAGAATTAACCTGTTCCCTCACAACAACATTTTAGACTGGTTCAAATTGGAAAGAGTTGCAGATGATGATTTAAAGTTTATGGAATTTTAGATTTTTCAATTTTCTGGGTAGAAAAGATTGTGGAAAATGAAGAAATTGCTTGCCACAAGCAATTTCTTCATTTATCACAATGTTTTCCCAATTTTTTTTCTCGAGGGGCATCCAAAAGTGTCAATGTGTTAAGTAAGCTCTGAGACTATATGGAGAAAGATCACATAAATGCCAGGTTTAAGGTATGTATTTGTAAACTGCTTGTTAAATTTAGTTTCTCTTCCAGGCTTGCGTGTAACTTTAAATAGAGCTTGAATTTTTGTTTCACAGTGCAACACAGTAGATCAAAGATGGGTGCATAAAGTATGCATATTGGGAGCTAAAATATGGCCTGTGTTCATCATTAAATTAGCCTATTACCAAACAACAAAACTTTAGACTGGTCCAGATTGAAAGAAGTTGCAGACAACAATTTCAAGTTGATTGAATTTGAAAGTTGTTTGCCTTTTTGGACAGAAAACTTTGTGGATAATGAAGACATTGCTTAATACAAGCTTCTTCATTTTCCACTATGTTTTCTAAAGCTTTTTTCTTGAGAGGCATAAAAAAGGAAGTATTGTGTGAGAATGGTTTAAGCTAGCCCATTATCGGATGACACCAACAAATTGATAATCTGGTAATTGGTTAAACTGCTGTAAAAGAAAATAAAATGGTACAATTATTCACCTTTTAACCTAAAGAGACAAAAAAAAAAATATCAACTAAAATTTGACATCTGCAATTTGACTAGTTTAAAATTTTGTTTTTCTTGGAATGGGTTAAAGGTGTTTAGCTCTATTAATATGCAGGCCTTGTTGTATCCACCTTGAAACATGACTCTTCTTTTTCCTGGAACAATATAATCTATTCAAAACAATGAATATCTGACCACAAATGAATGATATAAAACAAAACTTCTTTTTGATTTATATTGGAAAAGGAAAAAGGAACACACTTCATAACATAATGTAGAGTGCTGAATTATTGGTCGTTGTTTGATTTGTTTTGAAAGATTTGTTTGATTTATTTGTTTGACAGATATTTTGGAGACAAGATGGAACACAATGCATTGTTGGACCCCCAGTTCAGTGATGAACGAAAGGTTTGATCACTCTATAAAAACCCTCTTTTGCCTTATATGGATAACCTGCCCTAAATTCTCTTTCTTTTTCTCACAGTGCTCAAAGCTTGATTAACATATTTCTTGCATTGCCAAGATGAGATTATCTTTGGAATTATTGAGACACATTTAAAATCTTTACAAAGTGTAAGAAAAATGGTTGATCAAAAAAGTAACTTTGGTTTTAATATCTGTAAATGTGAATGATTGAAAATAAAAACCTGAATTATATGGTGGCATATTTCTGCCATAAGATATGACAAAGATTTATCATGATAATTCAATTACTATTACTATAGCCATATCTAGATAGAGTGCAGTTTCTTGATAGAGAATCGTGATAATCATATTTTGTTTTTACTCTCATAGCAACAACTTGCATTGAGAATTAAAATAGATTATTGGTGGGCAAACTAAACACTGTAACTTCAGCTTGAATAAGCTGAAGTTATGACACTTTGGTTGTCCACTGATGACTTGTTTTTTTACATCTATCATGATTAACCATGATAAACAATAGTTTTAATCCATTACCATATGGCAAAATTTTAGACTGGTCCAAATTGAAAGGAGTCGCAAATGACAATTTAAAGTTTATGGAATGCTAGATTTGTTCTGGATAGAAAACATTGTGGAAAATGAAGAAATTGCTTGTAACAAGCAATTTCCTCATTTTCCACAATGTTTTCACAATTGTTTTTCTTGAGGACTGTCCAAAAGCGTCATTGTGTGGGAATGGATTAACAATAAGAGTTTATCAATTTAACTATCATACTATACTTTACTTGAACCTCTTTGACCTTGTACATATTAAGCCTTTCCTGGACAAACCCGGGATTTTACGTCACTGTGATTTTATACTTGAGAAAACATTGTGGAAAAAGGAGAAATTGCTTGTAACAAGCAATTTCTCCTTTTCCCACAATATTTTCTACCACATAGGATGGTCAGATTTCAAATTGCATGCATTTTTTATTGTCGTCTGCAACCTCTTTCAAATTGGACCAGTCTAAAAATTCAGATAACAGGAAAGGGTTAAATATCTGTTGCAGCTTATCTTGAAGTTTCACTTGCTAATTCTTGGCATGATATGTTTTATCACATTCTTTATTTTGTAAGTAAAAAAAATGTCCTAAAACTTGTTTTCATGAACTCTCAACAAAATACAGTTAAAATGCTGTCTTTTTTTTCTTTGCGAACTTTATTTGAAAGGCTTTTACTTCTTATTGTATAGAGAGTTATCTTTTTCATTAACTTGACAGTCTTATTTCTAACCCTTAAAACCTTGTTGAAGATTGTTTTAGTGCGTTTCTTGTTAGTGCGTTTATTTTGTTAAATACATGTTATACATCTGTGACCTAGGTTTATTTCATACCCAGTACCCATGGCATAAGCATTGCATTTCACTTAATTCATTCTATTTATCGAAGCTTACAAAATAGATTGAGACAGGTTTATAGAGGATGACTTTGCTTTAGAAAAGAATATTTTTCCGATCCCTGCATCTTCCTACTACTACATCTTCCGTCAGTTTGTTGTAACAGAAGGCACAGTTGTCACCCCTGAAGAGTACTAGTGTAATTGGTAAAGTTGTGTGTGAATATCCCAAGCTCAAGGTCACAAGTGAAGATTATTTGACAAGCACTAATGCGGGGGCATCTTTGTTACACATTTCTAGTACTTTGATTTTTTTCACAATTTGGTTAAAAAGTGGATTGCATAGCATTTAGATATTGCTTATCCCTTACTTTTCTAACATGTATTCTGATGTTTCTCCTAACCCATTCACACTTGATCCCTCCTTTTTACGCCCCTCAACAAAAAAGCTTTGGAAAACATTGTGGAAAATGAAGAAATTGCTTCAAACTTTCACAGAATGATTGTACCTACATAAGGATCGTTCCCTTCGAAAATGGGTATGATCTGTCAAGAAACACGGGAAAAGGGGCCTTAGGGAAATTTAATTAAAAAATCCTCGTTTACGCGATAGAGTTCCACAGTTCTCATCAGATTCTCTTCAAACTTTCACTGAATCATTGTACCAACCTAAGGATCATTCCTTTCGAAAATTGGTATGATCCGTCAAGAAACACGGGAAAAGGGGCCTTATGAAAATTTAATTAAAAATTCAATTAAAAATCCTCGTTTACGCGATAGAGTCCACATTTTTCATTGGATTCTCTTCAAATTTTCTCAGAATGATTGTACCATTATAAGGATCGTTCCTTTCGGAAATGGGTATGATCCGTCAAGAAACACGGGAAAAGGGGCCTTATGAAAATTTAATTAAAAAATCCTCGTTTTTGAGATAGAGTCCACAGTTTTCATCAGATTCTCTTCAAACTTTCACAGAATGATTGTACCAACATAAGGATCGTTCCTTTCGAAATTTGGTATGATCCGTCAAGAAACATGGGAAAAGGGGCCTTTTGAAAATTTAATAAAAATTCCATTAAAAATCCTCGTTTACGCGATAGAGTCCACAGTTTTCATTGGATTCTCTTCAAACTTTCACAGAATGATTGTACCAACATAAGGATTGTTCCTTTCAAAATTGGGTATGATCCGTCAAGAAACATGGGAAAAGGGGCCTTATGAAAATTCAATTAAAAACTCCATTAAAAATCCTCGTTTTTGAGATAGAGTCCACAGTTTTCTTTGGATTCTCTTCAAACTTTCTCAGAATGATTGTACAATCATAAGGATCGTTCCTTTCGAAAATGGGTCTGATCTGTCATGAAACAGGGGAAAAGGGGCCTTATGAAAATTTAATTAAAAAATTCTTGTTATCACTCTGGAGTCAATAGTTTCATCGGATTCCCTTCAAACTTTGACAGAATGATTGTACTATCATAAGGATTATTCCTTTTGAAATTTGGTGTGATCCTTCAAGAAACACAGGAAAAAGGGGCCATATGAAATGTTTAATAAAAAATTCTCATTAATAATCTAGAGCCAACAATTTACAACGGATTCTCTTCAAACTTTCACAGAATGATTGTACCATCATAAGGATTGTACCTTTTGGTATCGGATATGATTCCTCAAGAAAAATAGGAATAGGGGCCTTATTAAAATTTAATTCAAAGATCTTTTTTAACACTCTAGAGTCAACAGTTTTCATCTGATTGACTTCAAACTTTCACAGAATGATTGTACCATCATAAGAATTGTTCCTTTCAAAATTTGGTATGATCAGTCAAGGACCACAGGAAAAAGGGGCCCGATTAAAAGTCCTCGTAAACACAATAGAGTCCATAGTTTTCAACAAATTCTCTTCAAACATCCCCAGAATGATTATTACATTAAATGGATTATTCCTTTCGGAAGTAGGTTTGATCCATCAAGTTTCATGGGAAAAGGGGCCCTATGAAAATATAATAAAAAAAATCTTAGTTAACATGTAATGGCCCTAGATTTCACCTGATTGACTTCAAACTTTCACATAATGATTGTATCATCATAAGGATTGTTCCTTTCAAATTTGGTCTGATCCATTGAGAAACATAGGAAAAGGGGCCTTAGGAAAATTCAATTAAAAAAATCTTAATTAATGCTTGTAAGTCCACAGATGAGATGGGGTTGTCTTTATACTCAAATAGAATAATTATACTTTTGTAAGAAGAGTTCCCTTTGGAATTGGTTCAGATCCATCTAGTAACATGGGAAAAGGGGCTATATGAAAATTCAATTAATAAAATCCTATTAACACGATAAAGCCCACAGCTTTGATCAGATTTTGTTGAAATTTCACAGAATGATTGGAAGGTCATAACTATCATTCTTTTCATAACAGGGTTTGAACTGTCAAGAAGCACAGGAAAAGGGGCCTTATGAAAATTTCATTTATAAATCCTTGTTACCAAGTCCAGAGCTTTCATCGTATTTTCTTCAAACATTCACAGAATAATTGCACAATAATAATGATTGTTGATGTTAGCATTAGACCTGATCCGTCAAGTATCACAGGAAAAGGAGCATTATGAAATTTAATTTTAAAATCATTGTACCACAATAAAGTCAACAGTTTTCATCAGATTCTGTTAAAACTTTCACAGAATGATTATTCCATCATAAGGATTCTTTCTTTTCAAATTAGGCATGATCTGTCTAGTATCATGGGAAAAGGGGCCTTTAGAGAATTTTATCTATAATCCTTGTAACCAAGTCCAGAGCTTTCATTGGATTTTATTCAAACCTTCACAGAATCATTGTACAATAATCATGATTGTTGATGCTGACATGAGACCTGATCCTTCAAGTATCACAGGAAAAGGAGCCTTATGAAAATTTTATTTTAAAAATTTGACACCAAGATAAAATCTGCAGTTTTCATCAGATTCTGTTTAAACTTTCACAGAATGTTTGTACCATCATAAGGATTGTTTCTTTCCAAATTGGGCCTGATCTGTCTAGTATCATAGGAAAGGGGCTGTATGAAAAAGTATTACCAAATCCTCGGTCTTTATCAGAATCTCTTCAAACTTTAATAGAATGATTGTACCATCATTTGGATTGTTCCTTTGTAAATTAGGTCTGATTGGTTAAGTGACACAAGAAAAGGGACCTTATAAAAATTTTATTACAAAACATCATTATTACAATAAAGTCCTTAGTCTTTATCATTTTCTTCAAACTATCATTAGTATTGTTCCTTTGTACATTGGGTCTGATTTGTTAAGTTTCACAGAAAAAGGGGCCTTATGAAAATTTAGTTACAAAAATTCTTGACACAATTCAGTCCACTGTTTTCATTGATTCTCTTTAACTTTTAAAGAATGATTCTACCTTCATTAGAATTGTTCCTTTTGAAATTTTGTTTATTCTGTAAAGTATCATGAGAAAAGGGGCCCTATGAATATTTAACTATAAACTCATTAACACAATAAATTCCACAGATTAATTCCAATTGTAGATTTTGACAGTGGATCTGACTATAGCAAGGGTCACATAAAAAGGGGTCTTATGAAAAACTCTCTTAAATATTCTGGTTAACACAATGATGTCCCTTGATTTCACCGGATTCACTTCAAAATTAGGAAATATAACGGGAAAAGGGGCCCTATGAGAACTTGAATTTAATATCTTTGTTAACACAATAAAGTCAAAAGTTTTATTGTATTCTCTTCAAAGATGCATGGAATAATTGTGGCATTTGAAACACAGGAAAAGGGGCCTTACAGATTATCATTCAAAACATTCTTGTGTATGTGATGAAGATCACAATCATTATCAAGTTGTCTTTTAAATTTCACAGGACAATTGTCGGGTTGTAAGGAAAGTTCCTTTTGAAATGAAATTGATCCATCAGAAAACACAGGAAAAGGGGCCTTATTGATTTTCATTCAAAACAATCCTGTTTATGTGATTAAGTCCACAATTATTGTCAGATTCTGATGAAATATTCACAGAATGATTGTAGGGTCATAAGGTAACTTTCTTTTGGAAATGGAGTGGATCCGTCATGAAACATGGGAAAAGGGGCCTTGAGGATTGTTGCTTAAAATGATAAAGGGGATAAAGCCCTTTTTTTTTCTTTATGCATTCTTCTTTGAGCAATTAACTTCCTTAAATATCAGATTTCTTTAACGGAAAACTTGATAACCAGTAGAGCGTCTCAGGCCCTCATGGGCCTCTTGTTACAGTTTTTAAATGTTTTTGAAAGCTTTTTCCAAATGAGTCATAAAAAAGTAGGATTGTATGAGAACAAGTTAATTCTAGTAAATGTTTTGGATGAGGGTATGGAAAAAGACTAATGACCCATTGGACAAAGTTTTAGACTAGTCCAAATACAAAGAAGTTGCAGATGACAATTTTAAGTTGGTGATATTGAAAAATTCTTTGTCTATTAGGGTAGAAAGATTGAGGACAATGAAGAAATTTCTTGTAACTAGCAATTTCTTCATTGTCCACAATATTTTCCAAAGGAATATTCCTGAGGGGCGTAAAAATGTGTGATTGTTTGGGAATGGGTTAATGGAGAAATGAGATCACAAAGAGTTAGTCTGCTCCCTTTTGACAAAATTTTGGATTGGTCCAAATTAAAAGAAGTTGCATTATGACTGTTTTGGGTTTATTGAATTTAAAACATATTTGTCGTTTTAGGTAGAAAACACTGTGGAAATGAAGAAATAGCTTGTAGCAAGCAATTTCTTCATTTTCCACAATGTTTTTCAAGGCTTTTTATTTTAACCTATTTCCACACAATGAGACTTCTGGATGCCCCTCATGATAGGCAATTGGAAAAACATTGTAAGAAATTAAGTAATTGTTTGTCAAAAGCAATTTCTTCATTTGCCATAATATTTTCTTACCAGATAGTAAAAAAATATAAATAATAATGTAATAAAATTTAAATTGCCATATGCAACTCCTTTCAATTTGGACCAGTGTATAATTTTGCAATATGGTATGGGTTAGGGGCGTCAAAAAGCGTCATTATGTGGGAATAGGTTAAATTGTACATAGGCATGATGAATTTACTTTTTGTTATAAAGGAATGAATAATAATACTCATCAATTTGATGCATTTTGAACTGCCTAAACCCTACAGTGAATGATTGTAATGTCTCATGTTGAAGAAGATAAAATGCAGTTGATAAATTGGGCAAAACCCACAAGCTTTCTCATATATATACAAATCTTTACTGTTCTGAACTGTGCTGAAAATATACACTTTATTTTGCCTTTCTACCCATCAACTAACAACAAAAAGTTAGACTGGTCCAAACTGAAATGAAGTTACAGACGTCAGTTTCAATTTAGAGAATCTTTGCCTTTTAGGGTAGAAAACATTGTGAACACTGAAGAAATTTTTACAAGCAAATGCTTTTAGCCCGAAATATAGATATTTTCAAAATTTCATCAACCATAAATTGTGGTCAGTGGCTTTTCCCAGTTTGTACCATTCTAAAATCTTTTCGTTTGGTAGTTGGTTAATTGGTTTATTAATTTGATTGACAGCTGCAGATTGGTCAATTAGGTTTCAACTTACATATTCTATCCACTATCCAGGACCAGACAACTCAATGTGTATTTCTGTTTATTTATTGTTGCACATGCCCATATGAGCGACGCCCCCAGAAGACGGTTAGTTGTTACGGGGAACAGTGCAAGGATACAGGATGAAACTGCTGAGAACCCCGCCTGGTTCTTTTATGTGCTCGATGGATAGCACCGTCACATGGGGCCGCGGTTTAACGTCTCATCCGAAAGACAATTAGTTGTGTTACTTGATATGGTCAGCCCAGGTCTCGAACCCATGATCTTGAGTGGAGGTTTGAAGTCAAGTGCTCTACATACTGAGCTAATCAGGATGACAGACAACTCAACATCTGACATCCTCATATGATACTCTTATTCAGGGATTAACCCATTCCCACTCAGTGACGCCTTTAGACGCCCCGAAGGAAAAAAGCTTTGGAAAACAATGTGGAAAATGAAGAAATTGCTTGTTACAAGCAATGTCTTCATTTTCCACATTGTTTTCTACCCTGAGAGTTGTAAAAATACAAAAAAAAATCATTAACTTTAAATTGTTGTCTGTAACTTCTTTCAATTTGGGCTACTCTAAAATTTTGCCTTCTGGTAATGGGTTAAAAAGGAAAAAGAAGAATATATTTTGTAAACCATTATTAATCAGTTTTCAAGAATTGGCATTTGCTGGTTTGGGTATGAAAAATTTAAGGACATTCAGGAGCGATAAAAAGTGCTTGTTCAATTTATTGCTATTTCTGCATACTAAATATTTGTGTTTACATTTGATCATTTTGTGCTCTTTATGGTTGAGGTATGTTTTCATTCTTTGCTTTAAAAATCTGTATAAAAAGTACCATCATTTTCAGCCTTAATTGTAGTCTTTTAGTCTTTAACCCATTCCCACACAGTGACGCTTTTGGAAGCCCCTCAAGAAAAATGAATTGGAAAACATTGTTTAAAATGAAGAAAGTGCTTGGAACAAGCAATTTCTTCATTTTTCACAATGTTTTTACCCAGAAAGTTGAAAAATATATAATTTTATAAACTTTAAATTGTCGTCTGCAACTCCTCAATTCGGACCAGTCTAAAATTTTGCCATCTGGTAGTGGGATAATTTGATTTTGAAATGCATCATAATTATTCTGATTATTTTTTTCTTTATCACTGATTGCAAGTTTTTGTTTTCAGACTGGACCAATGGAGAAGCTGACAAATATCGAGCTGTCTAGTATACAATGTACGGATGTCAAACCAAGGTCATTCAACACGCCAAACAGCATTATTATACAGGTAATAAATATTCTTTTGTCATTGCATTCCTTATAAAACCTAATAGATTTTGAATTTCTGTGCCCCAATTGTCTGTCTCAAGCTTTTTTGCCAAGTATAATTTCCTGTCATAGGACAAGTGAATCTTGAAGCTGTTGAAAATCAACAGAAATCAATCCTGCCTTAAGCCTTTCCTGTTCAAACCCGGGATTTTACCCCTTGTTGTGCTGAATTAAAATCCTACATAGAATGGCATTGAAATCAAAGGACTGACACGACTGAATGGCCAAATTTGAGGGAAAATAAACTTTTTTACAAAACCCTAGCTTCAAAGGGACAACCAGTAGGTGTAGGCCAAGATCAGCCTGCACTTATGTGCAGGCTGATCTTTGTCTATACCTTCTGCCAAAACAGGAATATTCTGGGTTCATGACAAGGGTTAAGTCGCTGTAATTTTATACTGAAGAAAACATTGCATAAAAACAAGATATTGCTTGTAACAAGCACTTTCTTCTCTTCCCTAAATGTTTTCTACAACATAGGATGACTTCATTTGAAATTGCATCCAATTTTCATTGTCATCTGCAACCTCTTTCTATTTGGACCGGTTTAAAATTTCAAATAACAAGAAAGGGTTAAAGCATGTAAAAGACCGGTCACTGCAGTCAATAAAAGAATTGACAAACCAATCAAAATATAAATTTAGACCGGAAATGGACTTTGAACCTTGACATTGGTTGACATTTATATGAAGGATTTTTGTTGGATTAGCTGTCCTGCTATCAGGCTTTTCTATGCCTGTCGAGTAAACAGCTAAGGCAATTTTTTTTTTAAAAGGCAAAATTGTTTTTCATATTTTCTACTAGAAAGACAAAGATATTTAGAATTTTCAACTTTAATGTGTTGTCTGCAGGCTTTTTCAATATAGAAAAGTCTAAAATTTTACTGTCTAGTTATGGGTGAAGATTCCCAGTCTGAAACCATGAAACAACATGAGTATTCTAAACTTTCGCTGATATACATGAAAAATTGTAGCAAATTACATGTGTTACAAACATTTTAGACACATGACTTCAAGTCTTTGGAGAAATGTCAGTAGTTCATTTATGTTTTTGTACCTTACATAAACTTTGTTATTTATGTCTTCATGGATGAACAAAAAACCTCATTTATTATGCCACATAAAAAAGATAGCTGAAAAATTCTTTATGAGTATTTTTTCTCAAGTGTGATATTTGACATGTAGACATTTTTTAGCTTGGCTGTTTTGGGAGAAAACCAAAGGTATTACTATAACTAGAGCGCCATTGTTTGATTCATTGTGGTTGTTGTCTGCTTAAAAAATCTTTGATATTTATCTTTGTTGATAGATAGGGTACTTGTTTTAAACTTGTATCTTCATTATCGAATGAGTAATGGGGGCCAATCAAATCATTTATCTAGAACAGAGGTGAACTTTGAACTGTGACATTTGCAATGTGAAGCATTTGGCGACTTGTAGGTCGTAACAACAGCATTACAATGCTTTGGTCACCAACCAACCAAGTGAGCTATCGTGATCACCTTTTGTGTGAAATCCGTTGAAAACTTTGGTTACCTTGGCAACACAAGTGAAATATTAAAATTATCATTAAAAATCTTCTCCTCCTGACCCAGAGGGCATTGAGCATTGATATTTTACATGAAACATCAGTCTATTGAGCTCTTTCAAACTTGATAAAATCAATACCCACTGGTCGCCAGGGGCAGTGCCCCATAGGGTAGGGGTTTATTTGGAAATAAAGAATGATTTTTAAATGACACCTCCCAAACCATTTGGTCAATTTTGAAACAAATTTTGCAAAAACATTCTTTAGGTGGTCCCCTTTCAAAATAGCTAAAAGAATTGAAATCCGTTGAAAAATCAGGTTGCCATGGCAACAAAAATTGCCATGGCTACAAAAATTGGGGTTTATATAGAAATAAAAAAGGACTTTCAAATGACATCTCCCAAACCATATGCACCAAATTTGGCAGAAATGTTCCTTTGGTGGCCTGCCTTAAAATTTGCTAAAAGAATTGAAATAAATCCGTTGAGAACTCTGGTTTCCATGGCAACAAAAATGAAATTTTAAAATAATCTTTTAAGATCTTCTCATTCTGACTGAATTGTGTAGAGCTTTGGTATTTTGCATAAAACATCAGTATATTGACCTTTATCAAAATTGCCAAAATCATTAACTTCAGGTTCCAAAGGGGGGGGGGGGGCCCTAGGGGGAGGAAAAGGTAATCTCCTCCTTTCATATTAGTCATACAGCCTTGGAATATGTTTTTAGGATCCCCGGGTATAAAATATAATCAGGCCCACTCATAATCCTTACCTCAACATTACATTATATTGTTGAAAGAAAAGGAGCCTTAATCTGGCGTTTGACACCATTTCTGTTAAACTTTTTGTTGCTTTGGCAACTTAAACATCGTAACTACAGCTTATTCAAGCTTTAGTTACGATGTTTATGTCACAGACCAACTATTCTACTTATTTGTTACATAGTCTTGGCTGTGACTTTTGCAAAATAATGCTGTTAAAAATCCAAGTGGGACTTCCTGTCGGAGGCAATGGGCGTGGCCAATGGAGTAAGTGGGCAGGCCCAGCGGTTGGTCAATCACATCACTTTTGATTGTTATCTGTGTATTCATGAGCTCTGTCTGAATATTTTTGTAAGCAAGAACCCTAGAAAGGTCGATTTTGGTATGAAGCAAATACATGTACATATATAGTCTGATCTTGGACTACACCTCCTGTTTGTCTGTCTTAACCCATTACCAGAGTACAAATTTGTAGACTGGTCTAAATTGAATGATGTTATATAACAATTATTTTCAGCTGATGGCATTTTAATTAAATCTGTATTTTTGTGTAGAAAACATAGTGGATAATGAAGAAATTGCTTGTTACAGGGGTTTGCAAAAAATTAACTCAGTTATTTTACCCTTCAGTCTGATGATGTTGAAACTTCATATGGTAATATCCATGTTGCCATTCAAGGTGACCGCAGTAAACCAGCCATCTTCACATACCACGATATTGGTCTAAACCGTAAGTTTTAGATATTCATTGAATTTTGAATCATTATGTTGGGGTCTCCTATGGCTCAACAGACTTGTGATGAAAGCAGTGTTCAAGGTCCTCATTTCAACACAATGACGCTTTGTCAAACCACTCAAGAAAACAATTGGGAAAACATTATGTCAACCCATTCCCAAACAGTGAAGTTTTTGGATGCCTCTGAAGTAAAACAACTTGGAAAACATTATGTAAAATGAAGAAATTGCTTTGAACAATGTTTTCTATCCAAAAGTTGGAATAATCTAAAATTCCATAAGCTTTAAATTATTGTCTGCAACTCCTTTCAATTTGAACCAGTCCAAAATTGTGATGTCTGGTAATGGGTTAAATGAAACAATTGCTTGCAACAAGCAATTTCCTCATTTTACACAATGCTCTCTACTCAAAAAGTTGAAAAAAATCTAAAATTTCATAAAATTGTTGTCTGTAACTCCTTTGAATTTGGACGAATTTGAACCAGTCTAAAATTTTGCCCCATGGTAATTGATTAACCCATTCCAACTCAATCCCTCCCTTTTACGCCCCTCAATAACACAGCTTAAGAAAACATTGGGGAAAATGAAGAAATTGCTTGTTACAAGCAATTTCTTCATTATCCACAATGTTTTCTATCCCAAAAGATGAAAACATTTAAAATTCCATCAACTTGAAATTGTCGTCTGCAGATTCTTTCAATTTGGACCAGTCTAAAATTTGGTTGTGTGGGAATGGATTAAATCTTGGCTAGACTGCTGGTCACATGGAAATATTTTTGGGCAAGACCTACAGAGCCATAGCCTTGTACTTTTGATATAACTCTGGAGGATATGAATAAGTTCATTTTGCTGTGATATAACTGAGAGTCTGAGATTGATTAAAGCTGAATTGAATTCCATGCTAAAGTTAACTCTTGTCATGCTGAACCCATAATATTCCTGCTTAGGCAGGAGGTATAGACCAAGATCAGCCTGCACATATGTGCAGTCTGATCTTAGTCTTCACCACCTGCTTTTCCCTTTGAGGCCAGGTTTTTTTAAAAGATAAATTTTCAGAATGAAAATTAACCAGCAATTAGTGATTGCAGTGTTTTCAGCCCTTTGATCTTAAAATGCAATTCTGTAAAGGATTCTACTTAGCATGACTAGGGGTTAGATAAATGCCAAAAACATAATTATGACCTCTTATAGCAGATTGGAAACATGTCAATTTAGGTTGATATTTTGATTAATGGAATTATCAGTCAGGTAGACAGACCATTCTAGATTCAGAAACTGCAAAAAGCAAACATGTTTATACATTGATAAGCCTGCCCAATCATTCAACACATCCCCTCACTCCTGTGAAATATAGCCATAAAATGCCTTGTAAGAAAAGGAAAAATGCTTGTCTCAAATTTTCTACCCTATTAAGTACTTATTTTTAAATTTGAATGCACATTGCAAATGCCTTTGGACCAGTCTAAGATTCATTTGTCTGGTAATTAGTTAAGTCTAAACACGTTTAATACTTTTAGGTCCCCTTTGCTAGCTGGGTCACATACAGTAAAACCCCTCTAATACGACCACTTGCGGTACTTTCAAAAAGTGGTCGTAATAGAGGGGTGGTCGTATTACCGAGGTTTGGTCGTTTGTTGTCAAGTAATGCATGTTTATTTTGTTTTTGTTCATTGAATATACTAATACTATACAAACAAAAATGAAACTATAAGAACATGTATTACAGCGGAATCTTATGTCATTTTCAAATTTACGGTCTTCGATAAGTTTTACTTTCTCTATTCTCCATTTGGTACTCCGACCTCAGATTATTTATTCGTAAGTACAGGTTCAAAGTGTCAAACTGTCGATATCATATCTTCTAAAATGGGAATTCCAAGCATCAATTACGTTGAAGTCTATTTAATTGCTTATTAACTGTTCGGAACGCCGTAAACAAACTAATCGCAATTTCTCGGATACGTTTTCACTTTGGAATTTATTACTCGAGTCAAAACCTGTGAAACATTCAAATAACAATTAAAAATAATACAAACTATAATTTCTAAAAGTGATCGGCCACTTTAATCATAACAGCTATTATAATAAGGGTTCGATATCACATAATCAAAATTCCGATAATGTATTTACAATGTATTCGTACCCAATTAGTGTCGCTCTTATCAAGTGTGAAATTCGGGTGATCGGTCTCAATGTGTGAAAACTGGTCGTTTTAGTGGGGTTCAAAATAGTGTATCAGCTATGGTTGGTACTGAATTTAGTGGTCGTAATTCGGAATAGCGGGGTGCCCGTTTTAGAGGGGTTCGCGACCATTGAAATAAAGAACAAAAAATTCCGTTCTGTAAAAATTCGGTCGTAATAGAGGGGTGCCCGTATTTCTGGGGTGGTCGTAAGGAGGGGTTTTACTGTATTTCATCTCAAAAGCCAGAAATTGCTTTCCCTTAAAAATGCTTTTACCCTGCGATTGTCTTAATCCCATTCCCACACAATTACACCCCTCAAGATTAATGCTTGAGATTACAGTAATTTTATTAAATTTTATCAACCAAAAGCATTCTCTGCAACTTTCTTTGAATTTGGACCAGTCTAAAATATTGCTTTCAGGTAATAGGTTAAACTTTAACAATGCATTGTAAACACACAAGGTTTGTTTTAAAAAGATTCAATGTATAAAAACAAGTTATTTCTTGCAGGAAGCCAATATGTAAACAGGATGCATAATTTTTGTCCTATAATGACAGTTAATTGCCATGTTGATCTTGACATTTACATTTAAATTTACATGCAAATGATTTAAAAATGATGGCCAAACTTGAACTATCTCAAAACACATTCCCTTTTACATTAGATCTAAGTTGGATATACGACTTGTTGTTTATAATATATGCACAATTTGTTGTTTACAAAATTTAAAGGAACTTTGATCTATATAAGAATTTGGTGATAGCTTATTTAACCCTTGTCATGCTGAACCCGGAATATTCCTGTTTTGGCAGTAGGTATAGACAAATTCAGCCTGAACTTAAGTACAGTCTGATCTTGGTCTACACCTTCTGTTTGTCCCCTTTAAGCCAGAGTTGTTCTAAATAATCAATTTTTAAAAGAAATATTGATCCTGATTAAGACTATACAGTGCTGTCAGTATTTTGATTCGTATGGGATTCTGTTCAGGATTTTAATTTATCATGACAAGAATAAACACATCCATGGGCAACAAAAGTTTTTAATTAGAATATTGAAATTGAATAATGTTGTAGGTTTCAATTTCAAAGTTATGAAATTTTGAAAATGTTTTTCTTCATGGAGGATGAACAACATTTTGTGGGTGGACATATTTCAGCTAGTGGAGTGACACAGGCCCTCTTTGGCCTCTTAATAGAAAATTACCAATGAGGAAAATGAAGAAAGTTTTTGTTTTTATCAATTTCCTCCCTTCCAAAAAAGCCCAAGCCCAGTTGGTAGCACATCAGACTCTCAATCATGAGGTCAAGGGTTTGATCCCCTATCACAGAAAATGTCCGTTCTGACATACGTCTCCAACCAATGGGTGGATAATTGTAAACTTAAATACCGGTAGTATGAGTATCTGGAGGCGCTGACACGGTGTAGTGGTAGTATTGGTGTAAGAAATACTTGAATTTCATGGTTAGGTGCTCCAGCCGTAGCAATATGACTGAAATACTTCTAACAGTGGCATTAAACTCCATTCAAACAATTATTCGATTGAAGTAGGGCCAGTATAGAACGGTGTTGTCTGGTGATGGGTTAACCTACAATACTAATATTTGGTATGCAGGTTCCTCTAATTGACAGACATCTGCTTTTGACAAGGGCAGTGTCATCTGAAAGGAAAGTATCAATGTCAAAATTTTTGTCCACATTCTTTTTATTTTTAACATACTGGTATATTTTGATGAGGCAGGTGCCTGAATCAGAATTTGCGGAAAAAACTCAAATGTCTGTACAAAATAAAGTAGTACATGTTTAACCCTTGTCATGCTGAACTTGGAATATTCCGGTTTGTGTAGGAGGTATAGACAAAGAACAGCCTGCACATGAAGTCTGATCTTAGCCTACATCTCCTGCTTGTAATTTTCCTGCAAGAGAAGTTATGAAATTGCTTTTCAAAAGAATTATTGAACAAGTACATGTACTATCAGTGCTCTCAGAGCTTTGATTTTAATTCCTTAAGGGATTTCATGCAGCATGACAAAGTTTAGTGGTACTCTTTCAAAAAATTTTTTGGTACATGCCAAATACAGATTCTTTTTCTATCAAGTTATAACAGAAAACTATAAATTTATTTGATCATTTATTTGGATTTATTAAATTTTATCATTTCCAGATATCACCTGTTTTCAAGGATTCTTTAACCACCAGGACATGCAACAAATGATGAAACATTTCTGTGTGTACCATCTCAATGCTCCTGGACAAGAAGAAGGTGCCATGAATCTAAAACCAGAGTAAGTTGTGTGTTAAATAAGATATCACTGTGTCCTATCGTAATCCTCCTGGGCAAGAGAAGGAGCTATGAACCTTAAATTTTTGATTCCAAGCTTAACAATGAAAATTGAATGTAATTTGAAATGAAGCCATCCTATGTGGTAGAAAATATTGTGGGAAAAGGAGAAATTGCTTGTTACTCGCAGTTTCTCCTTTTTCCATAATGTTTTCTCAAGTATAAAATTACAGCAATGTAAATTCCCGGGTTTGTACAGGAAAGGGTTAATGCCCCTGAAAAAGAGAAGAAGCAAAAAACCTTAAACCTATAACAATCCTGTGTGTCCCACATTAATTCTCTTAGACAAGAGCAGGAGAAATGAACCTATAACATTCCTGTGTGTCCCACCTTAATGCTCCTGGACAAGAGATGGATCAATGAACCATAAACCTATAACATTCCTGTGTGTCCCAAGACAATGCTCTTAGACTAGAGAAGGAGCAATGAACTGTAAACCTGAAACATTTCCGTGTGGCCCACGACAATGTTCTTAGACAAGAGAAGGACCAATGAACCGTAAACCTTAATTATTTCTGTGTGTCCCATATTCATTATCGTGGGAGAAATGAACCTTAAGTATTTTTTTGTGTCCCACCTTAATGTCTGGGCAAGAGAAGGAGCAATGATCCTTACACATTTTTGTGTGTCTCATTAAATGCTTCTTGGAAAGAGAAGGAGCAATGAACCTTAAACCAGATGGTATGTCTTGTGTTTTAATCTAATACAACAAAATTTTGGACTGCTCCTAATTGAAAGAAGTTGCAGACAACAAGTTCAAGTTTATAAATTTGACAATTTTTCAAATTTCTTGATAGAAAACATTGTGAAAGAATGAAGAAATTGCTAGTTGCAAGCAATTTCTTCAGTTTACGCAATGTTTTTTCAACTGTTTCTTTAGGAGCGTCAAAAAGCATCATTGGGCTGGAATGGGTTGGATGGGTTAAAACATTTCTGTATGTATCATTTCAATGCTCCTTGACAAGAGGAAGGAGCAATGAACCATAGACCCTGATAAGTGTCCATATTTTTCAAAGTCATCCAACATTCAAATCCAGTCATTGCGCCTATTTTTAAAAGATGTTGTTTGCTTTGGCTCAGATTAGGGATGTTGTGATTCGGCTGATACATGATGCATAACCAGGCAAATTGTTTTGGTATTCAAAGAATGTTACAAACTGGCATTTGATTTCATGTACTTGCATTTTGTCTTTGTTTTTTTTTCCAGAAAACTTTTGTTGTTTTCATATGCATTTTATAACATTATAATCAGTGTATGAATTAGCATATATAAATGAATGATTAGAGCATGGGTTATTTACATAATACAGTTTTGTATTAGACACACCTGTATGGCCTGAAATAGCTATATTTACTCGTCATTGATAGAGAATGCAATCTATACAGTTCTTTAGTTCTTGTTTTTCAGTGTACATAATACTCAAAATGTTGCCTGCCACTTCTTTGAATTTGGACCAGTTTAATGTTATGTTGTTAGGTGATGGGTTAATATAAACTTAAACAGATTTAAGCTTGAGTAAAATTTACATGTGACTCTTGAATTCTAAATGGACCATCCAGAAATTCATCAAAACAAATATTTAAAAAAAGATGTTCAAATTCTTGATTGGTCCTTCAGGACATTAATTTAACCTAATTCCACACAGCTACACTTTTTATGACCCTTATGGAAACAGTAAGTGAAAATATTGTAGATAATGAAGAAATTACTTATTACAAGCAATTTCTTCATTATCCACAATGTTTTCTAAAGCTTTTTTCTCAAAGGGTCAAAAAAAGCAGGATTGTGTGGAAACATGTTTCCATAGATAATTTCAAGGGTTATTTGCAGTACTGTTCTAAATGTCTTTACAGTGGGACTTTCATAAGAATAAAAAGGTTTGCCATTCTATCAAATTAGAGAAAAAAAAGGGATAATGTTTTAATTAAAGATGAAGAATGGAAAATAATTAAAAGAGACAAATAGACACCCCCATCAATCATTTGACTGCTGAGACACAATCCTTTACGCCATAATGCTGTTTGATAAGTATACACCGGTTGACTTTGAACAGCAGTCTGGTTAATAATCTTTTGACTTTGATGATTTACAAAATCAAACAGCTGCCACTGTCATAGTGCAGTCGGTAGTGCGTCAGACTCCTATTCTTCAATCATGGGATGTCATGGGTTCGATCCCCTGAGGCGGCACATATTCTTTCCAACATTTGTCTCTAACCAATGGATGGATAATAGTAAACCTAAGTGGGATAACAGCTGGAGGCTAGGAAAGGATATAGTGGTATTACTAGTGTGAGAAATACCAGGAATCCATTTTAGGTGCTCCAGCGGCCTTGATATGACTGAAATACTGTTAAAGCAGCGTTAGAGCCCATTCAATCAATCAATCAATCAAAATCAAACTGGTAACAGTTCTTTGTATCTACCCATCATTTTACTGTTCCTTGACACTTGTCATGATGAACCCAGAATATTTCTGTTTTTGCAGGAGGCATAGACAAAGATCAGCCTGCCCATAAGTGCAGTCTGATCTTGGTCAACACCTCCTTTAAGCCAGAGTTGTTTAAATAATAATTTTTCAAGAGAAATTTTTACCCTCATTAAGATCCTCCAGTGCTGTCACTCCTTTGATTTTAAAGCAATTCTATATAGGATTTTAATTCATCATGACAAGGGTTAATATTGCTGTGTTACAGGTGAGCATAGAGAAAGCATCTGCATTTCGTACTTTCTGATGGAATATGGAGATTTCTCAGTAGGTTATCACTCAATGATTTCACTGAAAAAAAAAAAAAAACCAGTAAATTTATCGCAATGACATAATCGCAGTCTTGGTAGATTTAGCTCTTCTTTTGTTCATTGTGCGCTATTGTACATTGTCGATGCTAGACCATAAATACTGGTGACGTCATTAGGTTGCCATGTCAATCATGTGCAAAATGACAGGCTTTTAGAACCCCCCCCCCCCACCTCAAATAAAAGATGATATTTTTGTCTATGAATTAATTAAATGTTTGTTTTTAGTGTAAGATTTATTTTTCATTTCATGAAACACAAAAGCTATACATGTATTTTCAAGATTGTGTTTCTGCCACCCTTACACTTAAAACAATTATCTTCTATATAATGTACAGGAGATCTGAACTTTGACTATATGCTACCTTCTTCTTATTTAACCCTTTCCTGTTTTATGAAATTTTGGACTGGTCCAATTTGAAAGAGGTAGCAGACAACAATGAAAAATGCATGCAATTTGAAATCTGACCATCCTATGTGGTCGAAAATATTGTGGAAAAAGGAGAAATTGCTTGTTAAAAGCAATTTCTCCTTTTTCCACAATGTTTTCTCAAGTAACTAATCACAGTGACATAAAATCCCGGGTTTGTCCGGGAAAGGGTTAACTCAGTAAAACATGTTTTTTGTCAATGCAAGATTGATTTGTCGATCATTGATAAACAGTTTCATCTATATTTTCACTTATGGCTCTAATCAATACACTAAAAAACAAGTAATTATTCTATTTATAGTGTAAAAGAGACAAAATCTGTAAGTTTTTCTAACGAAATTTCTAAAAGAGTTTGAAATTTTTGCACATGAATTACATGGCAAAGTGAAATTTTAGAGTGATAGTCCATGAAGAAACCTCTGTCATTCATTGGAAAGCATTAAAGAATAACCCATTCCCACACAGTGACTCTTTTTGACACCCTCAAGAGAATTTGCTTTAGAAGACTATGTGGAAAATGAAGAAATTGCTTGTTACAAGCAATTTCTTCAATTCTAACTAGTTTTCTACTGAGAAAGACTGACTTTTAAAATGTGATCAAATCGAGATTGTGGTTTGCAAATTCTGTGAATTTGGACCAGTCTTAAATTTTTGTCATTTGGTAAAGGGTTAAATGTTATGTAGGTACAAGCATGAGTAATTTTGATATTTATTAATGTGTTTATTAATATAAATGTAGCTCAGATGCCCTTGGCAATCCAGACTCTCTGGGCAAAAGGTATGACCTTCATAATTATTGTATATTGTACTTTGTTTTTTTCTCTTTTGTTTTTCTTATTTGGTCTATTCTGTATATGATTCCATAATGACATGGCTTTTTTTACCTAAAAACAAAGAGTTACAGGCGACACTCATTATCTCAATTTATGTGACTAGTGACAAAAAGCTCAAGATAACCAAAGTTTGAGATAAAACAATTGACCGTCAAGTTGGAGTTTGGGTAAAATACTATGTGTAGACTGGTTTTGTGTCGATTTCAGCTTTGACACATTATCAAACTAGGGATTGTGTAAGTTTGTCATCTTTCTTCACTGGAAAAATAATAGAAATATTAATTTTATCTCCATTTTTTGTAGTCTTAATTTTTCATGGGTATTTTATTAGTACAGAAAATTTGAGACATTTGAGTGTAAAAAGATATTTACTCAATGTATTTTTAGCCCATTACCAGACATTTTGAACCAGTCAAAATTGAAAGAAGTTGCAGGAGACAATTTCAAATTGATGGAACTTAAATATGTTTTGCTTATTTGAGTAGAAAACAAGCAATTTTTTCATCTCCCAAAATGGTTTCCATCCAAAAAAGACAAAAGAATTACAAGATTTCACCAACTTTGAATTCTCGTCTGCAACTTCTTAGAACTGTAGTGCCTGGTAAAGGGTTAAGTCTCCCAGTAATGAATAGAGAATGGTTGGTCAATATATGCTGGATTGGCAGCTGGGACATGTCAATTTTGATTTTAGCTGGTATGTTTGGTACCTTTGTATGAAATGACCTTCAGAATATCTCATAAATTTAAGTGATGACCTTGATGTAAGGTAAGAGGTCAAGGTGAGGTTATAGGTCTGTAGTAGTACATCAGTAATATAACTTTTTGATGTTGTATATATAGGCATGTGTATCAAAGTTTTGAGTATTTTGTTGTATTAAGATTACTGTATTTCTCCAAATATGAGCTCTCTTCTAACAGTAGCTCTACCCTGTAATACATTTTTCTCGCATTTGAGAATTCTTCTAAGCAATCATGAAAATTAAGATAAAAGCAATACAAAACAAAAAAATAAAATAAACTTATGATAATTTTGATTATCACATTATTTACTGGGGTCTTGTAATCTTTTACAGGGAGTATTTCTTAACCCATTACCAGATGATAAAATTTAAGACTGGCCTAAATTGAAAAGAGCTGCATACGACAATTGTAAATTGAAATTTTTAGATTTTTCAACTTTATCGGTTGAAATCCTTGGGGAAAATGAAGAAATTGCTTATCACAAGCAATTTCTTTATTTTACACAATTATTTTGCTTCAGGGCATCCAAAAGCATCATTGTTTTGGAATGGGTTAAAAGGAATACAAAACAAAACAAAAAAAAAACAAACCTAAGAATGCATAGTATATATTAGTTACATGGACTTTGCTTGGCTCAGTATTACGCCGGTAGACTCATGACCTGTGACTCAGAAGTTTGTGTTTGTGTCTTTTAACCCTGCAATGAAGCTAGTCACATGGTAAGGTCCTTGGGCAAGACATTTTAGAGTCAAACTTAGTACTGGTGATACCCAGGAAGTAGATGATTAGTGAACTTAGTGAATATTATTAACCCTTATCATGCTGTACCCAGAATATTCCGGTCTTGGCAAGTTATAGACAAAGATCAGCCTGCAAAAAAGTGCAGTCTGATCTTGGTCTACACCTCCTGCTTGTTTATGAAATTGATTTTCAAAAGAAATATTGATTATTGAACAACAAGTACTATCAGTGCTCTCAGCCCTTTGATTTTAATGCAGTTCTGTTAGGGATTTTATACAGCATGACAAGGGTTGAGAATGTCATAACATGCCCCCATTACCCCCCCCCCCAATTTTTTTTTTTTTTTTAAAAATCAAGTACAAAATAAAGCCGCCTGTCTGTAATTTGAATAGAGTCTAGCTTGCTGGAGCATTTATTTAGAGAAATATGTTATGTATAGTTCCATGTATTATATTTAAGTTCGGTGAGCATGTTTCAGTAAAAGCAAGTTTCCTTTTACTAATGGTAGAATTTGTGATGCTTATCTGATGAAGGGATTGACCAGTTCCTCTTTATCTGGAATCTAAAGAGAATATGTAGAAAAGCATCATGGACAGTGAAGAAATTGCTTGTAACAAGTAATATCTTCATTGTCAACAATATTTTTACTATCCTAAAAGGTAAAGATTTGTTTAAATTTCACCTACTGTTGTCATCTGCATAATCTTTCAATTGGACAGATCCATAATTTTGTTGTTTAGTAATTGTTTAAAGCAGAAAATCTGTGATTTGAGTCCAGTTTTCCCAGGTAAATCTTGCATATGCTGTTGGTATTTCTAAGTCACCCCCCTCCCCCCTTGCGACACAAATACTTTGTTCATCATTACAATTGTTACCAGGGGTTGATACTTACATTGCTTCATTTCCTCCTTATTACATCAGGGTTTCCAGATATCCAGGGTACCCTCCTCACTTCACATTAAGTCAACAAGTAACAATTGTTACAAGCAATTTCTTTATTATCCACAATGTTTTCTACTCCCCAAAAAAAGTAATAATCTGAAAATATGGTCTGCAACTTGTATTAGGACCAGGCTGGTAATTTGTTGTCTGGTAATTGGTTAGATGTGAAAGAAAGAATGAGTTATAATTTACTGAAACTTGTTTGGCTAATCAGGAGCATTAGTTGATACATTAAGTTCTGTCGTACTTGAGATATATTGAAGGTTCTTGACGAAATCCCTAGCCTGGAGTTGCTGGGATCCCTTTCAATTTTCTTAGATCCTTAAGATCCCTGGTGATTTATATATATTCTAAGTCAGGAGAGTTAAATTTTAAAAAAAGAGTTCATATGCATGCTTATAGATCAAGTATCATCTTTGTTCATCATTTTCATTTAGATGTTACAAGGATCATTGGTCCTTGACCAAGGTCAACACATTGTTAGAGGCAAATAGTTTGTCGTTTGGCATACAAATTTTGCACAACAAACGACGGACAATTTGCATCTTCAATTTTATTTATACAAGATTAAATTATTAAATTATTAACCCTTAAACTTCAATAATACCTTTCATTTCCCTCTTTTGAAAACTATAAAATTGACTGGAAAGACTGATATTTAAAGACTGATATTTAGAATTTCATCAAATTGAAATTTTAATAAAGTCTGCAATTTCTTTGAATTTGGATCAGATTAAAATATATTTTCCTCTGGTATTGGTTCGAAATGTATCGGTATATAGGCAATTGAACAATTGCTGGCCCTGCCAGTTGGCCATTGACTCCAACAGATAATTACACTTTGATTTTAAATGGCCTTATTTTGCAAAATTTATGGCCAGTAGCATGTAACAAAAGAGTTGGATAGTTGGTTGGTGATCTGAATGTTGTAACTACAGCTTATTCATACACCATTTTAGTCACCAACCAACAAAACTGCTTCACATGAATGGTGGCCAATGTCAGAGTTCAAATTGCACTTCTGGTCCAAATGAATAATTTGATTGGTCCATTGATTGCCACAATTGGTCAATTATCTGAAGAGGGCACCTGTTTTCACCAATAAACTTTGTTTGATTTCAGTTTCATATATCCAAGTATGGATGAATTGGCCGAGGCCATTCTTACTGTGGCAGATCACTTTGGGTAAGTCTTGAATTTACTTGATAAGTGTAGTAAATTGCTCCTTTGGAATAATTGTAAAAAGGGAACATTACTTACTATCTTTCTCTTGCACATACACAAATTGAAGTTTGTAGTTGATATAATATTATAGTATTTTATTGTCTATCAGCAGTCTCTTTTTCTTATGCCCCTGCCATGTAATAATGTAGGGCATACAGAGTTACCTCTGTCCTTGTGTTAGTTGGTGTGTGTGCCTGTTGGTGGGTATGTAAACCCATTCCCAAATGATAAAATTTTAGACTAGTCCAAGTTGAAAGAGGTTATATGCCACAAAAACTATGTTGGTTTGAATTGAAAGTTGAAAAAGAAGAAATAGCTGTTAACAAGTTTTCTTCTATTCTCACAATATTTTCCATATCCATATATTGTTGACACGAAAAAAAAGAGGATTGTTTGGGAATAGGTTAATGTGTATCCTATATATATCTTTTACATTAATGGATACTCCCAAATTCAAGGTCAAAACTGAAGATCATTTGTCAAGCAATTATGTGGGGCATCAGTGTCTGTGACACATCTCTAATTTGATTTTCCATTTCTGTGACAGATAATCATGTATTGGTTAAGTCTAAATTTGAAAAAAAAAAGAAAATGAAATGTCATAGTAGTCATAACAATTTAAAAGGATTTGAATGTATGTAGTCCTGTACCAGTGATAACACATTGACAAGGATATGTGACCTTTTTTATGTGAATAAGGTACCAGGTGTTCCTCAAAACAAACATGGGTTCCTGCAGAGGTCAATTACAGAATTTTATGAAAACAAACCTATAGTGAGGTAGAAAGACTAATGCAGAATCAGTAAATCTACAAAGAATATAAAAAATCTTCCTTTGTAAAGCTGCGCAGTCTACACAGTCTGATCAGGGTTATTACTTTTTGCTCTTTCAAGGAGGACATTTTTTGGTTAACCATTTCCCACACAATGACGCTTTTTGACGCCCCTCAAGAAAAGCAATTAGGAAAACATAGTGTAAAATGAAGAAATTGCTTGACTAGAATCAAGCAATTACTTCATTTTACATAATATTTTCTACCAAAGAAGTCGAAAAAATCTTAAATTTCATAAACTTTTAATTTTCTTCTGCAACTCCTTTCAGTTTGGACCAGTCTACAATTTTGCCATCTGGTAATGGGTTAGCAGGTCAAATGAACTTATACCTGCTTACTATTGTTCTAGTAAACTTTTCAGTGATGATAGAGTTTTTTGAAAAGAAGTGTCTTATTATATTTTTGCATTCTATGTTTGAAATCAAAATATCTTCTTACTTTTGATTACAGAGTTAATCAGTTTATTGGTTTTGGTGTCGGATCAGGGTCCAATGTCTTGGCAAGATTTGCAGTAAGTAGCATTTAAATTACCTTTCATCAAAATTTTGAGTGATCAAGCATTCATCAAGGTTAACCATTTCCAGTTCAATCCCTGGGTTTTCTGACTATAAATTCATATTTGAGAAAACATTGTAGAAAAAGAAGAAATTACTTGTTACAAGCAATTTCTCCTTTTTCAAATTACATCCTTTTTAATTTTCATCTGCAAAACCTTTGAATTTGAACAAGTCTAAAATCTATAAAAAAGGGTCAATTACCCTATTTGAGTTTTCTAACAGAAATAACTGGCCCATTATAGAGAAGTAATTATACCCCTCAAGAACAACAACAACAGCAGCAGCAGCAACAACAAACTTTGTTTCGGAGGATATAGGATTCAAATTTCATGCGCACTCAGTATCAAGGAAAGAAGAGTATTTTATTTTGGTTACTTTCCATTTAGTTTTGTAGCAGTTATGGCCCTTTGATAAAAAATCTGGAAAAAAGGCTTTATTTTAAAGTGATGAATTGTTTTTCTGTGATAAAGAGCAATTGGGTTGGAGGGGGGGGGGGGGAATTAACAATTTTCAGTGATAGTGTCTAGATTTACTTGTTAGAGTAGACTCAAGTCTAACTTCCAATTAGAGAAGACAACATTTTGAAAATGCTGTTGAGAAAGGTAGATGAAAAACAATTGATCCACACGAACAGGCTTTTATGCCAATCAAGAGAAAAAAGTTATAGAATACATTGTCAAAAAGGAACATTGTTTTCTACCTCAAACAACAAATAGCCGAGGCCAAACTGCAGTTGCTAGCATGTCGAACTCTCAATCAAGGGATTCAGGGTTTGATCTTGGGTCACAGCAATTATTCTTTCCAACAATTGTCTGCCAACAATGGGTGGATAATTGTAAACCTAAGTGGGATGAGCAGCTGGAGGCTCAGAAAGGATGCAGTGGTAGTACTTGTGTGAGAAATATCAGAAATTAGTTGTAAGGTGCTTCAGCCGCCATGATATGACTGAAATACTGTTAAAAGTAGCATTTAAACCCAATCAAAGAAACAAACAATGAAGAGTTTTTCATGATTTTAACAGCTATAATTGTCATCTATAAATCATTGTGTTTTAACCAGTCTAAAATCTGCCATCTGGTAATCGGTTAATACATGTATATTACAGTTTTAACCAAATTAGTCACACTGTCAAAGAGTTAAATCAAGAACATGAAAAAAACCAAAACCAAAGTTTAATTAGCTTATTTTACATCAGGAAATTTTCAAAATAAAGGTGAAACAAACAAAAAACAAGGTTGACCTATTTCTGTCTCTTTTGAGAGATATGTTACATGACACAGAACTTGTTTAACCCATCACTACAAAATCTAGCTTTTTACACCCCTAATTAACCAATTACCACACAACAAAATTTTACACTATTCCAAATTGTAAAAGATTTGCAGATGACAATGTCAAGATGGTGGAATGAAGAAAATTTTAGTCTATAGGGCAGAAAACAGTGTAGACAAGCAATTTCTTCAATGTTCATTATGTTTTTCCAAAGCTTTTTTTCTTGAGATTCATAAAAAGAGGAATTGTGATTGAGAAAATATTGTTTTCAATGAAGAAAATGCTGGAACCCGGCATTTTTTTCATTAACCACAATATTTTCTACCCTTCAATATTAACAATTGAGGATATTCCAATATACATATGATGAGTTATCTTTGAGATCATACAGTTCTTAGATTTGCCCTGGTATTTGCTTGTCCGCAGACATATGGCCTAGAAAAATGTACTTGTACGCTGGTAGAAAAGCCCATGTCGGACAAGTCAGTCATGAGAAAATTCCACGCCCTTACATGCTTTATGCATATTTGTTTTAACCTGATGCAGATGTCCATATAATAGGGGTAACATCATTCTGAAATACTGGTAGTTATTTCTGAACAAAAATCTTTGTTTTGGGTACTCATTTGAATCACATATATTGTCGAGATAATTAACCCATTATAATACAATCTCAAATTCTAAGGTGTTGAAGAAGAGCCGATTTTGAAAACAATTTTGGAGAAGGAGAAAGTGCTTATTACAAGCAATAATTCATCTCCCGACAATTTTTTTTAAACCTAAATGTAATTTGTTCATTAGTTTAAACTTTGTTTAAAATGTCATCTGCAACTTCTTCAATAGGAATCGTTCAATAATTTTGTCAACTGTAAATGGGTTAAATCTTAAACAAAAATGATCACGTTGACCTGTAGGTCTGCAATCCAATTTGAAATGATATGTTTTAATCCCTTTCCATAGTGCAACTGACTTCCACAGCCTTAATATATATTCATTATATAAAGGAAAACAGTGTGGGAAAAAGAAATTGTTTGTCACAGTAATTCCATTGAGGAGATACTTGAATTGAAAATATTGGTGTGATAATGAAAAAAAAGTTGAATCTTTCAATTTCTATTTTCAGCTGACGCATCCTAGTAGAGTTGACTCCCTTGTTCTTGTGAATGCAACCTCTACAAAGCCTGGCTGGATTGAATGGGGCTATCAAAAGGTTATATAAATGTCACTTTCTCAATATCAACTCTGCAGAAATCAAAGTTCTTTTGGATGGTTCAAATGAAATATGTGAATAATAATTAATGTCTTGTAATGAAATGATAGATAATCAGTGTAAAAAATACTAATGTTCAATTTCTTTTATGCAACAGAACAAAAATGTTGATAAAACATATGAAAAACATCCACACCCTTTCTCATACATATGACATCAAAATTCTGTTGTTGTGAATTATTTTAGCTCAGCTGTTTACCTGAGATATTGCTAAAGCCTTGGGGATGTCATTTGAACATATGTTCAAAAACCTGCAAAGGGAGATCACTCTAAATTTTTTTTGTCCAAATGATGCCCCAATTTACGATACAATCATGCCTTTTGACACACTTAAGAATGACTGATTTAAAAAACTTTGTTTGTAAAGGAACCATTTATCCTCTCACAAAATCCAATTGCTTTCTTATTTTGAATTTACTTCCATTTAATGTCTGTAACATCTTTCTTTTTAGACAAATAAAAAATTTTGTAATCAAATAATCAATGCTAACTTGTAAAGTAATTTGTTTTTAATCCATTCCAACACAGTGACGCTTTTTGACACCCCTCAAGAAAAACAATTGGGAAAACTTCATAAAATGAAGATATTACTTGTAACAAGCCTTTTCTTCATTATGTACAATGTTTCCTATCAAGAAAGTTGAAAATACAAAAAAAATCACAAACTTTATGTAGTTGTCCGTGACTCCTTTCAATTTGAACAAGTCTAAAAAAAATTGTTTTGTAATGGGCTAAGGTAATGTGTTCAAGGTTGTTTCCTTGTTGTCTTCAATTGTTTTTTGGGATGTCAAGAGCTCCATGAACCTCTTCACTTTCAGATGAATTCCTGGTATTTGTGGAGTGGACAGGTGACAAACTTTACCGAAGAATACCTCTTGTGGCACTGGTTTGGAAATGTAAGTAGCTCTGATAATTAACCCTTTATTGTTTTTAAAAAAACTTTAAACTTGTCCAAATTCAAAGGTTTTGCAGACAACAATCCAAAGTCTGATTAATATAAAAAAGAAAAGTTTAGTAGGTTAGAAAATATTTTGGAAAAAGAAGAGATTGCTTGTCACATGCAATTTCTTCTTTTTCCACAATGTTTCCCCAAGTATAAAAACACAGGGACGTAAAACCAGGGATTGAACAGGAAAAGATCAACAATAGTGTATCACTTATCTATTGTAAATCAGGTGATTTTTGTTATCTTAATTGACCAATGGCTGGCCCTGCTCACTTACTCCATTGGCCCCTCCCATTGACTCTGACAAGGAATTCCACCTTGGTTTTATATAGAGTTATATTGCAAAATTTTAATGGTCATTACCATGTAACAAAAATGTCAATTTGTTGGTTGGTGGCCTAAACACGCCATTGAAGGATTGTAGAAACACCTACTAAGCTTAGACGGGAAGTTCTACTAAGATATTAAATGTCTTTATTTTCAACATTCTGGATAGACAACATTGTGCATAAATGAAGAAATAAAAATTAATGTGCAATTATATGTAACAAAAGAGTAAAAGGGTTTGTTGCCACCTAACTGTCGTAACTACAGCTGGAATAAGAATGCCTCACAAAAATGTTGGCCAATGTCGGAGTTCAAAGTTTACTTCTGTTCTAAATGTATAATTTTATTGACAGCCGTGATCCATCAATTTAAAATAGAATCAAGTTCAGAATAAAATTTCATCGATGAAAGGGAAGAAATTGTAGTTCTGTCTTGACTAACATACCATCAAATATTGAATAAAAATTGCTATTGAGAAGGCAGGCATGAAACTGTATGTAAACTTTGCCATATTTCCTTCTATTTTATTTCAGAAAACCCGCTGGACTAACCATGATTTGGTGACTGTATTTAAGGATTATGTAAAGTCAGTCAACCCACAGAATCTCTCTCTTTTCACTGAATCTTATCTAAAGTAAGTATGAACAGTTTTGAATGAAACTCAGAACCTCTTATTAATTAGTACAAAATTCTGTCTTTGCTGTACACTCAAGCTTATCTTAAGAAATCTAATATGATTGATTTAAGATTTGAGCTACATATTCGTAGTTTACTGCTTAAGAATTTTAAGTTCAAATTATATAAGATTAGTTGCTTTTGAAAATAGTTTTTGTAACTGCAAAGAGATTTGAATTAAAAGCCACTAGAAAGACGGAAATAATACTCATGAACAGAAATGTATATTTAGTTCAGGCTAAAACCAATATTCATCATACTTAAAATGGTCAATAGGCTGGCAAAATCACTTGCCTTAACCCTTTCCCGTTTTTGGAAATTTTAGACTAGTCCAAATTGAAAGAGGATGCAGACGACGATGAAAACTGGGTGTCATTTGAAATAAAACCATCCTATGTGGTAGAAAATATTGTGGGAAAAGGAGAAATTGCTTGTCACAAGCAATTTCTCCTTTTTCCACAATGTTTTCTCAAGTATAAAATCACAGGAACGTAAAATCCCGTGTTTGAACGGGAAAGGGTGAAACATCTCTTTGAAAATCAGTATTTAGCTCACCTGAGCACAAAGTGCAAGGTGATCTATTGAGATCATTGTCGGTCATCTGTCCATCTGTCTGTCCACCCACAATTTCTTTAAAACTATCTCCTCAACAACCAGCAGGCCCATCAAGCTGAAACTTTGGAAGATTGTCCCGTGGGTTAAGCTCTTCAAAAGTTGTGAAAAATTTGTAATTCTGTGAAAAACTCTTGTTGCTGTGGCATTTGAAAATGGGAATTTCTTGTAAATCTTTCGAAACCTTTTTTTTCAGAAACTACTAGGCCAAGGGCATTATAGCATAATCACATGGTTCTCTACCAAGTTTTCGAAAATTATACCCCTGGGTTCAAAATGCCTGCCAATGAGGTTCAAAGTTGGGAAAATGCTCAATTAGAACAAGTTCAAAAGTCTTTCCTTGTTAACTATCTGCCCTAGGACATTTATAATTGGCATGTAACTGGATGGTTTTGTAGTATGTTATTAAAAATTATGCCCCATGGGTAAAAAAAGGTCTTGCAGCTGGGGTCCAAAGTTAGGAATTTTGCTCAATAGGAGCTAGTTAAAAAATCTTACTCTTAACTATAATGCTTTAAGCGTTCATATTTGTGAATGTAGCATAACCTAATAGTTATCTACCATGTTTTTAGGGATTATGCCCCTGGGGTAAAAATGCATATTTACTATGTAACATTACTAGATAATTTTGTATTATGTTACGAGAAATTATACCCTTAGGGTAAAAAATCTCCGTAGCCTAGGTATAAGGTGTAATTCATTCAATTTTGGTATATGGTATATCCAGATGGTTCTCTACCAAGGGTGCCAAAATTGTACTCTTTTAGGGTAAAAAATGGTGGGTATGTAACATTACTATACCCGAAATCTTTTAATTGTTATATTGATTTGGCATCAGTTATGTCTTTTTTTTACACAAAAAAGTACTTTAACCCTTTCCCGTTTTTGGAAATTTTGGACTAGTCCAAATTGAAAGAGGTTGCAGACGACAATGAAAAATGGATGCCATTTGAAATGAAACCATCCTATGTGGTAGAAAATATTGTGGAAAAAGAGGAAATTGCTTGTTACAAGCAATTTCTTCTTTTTCCACAATGTTTTCTCGAGTAGAAAATCACAGGAACGTAAAATCCCGTATTTGAACGGGAAAGGGTTAATTAGCAGATGACTCAGTTGAGTGATTCAGGACCATCATTGTCCTCTTGTTTTCTTTGAAGGAGCTGCAAATCTCTATTTTTCTGGAACATTTTTTCTTGATGGATTATGATTTTGATGGATCATGATAAAATCTTCACCAAATGTTTTTCCTCATGCTACCTAGTGCACATTATGAGTGTATTGTGGTTCCTTGATTCACTACGCAAAAAGGGGGGTTATTGTCAAAATTCTTGTGTTCTACTCTCACAATTCTTTATGGATTTTGAAGCCATTGAAAATTTGGTTTTGTGACAATTTTGTCTCTTTTTACTTACCTTCACGTGGAAATAACTACCACCCTATTTTTCTTAACATTTTCTGTCTACCATTTCTTAATAGACTTTGTCTAGAGTGATGTCATAAATTTGTCATTGTTATCGGTTCTGAAGACAAAATCCCAGAATTTTATTTTTTTGATTATTTACTTAGTGTTCCAAGTTTTATCAACCTACGCTTCAAATATTTTGATCACCCTTTGTTACAAAAATATATTTCTCATTAATGTGGTGTTTAATCCATTACAATAAATTTGAATTCCATTTAGGAATCTTTTTTTACGAAGTTCTCAAGTGAGCTATTGTGATCATCTTTTGTCCAGCCACTGTGTTTTGTTGCATTTTCAGATACTTTTATTTCTGGTAAATGTTTTATTTAGGTAGTTTATTTAACCCATTACCAAATAACAAAATTTTAGACTTGTCCAAGGTGAGAGAAGCTGCAGATAACCATCCCAAGTTGATAGAATTTTGAAGTTTATTTTGTCTTTTTGGATAGAAAACAATGTGTATAATGAAGAAATTGCTTGATACAAGAATTTTTACCATTTTCCACAATGATTTCCAAAGCTTTTTTCTTGAGGTGCATAAAAAGGAGGGATTTTGTGGGAATAGGTTAAGCTATATACATGTTACAATTTTCCATTCCTCAATTTCCAGGAGGACAGATCTGGATATTACAAGAGAGCTGGACACCATCAGAAAGGCTACAGTTAGAACAGTCAAGTAAGTACGCTGTATATACTGATTTTAGAAACTTTGTAGAATATTTAAGAGATGAAGAGAATACTTCCGCTTGAATACTCCCGCGTATTCATACAGTTTAATTAGTTTTTTTGGTTCATACCTCCATGAAAACAAAAAAATATTATTATCATCATTATACTCCCAAAAACTATGTTTGGGGGGGTATATAGGAGTCAGCTTGTCAGTCCATCAGTCCGTCTGTCTGTCTGAAGCTTTTTGGTGTCCACTCAATTTCTAAGCAACTTTGGATGGATTTTATTCAAACTTCACAGATATAATCAGTATCAAGCAGATATGTGCATATTTTATTTTGGTTACGGTCCATTGATTTTTGATGGAGTTATGGCCCTTTGATGAAAAAGTGTGTCCATTAATTTTTTAACTGAAACCATTGGACAGGTTTCATTCATGTGCACATCCTATTTTGGTTGTGGTCCATTTATTTTTTACTGATATATGGCCCTTTAATTAAAAAGTCAATTTTTTGTGACAGCCCTTTGGCGGATAGCACTTGTATATGGACAAGCGCTGTTTGGGGGTATTAGTCGGCTTTGCAACACTTTCTAGTTTCTTATAATTCAATAGCATCAAGTGCAAAAAGCAACAACTTTACAAATTTGACACTTTTTTGTACGGGACTACAAAACGGGTGGAAACAAACAAAATAGCTGCGTGCTCAAAATTTTGTATAAATAATTTTTTTCAGCCAATCAGAACGCTCACTTTTGTTAGACTTAACTAAAAATAAAATCATATTTTTATAATTTCTGCACACACTGAAAGATGTGGATTCAAGTAATTCACTTAGTCTGTTACTTTGTCTTTTTGCTTAGCAATTGCTCTGTGCAAACTTAGTATCTGCGTGGCATATTTGTTGTTACATTTCCAAGCATCATCAAAACACTCTTTGCAACATTGGTAATGTGTCTCTCATTGTTGGACAAATGATATATTTATGCCTCTATACTTTGTTGTTTTACCTCAGTCTATCTGTGTATCTGCCTATTGAAAAGTCAATCCGTAAACTTACCAAGGTGAAACTCATCTGAGAAGATCAAGTTGATCTATCAGTGTTAAACTCCTGAAAAAATGCTGTTACAAGGATATTAGTTTGTCAAAAACACATCTTGTTTGGATGAGCAGCTGATGGTTTTGACTCCAACATGGCTGTATTGGAGTGGGCATTATCCCATCATCACACAACAAAGTTTTATACTGGTCTAAGCTCAAAGGAGATGCAGATGACAATTTTACATTGTGAGAATTTTGAATCTCTTTGTCTTTCTGGACGGAAAAATAGGTTGAAAATGATGAAATTGCTTGTAACAAGCAATATCTTCATTGACAACCTTGTTTCCCTTATGTCTTTTTTTAAGGGGTGTATAAAAGCCTAATTGTGTGAGATTGTGTTAAAAGAGAAAAAAACAATGAAGGATGATGATTTGATTGTTTTTCCTTTCAGATGTAGGGCATTGATGTTAGTTGGTGATGACTCCCCCCATATGGACGATGTTGTAGCTATGAATGGAAGAATGGACCCAGAACAGACTGACTTTATGAAGGTAGATTAAACAAAATCATGCCATAGTGTTAATGAAGTAGATGAAACTGTATGTGAATTAGATATAGGAGGTTTATTTACAGATTGATCCATTCCTATAAACACACACCCAATAAACTTAAAAACTTAGAAAAAGATTGTGGAAAACAAAATTATTTTTCATAAGCCAACTCTTTCATTTTCATCAATGTTTTCTACTCTGATTTAAAGACATACTTTTTAGATTGCACCAAATTAAATGACCATCTACACCTTATTTCAATCAGATAAGTCTAAATTTTGTCTGTTGATGGGTGAAATTGAAATTTCCATTTGATTCTTTCTAATATTTGAAAGCCATGGGCTGTTAGGATATGCATAATGATAGGCTTAAAACTGATAAGTATGAAGACAAACTTTTTATGACCAACATCCAATGGTCGAGGGCATATAGTTTTACAGCTGTCTGTCTGTCTTTCTGTCTGTCTGCTAGATTTAACCAAAACCTTAACATTTACAATTACTTTAAGCCTATTGAATATACAATGCTCATATTTTGCATGATGATAGATGTCATTGACACGCATCTGCAGATACCAAAGTTGAGGTCATGTTACACGGTAAAGGTCTTTTGTTAAAGTCAAACTTGTACAAAAACAACTAAAAAACTTAACATTCCCAATTTCTTCAAGCTTATTCAAGATGCAATGCTCATATTTGGCATGATGATAGATCTCATCGATACGCATTTGCAGATATCAAAGTTGAGGTCATAGGTCAAGGACAAGGTCACTTATTAAAGTAACATTTCCCAAAAAAAGGGCTGTTACAGGGCATGGTGTTTCATAAACACATTTTGTTAGAGTTACTTTCAACGTGAATCAACTTTATGTTGCAGATTGCAGATTGTGGTGGTATGCCGTTAGAAGAACAGCCCGGTAAAGTTGCTGAAGCTTTTAGACTGTTTCTACAAGGAATGGGATATGGTATGTCAAATTTTGACCGTCTGAGAAAAGGATTCAGTTGAGAAGAAAATTATATTTTTCCCTTTAACCCATTCCAACACAGCAAAATTTTAGACTGGTCCAAATTGAAAGAAGCTGCAGACGACAATTTCAAGTTGATGGAATTTTGAATTTTTCATCTTTTTGGATAGAAAACATTGTGGATAATGAAGAAATTGCTTGATACAAGCAATTTCTTCATTTTCCACAATGTTTTCCAAAGCTTTTTTCTTGAGGGGCGTAAAAAGGAGGGATTGAGTTGGAATGGGTTAATCCATAACCAGTCTATAAAATTTACACTGGTCCAAATTTAAAGGGGTTAAAGACTTTTAAGTTAAGAAATAAGTGCCTGATGGAGTAGAAAATATAATAAGAAAATGGGAAATTGAATTGTACAAGCAATACCTCCTTTTCCTAAAATGTTTTACCTGGCTACATTTCTTTGGTGTGTTAAAATGTGTGATTGTTTGTAATGTATGACTCACTATTGGGGTTTTGTAATTTCTAAAGTAAAGGGTTGATCAAATTCACTTATTAAGCCATGCTCTGTGTATTACTTCATTATTGTTCATTTGAACTTACAAATGTACAACTGTTAATGTATTCATAGCAGTTGAAAAAATAAGATGATATTGTTTCAATTTGTGCTGATTGAACTCAATGTTAACCCATTCCCCTTCTTTTTTAGACTCCCTACAAAACACTTTGGAACATAGTGGGCAATTATCCATAATGTTTTCAACCCCCAAAGAGAAAGATTTTTGAAAATTCTGTCAACTAAAAGTTGTTGTTAGCAAATTCTTTGAATTTGAACTAGTTTAAAATTTTGCAATCTGGTAATGGTGCATCATTTTCATCATTTTGATACTTTCACAAGTCTTTTAGAGAAGTTTAGAAGTTAAAAATCTCTTAGAATTCTCTGATGTATGTAAAAACATTGTACAAATTGTTATATAAAGAGTACAGGATTTAACAGAGATTCAAGGCACTAGAGTTAAAGTATAATTGAGTTTATCTTTCCCCACCCCAAGTTGCCACTTTGGGTAGAGTAAGTAATTATAGAAAAACTTAACCCTTTACAACTCAATCCCTCCTTTTATGCCCCTCAAGAAAAAAGTTTTCGAAAACATTGTGGAAAATGAAGAAATTGCTTGTATCAAGCAATTTCTTCTTTATCCACAATCTTTTCTACCCAAAATGACGAAAAAATTCAAAATTCTATCAACTTGAAATTGTCGTCTGCAGCTTCTTTCAATTTGGACCAGTCTAAAATTCAACCATGTTGGAATGGGTTAAGATGATACGTTACTGTGAGATTGTGCTTTGTTTTTAGTTCATCAATGGCTGCTTCTAAATATTTGACGTGTACATTTTCTGTTTGTCATCCTCCCCTTCTTTGATAACATGAGGGGGATATTGTTTTACTATTTTCTGTCTGCCTTACTCTTTTGTCTATGGATAACTTAAATTAAGATGGATTCTCCCTAACTATTTACCATACAATCCCTACCTTTTATGCCTCCAAGGTATTGTGTTAAGTGGAACATTGTGAAAAAGAGAGAAATTGCTTGGTACAACCATTTTCATCTTTTCTCACAATGTTTTCTACCTAATATGACACTTGTTTTTTTCAGTTTAAATACACAATGAAGTACTGTCTGCAAATTCGAAAGAGTGCGAAATATCATCATCTGGTTATGAGATGAATAAAAGACTATGGTTATAGTCCTCAAATTTGGCTACTGGGTAGCTTTTGTTGATGCTCATCTGCTACAATATGGAGTTCATATTTCAAGTTCAAGATTTAAAAAAAAATCAGTTTTAGGGGCGTTGTGTTTCACAATCACATCTTGTTAAACGATGTTTTCAATATGCTTTGAAGATTAATTTTCATTATTAGTGTTAGCAGTGAATTCAATAAGCAAAATAAGTTATTATCATTTATGAAGAGATTTCTGCAATCCTATTTGATACTACTAGAACTGTGAAATAAGAAATGTAATGGTATAAAGTTACAATAAATCAAAAAGGGTTTTTGTGGAACTCTCACAGAAGAGGTTTTTTCAAAGAATGAAGTGTATTTAACATATATGTCTTTTGCACTTCAAGTCTGTGTTTGGAAGATATCAAATAATAATAGCATATTTCCAAATAATTTATGAAGTTCCAGGATTGTTCAAGACCAAAGAAACCATTGAAAAGTCATAAGTTCTAGGACCAATTGTGTGGTAACAAGAGTTGGTAGCTCAATGCTCAAAGGAATTAAGTGCCTGTACACTGTATATGCACTTGCCACCTTTTAGCAATGAATGATCAATTTTTAGCTCACCTGAGCACGAAGTGCTCTGAGGGAGCTATTGTGATCGGTCATCGTCTGTCGTCCGTCCGTCCGTTCACAATTACAAAAAAATCTTCTCCTCCTAAACTAACCATGGAATTTCAACAAAACTTTACAGAAATGATCTTTAGGTCATGCTCTTTCAAAATACTTCAAAGAATTGAAATCCATGAAGAACTCTGGTTGCCATGGCAACAGAGTGAAAAAACTTAAAAAATTTTCTCCTCCCAAGCCATAAGGCCTAGAGCTTTGATATTTGGTACAAATCATCATCCCTTACACCCTCTACCAAAATACTTCAAAGATTTACCGTATTATGAAAATTAGCCCTTTTCTGGGTGATCCCTGATTTTACATAGAAATAAAGAAGGAAATCTTTAAAAATCTTCTTCTCCCAAACCATAAGGCCTAGAGCTTTGATATTTGGTATACATCATCATCTATTGACCCTCTACCAAAATACTTCAACAATTACCGTATTCTGAAAATTCATACTCAGGGGAGCGATTTAGGACCATCATGGTCCTCTTGTTTTTTAACCAGCACAACTGTTGATTCAACTTTCACTCTCTAAATTCACCTCAGTTACAATTGTATGATATTTTCAATTTTTAAGATAAATCTTTTTTTTCATGCGCCTAACAAGTAATGGTGAGATGCATATCGAGTTACCCCTATCTCTGTGTAAATGGGTGTGTGTGTTTTTTTGTTTGTGTGGCGGTCCAATTTTTGTCTGGAGCATATCTTCTACATTTATCGATGGATTTCAAATAACTTGGCAAAGTTGTGGCAAAGTTGTTCCTCCTGAAGATAACTTGTATCAAGCATTGGATTCTCCCAAGTTCAAGGTCACAATTGAAAGTTATGTGACAAGGGTTTATGAGGCATTTATGTCCGTGACACATTTCTAGTTTTGCATGTTTTTGTTTTACCTATTTCCAGAGAACAAAGATCACATTTTTTTTATGTTTTTGAAATAAAAATCTTTGTTTTTCTTGGTGTAAAACATTGTTGGAAACTGTAGATATTGCTTGTTACATTTTCTACAACATTTAGAAATTGGTTGATTTTTATGGTCCCACCACACAAAAGATCGGGGGCATATTGTTTTACTATTGTCCATCTGCCATGTCTGTGCAAAACTTAACCAAAAAACTTAACATTACCAATTACTACCAGCCTATTCAATGATCATATTTAGCATGATGATAGATCTCAATGATAGGCATCTGCTGGTACAAAGTTCATGGTCATGTGACTATGCCAAGGTCATCTGTGAAGGTCAAACTTATGAAAAATTTGCTGATTTGGGGGCATTTGTGTTTCACAAACACATCTTATTTGTAATGTTTTTCCAAACTTGCTCCTTGAGGGTTGTGAAAAAGCAATATTGCGTTGAAATGGGTAAGGAAAATTTAATGTTCAAGGTCTTATCACTCTAAAGTGAATTGGAGTGTTAAAGTTATTAATTTTAAATGAACAGCTTATTAAGAAACATGACATGGACTTTTATGCATTTACTGTAGGCAAAGAATAAATGTTCATCTTTGAGACATGCTGCACTGTATTCGAACGATTCTAGACAGTAGATTTTTATAGCCTATATGAAACTGAATAGTGGAAATGCTCCATTTCTATACCTTAGGAATAGGTTGCCTCTAATCAATTTCTGACCACAGTCAGTAGAGTTTTGCCTGAACTAGGGTAATAATTTGTTGTAGAGCTACTAAAATAGTAAATACAGACAGGCTAAGATCAGCATGTGTATCCTCTCTACACAGATACTGAAAAGTTTATATAGAAGGTCAGCAAATATTCTACATATTGATGTGTCAGCATGAAACAGTTGTAAATGCCTATATGTTTATAGGCAGTTACAACTGTTTCATGCTGAACCATCAATATATTATGTTGATGTTCATTCTGCTCATTGTTTACGCTTTATTTACATGTGAAATTGTTGGAAATGTCGTGCACAGGATCAAGTAATAGAATAATAAATAGGTCATATCTATAATTTAATTCGTAAGTCTATCACAGTTCTCTGTACTTGCACCATATTTGCTTTGACCTGCTGTTCACATAGCATTCATGGCAACTTACTTACTGTGTATGTTCACAACCTTGATACACTAAGAAAATCTACGTTAGATTGTGTTTGTGAACAACTATGAAAAATTTATGTGTCTAGTTAGTTAGTTTCTTGATTTCAATTGCATCTCAATAATTTAGCTGAGTTGACTTTGCTCAAAATTTATTTGATACATGGTGATATTTCAGATATTCAGTAACTGGTGTATTCTTTTGTCTTTTCAGTTCCGACACTAAGGATAAAGCCCACCAATCACCAAACAGATACTGTTTTACAAAAGAACGTTCTCAACCAATCAGAACTTGTGTCACAACCAGTCTGCTGATTGTTACAATACAAAATTTTGTGATCTTTGTGGTTTGTCAACTATGTGTTGTCCCTGTATCTGTGATGTTTATTATGATAACCTCATCATTGAAATCATCCAACTTTTCACTTTGTTGGTATTTTAACCCACTACCAGACGGCAAAATGTTTAGACTGGTCCTAATTGAAAGGAGTTACAGGCAACAATTTAAAGTTTATGAAATTTTAGATTTTTTCAAATTTCTGGGTAGAAAACATTGTGTAAAATGAAGAAATTGCTTGATACAAGCGATTTCTTCATTTTATACAATGTTTTCCCAATTGTTTTCCTTGAGAGGCGTCCAAAAGCATCATTGTGTGTGTTGATTAACCCCATTTTGAAAATACAAAATGGTTGACTTGTCTTACTTGAAAAAGGTTGCAGACAATGGAAAGCACACAATATGATGGAAGAAGAAATTAATTCTTTTTTAAAGCATTTCTTTTTCCTTAAACTGTTTTCCAAAGCCATTTTTCCAAAGTGGTATCAATCTGCAGGATTTCTTAGAAAAAGACTAACTCATTAAATATGCTGCCTGTTTAACTGGCAACTAGATAAATTTCCTCAGCGAGTTGGAAAATATGTACATGTATATGTATACATTTTTCTTTGAGAAATATGCTAAAATGCTGATTAAAGGACCAGAATCTCATGATTTTTTATGAGTTTAAGAAAGAGCATATCCACAGATTTGCAACCCGTAAAATGTTAAATACACAATTTAAAACACAAATATTTGTTGTTCTCATTTTTATCTCAAACTGCAAGAATTTGCTCTTGTAATTTAATCATTCATACGGTATACAGAATTGTTTAAGAAGGTTGTCTTTTGTTCTATAAATTCCATGTACATGTTAACTCTTTTGTTAATGACTATGCATTTAGTATGTGTTCTAAAATTTCCTTTTTGCAGTTAACCCTTGTCATGCTGTCACCAATAAAATTCTCTACAGAATCGAAATAAAATCAAATGGCTGAAAGCACTTGTTGTTGGTTAACATTTTTGAAAAAAAAATGAAAACTTTATTCTATAAACAACTTTGGCTAAAAATGTACAATCAGGTGATGTGGACAAAGATCAGACTGCATGTATATGCAGGCTGATCTTTGTCTATACTGATCTTTGTCTATACCACCTGCCAAAACGGACATTTTCCGGGTTCAGCGTGACAAGGGTTAATATATATTTAATTAACAAATATAGAAAAGGTATTCTAACAAGAATTTGTTCTTATTTTTTTTAATGGATCCCTCGCACTGACCACCGATATGGCAGTTAGACTGAGATATCAAGTTATATTATTATGTTAAGTTGATAGTTCAGGACTCTGAACAAAAGGCAAATTGTTGGTTGGTGACATAAATGATGTAACTACAGCTGTATAAGTTGAAGTCACAGCATCTTAGTCTCAAAACTAACGAAAAGCTCGACATAAATGCAGGGTGGTCAACATTCACTTGGGGTCAAAATAAATGATTTGATCTGTCAATCATTTTTTTGATTGACATTTTGATCCGTCAATTAACTAACATACAAATGATAAATTTACCCATTCCCACACAATGAAATTTTAGACCAGTCCAAATTCAAAGAATATCAAATTTTTGTTTATGAAATACAGAGTTTGTAAAACTCATCATCTAAAACATATGAGCCTGTGCGTGACATTTCCAACCATTTCGCAAGTGCGTGACTCCCACACATTGAGCACCCTGGACAGCCATTCGGGGCAATTAGAACATTCGCTGATTGTTTAAAGAAGCTTTGGGTCAGTATCTGTCTACAGAGCGCAGAGTGAAGACTCTGAGTCTTTACTTGGCGTACATGTGAAATGGTTGGAAATGTCACGCACGCGCTCATATAAAAGCTCTCTGAAGTTTGGTTTTTATCTATTTATAGCTGACTCATTGAATCCATTCCAAGATGACAACATTTTAGACTGGTCCAATTTGAAAGAAGCTGCAGATGACAATATCCAGTTTTTTTTTTTGTCTTTTTGGATAGAAATCATTGTTGATAATGAAGGAATTGCTTGATGCAAGCAATTTCTTTATTTTCCACAATGCTTTTCAAAGCTTTTTGTTGAGGGGGTGTAAAAAGGAGGGTGTGTGTGGGAATGGGTTAATGAAATTAGAATTTCATGACTGCTCATTCAATATCCTTTATATCAATTATGACTGACTCATGCTTGATCCAAACTGATTGTCAAATATTTGTTTAACCCATTACCAGATCACAAAACTTTAGAATGGTCCAAATTGAAAGAAGCTGCATACAACAATTTCAAGTTGATGTTGTTTTGTTTTTCTTTTGGGATAGAAAACACTGGATACTGAAGAAATTGCTTGATACAAGCAATTTCTTCATTTTCCACAATGTTTTCCAAAGTTTTTTCCTGGAGGGGCTTAAAAAGGAGGGAATGTGTGGGAATAAGTTTATCTATTACCAGACGACAAAACTTTTGAAATGGGTTATAGGCATTCCCAGATAGCTCCTTTTTTGCATGGCAGTTCTTGTAACATTATTACAGAAAGATAACAATGATTGCCTTGTTAATTTTATTGTGCACAGTTTATTGTTTTGTATAAAAGATGTTTTATGATAGTTAAATATGTCTTGCAGTTGTACCTAAAAAGAGGGCAGTCACTGAATTCAAATAATATTTATGTTCTCTGCACAGCTTTGCATATTGTCAGACCCTGTACGTCTTTTTAACTCACCTGAGCACAAGATTCTCAAGGTGAGCTATTGTGATCACCAAATGTTGGTTTTCAAGCCATTGTACGACATGCCTCCACATATTATTTAATAATCTTCTAATATAAACCAGCGGGCAAATTCTTGATAAGATAATTAAATTCTGCCCCTTATTCTAATTACCTTTGCTAAAAATTGAAAATAGTAAAGTCATGGAATATTTTATTCTCTATAATCAGAGAGCTTTGCTATTCGGTATGTAGCATCTCCTTGTGGACCTCTACAATTTTTTTTCATATAGTGCCCCTGAGGTCATATTTGAGCCCCTTCTAGGTGCATCCTATTTTAACCCATTCCTGTTTTTCAAAATTCTAGACCTGTCAAAATTCATTGAGTTTGCAGACGACAATTTTAAGTGGATTTTATTTGAAAAATAATCATGTAGAATGGTACAAAATATTGGGGAAAAAGAAGAAATTGCTTTTTCTTTTTTTTTTTCAACAATTTTTTCTCAAGTATGAAATAACAGGGGTGTAAAAACAAGGGATTATACAGGAAAGGGTTAAAAGAAACAAAGAAGGAAATCTAAATATTCTCTAGACTAGAAGAACCAGAGCAATTATATTCAAATTTAAGCACCTACTAATGCACTTTACCAAAAAAATTTTCATTTGATGTCCCTGTGGTCATATTTGGGTTCCTCCTTGATTTGCTTTGCCCATAGCCCAGTGGTAGTGCGTAAGACTCCTAAGTCATCAGGTCCCAGGTTCAATCCCCGGCAAATATCCTATCTGACACTAGTTTCCCATAAATAGTTGGATAATTGTAAACCTAAGTTGGATGAGCAGCTGGAGGCTTGGAAAGGATGTAGTGATAGTTCCAGTGTGAGGAAAACCATGAATCCATGGTAAGGTGCTCCAGCCGCCGTGATATAACTGAAATATTGTTAAAATAGTGTTAAACCCAATTCAATCAATCGGACCTTCATTGATCTCTTGTGGTTACAGATAAGAACATTCCAAAATTAAATATATGAAAGGGTTATGAATGAGGCTGTTTTTGATATTATGATCCAATACCAGATGACAAATTTTAGACATTTCTACATCAAAAGATGTAGATGTCAATTTAAATTTCATCAAAATTAGAAAACCGTTGCTTTGTAGGGTAGAAAGCATCATGAGGAATGAAGAAAATTGCTTTTTATAATCAATTTCTTCAATTTCCGCAATGTTTTATAAAACTTTGTATAGAATGTTGTAAATTGTCAATCCAAGTCCTATTTGCAAAGCACATGATCCTATGGACCTTTGATCATACTGTGCTGATGCACAGCCTGATTGGAGTCTTTACTTTCCACGCATCTGTTGTTGTCTGAAATTAACCCATTATCAGATGGCAAAATTTTAGACTGGTCCAAATTGGAGGGAGTTTTAGACAACAATTTAAAGTTTAAGAAATTTCGGCATAAGGAATTTCTTCATTTTACGCAATGTTTTCCCAAATTTTTCTTGAGGGGTGTCAAAAAGCGTCATTGTGTGGTAATAGGTTTATTGTACATTTTGTTATCTTTGTTAGTGCAAGTAGTTTCAGGGAAATAGAGGTATGATTGCATATATGTAGTCTGGATCTAAATCTTCTACGTTTTTGTTCAGAAAAAAATTTGGGCATTTTTTAATATCTCAAATTACTAGAGATATTTCACTTTATAACTTGATGTACATGAGTGTATCTATTGACCGCTTTGCTTGATTTGAGAGATTGGATTGAATGGTTTTGGTGATTTGAGAAATCAAGTGAATGCTTTGGTTTCAAGATTAATTTGTCCCATGAAAGTATCTATGTTTGCATTGTAGTTGTTTAATTATTTTTACATGCTGAATGGGGCTTATATTGACGGCACTGTATATATTGAGTTGTGCTTTAAATTGGTTTGCCGTCCTTTGCAATTTTGTACATTTGTTTGTTAAAGTTTCACAGGCATATTAATGTTTTTACCAAGGAACTGGTATTAAAGATTTGAAAGATTACTATTTGTTCATATTTTTATTTGCTTTCATTATAATTTAATTTTAGTTTCGTCTATCAAAAACGGGCGTTCTGATTGGTCGAAAAAAAATTATTCATACCTCCATGAACTAAATTTGAGGCTGCAGCAATTCTGTATGCTTCAGCACAAAATAGTTCCATAAAAAAGTATCAAAAATTGTAAAGTTTTTGCTTTTTTCGCTCATGCTATTAAATTATAAGAAATGAAGGGAATATTTTTGTGTTCATGAAGGTATGAACCGCAAAACCTAATCACACTTATGTATGAATCCGATTCTTGTTTTCATACAGTGTATTAGTTTTTTTCCGTTCATACCTCCATGAAAACAATCTAGAGAATATTTTTTGTTTTCATGTAAGTATGAGCTGAAAAATCTAACCATACTGTTGTATGAATCTGCTTCTTGTACTCAGACAGTGTGATTAGTTTTTTGGTTCATACCTCCATGAAAACAAAAAATAGAGGATAATCAACTAGTTATTCCAGATATTAAAAAATATTTCACGAGGATGCGTTGTTAGGCGTTGAAAAAACGAGTGCGCAGCACGAGTTTTTTTAACGCCTAACAACGCATCTGAGTGAAATATTTTTTTCATATCTGGAATAACCAGTTGATTATTCTATTTATTATATACCTTATCATTTCGTTTTCTATTGAAATATCGAAACCAATCTCTTTGATAGACTGTCACTGGGTTGGAAAAAAAGTAGTTCCTAAATTACGGCAGAGAGTGAAACTGAAAGGTGTTAAGTGACGTTATCAAAATTTATTACACTGAGAAATCCCAAGATTTCACAGCAAAGTATATAATAAAAGTATTCTCTTCATCTCTAAAATGAGAGGCATACCAATAGACTGGTCACTGGTCACGCCCACTTACCTCCAACAATCAAATAATGTTAGTTTGCATAGTTTTATAGTCAAGAACATAACACAAAAGGCTAGTTGTTGGTTGGTGATCTATACATCATAATTACATCTTGAATAAGCTGCAGTTACGACGTTTTAGTTGCCAAAGCAACTGAAATGTTTAGCATAAAATGTTATTTCAATATTTACTTCCGAAATAAAAACAATTTGATTTGTTAATTGATTTTTGGTTGATATCTGTGAACCGCTTTACAATATGATAAGAGTACCATTTATTCTAGCATGGTCTTATATTATTTACATAAACAATCAACGAAATGATAGATCGCAGGTGTCAATCAAACTATTTATTGACTAGTCAAACCATTTAGACCGGAAGTGAACTTTGAACTCTAGCATTTATGATATCCATTAGGATATTTAGTTGATATGTTTTTAGGTTGATTGCGATGAAAGCTTTTGGATAATAGAGTCGCTCTTGAACATTCAATCCAGATCAGAAGCAGTGGCTTAAATCCACCGCTTACTAATTATACAGCTATTTTTATTGGCGGGCTAGTTGTTTTGCAAAGCCGAACGGGACTTGACAGATCAAGTTTGAATTTCGTTCGTCAATTGATTTTCGCCGCGGATACTGATGCTGGACTTACAAAATTTATCGCATTGACTAGATTTTTCGACGAATATATTTTAAGCCAGTAGAGGACTTAGTATTACTTTGCAATAGTTCAGAATTCTTGTTTTTTGGGAAATCTTCTGCACAGACACAGTTGCAGGGTTTCAACCAAAACTCAAAGGTATAATCATTTGGTGACCCTTTGCCAGATTGCTGCAAAATTATAATCAGAAAAAAGTAATGGCGTTTATGGGCGAGCCTAACTAGCTCGTCTGTTTTCGGTATTGGAGGGTTGTCTGCGTCGCCGTCCAGAAACTTTGACATTTTTCAACATCTCGGATATTACTGAACGCATTCACTTGAAGCTATGAATATATGTTCACTATTAAAAGACCAACAACGGCGGTAACTTTCAACTTTTCAACATAGAAAGTTTACCCACTATCAAGCACTTGAACAGCCGAGCTTTGCCATCTGCATACGATGCTTTTATTCTAATACATGTATATGGTAAATATATGGTTAATAGTGAAAACTTTTAATACCATCTTCTCAGATGGTGTTGAATAGATTTTAACCAAAATTTACAGGAATGATACTTCGGTGATCCTTTACTGGATTCCTTCAAGAAATTGCTTAAGGATGAAAATGCTTGTGACTTTTACAGGCGGGACAAATGTCCAAAAATAGTATTCAGCTCAAAGTTTCAAAACCTTGCTCTCCATATCAATAAATTCAGGCCTGGTGATCGATACAGGAATTTAACCCTTTCCCACACAACAAAATTTTAGACTATCCAAATTGAAAGAAGTTGCAGACGACTATTTCTGTTTGTCTCTTTGGTAGAAAACATTGTGGATAATGAAGAAATTACTTGTAATATGTTTTCAAAAGCCCTTGAGAGGCGAAAAAACGGGATGGTATGAGAATGGGTTAAGCAATTGTTCAACGGTTAGGGGTACAACACCCTAAATGAAAATATGAGTAGAAGCACTGGCCATTGATAATTACTAAATTTCTTCATTTTCTTTTTAAGAGATAAAGAGAATATATTTTGTTTTCATGGAGGTATGAACCGAAACACCTAATCACACTGTATGAATACGCGAAAACAAAAAATATTTTCTTCATTTCTTACAATTTAATAGCATCGAATGAAAAAAAGCAAATATTTTACAAATTTTGATTCCTTATTTATGGGAGTATTTTGTGCGGAAGCATACAAAATCGCTGCTTGCTCAAATATTTTGTTCATGGAGTTATAATTTAATTGTTAGTTTCGTCTATCAAAAACGAGCGATCTGATTGGTCGAAAAATTTAATTCATACCTCCATTAACAAAATTTTGAGTACGCAGCCATTTGGAATGCTTCCGCACAAAATAGTTCACTACAAAAAGGTATCAAAATTTGTTAAGTTGTTGCATTTTTCGCTCGATGCTATTAAATTATAAGAAATGAAGATAATATTTTTTGTTTTCATGGAGGTATGAACCGAAAAACCTAATCACACAATGTATGAATCCGCTTCGCGTATTCATACAGTGTGATTAGGTTATTCGGTTCATACCTCCATGGAAACAAAGAAATTCTCTTCATCTCTTAAATGAATAATTTTTTCGACCAATCAGAACGCCCGTTTTTGATAGACGAAACAGAAAATTAAATTATTTCGTTTTGAATTCAAATGGCAAAGTGTGCTCACTCCTGTCTGTGTCATACATATAAATAGCATTCGGCTGATAATATTTCAAAATATTTTGGCCATATATAGATAACAAAGTTCATGAGATACAATCTCGCATATATATCCACAACTGAATATAACAGTTAACCTGTCCCTCAAACGTAATTATCTTACCTTCGACTTTTAAACCTGTTACGAGAAAAAAATTGGACTTGTTCAATTTCAAAGAAGTAGCAGACTACATTTTTTCGTTCGGAAATTTAAAAAAAACTTGTCTTCTTGGGAAGAAAACATTGTGAATAACGAAGATATTACGAACAATTTCTTCATTGTCCCTTCTTTTATGTTTTCCCAGAACAGTGTCTTTTTTTTTTTAATTCGGGTTGTATCTAATCCAAAATAGTATTTATTGTTCTGTTACTTGGGTTAAAACGAGCAAAGAACATACATGTATGTTATTTTTGCATTTAGAAATCGAACAGACACTTTTTGTCGAGCTCGCTTGCGATGAGCGAGACATAATTGTCACTATGACAAGTCGGTGCATGTGCGTAAGTACGTTAGTTAGTCCGTCCGTCAGTCCGTCCAAATTTGTCCGGACAATTACTCCTACATTTATGGATAGATTTCAAAATTACTTGTCACAATCATTCTCCATCATTAGTAGATGTGCCATTTGAAAGAAATTTTGGGATAGTTCTGATCTCAAGGTCACAGCTCAAGGTCAAACACTCAGATCTTGTTTGTCCGGACAATTACTCCTACATATATGGATGGATTTCAAAATAACTTTACACAATCATTCTCCATCATAAGTAGGCTAGATGTGCCATTTGAAAGAAATTTTGGGATATTTCTAATGTCAAGGTTACAGCTCAAAGTCAAACACTAAAATGGTGATTGTCAAGAGAATTTCTGCTACAATTATGGATGGATTTCAAAATAAATTGACACAATCATTCTCCATCATGAGTAGATGTGCCATTTGAAAAAAAAAAAATGAATAGCTTCAAAATTGTGCTTGTCAGGAGCATGATGCCTACAAAACTTTGCGGGTTCGACAGCAGTTGTCCTGGGACAACCAGTTGATGTCTTCTCTTGACGTCGGTCAAACACCGAACTCCTGTTTTCTTTCGCCTGTTTTGTCAACTCAAGTGCGCTTTAATGACTCTTGTAGAATTTTTATGTACACGAATATAGACTAAAGCGCTACACGTACTTCCACTAAATATGACATGGTTGAATCGCTTAACCCATTCCAACACAATGGAATGTTAGACCAGTCCAAATCGAAAGGAGCTGCAGACGACAATTTCAAGTTGATGGAATTTTGAATTTTTTCGTCTTTAGGGATAGAAAACATTGCGGATAATGAAGAAATTGCTTGATCCAAGCAATTTCTTCATTTTCCACAATGTTTTCCAAAGCTTTTTTGTTGAGGGGCGTATAAAGGAGGGATTGAGTGGGAATGGGCTAAAATCGACCAATCGCTGATCCCGTCAAATTACTCCGTTAGCCCAACCCATTGAGACCGACCTATAAACTTAATCACGTATTCATACACTAGTGTGATTAAGTTCATAAAGTGATTGAATTTTAGTTTCGTACCGAAATGAAAAACATATTCTTTTAAATTCTTAACAAAATATTCTCCAAAATCTTTCTGATTTATCAACCTCTCGTCCCTCTCGGACACTTTTCTAACCTTTTACCAGACGGCATGATTTTAGAATGGTCCGAATTGAAATAAATTTGAAGTAAATGAAATTTAACAACAACAACAAATAAACAAACAAGAAACATTTGTCTTACATTGTATAAAAATATTGTGTACACTGTAGAAATTGCTTATTACAAGCAAATTCTTCCTAGCTGACGATGTTTTTCTTAGATAAGGGAATTGTCAAATAGATGAAAAAGGTGGGAGGAGGAGAGTACACCTTCCCCAAGACAAGGCTAACACATTAATGCCGGTTTGGTATCACTTGGAAAAAGTTGTAGCTACAAAGGTTTATTTAGTATGGTGACTGACAAGAACTGTCAAAAAAGGGATAGTCTAACAAAGTCATAAAATGTGTCATATTTTGACCTAAAGCAAAACTATACGAGGGGTTATCTTCTAGTGTGGGATGTGTTCTATATTTTCACTTTTTCGTTTGTGAGTTAGTGTGAACCTCTCGAGAAGAAATTGACTCGTAAACATGATAAAAAAAAGAATCTTCGTGTATTTTTTGGATGATGATAATTATGTTATACGAAAATAACAATAAATATTTATATAACCCCTCCAAACAACAACAACAACAACAACAACCAAAACTATGTATGGGGATATATAGAAGTTCGCTAAATAGTCGGTCGGTTGGCTGTTTAGTTAGTAAGTCCGTCGGTCGGCCGGTTTGTTCGTTTTCCTATTCTCCCGTTTCGTCCCATTAATTTGATTTTATTCATATTTCACATGCTAAGTATTAAGCAAAGATGTGCATGTGCTGTTAACCGTTCCATATTTTTATCCGTCCAAGCCATTTTATAATTCAGAAAACATCGTGAGAAAAGAAGAAATTTCTTATGACAAGCAATTTCTTCTTTTCCCACGATATATTTTTTTCAAATTTCACTTGTACTGAATTGCCATCTGAAGCTTCTTTCAGGTTTGATAATTCTAATATTTTGAAAAACAGGACAGCGTGAAGCCCATTCTTATTTATTCAATAGACTGATCTTCTTGGAAATATTGCCCGTTTCAAGAAAATGATATGCATATTCTGTTTTGGTAACGGTCCAATTACCTTTTTCGGAGTTATGAGTCTTTGTTGAAAAAGGCTTAATTCCAGTGACATAATGCTTTTTTGTTGTTGTTGTTGTTGTTTTTGTTGTTTGATAGCTTAAAATAACAGACAAAACTTTGAGGTGTTCGTTGAATGCATACGCCATAAAAAGTTGTTCTTATGTAATTCAGGAATATTGAAAACTTTTGTCAAATTGTAGATAACTCTTTCAAAGGCATGCCTTTTAACCCGTTCCCAACATATCCCGCTATTTAAGCGACCCAAGAGAAAAGCTTTGGAAAACATTGTGGACAATAAAGAGATTGCTTTCAACATGCAATTTCTTCAATATGGGAATATTTTCTAAATTTATCGAACTTAAAATCGTCCTCTGCTTGAACCAGTCTAAGATTTTGACATGTAGTGATGGTTTAACTCCTGGGTTTCTTTAACCTCGTTTGTTTATCATGACAACCTTTGACAAAGAAGATTAATTAACAAAACCATGCTTTACTAGCTTACATTATCTTCAGTACTTTGATTTAAATGACGGTGGACAGGATCAGATAATATTGCGTCCACCGTACGTATGTCCCTATGTAATAACATTGAAGCTTCCTATATCCTCACTCCAAACAGCGACAAACAAGACATATTGAATTTGGTCAACTTAGGCCTCACAGATGCGGTTTCTCGTTTCTTTTTGCTCTTTTAACAAATTTTGGAAATGAATTTAGCAATGGAAGAAATTGTTATTATACAAAAACTTAGAGATATATCTGTACTACAATCAAGAAGAGCATAGCTTTTGAAGTTTTCCAAGGGTAACATAAACTAAATTAAGTTTTCACCAGTTAGATGCCACTTCATTTGACGGATGGACACCGTCAAGAAACAGTCGATTAACCAATCAAGTCATTCATTCAGACCGGAAGTGAATTTTTAATTCCTAATTGACTGTCTTTAATGTTAAGTGCTAGTATTTAGCTCCACAAGCTGAAAGCCAGCGAGCTAGTGTTATGACGTGTCCGTTTGCGTCAGTGCGTTCTTTCGTCTGTCCAAGAAACAGTCGATTTACCAATCAAATCATTCATTCAGACCGGAAGTGATTTTTTAACTCCTAATTGACTGTTTTTAATGTTAAGTGCTAGTATTTAGCTCCACTAGCTGAAAGCCAGCGAGCTAGTGTTATGACGTGTCCGTATTGTCTGTCCGTCCACTAACTTTTACTTGAAAAATCTTCTAGGGTAGACCCTTTAATAGTTCTTTTCATAGAATTTCGATCAGACAACAACAACAACCCCCAAACTTGGACTTACGCTAATTCAGGCTATAGTTACGATATTTAGGTAACCATCTCATCATTTTTTAAAAAAAATTACTGACGATAGGTTTTGCAAAACAGAGCCGTTTAATGTCCAAGTCAAACTTCCTGTCAAGGTCAGTTGCGTGGTCAGCAGTCTGTCAGCTGAGCGACTACGTTGGAGTATCATTGTGTAGAGTTTGAGAATAACGCTACAATGTAACTCCTCCAAACTCTTTCTCGTTTGTTTCTTTGGAAAATTTAGACATGTCAAGTTTGAAAAATAGTTGCAGACGACAATTATTAGTTGGTGCAATTTGAAAAGTAACTAATCTACGGGGTAGAAAATGTCGTGGAAAAAAAGAAATTGCTTATTACAAGCATCCGAAAGACAATTTGTTTGTTCGTTGATTTAGTCAGTCTAGGGCTCGAACTCGTTTCCTTAAGGTTTGAAATCAAGTGCTTTACCAACTGAGCTAATCAGGCTGACTAAGCCTGCAAAGTCTGGCTACTGAAACTACCGAACGAAACGCTAACCAGGGGAGCTGGCTAGGTATCGAACCTCTAACCCTTCTAACAAAATCCCTGCATTTATTGTTGTCCTTTTCTCCTATTTGGGACGTAAAAATGATATCCCACAAAAACAGAGAAATTCTTGCGAACCCAATTTTTGATGATCTTTTTAGCGTTGATACTGAAGGGTGTTAATATTTACTTTTTGATAAAGGTCATTGCTTTCGTAATAATGACACATAAAGGCGCGATCTCATATAGTGATACAAACGAACATCCGAAATAAGGACCTCTAGCTTGGTTTTGATGTGGAATCGATTGCATTTAGAGAGTGGTTCTCATCACTTAACCCATTCCCATGGCCTTTTTTGACGCCCCGAGGAAAGAAAAATTTTGAAAACATTGTGGAAAATGAAGAAATTGCTTGTTACAAGCAATTTCTTCATTTTCCACAATGTTTTCTACTTCACATGATCAAAAAGTTTCGAATTCATACAACGAAAATGTCGTCTGCAACATCTTTGATTTTGAACCAGTTTAAAATTTTGTCGTCTGATAATGGGTTTAAAACAACTCCCCGATTGGTGAGTGTAATGCCATTGCACCAAGCCGTACAATTCTAAAGAGTTAATCTTATCTTGCTAGATCACTGTCCATATCTATACGAAAATGACAGCAGAACGGTAGAATGACCCTTGTTAAAAAAAAAGTCATTTTGAACTGGACTACAGTCAATCTTGGCATTCTGATCAGGAGAAAATTTGTTTACTTGAATGGAGTTTAACGCCAATTTTAACAGTATTTTAGTCATATCACGCCGGCTGGAATACCCAAAAATGGATTCCAGGTATTTCTCACACCGGTACTACCACTACACCCTTTCCGAGCCTCCAGTAGTAGCCCATTCCACTTAGATTTACGTTTATCGACCCATTGGTGGGAGACAAATGTTGGAAAGTATATTTGTCGCGACTGGGGATCGAATCCTGGACCTGATGATTGAGAGTCCGACGCGCTACCAACTGCCTTACGGCCGCGGCTCAAGATACAAATAGAATGCCTTGAATTTCGGTCGCCTGAAAAAGGTTGATGGTACATAATGATTCCTGCAGCAACATGGACTTAAACGACCAATCACTAAGGCGTATCGCTACAAAATACGCTCTCATGACAGTCTATTTAACACATTACAACCTGACAATTCTTTAGACAAGCCCAAATTGAAAGAAGTTGCAGACGACAGTTTTTAGTTTAAAAAAAAGAAAACAAAAAACACTTTGACTATTAGGTAGAAAACACTGCTTGACGCAAGCCAATTCTTTATTCACCACAATGTTTTCCAATGTTTTTTGTTTTTTTGTTTGGGATGTTGAATACCGGGATTGTGTGGGAATAAGTTAATGTACAAGGCGGCATAAGTTTGTGAATTGGCAGAGGTCAGATATCTCTGGCTGAGAATAAAAAGCAAATCTTGAATGTCGTAACAACCGCTTCAATAAGCTGTAGCTACCATGCTTTACAAATTAACGAAAACGTACATGGCTACTCTAACCGAAAGAAGTCAAGAAATTTGTTTGGGGTAGAAAATATCGTGGATAATGAAGAAATTTCTTTTTACAAGCAATTTCTTCAATTTCAACAATGTTTTCTAAAGCGTTTTTCTCAAGGGGCGTAAAAAGAGGGATTGTGTGGGAATAAGTTAAACGACCTGTATTCTTCAAATTATTATTACAATAATAATTCTTATTGAAGCTGTTGTTTCGACGCCAAAGATTTCCTTTTTATCCTCAACCAGAGTATTAACACTCTTTAAACTGAAATCGTCTGCAACTTCTTTCGGTTTGTGTCAAAAACTAACATTGTTTTTCTAGACGGAATTAGACAATCGATCATTCTATCGATATCTGTATTTATTGACCCTTTCCTGTTTTTTTTTTTAAATTTTAGACCCGTCAAAATTGAAAGAGGTTGCAGACGACAGTGAAAATTGGATGCAATTTAAAATGAAACCATCCTATATGGTAGAAAATATTGTGGGAAAAGAAGAAATTGCTTGTTACAAGCAATTTCTTCTTTTCCAAATGTTTTCTCAAGTATAAAATCACAAAGACAGCTTTTTTTTCATGAAGGTAGAACATTAAGACATTTTCAAATAGAATACCTGAATAGTCTATTTCTTAATGTTGCCTTCGCTATTATGAAAATGATTACTCTAAATGATGAAATGATACAAACACGCGTATAGAGTTTGATTAACAACAACAACAAAAACAAGGGGAAAATGCTCAATATGATATAAAGATAGTAAATCTACGGACAGATACACCTTTAGGCTAATTAATTAGGTATCTTCTGGAGAGACAAAAGCGCCAAAATCTCAATATATACCTTCAAATTATTGCTTTTTTAACCCTTTCCTGCTCAAACCCGGGGTTTTTATGTTCCTGTGATTTTATACTTGAGAAAATATTGTAGAAAAAGAAGAAATTGCCTACAACAAGCATTTTCTACTTTTTCCACAATATTTTCTACCACATAGGATGGTTTCATTTCAAATGGTATCCAGTTTTCATTGTCGTCTGCACCCTCTTTCAAATTGGGCTAGTCTAAAATTTCCAAAAACGGGAAAGGGTTAAAAAGGGTAGCTAAAGTGGCATAAAGGTTAGAGAATGGAGAACAATTAGCTAAGAAAGGTAATTTTGCATTAAGCCCCGACAAAGTCAGGTGACTAGGAACATTCTGTGACAATTTCAATCAAATTCGTCCATAAATGTAGGAGGGGAAGTGTTAGCAAGATAATTCGCATAAAGCCCCCTCCCCCCCTTCTGTCGTTCGATGAAGCAAGAAATAGATAACAGGTGACTATGAACATTCTAGGACAATTTCAATCAAATTCGTCCTAAAACGTAGGAGCGGATATGTTAGCAAGATAATTTGCATAAAGCCCTTCTGAGATGCAGCCTAAAATCGAAAACAGGTGACCAGAAACATTCTGTGAAAATTTCAATCAAATTCGTACAAAAATGTAGGAGGGGTGTGTTAGCAATTAGTAGCGGTTAGTAAACCCTTGTCCTGCTGAATTTTATCCTCTTTTCACTATATTTTAAAACGTTGACAGAATTAGATTGATGTTATGACTGAGCTACCTACAAACTGAAACATTGTTCAAAGCTGCATAAAAACTGTAACATTGTTCAGAATCGTTTTTTCTCGTCTATTCAGAGTTTCGTTTGCCTTGAATATTGATTTATCAAATTTATATTCAGTGAGATTTGACCAATCGCGGCTGTCAATCAAATAATCATTCTACCAATAAAAATCATTCATTTAGACTGGAAGTTCAGTTTCAACACCAACATTGGCCGCCATTTTAGTAATTAATTTTTGTTGGTTTGACGAACTAACGCCGTAACTTCAGCTTATTCAAGCTGTAGTCACGAAGTTTCGGTCACCACCAACCATTTTACATTTTGTTACATGCTACTGGCCACGAATTTTGCAAAATAACGCCATTAAAATTCGAAGCGGAACTTCCTGTTGGAAGTAATTGGAGGGGCCAGAGAAGTAAGTGGGCGGGACCAGCGATTGGCCAATTTTTAAATGATGCGGAAGAAATAATTCGACTGATAATATATAATAAATTCGACTGATAACCACAAATCGTCACCTAGTTTTGATCATAATTAATTTGAGTCGTACATACTGAGTGGCTGTGGCTGGCTAAGACTCTAAACATGGACGGCAATAGGAAATTAATGGTTGCTTGTTTCGGAATATTGCTAATTCTAGTGATTTCACCAAAAATAGACAGTCAAAATGTTTCCAGCGGGTTTGATTTCAACAATATCCTTCCATTATTGCAAACGCCAGCAATTGCATCTAAAAATGTTTCAGAGCTATTTAAACAGTTTCCCATGATAACATCACAGAATATTTCCCAGATTCTGACCACGTTTCTTCCGAAAAACCAATCACAGGACATCAAGATGGTGCTTCAGTTTGTCCCTAAGCTGGGTTCAATGAATTTAAACCAACTGTTGCAGTATTTTCCACAAATTGCGGCTCAGAATGTGTCTCAGCTCACCCGAACGATTCCAATACTGATGTCAAACACGACCGCGTTACAGCAATTTCTACAGAAAAACTTATCACCTCTTGCCAGTACCATCGGAATAGACATGAACAGTTTACTGCCACTATTACAATCTTCACAGATTGCATCGACGAATATTTCCCAGCTTCTGAAAGTATTCCCAATGATATCGTCATTGAAGATCTCACAGCTTGTTAGTATGTTTGATTCAAATGATCCGAAAATCAAGACCTTGTTCCAGTTTGCTCCTGATTTAGCCTCAATGAGTGTTGGTCAGGTTTTACAGAGACTGCCCCAGATTGCCTCACAGAATATATCCCAACTGATCAACACAGCCCCAGAAATCATGTCAAATCAGACAGAGTTAATGCATTTTATTGGACAAATTATGGGTGGAGTGAAGCAAAAAGCGAACGAGTCGGGATCGCCTCATGAAGCGTTTTCGTCATTCCAAGATATTATGAATATTCCCAAGACATTGTCGACGGCCTTCAAGGGTTTTAAAATTACGGAGGAGATGCTGAGAGGATTGGGTTATGCCTTAAAAACACAAGGAGTTGGTGACAAGTGCATGAATCACGTTATAGGAACATTTGTCGGTCTGAACTGGACACAAACATGGGCATTCCAAAGTAAGTTTTGATCAGAAAGCAATCCGCACCCAATATCAAAGATCGAGGAACGTGGTTTTCCAAATTCGTTCCTACTTTTCATCTGTAAATGCTTGGGTTGGTAGACAAAATAACAAACCGTTTTTCATTCCTCGATGAAAAAAGGGGCTTTCAAATAACAACACAGTAAAACAACAAAAACATGCATGATCACTTATTTAAAACATACATCATAAACGATTTTGAACTGAAATGACCAATAGCTGGCCTCGACACATATACTATTGTTCCCGACCATTGCTTCCAACAGGAAGTTCCACTTCTATTTTAAGCGAGGTATGGTTTTTTTTTTTTGTTTTTGTTTTTTTTTTGTTTTGCAAAGAATTTGGCAAGTAGCACGTGACAAAAAGTAGAATGGTTTAATAAGCTGTAGTTACGTCGTTTAAGTCGCCATATCTATTTTAAAAAAGCTTAAAAAATGACGTCCATTGTTGGAGTTCAAAGTTCACTGCAGGCTGAAATGAATCATTTCAATGGTCGATTGATTATATGATCGACATCTGCAATCGGCCAATTACATGTACTATGCAGGCTAACGAGGGGCCGTAAAAGAACAGTCGGTAATTTTTAATCTTCGAGAAAAAAGTCAGCAAAAGCTCAAATATATATGTAATATGGCGTCTATAACAAGACTTTAAAACAAATCAAAAACAAACAAACCCCGCATACAAGAAGAAATAAATAGAGTCTATAATTGATAACGAACTGTTCAAAGTTTGTTTGCTTCCTGACGGGAGCTCTGACATACTTTGATTTGGGTCTGATTTCTGATACAAAAATCCCAGCTTCAAATTTGTATTTTTTTCTGAAGAGGATTTAATCATTTTGTGCAAACCAACTTTCCATTTAAGTGCTGGATGCTGTCGGAAAACCACCGGCTTATCTACGAAGTTTTAATTTCCAATGGTTAGGCGACTATCAGGAGTGCAAGGATGTCGACGCGACCATTTGGAACGGGGACCATTTTAACGGCCAATACTGCACAGTGGAAATTGGGGCACCAGCGGCTATTGTGTCGGCAATTGTTCCCGAAGCTTCTGTGAGTATTACTTGATGATATTCAATGGGTGGTCAAAAATACCGATTTTTTTAAAACGAGCAATCTACAATTACGAGATGAAGAGAGAATATTTTTGAAGGGGGGGGGGGATTCATGGAGGTATGAACCGAAAACCTAATGACACTGTATGAATACGCGAAGCGGTTCATACCTCCATGAAAACAAAAAAGCGTTCTCTCCATCTGTTATGATTTAATAGCATCGAGCGAAAAAAAGCAAGAACTTTACAAACTTTAACCCCTTTTTATATGGGATTATTTTCTGCGGAAGCATACAAAATCACTGCGTGTTCAAAATTTTGTTCGAGGAGTTATGAATTTTTTTTTCGACCAATCAGAAAGCCTATTCTTTGATAGACGAAACTAAAAATTGAATTATATAGAAATGACCTGAGCATTTACTCAGCCATTAAAATGGAACACTATGCTCAATTTGTAACGCAAAACCTTTGTTTGGATTCGAGCTGCGAACTTAAAAAATGTAATTCATTTAACCTTTTCCTGTTTTTGGACATTTTAGACTACTCGAAATTGAAAGTACTAAAAAGTACTGCAAGTACTAAAAAATGCGACTCCTAACTTGTAGAGTTGTCAAATGAAACACGTACAGAGAAAGGTTCAAGATCGGTTTAGTAAGTAAAATACACCGGTAACGCATCATATTTTTAAGCGTAAAGTGTAAAAAAGCCTTTAGCTTTCGTTTGGATAAATGTGCTGTAAATTTAATTTATTTTGGTATGTATGGCGTATTTATTCATCTAATCGCAAATAATGAACAAAGGTTATCTGCTATAGATGTACTTGATATCTACTGAATGACGTATGTTCTAAATCTTTGTTTCCATTACAGCAATCCGACCCGGAATTCACAGTTGGTATCTGTGTGTCTGATGCATGCTCCACCAACGATGTAAGAGGCATTATGGCAACAAGTTAGTTACTGTTTATTTTCCGGAATGTGCATTTAAGTGGCCATTAACCATTTACCACACCATTCTACTTTTTTCGTGTTGAAGATAAATGAATAGATAAAGATAATATTTTTTTGTTTTCATGGAGGTATGAAACGCAAAAACTATTAACGCCGTATAAGTACTCGATACAGTGCGATTAAAATTCTTTCGTTTCATACCTCAATAAAAACCTATTCATTTCCTATGATTTAATGAAATCAAGTGAAAAGGGCATTTTTTTTTACAAATTTTAATGCATTTTTAATGAACTGTACTTAGTTCCATAAATAAGTGTGCGCTTAATTTAGTTTTATTTCTCTTTTTATATTCACTGAAGATAATAATGTTTGGTATCAATTTGTAGTGCAAAGTTTAAAGAAAATATCCGACTGATCAGATTTTGATAAAAAGAGAGTTTAGAGCGTTTTTAGCTAGCAAAGCGTCAGCTTTGATAGCTTAAGTTAACAGACAAAATTTGAAGTCGTCTCAAAGTTCAACGAGTGCAAACTGTCACTGGAGGCTTAACCACCTAATCCGTGAAATGCCTACGCTATAAAAAGTAGTTCTTATGTATTTCAATCATCTACTAGGTATTTTTAGCTCACTTGTGCACATCGTGTCCACAATGACTCTAATCAGAGTATTCTAAAGGTTGCAGACGACAATTCAAATTGTTGTAAATTGTTAAATATTTATATCTCTAGGTAGAAAACAATGTGGTAAATGAAGAAATTGCTTGCAACAAGCAATTTCTTCATTTTCCACATTGTTTTCCACAACTATTCTTTACCATGATAATGTCTGACAAAGTAAATTACTGAATAAACAATGCTTTGCTAGCTTACAGTACTTTCAGTACTTTGATTCTTAATATAAGTGGAGATGGTATGAAAATCTAAGTTGCAAAAGGACACACAAACTTGGGTCACATTAAAGTTTAGTTTAACTTAGGTTACTTCAGTTGATAATTCAATATCTTGTATTGCCATCTCTGCTCCCGATGCAGGCGAGTATGCAACGTCGCATGGACCTCACATAACGCAATATCATTGCAACCGGAATGTTATTCCATCCACGAACTAAAGCATTGGCCAAATCTTGGAGAATATCGATGTTTTAACGCGATCGGACCTTTTGCCCTAAATAATCCCACACATGTTCATTTGGCTTCATATCCGGTGACAACGCTGGCCAGGGAAGAACATCAACATTGTTTCTGTTTAGAAACTGCTTAGTCGTGTTACTTTGGGACCTGCGTTATCGTGCATGAGGATAGCAGGTCCATATCTTCGTAAAAAGGGGACTACTTCAGGCCACAGAACTTGGTCTTTGTACCCTTTGGCATTGAGGTTGCCTTTTATGACAAGAAAGTTTGTCTTCCGTCTACCTCTGATCTCTCCCCAAACCATCACGCTGCCGCCCCCGAAACTGTCCCTCTCCGTAACACAGTTGATTGCGAAGCGTTGACCCCTTCTCGCAAGCGACCATCATGATGGCTGAGATTAAATCTATTCTGACACATCAAAAAAAAAAAAAAAAAAAAAAAGCATCCTGGCCTTCTACAGTCGCCCCAACGCAAATGACGTCTAGTACATTGTAGCCGAGCAGCCCGATGACGCACTGTTAATTACGGTCCAACTTACGGTTATCTTGGGCGAATGGGTGCTCTGGCTTGCTTTCACGACGCAGCACAGTTTGGCGACTAATACCGTACTGTCTTGCGGTGCGTGAGGCTGGTTGGGACCGACTACGCAAGTGCGCAAAGGTGATTAACCTATCAACTCTACCAGTGGTTGATCTCGGTCGATCGGGTCTTCGCCGATCGGCTACACCACTTGTTTGTTGAAACCGATTTCTTTGACGAATACTTGTGTTTCTGTGACAGACCAACGCTCTAACCACGTTTATTCCGCTATCACCGCGAGCAAGCATCATTAACGCCTGTATAAGCTGATTTTCACTTAATCTATAGGCATATTTCATCTTGAACGAAATTAAGGGTTAATGTGATTTTTCGTTATGCGAGGCAAAAAAGAGTTCCCCAATATAAGTTTTACGTCACATGTATACTTAACAATTGCGAGCCGAATAAAATCCCATTCATCCGACGTAACCATGTACTTTTAATAACTTGCGAACAGTTTACAAATTATCAATGGTGTATAAAAAATATTCTAACCCTGTACAATTTCTATATCGTACGTTATCTAGATGCTGAAATAAACCAAATTTAAAAGTGCACACTTTCTTTTTGAACTGAGTATATTTTTTATGTGGAAGCATGCTAAAACCTGTGTGCTCAAAATTTCGTTCATGGAGGTAAGAATAATTTTTTAGGCCAAGCAGAACGCTCTTTTTTTAATAGACGAAACTAAAAATTGAATTATATAGATATGAAAAACATTCCCCCTTTTCACCATGAATTCTAAAAAGATAATTTCATTTGCCGACTGCAACCGCTTAGAACCAATCACATTTATCTTCTGGTAATGAGTTAAGTGCTCCCATTCAATAATTTCAGTGACTGGTCTGGTAACTGGCAACACGGATTACCACGGTATTGTTAAATGCAAGAGAGATGAGAAATCCTTGGAAGGCGGGGCTATAGCCGCAGTGTGAGTAAATGCTACTTTCGTTTTCCCAAACCACAAACAGCATTGTTTTATTATTATTATTATTTATTCATATTTTCAGAATGGATAAATCAATGATAGCGGAAACAGTCTTATAATATGAACTACGACGTAGTAACCGTGCAACAATTTTATGTTTAATAGGCGTTATTACACGCCATATTAAAGGTTCTATGGCTCTCGAAGGGTCAAAATGAATCCTGAAATATGTACAAACCCTTCTATAGATATTTTCAGGAAAGGTCACAAGGGCGACATTAAAAACTTCGCCAAGCAGAAAAAAAGTAATAGATTTTAAAATCATTTCATGTTGGCAACATAAAACAGTTTTGAAATTGTTTTCGTTTTCTGTTCGGCAAAGCTTTTCATTGCAGGCTTACGACCATTCCAAAAATAATTGTGCGCGTGCGTGACATTTCCGACCATTACACATGTGCGTCAAGTAAATACTCAGTCTGATCAGAGTCTTCACTCTGTGCTCTGTAGATACTGACCTAAAGCTTCTGTAAACAATCAGCGAATATTCTAATTGCCCCGAATGGCTGTCCAGGGTGCTCAATGTGTGCGAGTCACGCACCAGCGAAATTGTTTGAAATGCCACGAACATGCTCAATTGATAGAGGGTCTGTATACAATTTCAACGAAGTTTGCAGGATTCTTCTTTGTCAGAATTTTGTCCCAATGACAGTACAGAGCCTTTAAACACCGTATAGATTTGCTGAATCCTGTGGTAAGACATTTTGTTCACTTAAAAATGACGTCATAATCCATTCGATGGTGTTATTTTTCAATCGACGTTACAAATGACCAATCGCTTACCCCGCCCCGTTACTCCATCTGCCACGCCCATCGACAGGAAGCCCCGCTTCGAAATTAAACGGCATTGTTTTTCAAAGTTTTGCAAAGTTTATGACAGGTAGCTTCTAACAAAATAGTAACGTCGTAACTATAGCTTGAATAAGCTGTAGTTACGATGTTTAAGTCGCCAAACCAACAAAAAATGTTAACAAAAAATGATTTTTTTTGTTTGGCGACATAAAACGTCATATCTACAACTAATTCAAGCCGTAGTTATGACGTTTATGTCGCCAACCAACTATACTACTTTTTGTTACATGGCCATAAACTTTCCAGAATAACGCTGTTTAAGATCGAATTGGAACTTCCTGTCGGAGTCACTGGGCGGGCTTAACGAAATAAGTGGGCGGGGCCAGCAATTGTTCAATTAGGATGTAGAGCACAGCGCGTTAACTACTGAGTTATCTAGACCCGATATTTTAATGGCGTGATTCGCTACCACTTTAATCATTTTTTATGGTACAGTTAATCTTGTATTAAGGTAATGCTCACTTAAACACTTTTTGGTGACATATATAAGGGAATATCGGTTCAACTGCATACAAAAATCATTGCTGGCTTCTCACTTATACCTTTGTTGATGGAACTCATTAGAATCGTCTCATTAAGACGATTGTAGTGAGATCAACCAACACAGGATTTAGTTTTGATAAATTTATCACCAAAAACAACCTACCATGAGGACCCTTTATTTTTGGAATGGGAATTTTAATGCTGGTCGCTTAATAAAAGTTGTCGCTAAATAGAGGTGGTCGCTTGAGAAGGATGACTGTATATATCTCTATTGGATTATTGTTTTTTCAGAGTAATTTTGGTTTTAATTGGCTTGATGGTTGTTATGGGTACAATTTATGACGTCATCAAAGTCCAGATACCCTCAAGACAAAATAAACCCGCAAACCAAGCTAATGGTGGGGTCATCAATAATGGTTATGTTTCGGGCGAAAGATCCAACGGACATGTTTCTGGAACAAATGGACATGTCCAAAATGGTAATGCAAAGAGCTCAGAAACCATTGTAATGACGTCATTGGAGCCGAATGGTTATGGAAAAAATGGGAAATACGAAATGGTCAGTCAGCCCAAGAAAGTGGAAGAGAGAAGTGAGTAGAACTAAATGAGTCTGCACGTGATATTTCTTACCATTTCACAAGTGCGTGAAGTGTAGACACCGAGCAGCCCGGACAGCTTCTCAAGACATTTAGATTATTCGCTTATCGTCTAAGGACACTTTGTGCCGGTATCTTTCTATACAGCGCACAATAAAGAATCTGATCAGACTGTGCAGATTCACAGGCTCATCTGAGTTTTTATTAAGCGCACACGTGTAATGGTTGGAAATGTCTCTCACGACCTCAAATATTGTTGATATTTTCATTTCATGTATATAGATGTATGACTTTATTACCCCTTTCCTGTATAACCCCGGGATTTTACGTGGTTTAATACTTAAGAAAAAATTATCGAAAAGAAGAAATTGCTTGTAATAAGCGATTTCTGCTTCCTCAATATTTTCTACCACATAGGATGGTTTAATTTCATATTTAATTTTAATTGTCGTCTGCAACTTCTTTCAATTTGGACCAGTCTAAAATTTAAAAAAAAAAAACGGGATGGGATTACAATCCTATAGATGCTTGAAGTATGAAAAGTAGCTTAATACATTCCAACACAATGACACCTTTTTACACCCCCGACGGAAAAAGCCTAAGAAATGAAGAAATTGCTTATTACGTTTTAAAATTCCACCAACTTAAAACTGTCGTCTGCAACTTCTTTTAATTTGGACCGGTCTAAAATTTTCTCGTCAAAACGATTAAAGCAGATATTTATACACTTGTAAAGTACTTTTTGAATATCCATGCTAATATTCTTCCTTATCCCGAAGCTTGCTATTTTTAAAACTATAATTAGTAAAAAAAAAAAAAGAAAAAAAAAAGGGTACGCTGAAAAAGCTAAGATACACGAACAGTAGAAATTTGCATAAGATTGCAGGAATAAGAACAAGAATTTAATTTGCCAAAACAACAAAAATGCTTCACATAAATGGCGTCCAATGTAGGAGTTCAAAGTTAACTCCCAGTCTTAATGAGTGATTTCATTGGTTGACTGATTATTTGATTTACAGCCGCGAGTATTCAATTATAAATCGATATGTTTGATGGCAATATGCTTGCACCCTTCTAAATGATGACTACTAGCGGTACCATTAAAAGTTTCACAAAATTAAACTGTGACCTGAACGATTTCATTATTTCAGGCAAACTAGAGAGAATTTTGATGGCGTTTTCTGCATACACAAATGGCACCAAACTTCTAAATACATTCCAACCAAAAGGAGCTATTGAGTGCATCAATGGCATTCGAGTTTTGAGCATGGCCTGGGTTATTCTAGGCCATACAAGTCTTTTCTTCTCCGGACAACCAGGTAGGTACGCCCAAAAGGTCCTGTTATACATTGTATTAATTAAGAGATGAAGAGAATGTTTTTGTTTTCATGGTGGTATGAACCGAAAAACCTTATCTCACTGTATGAATACGCGAAGCGGATCCATACATTGTGTGATTAGGTTTTTCGGTTCATACCTCCATGAAAAAAGACCAAAAAACTCTCTTTATCTTATTTTATCTTATAATTTAATAGCATCGAGCGAAAAAAACTTAAAACTTACAAATTTTTATACCTTTTTGTATTGGACTATTTTGTGCGGAAGCATTCAAATTCGCTTCGTGCTCAAAATTTTGTTTATGGAGATATGAATATTTTTTTTTCGACCAATCAGAACGCTCGTTTTTGATAGACGAAACTAACAATTAAATTATTGACATTTAAATATTGGCGATGGCATATGTAATTCCAGGTTAAAGTTAACTTTCCTTCTTTGGGCAACAAGGTAGGTTTAATTACCACAGAGGGATATTGAGTGTATCAATGGCGTCTGTGTGTTGAGTATTGCCTTCGTGATTCTATGACATGTACGTAGTATAGAATCAAAGGAATCGATGCAGTTCGATTGTTGAAAATAACTTAAGCATGTCTCTGCCATACGAATCTCTTCTATTTTTGGACAACAACGCACGTTGTTGTGTTCTTAAGTTCATCAAAAATATACATTTGTATATGAGCGATATAGACATTAATCATATGTTCCTGATGTTCTTATTCACTGGTTAAACTCTGTTTGCTGAAAGCTGTTGAGCTTATTAACCCTTATCATGCTGAATAAAATTCTATACAGAATTGAATTAAAATCAAAGGTCTGAAAGCGCTGGATGCGGTATTTGTGGATCAATATTTATTTTGGAAAAATCATACTATTATTAATTCTGGCGTAATAGGGACGTGCAGATGATGTAGACAAAGATCAGAGTGCATATTATATGCAGGCTGATCTTTATCTATACCTCCTGCCAAAACAGGAATATTCCGGATTCAGCATGACAAAGGTTGAGCTTCGTAAATGTAATTTAAAGTACGACTAATTGGAATAATATCTCGGCGTCGTTGGCGTCGATTAGCGTCGATTGGCATTGCTGTTTCTGTGATTAGTATTTTGATATACATAGCCTCTGTTTAAGCGAATAGTTCCTCATGAACCCCAGAATATATGTTTATTTACAAAAGAGCCGTAAAGGAGGATAAAAATTAGTTCATACTTATGATCATTTTGCCCTTTGTTACTTAAAATCTAACTAATTATCAAATATTCTTCAGACCAGCGAGGGTTTAACATATCGTCGCCGGGCAATAAAATGTCGCTTTATTCAAGTACTTATGACAAATTGATTAACCATTGGATATATTTTACATTAAAAGTATTTTCTTTAGACATTGTCACTGATTTAGATCTAATAATTACTGCTAACAATAAAATCCTAAAATGAGAAAATAGAGGCTATTTCTTACAGAAAACATGCTGCCATATATTTTCAAGAAAGTACAACAGTGGACCTTCTACGCCTATTACAGCGCGACTGTTTCAGTAGACTCTTTCTTTACTTTGAGGTGAGTTAACCCATTCCCAGTCGACAAAATATTAGACTGGTCAGAATTGAAAGAAGTTATACAAGAAAAATATTTCGGTGAGGGGATTTTAAAAATCTCAGTGTGTTTGTATAGAAACATTGTGGATAATGAAGAAATTGCTCGTAAAGTACATTTAAGGAGCAGCCTAGAAATTCACTCAGTACATTAACCCTTGTCTGTTTTTTTAAATTTTAGACTGGTCCAAATTCAAAGATTTTGCAGACGACAATTTAGAGTCAAATCTATTTGAAAAAATAATAATCATTCAGTAGGGTAGAAAATATTGAGTAAAAGAAGAAATTGCTTCTTACAAGCAGTTTCATCTTTTTCCTAAATGTTTTCTCAAATATAACTGCTATAATGGAAATTCAAATTTATGTAAATATTACAGGAATACAAAATTAACAATAACAAATCAATTCTCATATTTTTTCACTCTTAGCCCATTCCCATTCCCAGGGCATTGGAAAAGTTTATGGAAAATAAAGAAATCGCTTGATAAGTCCAAAGATTTTCCCGTCTGGTAATAGGTTAAAGACGATGATTGCTGGAGAAAAACCAAATTCAAACGCCCCAAATTATAGCTTGCATAACATTGCATAAACAACGACTCTACTATTTTCAGTGGTTTACTGGTTGGTTACCTAACCCTACAACAGTTGAAGAAAAGTGAAGGTGCAAAGAAAATGAACTGGTTCATGTTTTATTTTCATCGTTTTTGGAGGTAATATTTTCATCGTTTTTGGAGGTAATATTTTCATCGTTTTTGGAGGTAATATTTTCATCGTTTTTGGAGGTAATATTTTCATCGTTTTTGGAGGTAATATTTTCATCGTTTTGGGAGGTAATATTTTCATCGTTTTTGGAGGTAGTATTTTCATCGTTTTTGGAGGTAAAAGATTTTTTTTAAAGTTAGACCATGCTGGAGGAGGATTTAAGTCTGTTTAGAGATTAAAAAATAAAAAAAGTAAGTTATTGATGTCCAATTAGACAGAAATAAACAACTTCTAAAGCCTGTTTTGCTACTAGTAGTTTTATTTCATTAAAAGACCCCCCCCCCCCCCAAAAAAAAGTTATAAAAGATAAAGAGTTTTTTTTGTTTTTCATGGAGAAATGAAACTAAAAACCTTTTTACACTTCTGTATAATCTGCTTCGCGATTTCATACAGCAGTGAACTTTGGTTTTTAGTTCATACATCAAAATTAGAAGAAAAGAAAAAAAAATTTCGATTAACATCACTATTGTTATTCATTTAAGACTTACACCCCCGTACATGCTAGTACTTATGGTCCTGACAACCCTCTGGACAAAAATGGGGCACGGACCGATGTGGCCTGACGCAGATGACTGGGTACAGACAAAATATTGTCGTAAAAACTGGTGGGCTAACCTCCTCTATATAAACAATTATTACAAACCAGATGAAATGGTAAGTGAAACAGGACTAAGAACATATATCGCGATTCGCCGCTCCCTATCAAAAAATCGATTGACCAATGCAATTGACCAATCGTGATGTCAATCAAGCGATCAATCGTCAAATCAAATCTTTCAATCAGTCCGGAGTTCAGATTTGAAATCCGAATTGCCCGCTAGTTTCGTGACTCATTATTGTTGTTTTGGCCATCTAAACGTCGTAACTTCAGCTTTTTCAAGCTGTAGCTACCTCGTTTAGGTCACCAATCAATTACAGTTGTGTATTCTACTTCTTACTACATGCCACTGGCCATAATTTTTGCAAAATTACGCCTTCTAAAATCGAAGCTTAAATTTCTGTCGGAGTCAATGAAGTAAGTTGATTGGTCCAGCGATTGGTCTTTCACCGGGAATTGTTCAAAGGTTGGCCATCAAACTATCGTAGCTACAGCTTAAAAATCTGCCAAAAATGATATGTTTACGACACCAAACTTAAAACTTACGTCGTATGATGTCTCTGTCACAAATTGTACTTTCGGTGCCTGTGTTTGTCTTCTTTTGAAGTGGATTTTGATACAGATCAAAGATAAACTCAGAACCTAGTCTATTTATTATGCACATCAATTAGGCCTAATGCAGAAATCGAAGGCTAAGACTGAATTTATAGGGACACTATTCCTCGATTGGCGACCAAAATGTCGCAAATGTAGCTTGAATAAAACCGTATAGTTACGACGCTTAGGTCGCCACCTATTTTTTTCTCTTGTGTTACATGTAACTGGTCCTAACTCTTGCATGATAATGCCGTTTAATATATACGGCGAGCTTCCGGTCGGAGCTCAGTAGGCGTGGCAGCGATCTCACAACTTATAAACTGCATCTCCATTGAGCAGTCTTAGGCTCTGGTTGCATGATTGGCAATATCTCTGTGAAATGAGTTATATCATTTTACATACAGCGCGGGAGTGAAATAAACTAGTCGAATATTTACATATTACATTACCCTCGTGTAATAACCATGCCAGTAAGATTGTTATTATAGTAACGGCTAGTCATTACCACGAACATGACGTCAAAGTGCATGCAATGACGTCATTTTATAAACAGCGTTAAATATTTTGGGGAATATTTATATATCAATAATCTAATTTTGGTTTTGTCTATCAAGATCCCTGCGTTTTGATGTTTTTTTTTTTATTATTTCATTAAAGTAATGAATAGTTTTGATTTCACTCGGGAATGAACCTAAAAATTTGTCTACTTTGTGCACAAGCGTACAAAACAGGTGCGTGCTTAAAATTTTGTTCGTGGAGGTATAAAAAAAAACCCACACCCAATCAAAACACTTCTTAAAATATCGATAGACGAAAATGAAATTAAATTTTACTAACAATGGCTAATGCCTGTAGTAAAAAACAACTTGATTAAACTGTAGTTACAAAATTTGGTCGCTTGTCGTAATATTTCTTTAGCGAACAAGAATATTATAGTTATGTAACATATGTATTCTATTTTGACTTACAGTGTATGGGATGGTCCTGGTACCTGGCAGACGATATGATGTATTATATTCTATCTCCACTTATAATTATCCCATTTTACTAGTATGTATAAATCAAACTCTTTCTATACATATCAGGACGAATGGGTACTTTACATATAATAAGAATTATTAAAACTCTATCTTTTTCCCATTATCGCGCTAAAAAATGAATGAAGTTGTAGATATAATTCATTGGTGAATAAATTTTTAAAAACTTTTGTCGAGGCAAATATCCCTTAAGACATTTGTCTCCTACGAATGGCTGAATAATCGTAAATCTAAGTTGGATGAGCAGCATGGGGCTCGGAAAGGATGTAGGGGAAGTGCAGGTCTTAGAAATACCAGGATGCTCCATCCGTTGCAATATGGCTGAAATACAGTTAAAAGTGGCGTTAAACTCCTTTCAATCAATCAATCAATCAATAATTGTTACCAAATAGCATTGTTTTGATGTAAAATAAAGCCCCAATAACACCAAGATAAATATACGAATTCCGAAATCTGTGGTCTCCAAGTGAAATGTTATTTGAGAGTCGTGTTTCTTTAGCTTTCAGTTCATTTCATTGACCTTCTATCGACCATCTACATGCCAAACACTTGATGTCTTTTTGCCATTCGGATTAAGATCACATGACTTTTTTTCATTATTTCAAATTTAAATAGTTTAAAATAGTTCTTTATATAGTTTGATAAATGTTTTTGATAAGAAGTAAAAATATGAAATTTTTAGAGCCAGGTATGTTTCGAATGTTTTTTTTTTTTTTTTTTTTTTTTGAGATATAGGTGTTACTTGGACTTAATTTAAGTCTTTGATCGAAAGACCTTCTAGTTCACAAAAAGGAAAATACAAATTTTCTTAATGAAAAAAGCCTTAACTGCTTAACCTTTTACCACATGATTCCACTTTTTCGCCACCTTAAAGAAAATGAAAATCTTTAAGAAAATACAAATTAGATAATAATGATAAAGAATTGTGGAATATGAAGAAATTGTTTGTAACATGTTTATGGCAAGTTTCAAGATCTTGAAATTTATGTCTGCAATTTCTTTCAATCTGGATCAATATGAATTCTGTTGTCTAGTAATGAACTGTAAAACCGTAATATCATTTTGGTCAATATTTTAGATACATTTGATGTGTAAGGCAATTTAAACCTCGTCATGCTGTATAAATTAGTTGACAAAATTGCTATAAAATCAAAGGGCTGAAAGCATTGATAGAACTTGCTGTTCAAAAACCAATGTTTCTTTTATAAACAACTCTGGCAGGAAAATTACAAGCAGGAGGTGTAGACCAAGATCAGACTGTACTTATGTGCAGGCTGATCTTGTTCTACATCTCCTGCCCAAACCCGGATATTCTGGGTTCAGCATAACAAAGGTTAAGAGCTTTTTAAATTGTCTTTCCAATTATCTTTCGTCGCATGATAATCCTACCAGAGCAAAAAAACTTCTTAAAAATCCATTTTATTTCTAATGAATAACACACCTTGTTGGGAGCTACATCTATAAATCTAATTTCCATTCTCCTTTTTCAGCAACGCTTTTGCTGGTGCAGCCAGTGCTGGTATATTTTTCCTAGCCACAACTGTAACAGCTGGTGTGATAGCCAAGAAACACGAGTACACTGCACTCTTCCTGTCAATCATCGGACCTAGGCCGTACGTAACCAACTTTGTTCATCCTTCTCGAAAGGACTTTAAAAATTCAATCGACGGACCGCTGGATAAACCCACTGCCCTCCGTCATATTTAGCAGTTTGATTCAGGTTATAAATGAGAATATTTTGTAAAATATTTGGTCCGGGACATATGACAAAAAAAAAAGTAGTTGGTTGGTGACTTAAACGTCGAATACAACTTGAATTAGCTGCAGTTGCGACGTTTAGGTCGAAAAAAAACCCTGTTGAAATAAATATCGGCGTTCATATTTCTCTTCTGGTCTAAATGAATGATTTTATTGGTCAATCGATTTTTGATTCACGGTATCGATCCTTCGGTACTTTTTATCATTAGCGATTTCATTTTTACCTCGTTCAAAATGTTAGACTAATAATTTAGTATGATTTTTCACATCTAATTTAATGACCTTTTGATTTAAAGTCTTTCTTGGTGAGCAGTTTAAGATGCAATAAATGTTACAGATAGCCGTTAAAGTAATCTACATATTTTTGGTATTACTGCAAAATCAAAGTAATTTGTTATATTCTTTTTCATTTCAGGGATTTTTACCCACATTTTCTCGCATATTATCTTTTTATGGGGAAAAATCCGGATGCACTTCGAATATTTTATAGCCTTTTCCCCCCTTTTCCGAAAAATGACATATAATTTATTTTCATGGAAATGATAAGGAATTACTTGTAACTTTCCCATACAGTCATGTGTGTCCATTTAAATTCAATTGACGGAGCGCGCCTGTCAATCAAAGAATCAATCGACCAATCAAACCGTTCTTTTTAGAACGGAAGCGGGCTTTGAACTCCAACATTGGCCGACATTAAAATGAGGCATTTTGTAGGTTTGGCGTCTTAAACGTCGTAACTACAGCTTATTCAAGCTGTAGTTGCGGCATTTAGGTCATCAACCAACCGTTTTACTTCCGTGTTACAAGCTACAGACCATAGATTTTGCAAAATAAGTCCGTTTAATAACTAAGTGGAACTTCCTGTTGGAGCACAGAGGGCGGGGTCAGTGATCCGTCAATATAGACTAGTCAAAATCGATATCGTCTTGGCGAGTGTTTGTCACCTAAGTTTTTTTCTTAATTCCAGAAAAGATGCAAACTACATGAAGGTATTTTACTTCCCAGCTCATACACGTATGGGACCTTATATCATAGGTCTGGTGGCTGGGTATATTCTGTACAGATATAAGGATACCATTCGAGAGAAGATGAACAAGGCAAGTTGCTTTGTATTTTTTTCAACTTTAACGCAATGTACTAGTTTGTTGGAATAGAGTTTAACCCTTTCCTGTTTGTTGAAATTTTAGACTGGTCCAAATTCAAAGGTTTTGCAGACGACAATTCTAAGTTGAATTTATTTTAAAAATCATCATTCAGTAGGGTAGAAAATATTGTGGAAAAACAAGAAATTGCTTGTTACAAGCAATTTCTTCTTTTTCTACAATGTTTTCTCGAGTATAAAAACACAGGGACGTAAAAACCAGTGATTATACAGGAAAGGGTTAACGCCACTTTTTTGAACACTATAATCCTTCATATCACGGCGCGTGGAGCACCTGGTCATGGTATTTCCACACCAGTACTTCCACTAAATCTTTTTCGAGCCTCCAGCTGCTCATCACACTTAGGTCTACGATTATTCACCCATTGGTGGGAGACAAATGTCGGAAAGAATATTTGCCTCGACCGGTGATCGAACCAATGCACTAGTATCTTATATCTCAACATATCGACCCCTCTTGTTCCATCCAGCATGGAGGATATTACCCCTTCCCTGCCCAATCCCTGTGACGTCCCTGTGATTTTATACTAGAGAAAAAATTGTGGGAAAAAGAAGAAACTGCTTGTAACAAACATTTTTTTCTTTTCCCAAAATATTTTCTAATCCTTTAGTTGGTTACTTCTCAAATTTCCCCCACTTTTGATTGTCGTCTACGACTTCTTCCAAATTGGACCATTCAAACATTTTGAAACAATAACAACAACAACAACAAAAATGTTCTTTTTATAATATGCCGTAAATCTTTTGGATATATAAATCCTTCATTTTATAGATTTAATATATACCGCGAAACATATAACGCAGTTTTTAAAAATGACGTCATTACAAGCGTTTTGTGACGTCATTTTTCACGGTAACGAAAAAAAAGCGTTACCATTGGTTTAAGTTGATAAACAAAGTTATTACGCTAGTGTAATATTACCCATAAAATATTTAACAAATAACACATGGCATTGCGGGCGATATACAAGTTTATGGACTGGTCTGTCGGGCCAAAGATGTTATATGGACCGAAGCGAAGCTGAGGTCCATATAACATCTGAGGTCCGACAGACCAGTCCATAAACTTGTATATCGCCCGCAATGCCATGTGTTATTTGTTATATTATACCGAATCCAAATCATCCAACATGAAAAAACTAAGAAACAGACAAAATATTTTTCAATAGTTTTAAGCAAATCCAATACGTTTGCATGAATATAATTGGTCTCTCTGGGTAGAAAACATTTTGAAAAATGAAGAAACTGTTTGTAACAAGCACTTTCTTCATATTCGTTTTATCAGCTTCTCCAAGTCTCCCTCGTCAAGAGTAGCGAATCTATTTTGAGGTTTTGACAGCGACATGTTTGTTTGTTTACATCGAACGCTGACTAAGACGAATGACGTCATAAGCGTGCGAATTACCTCAACGTAAAAAATACACGACGCGCGCCGGTCAATATAATGATTTATCGGCTCGGAGCCCCGGGCGATATACTGATTTATGGACCGGCCGCCGTTACAATGAAAATAGAAGGAATTGGTGTCGATGAGGTATAATATAAAGAAAATATCCAAAGGCTTTATTTCAACCTTAAGTCGTAGATCATGTTATGGCCTAGCTTTCTCCATTCAACACTACATCGAATTACATCCCATTTTATGCACATTTACTTAATTTGTCTGGTGATATCTTATTCAACACAGGTAATATTATTCATATCTACTGTTTTATTCAAATATACGCATCGCAATGAAGTTAAGTTCCTTCCATCTAAATATACATCTCATCTTATTCTAGTCTGGTTATATTGATAGACTCCTCTCTGCTTTACACATCTTCTTATGTACATCGTTTTACTAAGCTTTCATTGTTTTCCTTTCAATTTAAACATCGTTTTAATCTGCATCATTTTTTTTTCTTCTGAATCTTCTATCAAACAAAACATTTTTTTCAAAATAAATGTTTTGCGGTAGTAATTTTCGCAGTAAAATACTGCAAAACTAAAAAAAAAAAAAAAAAAAAAAAAAAGAGGCTAACTTCATGAAGTGAATATAAGATTATTTTCTGGTATAAGTCTTGAAAATATAACTCTTTTAGAGAAAAAGGATAAAAAAGGCATGATTTAAACCGATCTTATTTTCGGTAATTTCATATTCGAATGCTCCAGATGGCCCCTTTTTGCGTGACGGGACAATAACAATGATTATTTTTCCGTTCCAGGTAGTAGCAATTATTGGTTGGTTAGTTTGCTTTACGATCATTGCCCTGGTAATATACGGTGTATACCCAGATCATAACGAGCATTTTCTATCCGTGAACGAATCTGTTGCCTACATAGCCTTGCACAGATCCGCATGGGGTATAGCGATATCTTGGATCATTATTGCGTGTTACACGGGATACGGAGGTTTGTCATTCCCTTTGTCATTGTAACGGGTCGCCGCTGTTAACCCTTGCCATGCTGTATAAATTACTGTACCGAATTGCTGTCAAATCAAAGGGCTGGAAGCACTGATAGATCTGGTTGATCAAAAATCAATATTTCTTTTAGAAATCGACCTCCTAAACAACTAGGGAAGGAAAAGTATGAGCAGGAGGTGTAGACTAAGATCAGCCTGCACAATCGTGCAGTCTGATCTTAGACTACACCTCCTGTCCTATAAAACCTGAATATTCTGGGCTCAGCATGCCAAGGGTTAACAAAAAATGACTGACGAATTAAATGATTCATTTAGACCGAAAGTGTTCTCCAAACTCCAACATCTATGCTAAATATTTTTGTCGATTTGAATCCTCAAATTCCGTAACTACAGCTTATCCAAGCTGCAGTTACGACGTCTGTGTCGCCAATAAACCATTATACTTTTTTGTTACGCATATTCATACAGTATGATTTTTTTAGGTTCATACCTAAATGAAAGCCTAATTCTATCAATTCTTAATAATTCAATGCAAAGCAAACTTTTAAAAGTTTTGAGTAAAAATTTATAGATCTGCTTTGTGCGCAACCATGAAAAACAGTTGCCTGCTCAAAATTTGTTTATGTAGTCGTCGTCATAGCGCAGTTGGTAGCGCGTCGGACTGTCACTCTAGAGGTCCCGGGTTCGATCCCCGACGGCGGCACTCATCCTTTCCGACTATTTGTCTCCCACCAATTGGTCGATAATCCTAGACCTATGTGGGATAGCAGCTGGAGGCTATGAATGGATGTGATGGCGGTACTGGTGTGAGAAATACCAGGAATCCATTGTTAGGTGCTCTAGCCGCCGCCATAAAACTGAAAGATTGTTGAAAGCGGCGTAAAACCCCATTAAAAAAACAATATAAAAAAAACAAAAAACAAAATTTGTTTATGGAAATATGAAAAGAAGTCGAGAAGCTTGAATCTTGATAGACGGAACTAATATTTATCATAATTCTATATATCTATTAACTGCTATTTGATATTATTTATTATTGTATAGGGTGGATAAACGAGATCCTGTCATTTAAGGCGTTTGTACCTCTTGGTAGGCTGACATATTGCGCGTACCTTGTACATCCTATAGTTATCAACGTGTACTACATGGCCAGGGAGAGACTTCTTTATTTCACAGATAATGAAATAGTAAGTCAAAGATAAGAATTTTATCCTAGAAATATCAGCGTGTACTACCTAACCATAAAGGGACTTCTTTATTTCACAGATAATGAAATGGTAAGTCAAAGATAAGAATTTTATCCTGAAGATATCAGATATCATAGTACACAGACAGATAGAGATTTCTTTATTTTACAGATATCAAATAGTAAGTCTAACATAGACCTGGAATAATCGATACATTTTAATTTCCCAAAGCTATTGTGATCTTCCTAATTCCACTTTTACAGTTTGTTTGGAAATTGACAATCATTAAGTGTTGCTACTTTAACATTAAATTTTGGTTAATACTTTTATACCGCAGTTAAACATATACCACGAGATACACTTTTAAGTAAAGGCACTGAGCATTATTAAGCTTACAATGCATTTTCTTTTCGAAAATCAACATCAGAAATGTAGTACTGTGTTAAATATCCCATTCAGAGAAATCCTTTTTTCTTTGAAAAAGCTGAGCGAACTTCCTTAACTCATTGTATTCTATGTTTTCGTTTAATGCGCTTTGTCCTATTACAACACAGTGAAATTTTAGACCGGTCCTAATTGAAAGAAGTTGCAGACGACAATTTTAAATTGTTGAATTTTTAAAATCTAAAGATATTTCGCTGGGTGGAAAACAATTTGGAAAGTGAGGAAATTGCTTGTTACAAGCAATTTCTTCACTTTCCACATTATTTTCTAGACATATTTTCTTGAGGGGCGTAAAAAGGAGAGATTGTGTGGGAATTAGTTTAACACTTTTATGAGCGTACTCTTACTTCCAGGCTTGGCTATTCACCGCAAACGTTTCCATAACATTTGGTGTCGCATTCCTGACTTCATTGGCATTTGAATCACCAATGATGGGTTTGGAAAAGGTGATTTTCAACAAGGACAAAAAGAAATAACTCTGATATTATGTTGTGGCTTTTGAACATTACGAGTTTTCACTGATACCAAGAGAACATGTAACTTGGCGATAGCATCCAAAGGTGTTATGAAATCATATTTATAGAAACTCGTGTTAAAGAATAGGAAGAAATCACCACCACCACCACCAACAACAACAACAACAAAACCACAACTAACCAAAACATACTTGAACCAGCTCTTCAGAATTACGCTAATGTTTTTACTCAAATCAAACCTTTTTCACGTGCTTAAAGATACTTAATTAGGCACAAAGGCAGTCATAGAATAAACACATACACATAAAGGGGATACTTTTTTGGTACAACATATTCTTTAACCCATTCCCTCACAATAACGCTTTTTGACGCCACTACGAAACAAAGGAAATAATGTGAAAAATAGTGAAAAAAGAAGAAATTGCTTACATCATTTTCTTGATTTTCTAACACAACAGACAAATATTTTCAAAGCGGCATAAACTATAAACTGTCGTCTGCAAGTTATTTGAATTGGGTCCAGTTTAAAATTTTGTCGCCTGGTAATGGGTTAAAAAGTACCATCACCAGGATTGGTGTACATTTTTGTGTCAGTTGAATATTTTTGTTCGTTGAATATGGCTGTAGTCGTACTGATTAATGAAATGACACGCCAAGTAAAAAGAAACTTGCTGGTGTTCAGTTAAACAAAATCTTGAAAAAAGAGATCGGATCTACCAGAAGTCAACCAGAGAAATCATATCGAAGTTTGGTAAAATGGTCATTCTGGTTTTAGAAAATCTACCAATAGGGAACTTTCAGACCTTGTCAGTCTGTGTAGTCCGCGCAATCTGGTCAGTATGGATAGCGCAGTTGGTAGCGTGTCAGACTTTCCATATAGAAGTCCCGGGTTCGATCCCCGATGGCGGCACTCATCCTTTCCGACTATATGTCTCCCACATTATGGGTCGATAATCGTAGACCTATGTGGGATAGCAGCTGGAGGCTAGGAAAGGATGTGGTGGCGGTACTAGTGTGAGAAATGCCAGGAATTCATTGTTAGGTGTAAAACCCTAATTTAACAAACAAAGGATCGAAACTTTTCTCACTAGCCAAAAGGTCCTCGTACAACAGACCGGTCAAAAAATGATTATTTCTAATCGATTCTTGATACGGACAATTTTATTTATGTATTGATTCGTCAGATTTTACCTTGATTGAAGAAGAGAGAAAAACATAGTTTAATTGACTTTTACTTCGACATCTTCATATATCACATATCAACTTGTCCTAAGAAGTGTTTTAAAATGTGCCAAAATTCATACAGTGTTGCCTGTCGACTTCGTGTCACTAACTCGCTACTAAAGGGAACAAGGAGTCGTGATCTGTAAATGTGTAAACCCCACAAACACACACACAAAAAAAGAAAGAACAACTAGAGTAATTGACTAATCGCTGGCCCCGCCCACTTACTCCTTTTGCTACGCCCATTAACTGCAACAGGAAATCCCGCTTCGGCGTTTTTTGCAAAATTTATGGCCAATAGCAAGCAACAAAAAGTCAAATGGTTGGCGATATAAACTTCATAACTACAGCTTATTCATTACGAAGTTTAAGTCGCCAAACCAAAAAAGAAGGTTATAAATGGCAGCTAATGCCGGAGTTCAAAACTCATTTCTTGTCTAAACGAAAGATTTCATTTGTCGACTGGTTAATTCAGATCATTAAATCCAATTTAACATTATTGTTACGTAAAATGTGTTTTCATTTTCTGCGGCTAGCAAATGTCTTGACTCAAAGTGTTCTTATAGCATAAGTAACAGAAGGCGATATGACGATATTACGAGAGATCGATGGCAACATGAGAGTAGGTTAACGATAACACGAGAGTAAGCTGACGATAACGCGAGAATACGTTGCCGAGAACATGTTGTCGATAACGCGAGAGTACGCTGACGATAACGTGAGAGAACGATGGCGATAATGCGAGAGAACGCTGACGATAGCGCGATAATACGTTGACGATAATGCGAGAGTACGCTGTCGATAAGACGAGAGTACGCTGACGATATGCGAGGATAACGCAATAGTACTCTGACGATAACGCGGTAGTATGTTAACGATAACGCGACGGTACGCTGACGACAACGCGGGAGTACGCTGACGATAACGCAAGAGTACGGCGACGATAACGCGAGAGTAGGTCGACAATAGCGCGAGAGTACGTTGACGATAACGCGGGAGTACGCTGAAGATAACATGAGAGAACGCTTGCTATAACTCGAGAGTACGATGACAATAATGCGATAGTGTTATGGCGATAGGCGATAGAACGTTGACGATAACGTTAGAATTCGCTGATCACACCGCGAGAGTACGTTGACGATAACGCGAGAGCACGTTGACGATAACGCGAGAGTACGTTGACGATAACGCGAGAGTACGCTGACGATATCGTGAGAGTACGTTGACACTAACGCGAAAGTTCACTGACAATAGCGCGAGATTTCGATAACGCGATAACATGTTGACGAAAAAACGGGAGAGCAATGATTGAGTAAACAACAAAAGCAATATTTTCATGATTAGCGGAGCCACCAGTGGAAATATGCTATTGTTGTCCACAAAATTAACGACAAATAAATCGATCTTACACGACAAAAAGTTATTCTATTTCTTTAATGATAAATATGACAAAATATTATACTTTTTTTTTGGGGGGGGGGAGGTTCTTAAAGCGCATTTTTTTGCACGTGAAAAACATGGCAACCTGATGACGTCACCGTGTCTTTTGCATTGTCTTTTGTCCCTCCTAGAATACGTAGAGAAGCGCCCAACGACTACAAACAGGGCTAAGTCTACCTAAACAGTAACGTTATCATTTCTAGAATTCAACTGTATTCAGTGAAATTATCGAGTGACAGTCTAAAGAAAAATCTCTTTGATTTACTGTAAAGAATTACAAAAAAGTCGATGGTGTGATGACGATATTACAACGGAACAATGACCATAAAGCGACAGTATGGTGTCGATAGCACGAGAATACGACGACGATGTCGGAAGAGTATGGCGCGTTAAATGGGCCAAAAGTCCACTTAAGGTCATACACGCTAAAATAAATGCGTGCACGCGTAAATAATACCGAGCGTTTAAGGGTATAAAATTTGCTCGTACGCCTTAAATACAAGCGAACGCATAATATGAAGGAGTTTACTTTTTAAGAGTGTACGCTCATATTTTGAAAGTGCATGCGTTCATTAACGCATGCACTTTCAAAATGTAAGCGCGCACGCTTGAATTAAACAGGTTTACCTATATTATTTACGCTTGCACGCATTCTTGTGCTAACAACTTTTGACCCAAACGGTATCACCAAAGAAGAGCACCATAACGCTATCACGTTAATACGAGAGTTCGATATAACGTACTTTGTCGCACTAGAGAACTATACAGATGGAAAATATTGTAGGAATGCTGTTAGCAGCATTTCCTTCCTTTTCGACAATGGTTTACAACCTATCTAATACACATTTTCATATATTTGACCAAAATTATTGTCGTATTTGACTTCATTATACTTAGACCACTCGGTAATTTATAAGAGTCTTAAATACCGGTATCTCGTTTTTTTTTGTTTTTTTTTTGCAAATATCGGATTAATATCGATTGCCACAATTTGTGGGACAATTGATTTACCACCGCATTGGAATAGAAATTTTCGGTAGAACCCCCCCCCCCCCCTTAAAACAAACCCAGGCAGATAAGACAAGATAAATTATCCAATTTATTGAGCATTTTGTGTCATAGGTAGTATGATTACACTAACTCTTTAGTTTATTTCCCGGCTACAGAATTTAAGAAAATGCAGACGAGAGATTATAGAACATTCTGTAGAAAACAAAACAAAACAAACAAAAAACACCCCTGAACCTCTTTTGCAGCCAAATTTCTTTCTTCCTAACTATATATTATGTACAGTCATGCTTCAGAGAAAGTTTATGCTGAATATTGTCGGTCTTTGTCAAATGGAAAATGAGTCAAAACTTGAGTTTGGTAAAATTCCTCCTGCAACCGTTTCCTATGCTTCAGCATACAGTCTTTTCTGTTTTGCAAAATTTTAGAACTATCCAAATTGAAAGGTTTTGTAGACAAAAATCTAAAGTGGATTTAATTTGAAAAAAAAATACCATTCAGTAGGGTAGAAATATTGTTACAAGCAATATCTTCTTTTTCTACAATGTTTTCTCAATTACAAAATCACAGGGACGTTAAAACCAGGAATAGAACATTTGGCTATACCTCCTGCCAAAGCAAGAATATTCCGGGTTCAGCATGACAAGGGTTAAATTTCTGTCAAAATCGAGACAATCGATTATCTTTAATCCAATCCATGTTGAGCATTTTCAATACTACCGAAAAGATAGCAAACACAGCTTAAACTGTATTGTAGTTACGATGTTTTCGCACACCAGCTCGTGATATTTTTATCCTATGATAACTCTGACACAATCATGCAAGGTTCACGATGCCAAAAAAAAAAACACATCCCACCCACATGATAGAATGTAAATAGTAACGCGGAAATGGGGTCAGATTTTGAATCATCTCATTGTCCCTGCTCTGTTAACCCTTTCCTGTGTTCCAAATTTTTGACATGTCCAAAATCAAAGGTTTTGCAGACGATAATTTAAAGTTGATTGAATTTAAAAAATAACCATAAAGTAGGATTGAAAATGTTGTCAAAAAATGTAATTTCCTCCTTTTCTACGATGTTTTCTCGATCATAAAATCAAAGGACGTAAAACCAGGGATTGGACAGGAATGGTTTAACAAATTACTAAACGACGACAATATATATATAAAAGTTGAAGGCGAGAATTTCAAGTTAATGCAACCTTAAAAACCTTTGTGTCTTTGGGTCGAAAGTATTGTGGATAATGAAGAACTTGCATCTAACAAGAAATTTCTTCATTTTCCATAATGCTTTCCAAATCTTTCTTCTTGAAGCGCGCAGAAGGGATTGTGTGGGAACGGGTTAAGGTATTAAAATGAAAACAATAAAAATGGTTGATAGTATAATAGCAATAATAATGATTATAAAAATGAAAATAGTTATCATGACTTATCAATGATAGTAGTGATTAACGTGATAATGAAATGAAAAATGATAATGAAATCAATGCTGTCACTATATAGTAGGCTATTGTATTTGATGAAGAATGACAATGAACCAACCTCCCAAGGGTCGCTTGGAGGAAGTGAGTGTGTGTGTGCGGGGAGGGGGGGGGGTTCGTTGCGATCGAATGTGCACCCATGACTTTTAAAAACCTCATTGTATAATAAGTCAGTCAGGACTAATTTTCATCTTAAACGCTCTCTCACTTTACGATATTTGTAACTCCGTCATCATCATCAACAATAACAATAATTATAATAATGATAATAAAAACAACAGCGGCAACAGCATCAAACAAGTCAATCTCTATCTTTTACGACATTCACTACCACCACAACAACAAATTTCTTGCAAATGAAGAAAGTTTTTGTAACTATATCAGGATTACTTTCTTCTTTCATAAAGCGTTCGAATGTGGTCTGCCACTTATTCCTATTAGATTCTTTTGTTGAATACTCCAGAGTTTATCTATGGTGGTGGTGTGATGGTGTGTGTGTGTGGGGGGGGGGTGTGTGTGTGTCCTACACATGTAATCCTAACGCTTGATTCACAGGCTTGTCAATTTGCAATACAATGTATGGTAAAGGGATTCAGATCGGACAATAGTAGAAAACGACTATTTTAGACGACTTATAATCAGTTGTCAGGGAGGATTTAAACTAGAGCCCGAGTGTGTGGTAAATTTCAGGGTCGTTAGATTACGTGAGTGAATCTGTTATATCATTTTGGGGCCTCGCTTTTAAATTAAGAACTTATTTGTGACGATAAAAGGAATTAATAAATACAATAATAACATAAGTGAGTAAAAATAAAACATAATTCACTTGAAGCTTTCTAATACTTATCTCTGCAGTTATTCATACCAATTATCACTTAAGCGTCCCTAAATTTGATCAGACGAATTTTGCTTTTACGGAATTAGGGTTAAAACTTAGTTCAGTTTTTATGTGTTGGTAGTTTTGACAAAGTTCAGGTTGTATTATCATAAATTCCCAAAACACTGTATGTAAGCGCAAGCTTCAGAGAAACCAGATACTCTATGAAAAATTAATGAAATATTGTGATTCGAGGGCACTTAAAGTTGTCGCCGAAAGTCTTTTGAAATTCCATCCAATTTCACTGTTTCAGTGTAATATTTTCATTCATATGAAGATCCTACAAAATCATGTGCTTTGTTCTTTCAGATAATCTTGTATAGTTAAAATGATACACTCTTTCAGAAGAAGAAAGGTGATACAAGAATACTTCCCTATTACATGTAATAAAAAAACCCCTGTTCTGTTATTTTTGGCGAAGTGGTCGTCAGTTTTTAGAGATTTTATATTGAATCACAACAAGTAATTAGAGATAATAGCTTGTACGCTTCCAAATTACTGTTTAGGAAAACCTTGCCAGGAAAGGAGAATTAATTGTTCACAATATCTCGTTTTCACCTTTCAAAATATGTCTCCGAACAGATATTTTCACCTTTATAGAATATGATTTCGAACAAATAAATTGAATAACACTTGTATTGTAATATCCTAGAGCCCAAAATTGAAAATGTTACTTTCTATTGCGCCGCCGTCATAGCGCAGTCGGTAGCGCGCCAGACTCCTAATCTTCAATCATGGGTGTCATGGGTTCGATGCCCGGCGGCGGCAAATATTCTTTCCGTCAATTGTCTCTAACCAATGGGTGGATAATCGTAAACCTAAGTGGGATTGCAGCTGGAGGCTAGGAAAGGATGTAGTGGTAGTACTTGTGTGAGAAATACCAGGAATCCATTGTTAGGTGCTCCAGGTGCCGCGATATTGCTGAAATACTGTTAAAAGCGGCCTTAAACCCCATTTAATTGACCAATCTTTGCAAGAGACATAGCTATTCACGAATAGTGGAGAATTTGGTTTGAATACATTACCAAACAGACAGATTTAAGCCATTTGTCTTCCAAAGCAGGTACTATATCGTATATACCTTTTTTTATTTAACCCTTTCTCACACAATCCCTGATTATTACGTCCCTGTGACATTATACTTGAGATAACATTGTGGAAAAAGATGAAATTGCTTGTAACAAGCAACTTCTTCTTTTTCCACAATATTTTCTACAATATAGGGTGGTTTCTTTTTAGTTGTACTTACTTTATACTGTCGTCTGCTACCAATTTGAATTTTAACAATTCGGAAAAAAAACCCCCAAAACTCCGACCCCAACATAATTACACATAAAACAACAAACAGCAACAAACAAAACACACACACAAAACAACAAACACGAACGCATAACCCCTCCAAAACTTCTAAACACTTAGGAAGAGTTGTGGAAGAAGTAAGACCATTATATTTATCAACCAAAATTGGAACAAGAATAGTTATATCATTGGGAGAATCTATTTAATTTGCGGATAGAATTATGGACTTCAAGAAAAATATTATCATTGTCGCAGTAAGTCAATGATTCAAATTATCTTTTCCAACGTGAAGCACGGTTATGTCAAATCTATCAAATTCCTAAAAATAGTTTAAAAGCCTTTTCCTAATAGTATCATTCAAAAAATGTGTTCACTCGTTTCGGCCAAACCACAATTGCAGAAAGGGGAATCAACGATGGTTTTGTCAAAAGGGTGCTGACTTAGAGAGCTGCAATTATTTCCAAGTCGTGTAACGATGACTTGTAGCCTTCTTTCACCTATAAAATAAGTAGAGCTTTAAAAAAAACATTCATCCTATGTGACCTTAACATTATATCTGGAAAGATATATTTACAGGCGATCGATGGCTTTAATGATTACAAGTTACTAAACGGATACAGATGTTCTGCGAAATACAAGAATCAGTACAATTTCGAAATTGTCCTGTGCAAACTAAAACTTCTCCTGTTCCGGGCAAAGTAAGAAATTCTACGTTGCGCAGAACGTTTCCGAAATATTGACTAGTTCCTACTTTGTCCAACATTGCTTAGAAAAATCATGTGGTAAGAAATCGACGAATAGCCCTGTGTAATTTCTAGAAATAACTGATATGATTCGGAAATCGGCGAGCAAAGTACCAAATCGTATGCTGTGCTGATCATAGTCACAGATTATACTCGACTGACTTACTATTTGTTGAAAACCTAATGGAAACCTATAGCTATAGTTTGTCGTTGATTACCCCACCCATCTCTTTGGGAGAAAAGCCTGCATTGTAAATCTGAATTTCTATGATGACACATTACTAAATCACAATTTCATCCAGACTAGGTTATCTTTTTATGAATACCCAATTATTATTTTTAGCAACGAACGAACACAGATGACTCACAATCCTATGAGGGCACCCAGTGGGATCGTCGGTACTTTGCTTTTGACGCTATGTGTCATTAATTGTGCATATGCGCAGTATGCCATACCGGACCTGGCTAGTATGAATGCAACGGACCTACTCGAGTTATTCGACAACTTCGACATACAGAAATATATTCGAGATATGCAGAGTGATGGTAGTCTGGGCAATATAGCACAAATGCTTATAGGACTTGGAACTGCAGAGTACACCATTAATTCAAAATGTATGAAAGACTTCTTCACAGCGGCTCAAGGGATCTCAAACTTCAAAATGTGGGCTTTGCAAAGTAAGTGTATACAGTTCGAATTTTATTAAGAATATATTATCTTTGTCATAAAACGGAGTTATAATTCTTGAAATATGATGAAATATTAACGTCAGTGGGCGTATATATATAAATATCATATAGCTGTATGATATTTCGTTTTCCAAACGACGATATGTACCCTTGTTATATAAAAAGGGAACCACGTTGAAAAAAATATTTGAAAAAAATCTTAGCTTAAAGAAATCACAGATAATGATTGAAAATAATCCTTTAGCTAGGGAGAATAACTGTTTAAGAATTTTGTCTGCACAATATGCTCAATTTTTGTACACCCCAAAAGCCCCGTTTTTGCCGTCGCACTATTACGATGTATATACTTGTTATTTCAGTGATCGATGCAATCGGTAAACCCCACACCGGTCTGATCTATGATTTAGATTTTACCTGGGATGGATCTTATGACGAATGCCTGGATCTTAAGGCTATAACCTACTCAAACGAGTCCCTACAATCCGATCCAGTCCACCATTTTGATGGAAAATACTGTAAAGTCGGGTTACCCCTTCCTGGGGGACTTGGTGCTTTTGGCCCGATTGTAAGTACGATTCGCCCGATTAAGATTTTTTTTGTAAAGCTGTGTGCGGCAATAGTTTATCCATTTCTTCTTGTTTTACCCTAGGTTTGCCTTGGGTAGTAGTCATGAATAAAAAGGGAACATTATGTAACGATAGAGATTCAACATCTTGTATTTGCTTTGAGGTGTTGAGGAAAATTTCACGAGACCGGGGGTCGAGTGGAATATCATATCCCCCCCCCCCGCAGTGAGAAGCAAATACAAGATGTTGTATCGCAAACGTAACGTAATATTCCATTTATTATATATTTATTTTTCATTAAATAGATTTGATGAAATGATTAAAAGATCTGTATTTGTACAAGTATTTTTCCTCTCCTTTACCATTCTGATTAGGTTTATAAACATTTATAGGTATATAATAAATTAAGCTCTGATAATAATTAGTTCAGATTACTTAATACACCAATAAAGCAATTACATTTTTTTATATAATCTACGCACTTCCATTAAAAATCTGTGTTTTAATATTCAAAAACTACTGTTTTAACGAATGTTATCAACGATTTGCCATCCAAGAGGCAGAATATTTTCCTTCTTGATCGAACTGACCAGATCGCAAAATTTGATATCGGCATAATTCTACCAACATGTACCAAAACCTCGTTACTACAGCTACGAATAAGCTGTGGTTAATGCTGCTAAAAGGTTTTGGTAGGAAACCGACGATATTCTTTTATTCTCTTGGTGAAACAATTCGTCTTCATAGTTACATTTTGACTGACACTGTACCATTCTTTTTAAGTATTAGAAGATTTTTTTCTCATAGTCATATATTGACCGACTACTTTTTTAACTCATCATCAGACGACAAAATTTTAGACTTCTCCAAATTGAAAGATGTCTTTCAATAGGAAGTCACAGTATGTGTTAGAAAATTATTTTCTTTGAAATAATGGCTTCTTACAATAACTCATAATCGTGTTTGTCAATCAAATAACCAGCCGACCAATGAAATCATTCATTTAGACTAGAAATAGTTTTAAACTCCGACATTGGTCGCAATTAATCTTATTGCTAGTTTTGCGGCTGAATTGGCGTAACTACACCTTATTCAAGCTGTAGTTAATACGTTTAGGTCGCCAACCAACCATTTTACATTTATGTTACACGCTATTGGCCATAAACTTTGCAAAAAACCGCCGTTTAAAATCGAAGCGGGACTCGCTGTCGGAGTCAATTGGTATTGCCAACGTGGTAAATGGGTGGTTCCAGCGATCGGTCAATTGTAAAAGATATCAAGTGGTTAACATCGGGTTAAAAGTATACTACACTAGATTAAATCTTTCTAAAACAATGCTAAATCTATCTCAAATGTATTGAGCACCATTCGAACGACTATCTTGGTCACCAGGGATCAAATCATGCCAACCAGCATGTGAATCTGGAGAATATCGGGATAATCAATCCTTTTTACTTTGTATTTAGATTAAAGAAGTATCACAAGGCCAAGTAAAGATCGGGATATGTATTCCGGACAGCTGTTACACGGAGGACATGAAAAACATCATGTTGTTTGGTAAGGGACAATTGTCTAGCTACACTGTACTAATGCTCGAGTTTTACATTTGTCTTAGATCTCAGAACTGATATCATTTGAACGATAAATCATTGAACAGGACCGTTCTGGTACTTGTAATGTTAAACTAAAAATATGCTATTATGAAATTAAATAGTAAAAACAAAAAATCAAACAATAAAAAACAAACAAACAAACAACAACAAAACATCCGTGACAAGAATGAATAAAATAATATACAGCTTCTTGTTTTTCTTTTATATTAAGTGTTAGATAGTTTTTTGTGGTAAAAGCTAAAAAAGAGTATCGAATTTCTAATATTTTTTGACGCTGAATTTGTTGTCATTCTGGAAATCAAACAATTACGGAAGCTTGTCCCATATGGAAAGCAAACTTCTTGAGCATTTCATCTCAACTTATTTCGCCGTTTTTACAAAATTTTGCGTTACGCACAATACCGAAATATTTATAGTATCACAATTAACTCCCACGGAGAACTATCTAAGCACAATACATAAACAATCTAATTTTTAATAATTCGGCCAAAATTGCATCTACCAAGAAAAAGAAAATATTTTCTTTTTCTTGACAAAGGCAATTTTTGAAAATTAGAGTGTTTATGAATAGCGAAAGATTTATCCATACAAATTAGTTTGCGTCTTATGTGCATATGCAGATATCTCAGTCTGTTCTAGACTGGATCCACCGTGTGTCTATGCGAGGACTTTACTTATTTTACATATTTTTAGTTTCGTCTATCAAAAAGTGGCGTTCTGATTGATCGAAAAAAATATTCATACCTCCATGAACAAAATTAGATTTTGAGCACGCAGCCATTTTGAACACTTCCGCACTAAATAGTGCCATTACAAAAAGTATCAAAATTTGTTAAATTTTTGCTTTTTCCTCGATTCTATTAAATCATAAAAAATGAAGAGAAAAGTATTTGTTTGCATGGAAGTATGATTGTTAGATTGAATGAGGTTTAACGCCATTTTTAACATTATTTCGGTTATATCGCGCCGACTGGAGCACCTAACAATGGATTCCTGGAATTTCTCACACTAGTACTAGCACTACATCCTTTCCTAGCCTCCGGCTGCTATCCCACTTAGGTTTACGTTTATCCACCCATTGCTGAGAGACAATCCACGGAGGATTACATTTATGTATGATTCCGATTCGCGTATTCATACAACGTGATTAGTTTTTTTCGGTTCATACCTCCATGAAAACAAAAAAAGATTCTTTTCCTTTCTTAAGTAACTAGAAGCCCCTATACATCTAGTTGGGTCAGCTTTTAATATATGACTTGGATTTTTGCTGCGGGCTACATTCAGAGTGACAAAACACTGGCAAGTGACTCACTCTCGAAATCGTCTGTTCTCGAAAGTGCTCATTCAAACAGATATTTTCTTCAATATCTAGCACATAATAGTAAAATAGTCGAACGTCGGGCTTGCGCATGCGGTGCCATTTTCTGTGCATGTTGTATTTTTTTCGTAACCCCGACCTGTGCAATCCTGGTATTTTCGCCCCTGTGATAATTAACTTTAGAAAACATCGTGCAAAAAAAAAAAAAAAGAAATTGCAATTTCTTCTTTTTCACAATATGTTCTTTAGTATTGGGTGGTTACTTTTTGAATTGTACTTACTTTATTATATGGTCTGCACCCCTTTCATTTTGGACAAGTCCGAAAATTTTGAAAAACAGTAAAAGATTAACACATCTTGAGAAAATTACTCATATATACTTAATATGCTGTTTTTTTTATGAAAAAACTACTGTGGTTTTATTTCAGTTGCTCGTACCATTTTTAACGCCTCTAAAGAATACCAGCCTGATGTTGTTTGTCACGATGGTATTGAAATAGAAACCAAAACTATAGTGGCCATGTAAGTGATTATATTTATACTTTAAACTGATAAAGCGACACCAGATCAGCTCAGTTGGTCACTGTCCTCAGACATCACAACAGGCTTTAAGTTCTCCGTTCTTTAGTCCCTCAGCATATTTAAACTCTTTATCCTTTGATTGACGAATTGATAGGCATCGATAGGTTCTAAAATCAAGGTCAACTACCAAGGTACGTGGCTCATATTTGAGACATAGGTTCCTTGCGCTGATAGGCATTAGTTGGTTTTAAGGTGAAGTTCATCCATCAAGTTCAAGGTCACTTATTAAGGTCACATTTCTAAATAAAGGCTGTTACGGGGGCATGGTATTTGAAAAACACTTCTTGTTATTGTAGAACTTATGCGTTTAGCGAACAATTATTCGACTTCGTAGATGACAGAAAAATAAAATGTATATTTGTTTACGTAATCTCTACAACCGCGTAATTTCGCATGTGACTTACACATCTAGTTGATGATGTCATCGGCGTCAGATCACGCTGAGAAGTGCGAAATGAATGAAAGGAAGGCTTAATTTATAAAAAAAAATGTTTATCACTTTGATAAAAAATTCTCGATTGTGCTATTGAAAGAACTTATGAAATTATGAAATTTTGCTGAAGTTTTTTTTTACTACGAATCAAATGTATTTGAGGATATACCTCGGTTGTGTTTGAATGTTATTGCATCAATCTCGGCGTAAGAAGTTCACAACAAGTCCAAATAAATGTCTTAACTGATCGATAACATTAGATGGACAACGGCGATCCGTAAGTTTAGAAATTAAATATAACTAACCATTTCAGATGCATTCTTTCCTTATTTGGTGTGGTAGTCGTTATCGGGACACTGTATGACATATATCTGAGGATTTCTGAAACACCTGTCAAGGAGGAAGATCCGAAAGAGAAATCGGAACCGAGTACTCCCGAAACAAATGGGCACGTGAATGGTGACGTTAACGGTGACGTTAAGGTAGACTTATCTAAAATTAACGGAGAGTCACATGGCGTCATAGACGAGAAACCAGCAATTACCGATAACGGCCAGTCCCTTTCGAAACCAGCATCTAACGGAGATGTCGTTAGTGAGAAAGTGGAAACAACACAGAAAAAAACATCCAGTCAGAGAAGTAATTTGTTTCAAAGATCTTTCGCTTTATTCACTTTTATGACTGAACGATTTTTATCTGAACATACCAAATACATGCATTAAATTTTAACAATCTCTTTCATTCGTATACCTAATGTTTTTCTCAGACTGTAGTTAAAATAAGTCAACAAACAATAGGTTAGAAATAAAAGTCCAAATATTAATTATATCATTATCAATTTTGATAACTAGATCATTTATAAATTGACTAATCGATGGACCCGCTCACTGATTCCATTGGATCCTTTGTTCCATCAGGAAGTTCTACTCTATATTCAACGGCGTCCCCACCCCCCTTAAAAATGGCATGTAGCTTGTAATAGAAAAGTAGAAGGGTTGGTTGGCGACCTAAACGTCGTAACTAAAGTTTGAATAAGTTGTAGTTACAACGTTTAAATCGTCAAACCAACAAAATGTTTGACACCATTGGCGGCCAATATCAGAGTTCAACGCCCAATACGGATTAAAACAGTTGATTCGATTGGTGAACTGATTTCTTAATTGAAACCCCCGATAGGTCAATTATCATTCAGTGGCTTGAAAGTTCTAGGACAAGTAAGATATGAGCGCGTGCGTGACATTTCCAACCATTACACATGTGCGCGAAGTAAAGACTCAGATCAGCCTGTGCATCCGCACAGTCTGATTAGAGTCTTCATTCGCGCTCTGTAGATAGATACCGTCCCAAAGCTTCTTTAAACAATCAGCGAACATTCTAATTGTCCCAAATGGCTGTCCAGGGTGCTCAATGTGTGCGTGTCACGCACCTGCAAAATTGTTTGAAATGTCACGCACTGGCTCATATTGTTTTCTACTTGTCCCTTAAAAAAGAAGAACTTGCCTGCAAAAAGTGAAGAGATAGATTTTGAGAAAAATATTGTTGGTATTGAAGAAAATACTGGAACCCAGAATTTTTTCCTTACCCATAATATTTTCCAGTATGTGATCTATTATCTTTGAGTTATTTTTTTAAAACTATAAAAAAAAAATTACCTGGTAATTTCTTATCCCGAACAAGTGGCCTTGCAAAACACATTTGTCCACAAGTAGAAAAGCCCTTGTCGTACAAGCCGGGCATGTCTGAATCGTCTGAATCATCAAAAGACCTGAATTCTCCTTATCTACTTGTAGGTAGCCTAGAGAAAGTTTTCCTTGCCTTCTCTGCCTATTCGAATGGTTTAAAAATACTAAACACAAATCAACCAAAGGGAGCTTTGACATGCATCAATGGTATTCGGTTCTTCAGCATGACTTGGGTGATACTGGGTCATTCTTTGGACTTTTCGGGTAGGTGAAAGACACGAAACAAGTTAGCTAAACAGGCTCATATTCATAATACTTCGTTGGACGTACACCATGTCGCAAATACAGCTTGAATAAAGTCGTAGTTACGACATTTTGCTCGCCAAACGACGAATTAATCTCTTCCCTTCAGTTCTGGGATTAATGATTATTTTGTTGGATTGTTTCATTGGTTGACACCCGAGATTCCAAACATTTTAGCACTTTGATGATTAAAAACGAATAATATCAATAATAATAGAAAAACAAAATCAAATCAAAACTAAACAATCAAACAAACAACAACCAGGAAATAAAATTGAGTGTAAAAGTTGCCTAATAACCGATTTTCTTAAAAATCTTTTTCAAAATTTAGATATCACTTGCATATTTGCCCTTCGGTCAGATAACCGTGTGTTTTCAATTTTTGTTTTAGAAAAAAAAAAAAAACAAAAACACACAAATATTTTGAGGCTTAATCTGAAAGCCAAAAAGAACGATTGAGTATCTTTTAGTGTTTTCATTCTCCCTTTTCATTTAAACCTGTTCTATTCTACTAATGTCAGTATTTTTCAGTGAAATAGGAGGAACAAGTAGGAACCCAAGAACAAAACATTTCTCCGAAATCTATGTAAGGTATATTTTGGTCCTCAGAGTCTTTCCATTTTCTTGAGGAAGGAACAATGAGGAGTAAGAACCCTTAGCTTTGGAAGATAGTGTCGCATTGGCACATTTTTTAACTATCATTTACGATAATTTAGGTAACTCCTTTCTTTAACACACGGTCCAACTTTTTCACGCTTTTAAGAAAAGTATCTGAACAAACACTTTGTGACAAAAGAAGACATTACTTTCAAAAAGCAACTTCTTCCTTTTCACCTTGTTGTATCAATGTTACTTAAATACGATATAGGGAACAGTGATTCTATTCATATTTGACATTTATTTTGATTAAGTTAACCGATTCCCACATAATTTGTGCTTTTTGACGCCCCTAAAGAAAAAAGCAACAAGTAATTTCTTCAATGTCCTCAGTGATTTCTACCCTGAAAGGCAAAGATTTTCTAAATTCCACCGACTTGAAATTGTCCTCTGTAACTCCTTTAACATGGACCAGTCTAAAGTTTTCTCGTGTGGTAATGGAACTATCGTCTTGAACTTAATTGAATACAGATCAGTCGCATTTTGTTGTATCCGGATATTGTATTAACCTTTACTGTTCTTTTATCAGGAAAGAACTCCGTTGCATACTTCTTCGTGAAGAAAGTACAACAGTGGACATTCTATGGTATTTACAGCGCAACTGTTTCTGTCGATACGTTCTTTACCATGAGGTATTCAATCAAGTGTATGAATAGTTTCATAGAATTAAGGGCAATTCTTAATTGGGGTATCAAATGTCATACTTTGTGAACATATCCATACAATCTAGGATTGAGTTGATTAAGGATAATTCTGGATTTGGGTATTTTATATCATGCTTTCCAAACATATACATACAATCAAATATTTACGTAATGTAATAAATTGGTTAGGAAAAGTGAAAAGAGAGAAATTTCTTGAAGAAGCAATTTACCAATTTCTTACAATGTTGTCATCCATGTTTGGGACTTGTATAACGATTAACACCAAATGCATAGTTTTTCGTCAGCATCATTGTTTAGTTCAGTTCGACCCATCTAGAAAAAGTGGCCCAACAGTTTTGTTTGATTATATGGTTAAGTGCTGTCAACATAATTTAGAATTAGAAAAAAAAAAAAATAAAAAGATAAAAAACGAGAATTATTATGTCATTACTTTTCCTGACAAAATATCTAAACCTCTCTTTTCTTTTCCCTTAAAAAGTGGACTATTGGTTTCCTATTTGACTCTTCGAGAGATGTCAAAAAGAGGCGGGGCGAAAAAGATGAATTGGTTTTTATTCTACTTTCACCGATTTTGGAGGTACGTACAATTCTACTCTTTAGTAACAACATCATTGAAATGAAGCCTATATTTTTATATTCGATCTAAATATGACCTTGCATATGAAATTCCGATCTCTCACAATTTCATATATTTCTTGAAAACGTACCTCTTCTCAAATACAACATCTAAATATTCTTCTATTAAACCCATTTCCACACAACAAAATACTAGACCCGGCCAAATTTGAAGAAGTTGCAGGCAAAAATTTCAAGTTGGTGGAATTTTGAGTATTTTCGTCTTCTTAGATAGAACACATTGTGAAAAATGAAGAATTTGCTTGTTACAAGCAATTTATTCAGTTTCGACAATGTTTTCCAAAGCTTTTATCTTGGATGGCGAAAAAGGAGAGATTGTATGGGAATCGGATAATTGGCTTATCTTTCAATGAAAGTAATTGGTTTGTTCGCAAGAAGGTCTATGTATAAATCGGTGTGTCCTCGGTCATAACGCAGTCGGTAAAGAATCAGACTCCCAATCTTCAATCATGAGATTCATGGGATCGTCGACGGCGGCACATATTCTTTCCGACATGTGTCTCTCAACAGTTGGTGGATAATCGTTAACCTAAGTGGGATAGCGGCTGGAGGCTAGGAAATAATGAAGTTGTAGTACTGGTGTGAGAAATACCAGGAATCTATTGTTAGGTGCTTCAGCCGCCACCATTTGACTGAAATACTGTTAAAAGTGGCGTTAAACCCCTATCATTCATTCAATCAACCTTACTGTTTTCACTGAATTAACCCCAATTTACACGCTCACCACTCCACAGTAACCAAGTACATTGGGGCGGCAGCCAATGGCCTTAATGGTATTTCGAAGGGAACATTGTGCTGCCTATTTGTGGTCGGATTCTTTTATATAGTATTGTTTTGGTCAAAATTATGCTTCTGTATTCCTAAAAAAGGGGTTATGTGTGGCAGTATGTATTTTTAATTTGTTCACAAGGGCGACATTAGTGTAGCCGCTCGAGCTGATAATTGTGTCTGTCAACTATTACACAAACTACCAAATATGGCATTGAAAAAAATAGTCATACATTCAGGATAAACAAGAAAAATTGACTGATCACTGACCTCACCCATTGAGCTCCTAGAGGAAGTTCTACTTCGATATCAAACGATGTTATTTTTCATATCTTATGGTCGGTAGCGAATAGCAAAAAATAAACTGTTTAGTTAGCGACTTAAACATTGTAACTACAGCTCGGATAAGCTGTTGTTATGACGTTTAAGTCAGCCGCTTAACCAACAAAACGGCTTCATAGAAACGTCGGCCATTTTCAGAGTTCTACTTTCTTTTACGGCCTAGATAAATAATTTTGTTGGTTGATTGATTCTTTGATTGGCAGCCTCGATCCGTCAACTGCTACTGTGTTAATTGATCGATAGCCGCGACTGGTCAATTGTCATAAATTGTTATTTCATGTTTGATTGAAATTTTTGACCTAAATTTATTGTGGATAAGAGGAGGTTCCTTTTACATTTTCCCATTTCCTCCGAAATTCCTTACAGTATGAATTGTGAGTAAAATTGTTTGGCATTATTTTCAGTGTATAACATGTAATATAAAACCGGCTGTCAGTCAATTTTTACCCAAATTTACTCATACCAAAGAAAGTGCGTACCCTTTTTGGTCAACTCGTTACCGAATTAGTATATATATCAAATGTGGTATAGCTTGGGAAATAATTCAGTAATTGAATGACTTATATGCATTATTAGAAAATGATGCATTTTGAAATGTCGTTTTTATCCCTTAGCATCAGTTTGTTAATTTAATACTGCATTTCTAAGACCATTTTACTTGTATTTCTTGAAAAATTAAGTTCTGTTTTATGGACTTGAATTGCTTTCTTCTTTATGCTTCCCGGAGAATTAATAAATAAAGGAAAGACAACAAGATGTAGTTCCTGCGTGTGTTCGCCAAGTCATGCTTTAACCCATTCCCACATAATAAAATTTTAGACCAGTGCAAATTCAAAGAATTTGTAGACAACAATTTAAAGTTGATGAAATCTTTAAAATCTTTTTTTTTTTTTGGTACAAAACATTGTGGAAAATGAAGAAATTGCTTGCAATTTCTTCATTTCACACAATTGTTTTCCAAAGCTATCATATTGAGGGGCGTTTAAAAGCGTCACTGTTTGGGAATGGGTTAATGTCTCTTCTTTATTTATTATTTACTGTACATCACAATTACCCTATACTTGTAATAAGCTTGTAATAAGCGATTTCTCCTGTCCTCACAGTGTTTTCTGTTTTTATAGGACTTGTTTTTCATTTCAAATAGACTATCAATTATTGTTTCTAATCTTGAATTTGGACTAGCCTAAATTTCTGTTATCTGGTAATGGTGTAATGTCTTCCTTATTTGTCGGCTTCTCTAGGGCTTCATTATTGACAAAAAATCAAAGTGCGTACGTTCGAAATAAGAAATACATGTATAAATTTAAGTTTCAGCCATTTCATGAAATGGCTAGAGCAAATTTCCAGCCATTTCGTGAAATGACTGAAATGCTTAAGTCATTTCATGAAATGGCTGAATTAATTAGGCATTTCATGAAATGGCTAAAATTTTCAGTCATTTCATGAAATGGCTGATTTCACAAATTGGCTGTAACATATATACCTTTTAAGACTGACCCCGGTGTATATGCTAGTGTTGATGATAGATGCCACAATTACCAAGCACATTGGGGACGGCCCTCGATGGCCGCAGGAGTACGGAGAAGAGAAGAATTGTGCTCGATATTGGTGGACTAATCTCCTCTACATTAACAACTACTATCCCGGCGCACAAAACGAGGTGTGTTCACATACATGTACTTGTACATTAAGACCATTATTCCCAAATCAATAGAAGTAGCGGACAACAATTTAAAATTAGTTTTATAATAGTATACGAAAAAAAAGCATCTTTCAGGGCACAAAACCTCTAGAGACGAAGAATCATTTTCTTCCATTAGATAGCAGTAATCAAAGTACTGAAAAGTACTGTAAGCTAGCAAAGCATTGTTTTGTTCAGTAATCTTCTTTGTCATAAAGAAACGAGGTTAAAGTAACAAAGGAGTTAACATAGTCCCACACAACTGATCTCTTTTTCGTCCCTCGAGAAAATAGTTATCGAAAACTATGTGGAAAATGAAGAAATTGCTTGTTACAAGCAATTTCTTCATTTTCCACATAGATTTCTACCTAAAGCGATACATCATTTAGAATTTTCAACAATTTGAAATTGTCGTGTGCAACTTCTTCGATAGTCGATGAGCTCAAGGGAGCTAAAATACCTAGGAGATGAACATGCATGCAGAGTTTGCAATATTCTTATATACATTAGAATTACTTTTTATGGCGTAGGCATTTAACTGATTTAGTGGTTAGTGATTTAGTGGCACTTTTGCACTCGTTGAACTTCTAGACAAGCTCGAAATTTTGTCAGTTCACTAAAGCTATCAAAGCTGACACTTTGCTAGCTAAAAAGAATATTTTGTGATAATACGGTGATAAATATTCATGATGACGTTTGACAAAGAAGATTACTGAACAAACGGGTGTATCAGGTTCAAATGGATTGCAAAGATCACTGTTTATTTATATCGATATTCGACCGAGCTTAACTCATTCCCACACAATCCCATTTTTACGTTCCCCAAAGAAAAACAACAACAACAACAACAAAAAAAAAAAAAAAAAAAAAAAAAAAAAAGAAAACGTTGGAATTTTCTTTTCCAAGCAATGTCTTCATTTTCCACAATGTTTTCTATCCCAAAAGAATTTTTGATTTTAATTTCTCACAAGCTTAATAATTTCCGTCAAAAATTTATTTCAATTCTTTTGACTAGTCTAAAACATAGTCGTCCTTAAATGGGCTATATTATTTAAGTTATAATTGTTCCTATTCCTGTCCTTCGTCACACAAGTACAACATTATATCCCAGGTTAACAAAATTGACCGATCGTAGCTGTCAATCAAGAGTATGTAGACAAATCAAATCAAAACTTTAGACCTTAAGTGTTTTTTAAGCTCCAACATCGGCTGACATTTATGTGAAGCTGCTTTGTTAGTTTGGCGCCTTAAACATCATAACTACAACTTAATCAATCTGTAGTAACGAAGTATAGGACGCTAACCGACCATTTTACTTTTTTGTCACATGATTCTGGCTATAAAATTTGCAAAATAACGCCGTTTTATATCGAAGTGGAACTACCTATTGGAGTCAGTAGGCATGCCCAGCGAAGTTTGTAGGTAGGGCAAGCGGTTCGTCAGCTAATTTTGCAATCAAATTCAATCAAAATACAATGGATATGTTTGTCTAGCAAGCCATACAAACTTACCAATCACTGACCCCGCCCACTTACTCCATCTACCACGCCTACCAACTCCAACAGGACGTCCAGCTTCGATTTTAAACGGCGTTATTTTGGAAAAATTATGGCAGGTAGCATATAACAAAAAGGTAGAATTGTTGGTTGACGACCCAAACATCGTAACTACAGCTTGAAAGGTTAAATTACGACGTGTAAGTCCACAAACCAACAAAAAAAGTTAACAAAAATGGCGGCCAATGTCGGAATTCAAAACTCATTTCTTGTCTACATTAATGATTTTATTTGCCTATTTGTTTTTTGTATGACAGCCTTGATTGGTCTTTTAACCCATTCCCACTCAATCCCTCCTTTTTACGCCCCTCAATATAACGGCTTTAGAAAACATTGTGGAAAATGAAGAAATTGCTTGTTACAAGCAATTTCTTCATTATCCACAATAAGAAAACATTGTGGAAAATGAAGAAATTGCTTGTTACAATCAATTTCTTCATTATCCACAATGTTTTCTATCCAAAAAGTCAAAGAAAATTTAAATTCCACCAACTTGAAAATATCGTCTGCAGCTCCTTTCAATTTGGACCGGTCTAAAATTTTGTTGAGTTGGAATGGGTTAATGACTTGGGAAATAAAAAAGCACATTAAATTTAATGACAAGGCTAATCTGATTAACAACTCATCAAATGTAATTGAACATTTTATCAGGGCCCGACATTATAAAACTTTCCTCGTACTCAATGGAGAATTTAACTTAAAATTCGATTCGAAACTTAAGATGTATGTTACGTTTAATTCTACGGTAACTGCGTGAAAATGAAACACTGTACATGTACTGGTAAATTATAATTTATAACAGAAAGTCAACGAAGAAACACGTCATTTATTTAAACTTGTTGTTTGAATAAATTCTCAATTGAGTACGAAAAAAAGTTTTATAATCTCGGGCCCAGATCCAATTAACAACAAAAACATGCCCGCCATCAGATAGCTTCTAGTACCAACACTATCACCACAATCATCACACAACAACAACAACAAACATATCAGCGGTTTGGGCGGTGGATTCTTACTCTGAAAAAAAATCGAGGTTGCTGGTTCGAATCCCGGCCGCGCTGGTAGTCACGTGGTTATGTCTTTGGGCAAATCATTTCAGAGTCTAGTACTGGTGTTACTCTGGAATAAGTGGTGTAGATGATGATTTTTTCAAAGCGGTTTTAGACCCAAAACTTTTACCACCGAAATCATCCCAGCCACAACTATTAATTATCAAATTCAGCACTCTTTTCATGTGATATTTCTTGCTTGACGGATCAAAAGAACTTTATGCGGCCCGTTAGGAGCTAAAGGTGAGAAATGTACTTACCTTCATCAGGCTTATCGGACAGCACATACTCACCGGGGTCGAATCACTTTCATCTGTGTAGATTTTCTGAATCTAGTATGGTCATTCTACCTTAACAAAATTCTATTTTTGAAATACTTTATATTTTCTCTGCTCGATCCATTTCTTTTTTCAAATGTCAGTTACAAGGTGTTTGTTATCGGTCTCTTTGAGCGTTTGGCGACCAAAACCTCGTAACTACAGATTTTAAAGCTACAGTTACTAGGTTTTGGTTGCTCATTGATGCCATGTCCTATTTCAGTGTTTCGGATGGTCCTGGTACCTTGCTAATGACATGCAGTTCTACATCCTATCACCTTTAATCATCATACCGCTCTTTTAGTAAGTTTTAATTCGTATTGTTAAACCATGAATAAGATATTACTTCCATTTTCATCTATTCCGTATAATTTAGTGCCAAAAATTCTAATTTGTATTCAAGATGTGTGTGAATATAATATGAACTTGCGTTATCAAAGTTTTTCCCATTTCATACAAAACTAACGGGTAGTCTGCGGATGCCAACTGTCGTACTTACCGCACGTTCAAACTGTCCTTCAAGGTTTTGTCCGTCTTTTGACGAGTCTATTTCGAATACATATATCCTCGTCGTCTTAGCCATAGTTTTTTTTTTCAACACGAACTTTTTTGGTAATATAGATAAAGTCTAGCTTTCTAATTTGCTTATTGAAACAATAAAGATAAAGAAATAGAAATGAAATAAATAAAATATCTACCATTTCGTAAAACACCGTTATTGACTAGCGTTTGCTTTGATATCTGTTTTAATCCATTATCCCTCAACAGAATTTTAGACTGTACCAAGTTAAAAAAGAAGTTGAAGACAACAATTTTGAGTTGATGAGATCTTATTTTTTGCCTTTTGGCTTGTAACAAGCAATTTCTTAATGCCTCCAGTATTTCCAAAGCGTTTTCCTTTGGGCGTCAAAGAGCGCTAAAACTCAAAAGCATCACGTTTTAGGTTGAGAAAGCTTTATTTTTATTGTTTTGAAGATAACAGATGGATTTTAATTCTATAGCAATGTAGCGGTTGGTGGTGCGGTGGCTGGACTATTTTTGATTGGCACAACAGTAGCAAGAGCGGTGATTTCTAAACATCATGAATATACAGCATTATTTGGAGGCATCATCGGTCCCAAACCGTGTGTATTTAACAAATTATGTTTTATACTTGTCTATTAATACAATTTCTTTAATAAATGTCAGGGATATATCAATTAATTAAAAAGTTGATAATTTGTACCGACAAACCAGTGAACTTATCAAAATGATATACACACATTATTTGTGTCAATACACCCAACTTCCACTCATCTTGTTCCTCTGATGGAGGACGAATCACATGATAATGCCGTTGACTAAGCAAATGGTATGCCTTCTTCAGATTTTATCTTTTATCTTAATACGATGCACCTTTTTTAATTAGAAAACCAACATTGATCAATTTGTACAAGATCGTTTGATCTTTCATCTTCCTAAGCTATATTTTAGGAATGGATTTACCACTTGTGAAAGTATCACTTGTTCACTCAATCGTGGGATGAAATTGGGTACAGGCGCACCCAATTTCAAATAGGAACAAATGATGGAAAACTTCAAATTAATATTCTCTGAAATCCGAAAGCTTAGAGAGTTAACATTTCGTAAAAACATGTGATACTAAACCCCTACTTCCATCTTTCTTGATGAAACAAAGAAGGACAATATATGAAATTGTGCTCTCTCAAACCACGAAGCCTAACGCATCGATATCCGTTATACAGAATTTCCGATTTGATATCCCTTGTCTAGAAGGTCTCCATCACGGTTTTATTATTTTTTTAACCTTTCCAAAATGATAGAGGTTGCCGACGACACTCGTTAAAACATTGTGGGAAAAGGAGAAATTACTTGTTACAAGCAATTTCTCCTTTTTTCCACAATGTTTTCTCAAGTATAAAAATCATAGCCACGTAAACTCTCGGACTTGTACAGGAAATGGTTAACAGAAGAAGCACGGATTTGTCTCGTTACCACTGAATCTGTCCTTTTGTTATTCAACTTGTAAATTAAAGACTCATTTCTAGCTCCGTTATAATGTAATTCTAATTGTTTACTAAATCATTTCAGGAAAGACGGAGACTTCATGGACAATCTGTATTTCCCTGGCCATGCAAGAATGGGCCCCTATATCATCGGTTTACTAACTGGTTATCTTTTATACCGATACAAAGATTCCTTCAAAATGAATAAGGTATAAATATTTGTCAAATAATTACTAATTTGTCCTTTATGAAGCGTTTAGAGCACCCGGAAAAAACCTCAATCGACAGAAAATTATCCGTATCCGATATGTGATTAACCCATTACCAGACTGCACAATTTAGACTGGTCCGTTTTGAAAGGAATTGCAAACAACAATTTAAAGTGTATGAAAATTTTGATATTTTTAACTCTCTGAATGGAAAACATTCTGTAAAATGTTTTCCCAATTTTTTTCTAGCGAGGCGTCCAAATGTGTCATTGTGTGTAAATTGGTTGACTGATACTGATATAGGTAAATGGCGCCATTTTCACAGTTAAATAGCGTTACGCTGAGAATAATGTTGAAAGATCATAAAATGATTTTAATCAATTACCACACAACAAAATTGTGGACTAGTCCAAGTTCAAAGAAGATGCAGATGACAATTTCAAGTTAGGAGAATTTCCGATATCTCTGTCAATTTTGGTAGAATTCAATGTGGAAAATGTGAAAGATGCTTGTAACAAGCAGTATCTACCTTTTCCTCCTTGTTTCGCTGAACTATTTTCTTGGGGGCGTAAAAAGGCGGGATAGTGTGGGAAATGGGTCAAACAACTTTTGCGAGCTTCTTTTAACTTTTAATTAAAAAAATCGTTTGTATAAAATATGTCGAACACTTTGATGTACTAGTGAAACTTGTGTTAGTTTCTCTCCGCGAAGGAAAATTTGGTATATCGGTCTCTTCATATATCAAAATTTTCCTATGCTTCTTGAATTCAATACCCGGTTTATATCAAAACGATGACATAATCTGTCAAATTTTCCCAATCACTCGCAAGGGACCTCGTACCAACTCCGCAAACTGAACATCTGAAAAAGACCAATGATTCAGCTGAGTTCAATTACAGCGTATTATTTAGAAATTCAAAACTTAAATTAAACTTAAAAAGATGCAGTATGACCATTCTAAAAGATTCTACCCTTATCAACCTGCACAATCCGAGAAGTCTGCCTGTTTTCTTTCACGAATATCGTCATTTGGTTGCAATTCAAGTTTCGAGAGAGAAATTGTGAATATTTTGTATTAACAGAAATTTTCTGTATATCGTTTAACTTGTACATTTTTCAGATTTGGAACTTCTTAGGTTGGCTTACTTGCATGTCAATTATTGTGCTGATTATATATGGCGTTTACCCCGACCACGAAAAACATTATCTCTCAGTAAATGAGTCGGTGGCCTATGTTACACTACACAGAACTGGCTGGGGGATCGCTATTTCGTGGATCATATTCGCCTGTGCTACTGGACATGGAGGTTTGTTTACTTAGATATTCCTTGGCTTTTCGATCGCATTCTCTGTCTGAAGAGAATTTAGAACACCTCAGTCAAGAATTTGGTATAACCCATAACCAGACAACACAATTTTAGACTGGTCCAAAATTGAGGGAGTTGCAGACGGGAATTTAAAGGTTATGAAATTTTACATTTTTTTTCATTTTTCTGAATAGAAAACATTGTGTTACAAGCAATTTCTTCATTTTAGTCAATGTTTTCCCAATCACTTTTATGAGGGGCGTTCAAAAGCGACACTGTGTAGAAATAGGTTAAGTCCTCAAATCGGCTACCATTTTTAAAATTGACCAATCGCGGCTGTCAATCAAGGATAAAATCTTTTATTTAGACCGGAAGTAAACTTTGAACTCTGAACTCCGACATTTGCCGACCTTTTTGTGAAGCATTTAAGTTGAATTAGCTAAACATAGTGAGACAAGACAAATTGGTACCTCTGGCATTAAATTCTTAATTTTTGAATTCCTTTTATGTAGAAATATGAGTTATACGAATATGAAAATATGTACCTTTTAATACTAAAAGTCATAAATGCATATGCTTTTGCAATTAATGCTTTCTTTCTTCAAACAATTTCCGAATATGTGAAATTTTTAATTAGCAGCACATAGTTTTTTCATAATTACCAAATTCCAATGGCAAGGTTGATATTTTCTACGTATTTGAAGAGCGAAAATGTATTAAGAAGCGCACCTCCGTATCTACATTTATCCTACAAAATAGGAGGATTTCTGATTATAAAGGCTGTGTTTTGATGTCTAGTTTTTCTAATAGAAAGTCTTTGTTTACTGGTATATATTCTTTATTTACCTCCATCATTGAAGAGTTATACATGTATACAAGAGAAACACAACACAAGACAAACAATACAAATACAAGCAAAAACAAGACAATGAAACATTACTAAGTATACACAAAATACATGCAAAAAGAAGCACATTCAGATTACATGGAGTTTATGTCAATTGTTTTTTTTTTGTTTTTTGTTTTTTTTTGTTTTACATATTTTATATGTTATAACTTTTATCTATCATTTTATTAATTCAATTCCTTAACTCATCAACTTATTTAATTCATCAATTCATCAAGTTATTAATTCATCAGCCACTTTATTAATTTATTAGCCAATTTATTAATACATTAATCAATTTACTAATTTATTAACCAATTCTGTAATTCATCAATTCACTAAAATAATAACTTAACAATTTAATTGTAATAATTTCATTATTTATTAATTTATTGATTTATTCATGTTGGTGACATACAATGAATAATATTTATTTGGGTTTTAAGTCTGTCATTTCACCGTGTTTACTTATTCTAACATAGCGAAAACGAAAATCGGTTAGAATATGTATGATGATAGAGACTTGACTGCGTACTTTATACATTACTTATCAATATGCCTATGAAAGGAGTCGAAAGTGGCATCATTGTAATAAGTATTAGTTTGCCTCGAGTACTCTAAGGATATTGCATCTTAGGTGAGAGCTGAAATAACCTTATCTGAATAAGCTTCAGTTAATGTCACGATGTCAACTTACCAATCGCTGACCCCGCCCATTTAGCCCACTTGGCCACGCCCACTTCGATTTCAACCGGTATTGTTTTGAAAAATTCATAGCCGGTAGATTGTAACAAAAATATAGAATGGTTGCTTGGCGACCTAAACATCGTAACTACTGATTAAATAAGCTGTAGTTACGACGTTTAATAAGCAAGTCCAACCAAAATGTTTAAAAAAATGGCGGTCAATATCGGAGTTCAAAGTTCAATTACAGAGTGAATAAATGATTTGAATGGTCGATCGATTCCTTGCTTGACAGCCCCGTTTGGTCAATAGTAAATTCCTGATCCTTTATTTTCTAGTTACGGTTCTATTTGAGCTGATGGATAAAACATTAACTTTGATGCGAGGTCTTAACCGTATAAGAATTGCTACCGATAAGGAATCCCAACTTATCTGGATCAGGTGTACATCGATGCATTAAAAAGAAATAATAGAAAAATGATTGAATAGATAAATAATATTTGATGCCATCCATATTCATCTTCTTCAAATGTGAGACCCTCGAAAATAACACATATAAATTAATTATTTCCATGGACAGTTTTGTCCTTGTCATCACACAAACATGTAGACTTCCACCTTTACTCATTAATTAGTCCCGCAAACATTTACATGATTACCTGTATAGTTTTTCGAGTTTCATCCGAGAAAATCACATTTGAACTATCCAATTCAATACTGTAGTGAAAATGGGTTTTAACAATTAACAATCCTCTTCATAAAGCCGCCGCCATAGCGCAGTCGGTAGCGCGCCAGACTCCTAATCTTCAATCATGGGTGTCATGGGTTCGATACCCGGCGGCGGCAAATATTCTTTCCGACAATTGTCTCTCACCAATGGGTGGATAATCGTAAACCTAAGTGGGATAGCAGCTGGAGGCTAGGAAAGGATGTAGTGGTAGTACTGGTGTGAGAAATACCAGGAATCCACTGTTAGGTGCTCCAGCCGCCGCGATATGACTGAAATACTGTTTAAAGCGGCATTAAACCCAATTCAATCAATCAATCCTCTTCATAAAAGCAATGGCAGTGGTTGTGGACTTTTACACCCGAAATAATCATAACATTTAACTCTTTCCTGTTCTTTTCCTAGATTTTACGTACCTGTGAATTTATAATTGAGAAAGTATTGTAGAAATAGAAGAAATTGCTTTTAACAAGCAATTTCTTCTTTTTCCACAATATTTTTCTACCCTAATGAATGGTTATTTTTCAAATCAAATCCAAATCGAATGTTCGTCTGCAAAATCTTTGAATTTGGACAGGTATAACAGTTTGCAAAACAGAAAAGGGTTAAATGCATTTCAATTGCTCTCGCGTCAAAAGGGCGAGGGCATATCTTGGTTATATCAGCTAGTCATATTTGTGAATTTTATTGCTTTTTAAAGGTCTCTGTCTCTCCTTCTATCTGTCGTCCTTTTCTGCCACTTTTCCCAACCTTCTTGTTTTCAAAGCCATTTTTCTCGAATTTCTGCTTATTGAAATCCTTTTCGAAAACGTTACCACAGCTTGAACTGTTCATTTTCAATAAGTTCGTATTTTTCTGTCCGTTGTAATCATCCTCTCATAGCTCCCCCCAAAATAGAATTTCTTACACTTGGACTAAGATATGTCCCGCTTTTCCCTATGGAATTCTTGCAAAAGAAAATGAAATGAATTTAGAAAAATGAAACAACTTCCCGCTTTAGAAGATAAGATGTAAAAAAAAATGTTACCAGCATTAAGATTCACAAACTAAATTTGGGTTTAATTGGCTGGAATTTAATATTCAAGTGAAGCCTTGTTAAAAATGAAATGAATGGCAGCCACTTTTTGGACCCCCTCCTCCAAACAACAAAAACAAAAACAATCAAAATAGAACCGCTTATATACGATTGTAAACCCTTTCCTGACCGTGTAACTGGAAAAGTTGAGACGTGATCCGAATATTTCTAAAAATGTCAATTTGAATGAGAAAGAGAATGAGTTGCATTTCTTTATCTACAGTCCAGACTTTCTGAGAACGATTTTCATGAGCTTGATTTTCATTTTCAAGGTTGGATAAATGACTTCCTATCTTGGAGTCCGTTTGGTCCATTGGGTAGACTGTCATACTGTGCCTACCTCGTACACCTGATCGAGTTGAACTACTATAGAAGTACCCTTCGTCAACCATTGTACTATACAGATCTACAGGAGGTAAGTCTTGGATCTACTTTATTCACTTGATCAATTCGACCTACCAGGAAAGAAGGCCATTCATCAACCATTTCTCAACCATTCGTCAACCATTCGTCTATTCAGAATTTCAGCATTTACTCTATAGACCTTCAGCAGGTATCATCTGCATTCTTTAATCAGAATAATTAATGAAATGCCGGTACGTCAACTAATGGCTAAACAGCCCATAAGTCTTCATTGGATCCGTTAGAATAATTAAGGTAATTAAGGAAAATGATCTTGTGTCAACCACTGTACTATACAGTGATCTATAAAAGGTAAGTCTTCCATTAACCTTCTTCACTTGACCTATAAAAATAATTAAGAGAGAGAGAGAGAAAAAGGAAAAAAAACACTTCGTCAATCTGTGTATTATACAGATCTGCAGCTGGTAAGTCTTCGATCCCCCTTGTAAATTCAAATGTATTTGAATAACAAACGAAAATTACAACCGCTGTACTATATGGATCTTCAGTTGGTAAGTCTGCGATCTACCGTATACTTTTGAAAGGTTCGAATAACCAAGAAAATTACCCTCCGTCAACCACCGTCTATACTGATCTTCAGTTTGTAAGTCTGCGATCTACCGCATTCTCTTGAAAGGTTCGAATAACCAAGGAAATGACCCTGCGTCAACCACCGTCTATACAGATCTTTCGCAGGTAAGTCTTCAGTCTATCCTGTTCCCTTGGATTGATTTGAATGGCCAAGGAAAAATGACGTTTCGTCAACTACTCTACTATCCAGACATTCGATATACCTTGTTCACTTGATCGATTTGAATAAGTAAGGAAAAGTATCCTTCGACCAACACAGTGCAACACAGATCTCTGGCAAGTTAGATACGAATTTTCTTGTCGAAGTCAAAACTGCTAATGAAAGATACTGAAGATTTTCATGGTATTTTTCTAAACCAAAATTTTGCCTCGCAAGAATGAATGGCTATGTAGGAAGTATGTGCGAGGGTTCGATCTTTTTCGGAAATTTGTTGTTCATTAGATCTAGTAAGAATATTAGAAAATGTGTTTTTTTCAAGGTATCTCTCCAAGAGGAAGCTTATCACTCTATTATCTACTGAAATCCATCTTCTTTAACAACTTAATCTTAGTTATATCTACAAAAATTTTAATTTCAAAATAGTTCTTTGTTTTTAAATGCACCAATAAACAGTGTACAGAACTATTTTGTATTTGGGACACAAAGACGTTCCGATAAGTTCTGTATGAATCGGCTTCATATAGTGCGATAATTATTCTTTGTTTTGATGCCCCGATATTAACAAGAATATATTTTCTTTTCTTTGCATAATTTCATTTCGTATAAATCTATACTTTGGTTATTGATCTTCTTTCTGGTTCATTTGGCCATGTCAAATAGTAAATAAACCATCTTTTCCGTCAGTTTCTCTTATATACAGAGAACATAGATATTTTTGTGTAAGCTGTCGATTTTACTCGAGGCAAACTTGATCTTTGACTAATTAAGAAAATATGTTATATCTTGAATTATTTGTATATAAAATCTTTAGAATATGCCTCGCTGGCTATGCCCACTAGCTTCTGACAATGCTTTTTGTGGGTGCGGTGTTTAAGTCGCAAAACAAACAAATGTACTTGACATACATGTCGGATGTCTTCAATTACTTCCGGTCTCAATGAAAGATTTGGTCGATCATTGTTATTTTTTACTTATTGATAGCAGGAATTCGTCAACTAAACCAATACTTTTGATAGATATAAAGTATTTTTTCATTTACAGAGAAGCCAAAGCGAGAGATAATTGATTCATTTCTTGATTTTAAAAATCAGTATTTCCTTTTCAGATATATGTCTATATTGGAAATGTTGTCATATCGTATATGGTGGCTTTCGTGACGTCACTGATGTTTGAGGCACCAATGATGGGACTTGAGAAGGTGATGTTTGGGAGGGCCTAGATGATGTCTAGACGATTTCTAGATGATGTCTAGATGATGTATAGATGATGTTCAGATGATGTAAACGATAATAAAAACTTTTGGATGGATATTCTTTTCTTATTTTCGTTCGATGTCTTTTGATAACAGTTATATACCGAATTCACGACAGCGGTTTATATATATAGACAAGTGCTCAGAACTTATAAGTGCATAAAATCGTCTCTCGATCTTCAAACTCTCTATCCTCAACATTGACTCTCACTTAAATCGTTTGAAAAATATTAATTTATACATCTTATCCGTTACTCAAGAAAACCTGCCCAAATGAGGAAAAAAAGTTCTTTTCATTTTTTTGAATTTTCTTTGATAAAATATCATTCTGATTCACAAACATGAATTAATTGTCATTATCTTAAAACCTGACAAAGTACAACTGTTTTGTACAATATCCGATTACTAAACGGCAAGATTTAAAAATGTTCCCAGTCCAAAGAAGTAGCAGACGACAATTTTTAGTTGATTATTTTTTTGTCTGTATTTCGTAAAGAAAAATTGTAATGAGCATTTCATTATTTTCTGCAATGTTTTCCAAAGCTTCTCTCTGAAGAAGGCGTAGCTGGGCCCTCCCACTTACTCCTTTGGCCACGCCAATTGTCTCGTACAGGAAGTCCCGCCTCGATTTTAACGGCGTTATTTTGCAAAGCCAGGGCCAGGATCATGTTACAAATAAGTAGAATAGTTTGTTGGCGACATAAACTACTTAACTACAGCTTGAATAAGCTGTAGTTACGACGTTTAATTCGCAAAACCAACAACAAGTTTAACAAACATGGCGGCCAATATTGGAGTTAAGAAGCTAAGGTCCGGGCTGAATAAAGTATTTGATTGGTCGGTTTATTCCTTGAGTGACAGACGCGATTGGTCAATTGTCACATCATCAAAACATTGAAATTTGCCATAAAGTAACGTCTTTCAGGAAGGTTTTCCTGGCTGATGGACTATTCTTTTCTTGTTAGAGTTTTTTATTCTTAATTATAAATTTTGATCATGAATACCAATTTGTACATATACAATAATTTCAACTCATTGACAGACATGCCTCGTTTGACGCCATTGTTTAATAATATTAAAGAAATAAAATTTAAAGAAGGGAGAAAATGGTTGCCATATGCGACGTCTTCTTTTAAGACAATAGTTTCTAATCTTTCTGAAACTAATTCGGTTTCTTTATGAATCATTATCTTCAAAATTTAGAGTTGTCATCTAACTGAATAGACGTGTTTGCTTCATTGCTCATGTAAGAGATGGGCCATCTCCGAAATGGTTGACGGATTGCCGACCATGCCCCTTGACTTCCAACAAGATAGTTTGGCTTAAAAAAGAAACTTTATCTGTGTATCAAATTATCAAGTCCGAAGTCCGGAGCAAAAAAATAAATGTGAATAAACTGTTGTTATTACGTTTAATTCGCCAAGCCAACAGAAAGTTTCACATGGATGTCTAAGGTCAAAATTCACTTCCAATCAAATGATTCGGTTGGTCGATCGATTTTTTGAATGACAGGGCCGATCTGTCGAGCTTTACAGGAAAATGACACAGAGTTGATTTCTAAAGATTTAAGGAAAAGGAGAACTTCTTTCGTACGCTGTTTTTATTTCAATTTAAACGCAAGTGTATACCAACGAAGCCGCCGCCGTAACCCAGTCGGTAGCGTATCAGACTCCCAAACTCCAATAATTGGAAATCATGGGTTCATTCTCCGGCGGCGGTACATATCCTTTCCGACATTTGTCTCTCACCAATGTGTGGATAATCGTTAACCTATAAATGGGATAGTAGCTGGAGGCTAGGAAAGGATGTAGTGGTTGTATTGGTGTACAAAGAATCCAATGTTAAGTACTCCAGCTGCCGAGATATTATTGAAATACTGATAAAAGCGGCGTTAAACCCAATTCAATCAATCAATCAATATCAACGATTTTCCTGTTAACGATTCAATATGAAATTTTAAATTGGCAAATATATCAGCCATTTCAAACGTCCCTACAAGTCATACGTTCAACAGACTTGTTGACTATTTACAAACACGATTTAAGCCTATGCGTGACATTTCCAACCATTTCGCATGTGCGTGACTCGCATACATTGAGCACACTGGACAGCCATTCAGGACAATAAGAATATTCGCTGATTGTTTAAAGAAGCTTTGGGTCAGTATCTATCTACAGAGCGCAGAGTGAAGACTCTGATCAGACTGTGCGGATGCACTGTCTGATCTGAGTCTTTACTTGGCGCACATGTGTAATGGTTGGAAATGTCACGCATGTGCTCATTTCAAAATGATATTTATTCAAAGATGAAAGGAACGTTTATATTCACTAGGTCGTAGTAAAAGAGGAACATGGTTACCGACCTAAAAGTCATTCAAGCTGTAGTTACGACGTTAAAATTCGTGAAATCAACAATTTTATTTCATACAAAAGAGTGATTGGTTGTATGGGGTTTAACGCCACTTTGCAAAACAATTGGAACCTGATAAAGCTTTTTATGGTCGATAATTTTGATATTACAAACATAAAAAAAACAAAAAACAAAAAAAATCAACGCGAATGGTCGAAAGTCGTCGATAGACAAAACGCTTAAGCTACAGCTATTTCAATCCTTTCTTGGTCTCCAATCGACGATGAATTGCTAAATATTGCTGAAAGTGAAGATCCTGTAGTTGGTATACAATGATTATATTCTATACCATGAAGTTCCTATCAAAGTCTTTGTCTCGTAAATCTAAATTGATATTAAATCCAATTCAGCTGTAACTATGATTATGATTAATTGATATATTTATACATATACATGGACATATATAATGATTTTTCATATGAAGAGAACATTTAAAAAATAAGGGCTTCTGTTACTATATCTACCGAAATCATTGAAGATTGACGGAGAGCTTTCCCCAACCTTTTCCAACAGATTTAAACTGTACCCACAAGAGAATATGCATGGTTCCAATCCGTGCTTCATCAATGTAATACCTCTTTAAAAGTTGAAAAAAAATCTAAAATTTCACAAACCTTAAATTGTTCTCTTCAAGTCCTTTTAAATTGGACCAGTCTGATAGTTTGCCATCTGGTAATGAGTTTATAGACCCTTTTCTGTTAGCTACCTCAAAGCTTTTTGTAGACATGATATATGTAGACGTATTGCAATTGAAAAGATTTACGTTATTGTAGTTGGGTTGCGTCGAAAGCTTAAACGCATTCCTACTCAATCCTATATCCCTTAAGGAAGAAGAGGAAAAAACATTTCAAAACATTGTGAGCAAAGAAGAAATTGCTTGTTACAAGTATAATGTCTTCAATATCCACCATGTTTTCTATCCTAAAAAGAAAGATTTTTAACTAATCTTTATGACCTGAAACTGTAATTTGCAAATAATGTTTTGTCATCTGGTAATTGATTAATGTTGAATATTTTTTTTGTTTGTTGGAACTAGGATTAACGCCACTATCAACAGTATTCCTGTAATATCGCGGCGGCTGGAACACCTACCCTCTGGATTCCTAGTATATGTCATACCAGTACTACCATAACACCATTTCCGAGCCGCCGGCTGCTCATCGCGCTACGCGCTACCACTCTACCATGACGGTGGTCTTGTTAGATATTTATGCTCTATGATATAATTTGAGCTTAACCTAAAGCCTGTGGCTGCATACATACTGTCTCATTTCTATCGCTTAGTACATTGGGACTTACCGTGCACTTTACCGCTATATAAATATATTTCCACGTCCTGTTGACTTCGATCACTCACAAAATAATGCCTTCTAACACCCAGAACTCTAAATACGGGAAGGGGGGTGTAACTCGGACGTAAATTTTAACCCCTTACCACACAATCAATCTTTTTTACTGTCCTAAAGAAAAACAGCATTTGAATAAAAAAAAAGGGGGAAAATGGAGGAATTGCTTTTTTTCAAGCAATTTCTTCATTTTCACCTAAGTTTCTGTCCAAAAAGACAGAGAATTCTAAAATTTAATCGACTGAAATTTGTCGTCTGCAACTTTATCGAACTATATCAGTCTTTTCGTTGTGTGGTAATAGGCTAAAAAATCATCAATATCGAGGGATCTGCAACGCACACTTACCCCCAACACGTCAGGTCGACTGAGAAAATAAACTACATTAATTTGGAGAGGGAGTAGAATAAAAGGAAAATCGTTGGTTGGTGACAAAGCGTCGAAACTACAGCCTGAATGAGTTGTACTCATCAATACAACAAAATTACTTGACATAGATGGGCGGAGTGTAAAGTTCGCTCTCTGATTGGTCAATCTTTTTTTTGACAGATAACGCCGATCAGGCAATTGAACCCCCTCTGATCTAGACCTCTGCAACTCTTTCAATTTTGACGAATTAAATTTCCATCTGGTAAAGGTTAAAAGGTAATTAACAGACCGCTAGTAACGCCATAAAAACTATAAAAGGGGAATATTATTTTACGATATTGATACAACATTTTGTATTTGCTTTTAGCTGAGAAGGAATTTTCTTATATTTCACAAGGTTGAAGGTCGGTTGGACTATCAAATTTTCCTCCGCTACCAGAAGTAAATATAAGATGTATCACTATACGGAATATAATATTCCATTAATTGTATACCTATTTTTCTTATAAAATGATTTCTATGAAATAATGTAAAACTATTCTTCTGTCAGTAATTCTCTTCTCCAATACCACTTTGATTATGTTTATTCGGAATATGACTTAATCTACAGAATGAAAACGGCGTCATCTTAGACTGCCTTATATGGAATTATCAGATACGATTTTTTTCTTACGTGTCAGATTTTGTCCGTGTTGAATGTATATATCTATTTTACTATAAATATATATTGAAATGTATATGATGTAATAAAATATACTATAATTATACAATTTACTACAATAAAATTATAAAATGGAGAATCTTCAATGATAAAGAGGGGTTGAATGGGTACATGGGAACCTGTTTTCAAATCGTTGGAGGAGAGTTGATATCTAAAACCACGCTAATTATACACATTAGCATATGTTACTGTGAAAACGTTGGCTTCCGTGAATACCATACTACTCCAATGTTGAACAGACGCCTCTTAACCTATTCCCACACAATCCCTCCTTTTTCTGCACCCCCACCCAAGAAAATAATTCTGGAAAACAATCTGGAAAAGAAGAAATTGCTTGTCACAAGCAATTTCTTCTTTTCCATAATGCTTTATACCCAAAGAGACAAAGATTAAAAGAAAAAAAATAAAATAAAAAAATTGAAACTGTCATCTGCAACTTCTTTCAAGTTTGACCACTCTAAAATTACTCTACCTGTATAGACAAAATTGACCTTTGATCACTCACTAGAACTTATGCATCTATACTTTGTGTTTTAAGATAAGCTTTCTATGACAACTCTTATAGTCATGCAAGTTTCATAATGCGTGAAAACACATCTCATCCACAGGATTCAGTGTAAATAGTAACGCGCAAATGGAGTCATATTTTGAATCCCTTCTCACGGATAACTCACTGTCTTTGTTTTGTCTGAAGAAAGTTGTAAAGGGAGAAATAATACCATTCAACTTTTAGAAACGCAGATATTAATAAAAATAATAAAACAACATTTCTAAAACATATCTATCTTAATGTTATTTTCTAATACTGTCTGCAATTTAGTTCGCCCGGATTTCTAGAGTTAGCGGTGCTGGGGCTTACCTTATTTGATCCTCGTGCAGGTTTCTTAAGATAGATAATTTGTAATATACTAAAGGAAAAAAGTTTAGCAATTTTTTTTCACCTACATTATTTTTCATCGTAAATGTCTAAACCTTATAAAATCAGTCTCGTTTGCAATTTTTAAAAGCTAACTAACTAATTATGCATTAAGAGCGCGTTTTCCTCGCTTCTTAAGGCTGTCTGACGCAATTTTGCTGCAACACGTTCTGCACGTGCTTCCATATGTACGTGAAGTCTATATCCACAATATCTATCCCAGTTATTGGATAGCATCAATAACAAGATAACTCGTTAAAACATTTAAGGAAATTCAAATGGGACCTCGCCCAGGGCTTAACTTAGACTTACGGAACGCAGCCATCGGTATGCTGGCTGGTGGTGTGATGGTAAAAGAGGTGGCTCAACATTTTGGCGAGAGCCAAAGTTCCATTTCAAGACTTAGAACAAAGTATCGTCATTTAGGCACCGTCAAGGACAGGCCACGTTCAGGCAGGCCACGTAAGGCTACCCAACGTGAGGACAATTACATCGTGACGTGTTCACGGCGTAATCGCTTCCTCAATAGCACTCGTATAGCCGGTTTGGTCCGAAATGCAACGGGAACACGGGTCTGTGCTCGTACTGTAAGAAACAGACTTCGTTGGGCACGTTTACGCGCACGTCGACCTTACGTCGGCATTCCTTTGACACGTGCACACAGACATGCAAGATTGAATTAGACAAGGGTACACCGCCGATGGCCAAGACGAATGTGGAATCAGGTCCTATTCACAAACGAATCCCGTTTTAATTTGATGTTTGCGGATGGCAGGGTACGTATTTGGAGGCATGATGGCGAAAGGATGGATCCCGCCAACGTCATTCAACAGGACCGATTTGGAGGCGGCAGCGTCATGGTCTGGGGTGGTATATCATACCGTGGCAAGACTGACTTGGTAGCTATTCAGGGAAACTTAAATGCCGTTCGATACTGCACCGAAATTGTCCAGCCAGTGGTATTGCCGTTCTTGCGTCGAGGGCTTGCTACCATTTTTCAAGATAATGCCCGCCCACATGTCGCTCGGCACACGTTGAAACTTTTACAGACTAATAATGTTGATGTGTTGGATTGGCCAGCCGAATCATCGGATCTGTCTCCGATCGAACACCTTTGGGACCATCTGGGTAGGAGAGTAAGAAACAGGAATGACGTAAATAACGTTAGAGACCTGGAACGTGTTCTGCGTCAGGAATGGGGTCGTATCCCTATGGCCATTAATCGTACGCCCATTTCCAGCATGAAAAGACGCTGTGATGCCGTTTTTGGCGCAAACGGTGGACACACAAGATATTAAATCTGTGTGTTACTTTTACTTTCCTACCCTTACCATGTTTGACGCTGTACAACAAACACGTATGACCTTGAAATCATCTGATATTTTTAAATACTGTGGCTAACAATAAAAGATCGATGTGTGAAAGTATGGTTTGAATCCAAAGCTAGACACCGGAGAAATTGGCTGTAACATACGAAATTGCTAAACTTTTTTCCCTCAGTATATGTCCCGTTTTGAAAAACGGGACCAGGCACATGAGCAAAGTCTTGGCCCCTGACAGACTGCGTAATTCATACCTTTAGATGAGGGTCGAACCCATTCACTTTTATGTAAATTTTCGGGACACACACTCACAGAGTAAAGGAAAAATTTAAAAATGTCCCCCATTTAACTCGGTCACTCAAGATTTTCTTGTCCGGACAAAATCCATCTAACTATTTGGCCGATTGTTATAACATTTTTGGCACTTGATCAAAATACCAGTCCCATTTGTGAAAGACACAAAGACCAACCTGTTTTCTTTGAACGAAATCTATGTATCCAGTCTAGTATGTGATGGTTAGCCGTCACCATTCGTTGTGATCGATACTCATCTCAAGTTTAATTTTCCTTGTGATGCTGAAGTGTCACCGTCTATCATTAAAGAAAAAACTTAAAATTGACTTAGAAAGCATGGTGGCTAACCGTCCCTGATTAGGAAAAAGCATGACGGCTATTCATCACAAGTATTGGAATTCTGAATTTTTTTTAGACACTTTGTAAAACAGTGATGAGCTTTTAAAAACCCAGATGGCTATGGATTATGCTTAGAACTGCATTCCGCATTTATTTACAAAACACGGTATTTCTTGAAATGTAAACACTTTAAACAGGTGTGTGGCTCATCGTTTAACCCATCCCAACACAGTGGAATTTTAGACCAGTCCAAATTGAAAGGAGCTGCAGACGACAATTTCAAGTTGATGGAATTTTATTTTTTTTCGTTTTTTGGGATAGAAAACATTGTGGACAATGAAGAAATTGCTTGTTATAAGCAATTTCTTCATTGTCCTTAATGTTTTCCAAAGCTTTTTTCTTGTGGGGCGTAAAAAGGAGGGCTTGAGTTGGAATGGGTTAAGCCTATAAATCATAACTAGCGATGAAATAAATCTAGATTTTAATTCCAATTTTCATATGCTTCAGGAAGACATCAAAAGGAAATTGATCTGCTGTTTTGACAGTATAAAATTTAATTTATTTGGAAATGTTACATTGTGACGATTAGCCATTAGATAATCGACTCGTAACTATTTGCATCCTTTATCTAATGAAATTCCACTCCCTTGTTAATCAGTAGCTGAATATGTGCTTGGCAGAATATTTATCTCGGTCGTGTTGACACACACAAGTCGAGCAAACTTGTACAAAAACCCCTTTCTAAGATCGATTCTGTTTTTAACCCTTGTCATGCTGAACCCGGAGTATTACGGTTTGGGCAGGAGGTATAGACCACAGGGCAATTTAGCTTTTTTTATGTCTTACATGTACATGTATATATAATAACAAGGGATGCAACTGACAAATTCAGAAAAATCTACCCGTCCCCACAAAAACACTCGTTACTTCGTTAATTCTAAAGATAATTACACTAGATCTTCTTTGACTTTCTCCTTACATATTTATCTAGCGAGAAACAAAGTGTTTTTGGGGATTCTCGCTAGAGAATCCGGTTTTGCTACATTTGGGTCGAAATTGCTTGGTCCAACTCGGGTCCGTCCAGGGCGTTTGTAAGACTAAATATGCTATTTGGTACCAGATACCGACAAAAACACTTATCGATCTCATAAAATAAATTATTATCTTTCAACAAACTCCGTATTTTAATGTTAACACCGAGAATACAGCTTTAAATCGTTCGAAGTTTTGCCGATTCACTAAATTTTGAAGGATTCAGCCATCATCATCGTCACGTGACCATCATGTATCAAGGTATTTCATTGGTTAGGAACCAAAATCTGACCAATATTTAGAATTAACGAAGTAACGAGTGTTTTTGTGGGGACGGGTAGATTTTTCTGAATTTGTCAGTTGCATCCCTTGTTATTATATACATGTTAGACATAAAAAAAACCGCTTAATGTAGTCAGATCTTGATCTTCACCTCCTGCTTGTATTTTTCCTGTCAGAGAAGTTATGAAATTGATTTTCAAAAGAAATATTAATTATTGAACAACAAGTACTTTCAGTGATCTCAGCCCTTTGATTTTACTGCAGCATGACAAGGGTTACGATGGTATCCGTTTCATAATTGAGAATTCAGTTCCGTCTTTATCCCAGAAGATTCTTTTATAGAATTCAATGATGTTTTAATATGTTCATTTCAAGTTATTCATCAAAGTAATGAAAAAAGAAAATTGTTCCAGTAAAGAAAAACTTTGCAATTTCAATTTTAAATCTGCTGTTATGTGATAGCTTCCACCCCAATTGAACAATCGCTGGCACTGCCTACCTACGCCGTTGGCCCTTCCAATTGACTTCGAAATGAAATCTGCTTCGATTTTAAAAGGCGTTATTTTGCAGAATTCATAGCCAGGAGTATGTAACAAGAAAATGCAATAGTTGGTTTGCGACCTAAACGTCGTAACTACAGCTTTAACAAGCTGTAGTTACGATGTATAGTTCGCCAAACCAACAGAAATGTTTCACACAAATGGCGGCCAATGTCGAAGTTTTGATCTGAATTCCGAACTGAATGAATGATTTAATTGGTCGATTGATTCCTTGGTTAACATCTGCGACTGGTCAATTAGTGCTTTTTTTTTATTTCGTTGATTTATTACTTCCCTTTAATTATACAATATTTGACTTCGAAATGAAATCTGCTTCGATTTAATAAGGCGTTTTTTTTGCATAATTCATAGCAAGAGTATGTAATAAGATAGTGCAATAGTTGGTTGGTGACCTAAACGTCGTAACTACAGCTTTAACAAGCTGTAGTTACGATGTTTAGTTCGCCAAACCAACAGAAATGTTTCACATAAATGGCGGCCAATGTCGGAGTTTTGATCTGAATTCCGAACTGAATGAATGATTTAGTTGGTCGATTGATTCCTTCTTTAACAAGCTGTAGTTACGATATTTAGTTCGCCAAACCAACAGAAATGTTTCACATTAATGGCGGCAAATATCGGAGTTCTCCTCTGAATTCCGAACTGAATGAATGATTTAGTTGGTCGTTTGATTCCTTCATTAACATCTGCGATTGGTCAATTATTTGATACTTCCCTTTAATCATACCATATTTGGGAAACATATGTACAGAGGTGGTATGTGAAAATCAGTGAAAGAGTAGATTGGAGGGCGGGCTGTGGTTTTTACTTGCATCATGTATAACTTGTTCCCATTTTCATTTTGATGATTCTTATTTTACCGTTTTGTTTATATTTCCAAAGAGATCCATTAACAATTAATCTATTTCCGTTAAATCCAGAAGTTTGTCGCGCTTAAGAAAATAGCATTTGATAAAGATTTAGGGAAAAGGAGAATTTTTTGACAAGAAATGTCTTCTTTTCCCCGCAAAATTTCCTTTTCGAGATGACACTTACTATATTTTAATTGTTGTCTGCAACCTCTTTCATTTTGGCGCAATCTAAAAATCTTTCGTCGGGTAATTGGTTAAATGACTTCTTTATAAACGAAATTGCAGACAGTATGATATAGTATTTCGTAATTACGAAATAATTTAGATCATTTGCAGATTTTAAAAAAGTCTGAAATGTCACTTTAGGGGTTCCGTAATTATCTTAGTGTAAGATCGATTTGTGATGCTTAGTGTGTGCAACAAAGCTATATTTTCACACGTTATAATGCGTTTTGATCCACCTTGGTTTCTACGAGCTTACTTTTCATCATACAAAGGACGAAAATGTAATCGAAGCGAACAAACACCCATAAATCTATAGACCACAAAGTATCAAGAGATAAGACAAAATTAATGATCCCGTTTATTGGAGTTCACTAAATAGGTTACAGGGATAGACCCATTTTCATTAAACCCATTTAAGAAATGAAGAGAGTATTTTTTGTTTTCATGGAGGTAGGAACCGAAAAACCTAATCACACAATGTATGAATCCGCGAAGCATCGAGCGAAAAAAGCAACAACTTTACAAATTTTGAAACCTTTTTGTAGTGAACTATTTTGTGCGGAAGCATTCAAAATGGCTGCGTACCCCATATTTTGTTCATGGAGGTATGAATTAAATTTTTCGACCAATCAGATCGCTCGTTTTTGATCGACGAAACTAACAATTAAATTATTACCAGATGGCAAAATCTTAGCCTAGTCCAAATTGAAAGGGGTTGCAGAAGAAAAATAAAGATTTTCGAAATTTTGATTTTTTTTAACGTTCGGTATAAAACATTGTGGAAAATGAAGAAATTGCTTGTTGCAAACAATTTCTTCATTTTACACATTTTTTTCCAATAACCTTTCTCGGGGAGCGACAATAAGCATCAGTGTGTTGGAATAGGTTAGACCGTTGTTGAAAGCTTTTGCCAATTTAGCAAACCAACCCGCGAAACAGCATTATGCTCTGGTTTATAGTTACTTTTAAGAAAAAAGAAAAAGAAAGTCTTTTAGAAAACGTACCTTGATGTTATAATAAAGTTTTTTTTCCAATAGCTTTTTCCGCATGCATCAAGTCGAAAATAGCCGTTGTAAGCTTGTTGTTTCGTTATTTTGGTCACCATGATATGTGTTAGATGTTATGATCTCTAACACACATTTTGAAAAGGAATGCCTTTTTAAAACTCCGACATGAAAGGTGGAATGTCTTAAGAAGCCGACTCGCTTTAGTGCAAAATGTCAATTTATTGATTAATTGATTGGTTAAGGTTTAATGCCGCTTTTAACAGTATTTCGATCATATTGCGGCGGCTGGGACACCTAACAATGGTTTCCAGATATTTCTTACACCAGTACTACCACTACATCCTTTCCTAGCCTCCAGCTGCTGTCCCACTTAGGTTTACGATTATCCACCCATTGGTGAGTGACAAATGTCGGCAAGGATATGTGCCACGGCCGGGGATCGAACCCATGACATCCCATGATTGAAGATTGGGAGTCTGGTGTGTTACCGACTGCGCTATAACGGCGGCCCGTCAAAATATAAGAGTACATGTACATAGATAGATTAAAGTGGGTAACGCTTAGTACTTAAACTTTCCTCTAAAAGTAGAGCTTGCTGATTTATTTTGACAAAATTAATTTATGATCTCATTTAAAGATACAGATTGAGGATCTCGTTTGATGGAAAGTGTTGAAATTTATGAGAGATGAGATACTGATAAATTTTCAACCACATTGTACAAGTCGGCCAAAGATGGGTTTTCTGTTCTTGTGTACAAATGAGTCAATATTCAAGACCACCATAACCATTTGACGGATTGCGATAGACTAGCTAAATCATACAATTAGACTGGAGAGAACTTTGATTTGTTTGAATGGGGTTTTACGCCGCTTTCAACAATCTTTCAGTTATATCGCGGAGGCTGGAGCACCTAACAATGGACTCCTGATATTTCTCACACCAGTACTACCATTACATCCTCTCCTAGCCTCCAGCTGCTATCCTGCATTGTTGAAAGCGGCGTAAAACCCAATTCAAACAAATAAAAACAAACGAATAAAAATGCTTCATTTCTTTTGATTTAATAACAATATGTCAGTATGAGTGTTTTTATGGAACTGCAATGAGTGGAATAAAAAAATAATTCAAGTTATGATGCCCCCCCACTATCAAGTTATGATGCCCCCACACTAAACAAACAAACAAGCAAACAAACAAACAGACAGACAGTCAGACAGACAGACAAACAGACAAATAATCAAACAAACAAACACCATAATATACAAACCCCCAAACTAACAAACATCAGCAATATCCCAACACTAAGCAAATAAAAAGCAAAACAAAAACCAAACGAAAAACGTTTCACAAATTTTGATAAATATCTATTTTCAAAGTTCGACAAACATCTAAGAGCAAAAGTAAGTCTTGTCGGATTCCATTCTGTCGAATAGGTTGAAGCCAGTCTTTAAACAGCACCATGGAAAAGAAATATCTAACGGTCCCAAGTGAAGGAATAACATTTCTCGTGTTAACACGTTTCCGAACAATGATGCTTTTGACGTCCATCAAGAAAAAACAATTGTGAAACATTGTGTAAAATGAATAAATTGCTTGCAACATGCATTTCCTTTATCTTACATTATGTTCTTATACAGAAAATCGAAAATAAAACAAACAAACAAACAAACAAACAACAACGACGACGACGGTTACACAAAGTTTAAATTGTTGTCTGCAACTCTTTTCAATTTGGACCAGTCTAATATTCTGTCGTCTGTTTATGGGCTAAAAAACCACGAAGGGGCATCATATGGGTATGACGCGTTATCTGAAAGAAATCGAAATTCAAAGTTTCTAATCTTGACCTCGCCACCGGTCACGTGGGTATGTCACTAGCAAGATATTTCATAGCCGAAGTCTAGCACCAGTGATACCCAGGAATCACATTAAACACCACTTTCAACATTATTTAAGGTCTGAATAGAATATTTTTTGTTTTCATGTAGGTATGAAACGAAAAACCTAATCACTGTATCAATACGTGAAGCGGATTCATACATAAGTGTTATTAGTTTTTTCGTTTCATACCACCACGAAAACAAAACAATATGCTATTCATTTCTTATAATTTATTATCATCAATCGAAAAAGCAAATATTTTACAAATTTTACTACATTTTTATGGAACTATTTTTGTGTGGAAGCATACAAAGTGGCTGCGTTGCTCAAAATATTGTTCATGGAGGTATGAATAATATTTTTCGGTAAATAAGAAATCTCTTTTTTGATAGACAAACTAAAGATTACATTATTTAGATATATCAAGGAGATTAGAATTCCTTGTCATGGGTTCCCATTACTTCTCTAACAACAACTACTACAAACTTTTATCCAAGCCCTCAGCTACGCATTCAATTCAGGCACATAAACAATTTGTGAGAGACAAATTACAATGCAAAATGTCGCAAAGAAAGTTTGTCGCGCTGGGCGTCGAGTCCGTGGCCCCATGAATCAAAATCTAGCGAGCTACCAACTGAGGTACAATCGCGACAAAGGTTAACGCATCCGGTGTCTCATTTTAACATGGCCTGGTACTTTGCGCATCACATCAATATCGCTCCCACACGATGCAAGCTAAAGAGCAACGCAGGAATGGGGCCATTTTATGATATGTATTTTTATAGATGACTCTGTCCTAAATATATGTGTCCAACCTAGCGAAATGGAAACCTTCGAGTGATCTGTAAACCAAATACTTTAAAAAGAGATTCGATAACTACTGTTCCAGTGGTCGTAAGTTCGATCTTCCAGGTAAGATGGGTCAAAGGACGGAATAATTAAAAGTGTTATAAAGCATTGCAAGAAACTAACATATTATTCGTGATTTTATTCATACATCATCGTTAGATTACCAAGTTTGAAAAGACTAGATTTACAGTGAACTGAAGTCCATAGACCTGTGATATATATAATAGCGCTTTGGTACTGAAGTCTTCAGACATTTGGTTTTTGACCAAAACTAAAATGGTGCACCACAAAATAAGGTCGTTTGGTGCGTCGGTCAAACTCCCCGGTTGGAGGTCAATTGGTGTGACCAGCAATCTATCAGTTTCACAAAGTAAATTGTTCACACTAGGACAGCGTCCACGTTCGGTATGTCCGTACTACGAATTTTTGAGCACGTTTTAGGTTGGTCAAAGTCAAGAAGGACCTTAAAGACTACATTGTGTGGTAATCGCTTTTTACATCTTTCTACCACATCAATTTACCTATCGCTGACCCGCCTACATACTATAATCACTGCGACCGGAAGATTTGGAGTTCCACTTCTGGTCTACATGAAAGATTTCATTGGTCCACTGATTATTTGATTGATAGCTGCGATTGGTAAATTGACTGATTGCGTAGGTCAATCAGATAACCAACCGACAAATCATTTTGAGCTGAAATGAGCCATGAACTCCCACATTGGCCGACATTTGTGAAAATCATTTTATTGGTTTGGCGACTTGAACGTAGTAACTACAGCTTATTCAAGCTGTAGTTACCACGTACAGGTTGCCAATCAACCAGATGTTGTTGGATGCTACTGGACATTTTGAGAAATAACGCCGTTAAAAATCAAAATCGAACTTCCTGTTGGACCTCAGTGGACGTGGTGAGGAACCGTCTATTAGGTTTCGTTTTTACCTAAGAATAATTTGATTTTAGTTGTGGCTTTTAAAATATATATCTAGAAGCATTTCAGGTTTCTTTGCGCCTCTGTTCCATGCAATTCACGTACTATTTCATTATATCACATGTTTTCTGTGAGTTCCTATGTAGAAATTTTACTGTTTCGGGATTCGATGTCTTATTTTACACACGTAATCATTCTCAGCTTAATAATAAAAAATGGTTTATACATATGATATGTTTGAATTTTTATTAAAAGGGTAATAAGTAACATTTAAGTGAGACATTTTTTTGAGAATTGTTGATATAAGCTTTCAAATTAACAAAAGAGATAGTGAAGTTTTGAAATAATTTTCAAACCTTTCCCCTTTTTGGAAAATTTTTGACTAGTCAAAATTGAAGGAGGTTGCAGACGGCAATAATGATATGATGAAATTTGAAATGAAAACATCCTATGTGGTAGAAACTATTGTGGGAAAATTAGAAATTTCTTGTTACAAGCAATTTCTTCTTTTTCCACAACCTTTTCTCAAGAATAATACCGCAGCGGTGTTAAACCCCGGATTCCTACAAGAAAAGGGTAATCAGTGGTTTGTGATGTTTAGCCCTAGTCTTGGGAACATTTCATTGTCGTTAGACAACGAGTGTAGATCTGTGCATTAAAGGTAGGATTTTATTTGTTATTAACCCGTTACTAGACGGCTAAATTTTAGACTGGTCTGATATGAAAGGAGTTGCAAATGACAAATGAAAGCTTGTGGAATTTTTGATTTTTTCAAGCTTTCTCGGTAGAAAACATTGGGGGAAATGAAGAAATTGCTTGCTGCAAGCAATTACTGCATTTTAAACAATGCTTTCTAAATTACCTTTCTTGGGGGCGCCAAAAAGCCTCATTGTGTGGGAATGGGTTGAATACGAAGATAATTAAAAACAAAACAAAACAAAACAAAAAATAGATAAATAAAAGGAAAGGAAAGGGGCTTGATTAAGGGTGTTTCGATGACGTGTCTTTTGTATTGAGATCTTTTAATTTCAGTTTCTATTAAGGACTTGAAATAATTATGAAATTACTCTCTGCTTATTAACCTATTCGAACAAAATCCTATCTATTTAAACGACTAAAAACGAAACAAAACAATAAAAAAGAAAAGAAAAAAAAGAGAAAACAAAACAAATAAAAAAATGGAAAACATTGTGGAAAATAAAGAAATTGCTTGTTACAAGCGATTTCTTCATTATCCATAATGATTTCAACCCTGGAAGACGAATTAATTTGAAATTTCATCAACTTGAAATTATTGTCTGTAGCTCCTATCAATTTGGACTAGTCTAAAAATATTTTGAGTGGTAATGGGTAATGGGTTAATGTCTTTGACGGACTATTTGCAACCTTAAATTGCACGTAACGTTCTTTACTTAAGATTTAGAATAATCAAACCGTTTCAGAGTCAATCAAAGTTTTTCCTCACTATAAATTATACGAAGGAAACATATGTGGGTCAAGAAAAAAAATGTGAAAAATAACAATCATTTCTCATTGTGTGTCAAATTATTTTTATCCCTGAGGATGTTCTGTTTGTAACTAACGTCGCTTAACTTTAATTTGTTGTCCTTAATGTAATGCTTGAAAATCCATCATTTTATGATTGAAAACGACTGATTGTCCAAAGCTCTTCGATTCTTGGATTTCAACCGTAAAATGGTGGATTGGTTCCTGGACTACACAAATCTGAATTCTTATTTCATGCCTCTTTGTAAGAAACAGATTATTTACCCATTCTCACACAACAAAATTTTAGACCGGTCCAAATTGAAGGAAACTGCAGATGACAACTCATAGTTATTGAAATTTAAAAAATCTTTGTCTCTTGGGGGAAGAGAACATTGTGGATAATGAAAAAATTGCTTGTAACAAGCAATTTCTTCATTTTCCACAATGTTTTCTAAAGCCGCTTTATTGAGGGGCGTAAAAAGGAGGGATCGTGCGGGAAAGGGTTCACCACCAAATGAGTCTTTGCGTTAAATGTCTAACCGCCCCAAATGTTCTTGAAGCACAAACACTGAGAATCCTGGATAGCCGATCAGGCCCGACATTTATGTTAAAACGATTTCTTCTTTAAATAGATTGTTTCCTTAAGTAAAAATTTAAAGGGACGTAAAAACCAGAGATTTAACAGGTAAGGGTTAAATGAAATAAATCGAATTAGTTTTTCACTATTCTTTTTCAGGAAGATACATCTACCAATGGCGTATAAAAACTTAACACCGCCTGTTTTTTGTGTTCTGTTTTTGACATTGTGTACCTTTAATGTCGCACATGCTCAATATGACGTTCCCGACTTCCCTGAAATGAACGCAACAAATTTACTCGAACTATTCGATAACTTCGACATTCAGAACTATGTTCGAGATATGCAGAGAGACGGTAGCCTCGAAAATATAGCACAGTTACTTCTAGAACTTGGAACCACAGACTACACGATTGATAGCAAATGTATGAAAGATTTCTTCACTGCGGCTGTTGGAATCTCAAACTTCGAAATGTGGGCTTTGCAAAGTAAGTTTATTTCGGATTCCAACTCTTATTTACTCTTAAGTGCAGACACTTAGTTGCCAATTCGGTCAAAAAGCACTTTCAGAATATTGGGCGATGACCGAAAGAAGCTTTGGGTCAGTAATTGATCAACCTGGCACCGCCCACATACTTCGTTTGCCGCACCCACTGACCGCGACAGGATGTTCCGCTTCGTTTTTAAACGGCGTTCTTTGCAAAATCTACGTCCTGTTACATGTAACAAAAAGTAGATTAATTGGTTGACGACCTAAACGTCGTAACTACCACTTGAATAAGCTGCAGTTACTGCGTTTTAGTCGCCAAACCAACAAAAAAGGTCGAACTTCAAAATTCATTTCTAGTCCTAATGAATGATATCATTGGTCGACTGGTCGTTTGGTTGAAAGTCGGTATTGTTCAACTTTTTATGCAGAGTAAAGACTTTAATCAGACGGTGTGGATGCATAGGCTTATCTGAGGCTTTACTGAGCGTACATGTGTACTCTTTGGAGATTCCACGCACAGACTCGTTTATAGATCCTGTAAAATGATAGACAGGTATAAGTGCTGAACTAAACAAGGCGCCGTCATGGCGCAGGCGGTAGCGCGTCAGACTCCTAATCTTCAATAATGGGATGCCATGGGTTCAACGCCCGGCGGTGGAACATATCCTTTCCGACATTTGTCTCTCGCCAATGGATGGATAATCGTAAACCTAAGTGGGATAGCAGCTGCAGGCTATGAAAGAATGTAGTGGTAGTACTGGTGAGAGAAATACCAGGAATCCATTATTTGGTGCTCCAGCCGCCGCGATATGGTTTAAATACTGTTAAAAGAGGCGTTAAACCCCATTCGATCAATCAACTGAACTAAACAGTTTTGTTAGTAATTTTTGCGGGTGCTTCATTTTGCTGTTGAAATACATATAGACTTATTGAAACGGGTTTTATAAAAAAGCACACTCTATGTGCCACTGCACGAAAGCTAATTCATACCATGGACTCAGATCTTCTGTAAAAAGACGACCAAGTAAGTTCAATAAGAGAGTTTTGTCAAGGTCCAAAATTTTTCATCATACTGGAATCGGATAATTCCTGTTTTCTCAGAAGGTATTTAAAGAGATTAGCCTGCAAATAATTGCAGTCTGATCTTAGTCTACACTACCTGTTTATCCAGCCAAGTCGGAGTCTTAACTCTAAAAGAATTTTTTACCAACACTATGTGCTTTCAGTGCTGTCAGCCCTATGATTTCAATGAATTCTGTAGAGGATTATATTGAGCATGACAAAACCTTTACCCTTTTTTGTACAAAACATTGATTTTTTGTCACTGTGAATTTGAGCTTGAGAAAAATTGTTGAAACAGAAGAAATTGCTTGTCACAAGCAATTTCTCCTTTCTCACAAAATTTTCTACCGCATAGGATGGTTTCATTTCAAATTGCCTCTAATTTTCATTGTCGTCTGCGACCTCTTTCATTTAGGACCAGTCAAAATTTTCGAAAAACGGGAAGGGTAAAAAATGCGACACTATATTATCCCCCCCCTTTTTTTTCAGTGATTGACGCCATTGGTAAGCCCCACACTGGTATACTGTCGGACTTCGATATTACATGGGATGGATCTTATGACGAATGCTTGGATCTGAAAGCCGTAACCTTCTCTAATGCCACATTACAGTCCGATCCAGTTCACCATTTTGGTGGAAAATACTGTAAAGTTGGGTTACCCATCCCCGGATCACTGAATTCTTTAAACCCAGTTGTAAGTTTACACTACTCAATTGGTTGTTTAATCATTCACTGCAACCGGACTTGAACTTTGAACTCCGACATCTTTGTTAAGCTGCAGTAACGAAGATTAAGCCTCAAACCAACGATTTGTCCATTTCATTTCAGGTTTGTGAGTATGACAAACATTCTCTTGGTCTTGAATACAATAGAAATACAAGTTGGCTGATTAGAATGAACTTCAACTACTTGGATTTTTCAAATATGCATTTCAAACGCTACTTATGCACTGAATGATTCTCGAATTTATATTACAGCTTTTTCTAAATCTTATGTCGTTTGACTTGTACAAAACATCATTCATTCGATTTTGAATTGAATTTTCAGCTTCAAGGATTATCATATCCACGCCAGGATTTAACCAATCGTGGATGTCAAGCAGATTGCCAGTCCACCAATGAAATCATTCATATAGACACGAAATGAGTTTTGAACTCCGACATTGGTCTCCGTTTTTGTCAAACTTTTTTGTTGGTTTGGCTGTAGTTACGACATTTAGGTCGCCAATCAACTATTCTACCTTTATGTTACATGCTACTGGTCCTAGGTTTTGCAAATTAACGCCGTTTTAAATCGAAGCGGGACCTCTTGTTGAATTCAATTGGCGTGACCAAAGGAGTAAGTGGGTGGGGTCAGCGATTGGTCAATTGTTAAATCTTAAATGAATACATTTTAAGGATAGAGATGGTTTTGTTTAGAAGGTCAATAGGATTTTTTTTGTTAAACCCATTACCAGACGACAAAATTTTTAACAACTCTATATTCAAAAATGTTGCATGCAGGAGACAATTTTAAATCAACGATTTTTTAAAGATAAATTGCCTTTTTGGGTAGCAAACATTGTTGACATTGAAGAAATTGCTTTTTACAAGCAATTTGTTCATGGTCCATCGTGTTTTCCTTGTTATTTTCTATAGGGACGTGAAAAAGTTTCATTGGGTTACCTACTTTAGGGATGTGGATTTTCTACGCCCTACTTTTCCGATTAAGGCTTTTCTTCTTGCGGACAGGTACTTTTTTCAAGGCAACTTATCCGGGGATGAGAGTGGTACACTAAAGATCTCAATGATAACTCTTAATATCCTTGTAAATTATCATATTGTTGATATTGAAGCATTGCAAACACTTTAGTAGACGAAGAAACGGATTCCAGTATTTTCCTGGTTAAAATCAACGTTTTCTCAAATTTATCAATGCACATTTTTGTGGATAAGTTCATTTTATTTCTGGACAGGTAGAAAACCACGTCTTACTTGTGAGAGGACAAGGGAATCGTATGTATTTCTACACGACTGCCTACAAATAAAATAGTCTCTCTTGAACACTTTAACCCATTACAAAACTACACATTTTAAACCATTTCAAGTTGATGAAATGTTAAAAACCCATCTGGGAAAATACATAGTGGGAAACGAAAAATTGTTTGTAAAAAGCAATGTATTAATTTTCTACAATGTGTTACCAAGCATTTCTTGAGGGATGAAAAAACAACAACCAGGATTGAGTGAGAATGGATTAAATGACACAAATTGTACAGAAGACAAAACAGCAACAAGAATGACTTGGCCACATAATTGCCTTGGGTACACCATGAAGGAGAACTAGACAAGAAATGTTTACATTAAGCAAACTAGATATTGACGTACAGCGTCTGCACGGACGGACAGACAGACAGAGAAGTTGATACCTAAATATGCAGGTGGAACTTCTCGTTGAACTTCTCGTTCAATTCTACGAATCAAATGTCGGGTGAACATAGTAGCACTATTTCAAAATGGCGCTATCCGTTATGCAAAGCAACTGCGGTAAAATGCACATCGTGAAGTTCTATACGAACTCTGTTTTGGTCTTCAAAGGAAACTTGATTTCAGAGCAAAATAGGGTACTACATTTTCCTAAATTGTTTCCGGCGAACAAAATGCACTGTTTTTGTTACATAAAGCTCCACGTATTAAACGTCCAAGGTCTGTTCCTAAGTTTACGGGAATGGCCGAATGGGTTCCGATCGCTATATATGCCATCCTCCGGTGGCGTACAAAAATAAACAATCATGTAAAAGTTAGAAATAATCGTAAATTACTGTGCTTTAAAAGATAAAATAATGTCATAGATAAATAGATTTCCGAATAAGCTCTTTTTCATCAACGATGCTAGGTATGGATGCTATCACCCTTTGGTCCTTGCGAGCAAAGTCCTTGTCACTGGTTTAACCAATTCACATACAACCACTCCTGCAAAAAAAAGCTTTGGAAAACATTGTGGAAACATTGTGGAAAAAAAAAAAAAAAGAAATTGCTTGTGTCAAGCAATTTCTTCATTATCCACAGTGTTTTCTATCCAAAATTTAAAATTCATTCTTGAAATTGTCATCTGCAGCTGCTTTCAATTTTGGACTAGTCTAAAATTCTGTTTTATAGGAATGGAATAAGGAACAGTCTTGACTCCCATTCTTCCATCAGGTGTGGAACTATCTTTATTTATCTATTTTCTTTATTTCATTGTATTTTTTTTTTTAGATCGGATCGATGTCAGCCGGAAAAATAAAAGTTGGACTATGCATTCCTGATAGCTGTGATACTGGTGATATGAGGAACATAATGTTGCTTGGTAAGAAACGAATAAACTTGTAATTCTCATTACATTATTCCGTTTGATTCTCTTTATGTCGACATCTCTTATCTCGAATAAAGTATTCTGTCAAAATAAAATTGACGGATCGCTGGCCACGCCCACTGACCTCAGACAAAAAATCGACTTAAATATTAAACGGCGTCATTTTGAAAAATTTATGGTCAGTGGCATGTAACAAAAAGGTAAAAAAAAAGTTGGTTGAGGACCTAAACGTCGTAACTACAGCTTGAATAAGCTGTAGTTACGACGTTTAAGTCGCCGAACCAAACAAATGCTTCCCTTAATTTCGAAGTTCAAAGTTTACTCAAATTGATGATTTGATTGGTCAATAAACATTTTTACAGTGACAATTTAATTCATTTGGTAAGTATCCGTGTTACAATTTAGAATTTTTTAGAGGTTGAACTAAATAAAGCATATTGAATGAGTGTCATGGAATATCGAATTTATTAAATTGGTCATTTATAAACAGATATAAACGAGGCTCTGTCGAGGTTTTATCTATTTTAAGAGTTAAATGAACTCGGTATTTTATGAACAAGGACGCAACATTCTTTTTACAATATAACCTTGATCTTTGCAATAAATCACTAAAATGAATAGATTTCGTCGATATATAATATTCCCCGAACCATGAAACGCAGTTCGTAAAATTACATCATTACATGCGTTATCACGTCATTTTGGTCGTAATGAAAAGGCGTTACCATAGGCTTCAATTTCATTTCATATTTATTACACTAGTGTAAGATCTCCCGTGTAATATCAAATTTATTATACGGGTTTGTTTCACTCCCGGACAATAGGTCATGTTATAAATACATAACTACAAATGGAATCTGTAGTTATAAAGTGAATGAATGAGTGTAAATGAATGAAATTCATGAACGAATAAATGCATGAATGAATGAATGAATGACTTAACGGACGTGCGGATATACATCTTCGATCTTTTTCAGTTGCCCGTAATGTTTTTAACGCCTCTGATGAATACGAACCAGACGCTGTATGTCATGACGGACGGAAAATAGAAACTAAAACTATAGTTGCAGTGTAAGTAATGATCATTCGATAGGTCGTAAATTTATAAATGATTTTTAATAATTTAATTTCTTGTTTCGTCTATCAAAAACGAGCATCTTAAATGGCCGAAAAATATGATAACCCATGAACAAAATCTTGAGCTCAGAGCTATTTTATATGCTTCTACACATAAATAGTTCCATAAAAATGTTTCAAAATTTGAAGAATATCTGCTTTTTTCGCTTGATGTCATTAAACTATAAGAATGAAGAGAAGATTTTTTAGTTTTCATGGTAATATGAAACGCGAAGCAGATTCATACATAAGTGTGATTAGTTTTTTCGTTTCATACCTTCATGAAAACAAAAGTATTCTTCTCATCTCTTAAATGAAGAACAGTTTCATTTCATTCTTTTCTTTTAATTTTTTTCTTTTAATAAATTAAAGTAGGCCAATGATGTTGAACATTATCCTCAGCTTAAAGGTGCAAAAAATAAATTCAATAAAAAGCAAGGTGTTTTAGACCTTTCTTGGTCATTTGGCAGTTAATTAAACGTTTTTTTTTCAAAGTTCAAGCCCAGCTAGAACTTGCGAATGGTCGCTGTCAAACGGAAAAAAAAAGTTTTGCCAACAAAATCATTATTTTAGACCAGAAGTGACATTTGAACGCCGATGGTTATATTAAGCGTTTTTGTTGGTTTGTTGTCTTGTATGCCGTATCTTATTTAAGCTGCAGTTACGACGTTTAGGTCGCCAACCTGAGATTCACCTTTATTTTTCTTTTTTCTATATATTTTGAAAATTATTTCGTTTATTATTGGGGGTCATTAGTCGCTGCTCGTCATTTAGGATCAGCACTTTCATATTATCGTTTCAGATGCATACTTTCATTATTTGCTGTCGTAATTGTTTTGGGGACTTTATATGATATTTACCTGAGACTGTCTGAAACAACCGCCATCAAGGAAGAACCTAACGAAAAAGTGGAACCAAAACATCCACAAACAAATGGACACGTAAATGGTGACGTTAAGGTAGATTTATCTTCAACGAATGGAGAAAAAGCATATGGCATAGATGAAAAAGAATCAGTTTCCGTACACGAATCGAAACCGGATACTAACGGAAGTATAGCTGTTACCGAAAAGGATGAAACAAAGGGTAGAAACACATCTTCGCAGAAAAGTAATATGCTCTTTTAAGTCTCTATTTTTAGCTAGCAAAGCGACAGCTTTGATAGCTTAAGATAACAGACGAAATTTTGATGTAGTCTCAAAGTCCAACGAGTGCAAACTGTCATTGGAGGCTTAACCACTAAATCCATTAAATGCCTACGCCATTAAAAGTAGTTCTCATGTATTTCAGGTATATTGAAAACTCTATTCAAATTGTATTGAACTCTCTCAAAAGCACGCTATGTAACCCATTCCCTATCAATTCCGCTTTGGGAAAAAGGCTATGGAAAACATTGTGGACAATGAAGAAATTGCTTGTATAAGCAATTTCTTCAATGTCCACAATGTTTTCTACCCAACAAGGAAACGTTTTCTAAATTCAACCATACTTTGCTAGCTTAGAGTACTTTCAGTACTTTGATTAGGAATAGTAAGGCGTTCATAAACTTCTACACACAAATAGACTGCAAAATTTTGGACTTGTCCAAATTGAAAGGGGTTGTAGACGACATTTTAAAGTTTATGAAATTTTAGGTTTTTTCGACTGTCTGTTTAGAAAATATTGTGGAAAATAAAGAAATTGCTTGTGAAAAGCAATTTCTTCATTTTACACAATGTTTTCCAAATTATTTTTCTTAAGGAGCGTCAAAAACCGTCACTGTGTCGGAATGGGTTAAGCTTTACAGAATTTTCAACATTATTTTAAATAAAGTTTCACCTACATTCTGAAAGATATGATACTGAAATCATTTAGTTTATTTATTTCAATGGGATTTTTAACGCCACTTCTAACAGTACTTCAGTCATATCGCGGCGGCTGGAGCACTTAACTATGGATCCCTAGTATTTCTCACACTAGTACTACCACAGCATCCTTTCCGAGCCTCCATCTGTCTTCCCAATTAGGTTTACGATTATAGAGCCATTGGTGGGAGACAAATGTCGGAAAGTATATGTGCCGCCGCCGGGGATCGAACACTGGACCTCGTGATTGAGAGTCCATCGCGCTACCAACAGAAAATCCCTGAATACATATTGATCGTTTTGAAAGTGAATAATAAATTGGAGATATATTTTGACAGGTACACTGGAGAGAGTTTTCCTTGCTTTCTCCGTTTACTCCAATGGTTTGAAAATATTAAACACAAACCAACCAAAGGGTGCTCTTACCAGTATAAATGGTATTCGGTTCTTCAGTATGACATGGGTGATCCTTGGACATTCTTTGGATTTTTCTGGTAGGTAGAAGAGGCTTATTTTAGTTTTATTTAATATACGGTACGTATTGCTGAATATATTTTCAACATGACATTCTCCCATTCACTATTTAACGCGCAGTTTGACCACTTACTGGGCCCACCCACTTACTTCGCTCATCTAAAATGCAAAAATCACGGTCAGTATCATATAAAGTAAAAAGTAAAATGGCTGGTTGGCGATTTCAACGTCGTAACTGCATCTTGAATAAGCTGTAGTCATGATGTTCAATTCGCCAACCAACAAACATGCTACAAAAAATGTCATAGTTCAATGTTCAAATCCAGTCTAAATGAATGATGTCATTTTTCGACTGATTAACTGATTGACAGCCGCGATTGTTTAATTATGAAATTGACCAGTATATCTATTGTACGCGGAATTATCCATACCGATGTTATACTGATCGCAAATAGCTACACATATTACGTTGTATGAACGTCGTAAAAAGTAACAAGTTAAAAGAATATTTTAAAGACTTATACGTGGTGATAACAATGGTTGATCGTCCCAGAATGTGATCTATCACCAGAAAATATTATAAAAATGCTGTCGGTGAAACTGATATGAATTCGCACATACGGAAACCAATTCATCGTCATTCAACAACAACAAAATACTATGTTAATAATATTGCGGTGAATTGACAAATTATCATTGTCTCCGTAAAGGATAGCCCGTCTCTAACTCTTGCAGAGCTTTCAGGATTTACAAAGATTCTTAAGAGGGCCTAAATGAAATATACTTATATCTAAAGTACACTGATTTATCAAAATCGTGATTTTTGACATTTCAAGACACCTTTGTATCGTAACCTTACTTTTGTTTCGTAGAAGCTATTTAATATATGAAGAGAATTTTTCTGTTTTCATGGAGGTATGAACCGAAAAAACTAATCTAAGCTATGTATCTTGAATTTGTTCTAAATATTGACAAAAGGATCGAGGCACTCGACGTATTATCTTTATATAATTCAATTTTTAGTTTTGTCTATCAAGAACAAGCGTTCTGATTGGGGAAAAAATCTTAACTCGACGAACATTTTTTCAGCACTCAGCTATTTTGAACGCTTGCGCACAAATAGTTCCATGACAATGAATCAAAATTTGTAAGATATTTTCGCTTTATGTCGTGAAAAAATGAAGAGAATGTTTTTTGTTTTCATGGAGGTATGGAAAAAGAAACAAACAAAACATCTTTCTCCTTAAGCCGTTATCTAATTAACAGACAACAAACTTTTAGTCTGATCTATTTGACAGAAGTTACATACGACGTTCGAATTTGCTATCAAATTTAATAAAAGTGTTATATGGGATGGAAAACATTGTGAAATGATGCTAAATTGCTTGAAACAAACAATTTTTGGTTTTTCCGAATGATTTCAATGTAATTCATTTGGTGCATTTAATGTCGTTCATGCGAGTAAATGTTTCAATAATCCTGAACGTTGTCTAATCAGACCTTAATTTGTTTTACTCTCAACAGGCAAGAATTCCGTTCCTTATTTCTTCACGAAGAAGGTCCAACAGTGGACATTCTACGGCATCTATAGTGCTACGGTTTCTGTGGACACGTTCTTTACTATGAGGTAAGGGTAGAATCGGATTCAGAATCGAATGAGGGTTTAAATCATTCTCACATAATCCCTCCTTTTTATGCCCCCAGAAAAAAGCTTTAGAAAACATTGTGGATAATGAATAAATTACTTGTATCAAGCAATTTCTTTATTATCCACAATGTTTTCTGTCCAAATAGACGAAATAATTTAAAATCCCATCAGCTTGAAACTGTCGTCTGCAGCTTCTTTCAATTTTGACCAGTCTTATATTTTGTTGCGTTGGAGTGGGCTAAAAGATGTTTTGCATATTCACTGACGAGGGGTGTTTGTATTCTGTTTATTTTTTTTCCAAATCTTTAGTGCAAAGTCTGCTGCAGGCGCTTCCATCTTAACCAGTACGGATCGTGGTTTTAATCTATTCCCACACAATGACGCTTTGAAAAAAAAGAAAAAAAACCAATTAGAAAATCACTATGGAAGATTTATTAACTCTTGTCATGCTGAATTAAAACCCTTTACAGAATTGCTTGAAAATCAAAGGACTGACAGCACTGGAAGGTCTTAATAAAGATAAAATTTTCTTTTGGAAATAGATTTTTTTTAAACAACTCTCGCTTAAAGGGGACAAGCAGGAGGAATAGACTAAGACCCGACTGCACTTAAGTGCAGTCTGATCGTTGTCTTTAACCCTACCAAAACAGTAATATTCCGGATTCAGCATGACACTGGTTAAAATATTCGTTGTTGATATTAGAAAACTTTTAGTAAGTGGCTTCCCACAGAGCGCAAAGAGAAGACTATGACCAGACTGTGCTTAAGTAAGGCTGATCAGAGTCTTTACTAAGCGCACATGTTATATTAGTTACGCACAGGCGAATGTATGTATGGATATGAGATGTGATGTCCGTTTTGCAAAAACAATAACTGGGTGGAATTAACAACTACAAGAAGACGAATCAGATTTGGTTAGAATGCATATGAATAAAAATAATCATAACCATCTAAAATATGAATTATTGCTAGTGATGTAGAAACTATTTGTCAAAAGAAATGTCTCCTTTCCGCACATTGTTTTTTTAACAGCGCCTCAATATATCGAATTTTGTAAACCATGAAACATAATGATAGAGTATCGAGAGTATTCAATAACGGCGTTCCATACATTTTTTATTTCCATAAATAATTTCCACATTTTATTCTTGACCCTAGTTTAACCCATTCCCAGACAGTCCCTCCTTTACGCCGCTTTGAAAACATCGTTATCCACAATGTTTTCTATCCAAAAAGAAATAAACAAAAATTCCACCCCTTTAAATTGTCATCTGCAACTTCTTTCAAAGTGGACCAGTCTTAAATTTTGTCTGTATGGGATAACTACATATAACCTTTCTTTTTTGTATCATATTGTAACGGCAGATGCTCGGATACCTTATGGTAATCGTTTATTTGAAAGAAGAATACTGTTATCGAATCGTATTGATTTTTTTTTATTTTAGTGGGCTGTTGGTTTCCTACTTGACTCTTCGAGAGATGTCAAAAAGGGGCGGAGCCAAAAAAATGAACTGGTTCCTGTTCTACTTTCACCGTTACTGGAGGTATATATATTCTTTATTTTCTCCAAAACTGATGATTGAATACATGGTAACAAACAATTCAGAATAATAATATTACAATTTATAGCAATTGCATGAAACACAAAACAGAATAATACACGCATACATACACATAAACACATATTTACATACACAGATATACATAAGTACTTGTATACATACATACATACATACATACATACATACATACATACATACATACATACATACATACATACATACATACATACATACATACATACATACATACATACATACATACATACATACATAAACACATACATACATACATAAACACATACATACACATACATACATACATACATATAAACATACATACATACATACATACATACATACATACATACGTATTCAATCAGCTCGGAATTGAGATTTACAGTCCGACATTTGCCGTTATTTGTGTGAAATATTTTTGTTGTTTTGCGACTCAAACGTTGTAACTGAATCTTATTCAATCTTTAGTTACGACGTTTAGGTCGCCAACCAACGATTTCTTTTATTTTTAAATGCTAGTGACTATAGTTTTTGCAAAATAACGCCGTTTGAAATCAAAGCGGGATTTCCTGTCTGAGTCAATGGGCGGGGCTAACGAAGTAAGGGGGCGGGGTCAGTGATTGGTCAATTCAAGAGATATAGAAAAGCATTACAAGACGACGGATAAATGCCTCATTCGATATGATTGGAAACATTGTAGGAACAAGAAGAAAATACTAGTTTAACAACTTTATTACGGTGTCCAATTAAGGCCATGACAACACCAAATACGATGTGAATATTTAAAGGCCATAATAAAAATATTTGATAATTACAACCTAAAATATATCAGCGAAATTAGGGTTAAGACCAGAAAAGGCGTTAATATATTCCTTGAATGAATAATTTTCAATTTTAGTTTCGTCAAAAACGGGCATTCTGGTTTTTCAAAAAAAAAAAAAAAAAAAAAAAAAAATCATACCTCCATGAACTAAATTTAGGCACGCAACCATTTTGTATGCTTCCAGACAAAATAATTTCACACAAAAAAGGATTAAAACTTGTAAAGTTTTTGCCTTTTTCGCTCGATTCTATTTAATTATAAGAAATGCAGGGAATATTTTTTTGTTTTGTTTTCAATTAGGTATGAAACGAAAAACCTAATCACTCTTATGTATGAATCCGCGAATCCGCACCGCGTATTCAGACAGTGTAAATAGTTTTTTCGGTTCATACCTCCATGAAAAAAAAACAAACAACAACAACAACAACCCCAAACAAACACACACACGCACACACACATTCTCTTCATCTCTTAGTACAAAAATACAGTACTACTAATATACCTGTTGACATTTTGGACAGAGTGAATTTCTAGTAAATAATGGGGTTTCCTGTTATATTCTTAAAGTGACAAATACTTTTTAGCGTCGTTTGTGATTTACAAGTGCATGTAAACAGCATTAAAGCTTTTGTAAGCTGATTCAAGGCAAAAGCTTGGGAGTTGATGAGGGTGAAAAAGGCAATGAAATGACAGTGTCAAACATTTGAAAGAACCAAGCTATGACATGACTTCAAAGTACGTCATCACTGAGGGAAACTACTATTCATTGCACTTAACAATACGAAAGTAACGAAAGTAGATGCTTTCCATTTAAATATACCCTACAGGAAAAGTTCATTTGTATAGCGTTTTCTCTCTCTAGATTAACCCCGGTGTACATGCTTGTCCTAATGATCAATACAACCATCGTAAAACATCTTGGAGACGGTCCACGATGGGCACAAGAAAACATACCAGAGGAAAATTGTGAGAAATATTGGTGGGCAAACCTCCTCTACATCAACAATTACTACCCAGGGGCATTAAAAATGGTACGTTCAGTTTAGATTTATAAGACTGAATAATGATAAGAAACTTGAGAAATAGTTCTATTATAGATCAGAGTATCTTTTTTGTGTGAAATTTAATATACTGCAAAAATCCGAACGTCTCTAATTGTGGACACCAAACCTTGTCAAATTTATCATTTTATAAATACAAGTTAACTAAACTTGAAACTTTTTTAGTCGTTGAGTTTACGAAGTGGAGATTTTCTTTTCGTATATATCTTAATTGTTCAAGATTAGAATAAATAATAATTACTATAAAATTTGATTTAAAGAATTTTATTATTTGAATGTTTTATTGTTTTAGTGTTTTGGATGGTCCTGGTACCTTGCTAATGACATGCAGTTCTACATCCTGTCACCTTTAATCATCATACCATTATTTTAGTAAGTTCTTGTCAATATCAAACAAAACATTTATATATATTTGGATATAAGCAAATTTCTTAATAATTTTTCTAATACTCACCGACTATGTTAAATTTTGAAATTGGCAAGTATTGTACCTGTGTTCAAATCATTTAAGAAATGAAGAGAATATGTTTTGTTTTCATGGAGATATGAACCGAAAAAAACTATTCACACAATATATGAATCCGCTTCGCGTATTCATACAGTGTGATTAGGTTTTTCGGTTCATACCTCCATGAAAACAAAAAAGTATTCTCTTCATTTATTATTTAATAGCATCGAGCGAAAAAAGAAAGAAAATGTACAAAATTTGTTACCTTTTTGTATGGGACTATTTTGTGAGGAAGCATACAAAATCGCTGCTTGCTCATGGAGTTATGAATAATCATTTTCGACCAATCAGAACGTCCGTTTTAGATAGACGAAACTAAAAATTAAGTTATTTAGAAATGAATTTACATTTAAGAGTCCGCATATTTCATTTCAAACAATAACATTTGTAATTAATATGGATTCGGATGAGATTTCATATCCTTGGTAATCCTCGTAATCTGATCAGAGTCTTTACTATGCGCTCTCGAGACGTATGTAAGCATTGTCTCAATGTACTGAAAGTACTGAAGGTTAACGTCCTTGTTTGGCATAGTAGAGTGATACGTACATTTTTTTTGCAGTAAAAATGATATATTCATCTTAAAGCAAAAAATCCCATCTTCTGAATTGGTTATACTGGATGTTTTCTATTCTTTTGTCATAAGCATGATCTCAAGTTTGGCAAAAAAAATACAATTGCGACATGCGACATTTGTCTCTCACCGGACGAACCATGATAAATGATATGTCTATAAAGTTTTTTGCGCAGCTCATAGCTCTGTTTTAATTTTGAAGATTTACATGTATAAGACATTTTAAAAAATATGGGAAAAAATGACGGGAAACCATGATTAAGTGAACCCACAAACCGCAAGACTTCGGGAATACTGACGAAAGTGACGTTAAACTAAATTTACTAAATCACAGCCTAACTGGTTTTAAGGAACAATACTTTGTAACATTTCCGAGATGAACAGTCCATAAATAAAATCTAAGAAGCTTGGACAATATTGGATTAGCTAATCATATAGAATTATTACTAACAAGAAACAAATCGGAGATTGTTTATATCCTTTAGACATTCTGTGACCAAGTAACTTAAAAAAGCTAACTCAAAATAATGAAAAACACCCGCAAACCCCCTTTGAACATCAGTACTATATATTTCTGTACAGCGTAGTATGGCAAATAACATCCGGTATAGCGGTATACACTTGACATACTGTTTTCTAAAAAAAGTCATATTGGAATCCTACTATTGGTATGTGAAGCGAATCACATCTTCTTGGACCAAATCTGGGAAGCGAAGTGAGTTATAACGTTCTGGCAAATTACTCATTTTATATTAGATAAACAAGGCCAGAAATTAATATAGCGTGATTTAAGGAGATGTATGATATAAAAGGTATTTATAAGTGTTGTATGAATTATATTGGATTCTTACGGCACGCCGTTTTAAAATATAGAACTTGCAAGCTTTGAAAAGTGATAAGTTAAGCTCAAAAGTGCACTATTTTTTCCGTACCATAGTAGATCCTACTGGATGTTAGAAACGTGGTAACAATGCTGATAATTGAGACGTCCACCAAAACCTGTGTGGACGCTTATGCTGCCTATTTTTTTCATTTTATGCACACTTGTTCTTAAAAAAATGGCACGCATAGGCTGGAATGTTGTCATTTTCCTTTATTCAAATTGTATTCACGACATTTTCGTCGCCCACTAACAATGTATTTCTTCGCATGGATCCTAACCCAATCCGGACAAGATCAATATGTTTATTGACTGTGATTCTGGATATAATGGAAGGTGTTACATAGTATGGAAATACATGAATGTTTAAATGCGCATGCTCAGATATTGCCGCTCTTTTTGGGCTTCGCCCATTTGAGTTAGTTGTTAATAAATCGTTAAACCGAACACACGCTCTTGTTTACTACCCCTGCATCACCAGCCAATACCCAAATATAACAGTAGGTCTTTAACGAGCCACTGGTTTTAACCGTGATCAGCTAGCAACTATTGAATATGAAAAATATTTAGGAAGATCACTCCTGCTTAAAATCTGATTTTCCCTCTCAGCCTAATGGATTGTGTTACTCTTTCATAGTAATATGGCAGCTGGTGGTGTAGTGGCATGTCTTTTCCTCGTCGGTTCAACCGTAGCTCGGGCTGTTGTTTCAAAACAACACGAATATACAGCATTGTTTGGTGGATTTATTGGACCCAAACCGTATGTAAACTATTTCTACTTATCAATATGATAATGGGAAAATAGTCCCAGAGACAACTGCACCATTTTATTTAGCCTTTTACTATGTATTATATTTGGGTAAAACTGGATATTTTTTTTATCCATTTTGTTTAATGATTTATTTCGATTAGGACGAACACATTCTTACGATAGTATTTGTTAAACACTGCTTAATTTAACTACTAAGGGAGAGGGATATAGAGGGACTGTATGGATGAGGCAAAAATTTATGCGTGGTGGTACGGAAGATAAATCAAATACATTAAGGTTGTTACAATCGAGCTTTTTCATAAAAAACCCACAATTACATAAAAGCCTTCCCTGTTTTTCAAAATTTTAGTCCCTTCAAGTTCGAAAGAAGTTGTAAATTAAAAGTGTTTGCAAAATGAAAAGTAACCAACATATAGGGTAGAAACTATAGTGGATAAAGCAGAAATTGCTTGTTATAAGCAACTTCTTTTACCACAATGTATTCTCAAGTATGTAATCACAGGAACGTAAAAAACAACAGGATTTATATAGGACGAACAAGAAGAAATTTAGATCGATACCGGGAAAATTTAACTTGATTGATTAAACCGGATTTAACGCCACTTTTAACAGTATTTCAGTCATATCGCGCCGGCAGGAACACCTAACAATGGATTCCTGGTATTTTTCACACCAGTACTACCACTACATCATTTCCTAGCCTCCAGCTGATATCCCACTTAGGTTTACGATTATCCATATATTATTTGGTGAGAGTCAAATGTCGGAAAGGATATGAGCCGCCGCCGGGGATCGCACCCATGATATCCCATGCTTGAATATTAGGAGTCTGACGCGCTATCAACTGCGCTATGACGGCTGCAGGGAAAATTTAATGTCGGTGTCCGAATCAATCAGACTAAAACTCAATTGATACCCCAGGGGATATAAGTGTACGGTTATGTCGTTCGATTTTTAAAATGTGACATGTACCGGCACAAGAGATTTAAGTTGTCGCATTAGGATTCAGTAGTAAACATATTCACGTTTCAAATTTTCCATTCTAGGAAAGACCAAGACTATATGGATAATCTGTATTTCCCAGGCCACACCAGGATTGGTCCCTATGTAATCGGCTTGCTTGCAGGATACCTCCTATATAGATATAAAGATTCCTTCAAAATAAAAAAGGTATCTTTATTTCTTGCACGGGAATATAAGAAGGAAAAATGTATTTACAGAGAATCAATCTATGGGAATGTCTATGATGTAAAAATATTTACACGGAAGAAAAACTAGCCAAACTGTAACTTACTTATCGACATAAATACGTGTGACATGAAGCTTATTTAATTTTCCACAATGTTTTGTTGAGCTTTTTTCTACAGGGGCTCGATTGCGGGATTGTGCTGGAAATGGTTTAATCCTTACTTTTTCAATCCCTGGCTTTTACGTCCCTGTGATTTTATAATTGAGAAAACATTACTGAAGAATAAGAAATTGCTTGTGACAAGCAATTTCTTCTTCTTCTACGACATTTTTCTACACTACTGTATGGTTAATTTTCAGATCAAATCCACTTCAAGTTTACTTCTGCAAATTCCCAGATTTTGGACAGGTATAAAATTTTGCAAAACGGGAAAGGGTTTAAGTTAATACTGTGAAACAACCTAACTTAGTTCTAAGGACATTTTCAGACTCACCCTCTGTTATCTATTAACTATCTTTCAAGCTCGAATTGTGTCCTACTTCCCGTCATCTTGGACATACATAACAGATTTATTTTTTATATTTCAAAGATAACATTTCATGTATGATTTCAGATCTGGAACTTTTTAGGTTGGTTGGTGTCCCTGTCTATAATAGTACTGTGTATTTACGGTGTATACCCAGATCATGAAAAACATTATTTGACCGTAAACGAGTCCGTGGCCTATGTTACATTACACAGAACTGGATGGGGTATTGCTGTGTGTTGGATCATATTTGCGTGTGCTACTGGAAACGGAGGTATATAATTTAGCGATTTTTCATAGTTTTACAGCGAGTAAAAATGAGGGATTGTGTGGTAATGGAATAACCAAACGAACTGAACGCCATCATTTTGTATTGTTTTAGGTTTGATAGAAATAATCAAGGTCTATTTGAGCAATGTCGTATTAGATCTATTGCAGACTTTCCTACTGCGCCTGTGCTAAACTCTTTCAACTAAATCCCTGATTTTTAAGTCTTTCTGGTATCATAAATGAGAAAGAATTGTGTAAAAGAAGAAGTTGCTTGTAACGCACAATGTCTTCTTTTTCCACGATATTTTCTATCAGGTTGGATGGCTACTTTTTAAATTGTACTTACTTTGTCGTCTGCTGAGGGGTTGGACAAGCGTAAAATGTGGGGGAAAACAGCAACCAACAGTGGAGGGTTAACAAGGAAAATCGGTCGATGAATATTCCATAATTGATCGCATTCAAATTTCATTGAATTATTTAACTTTGCACTGTCTTTATCCGATATCTATATGACATCTATTGTCTCGAAGTGTTACAGGGAGAGGCTTTGATTTCGACAGAACCGGGATGAATTGAATTCAGTTTATTTGTTTCAGAGTCGAAAATAGAATAGGTAAATTTGATTTCCGATTTGAACATTTTAATTACACGACCCCAAACCCTAAGCTATGGGTACACATTAGAATCGTCTCGTTGAGACGATTCAAACGAATGCCCACAGCATTGAACCCCATTTTAAAACCACTCTTATCTTTAACCTATTCCTACAAATTCCCTCCTGGAAAACATTGTGGAAAATGAAGAAATTGCTTGCATCAAGCAATTTCTTCATTATCCACTGTGTTTTGTATCAGAAAAGAAAAATAAAAAAATGAGCAAATAAAGATAAAAACATAAAAAATCCACCATCTTGAAATTGTTTTCTGCAGCTTCCCGCCATTCTAACCAGTCTAAAATTGTGTTGTGTGTGAATGGGTTAATATTACCCTCTCCTTCTATTTAGACTATTGTATATTTTTTGAAGGTTGGATAAACGATTTCTTATCGTGGAGTCCGTTCGGCCCTCTAGGTAGACTGTCTTATTGTGCCTATCTGGTACATCCGATTGTAATGGGGGTGTACGTATCGAGTCTTCGTCAGCCACTGTACTACACAGATCTCCAGCTGGTAAGTAGGGGCCCTCTAGGTTGACTGTCTTATTGAGCCTAGCTGGTATATCCGATTGAAATGAGGTGTACGTATCGAGTCTTCGTCAGCCGCTGTACTTCACAGATCTCCAGCTGGTAAGTTAGTAGGGGCCCTCTAGATAGACTGGCTTATTTAGCCTATGTGGTATATCCGATTGTAACGGGTATACGTACATCGTATTATTCAGCCAATGATTTCCAGCTGGTAAGTATAGGGCCCTCTAGGTAGACTGTCTTATTGAGCCTATCTGGTATATCCGATTGTAAATGGGTGTATGTATCTATTCTTCGTCAGCCACTGTACTTCACAGATCTCCAGCTGGTAAGTAGGGCCCTCTAGGTAGACTGTCTTATTGAGCCTATCGGATATATCCGATTGTAATGGGGTGTAGGTATCTAGTCTACGTCAGCCGCTGTACTACATAGATCTCTAGCTGGTAAGTACGGCCCCTTTAGGTAGACTGTCTTACTGAGCCTATCTGGTATATCCGATTGTAATTTGGGTGTACGTATCGAGTCTTCGTCAGCCACTGTACTACACAGATCTCCAGCTGGTAAGTAGGGGCCGGATTTGGTTGGGTCGACTCTATTATAAGTAATCTCAGGTTAGATCCTCTAATCCTTAAAATTGTCGGGAGAAAAGTTTAACCAATACCCCGGATCATCATCAAATGAGTTGTGCTTGTCCTAAACAACAACAAAAAATAAAACAAACCATCTTTACTAGATCGTAATATAAGTTAAGAAATAATTTATGTGAACAGTTATTGTTTAACATCTTAAGCTATTCTCCGACGCTTTTTGGATTATTCGAGTATTAATGATCAACTCTTAGACCCACTTTTTACGATGACGATATTTTCTAAAATAAAAAAATGGATCTTATTTATTTAGTTGTTTTGAAACAGAAGACGAATTATTGTTATATCGGAGTCGCTTAAACTGTTTGTCTAACAATCGCTGGCCTTGGTAATGCCTCTGTTGCTATTAAAGATACATGTATTTAATTGAAACTTAGCATTTTGTATACACTATCATAAGACCAATTCTTTCTGTTGTGGTAATTAGCTGTTAATTGAATCTTTGTAATAACTATGCACTTTTGTTGCCTAAGATACTTTAACCAATTCTCACGCGATTGCGCTTTTTGACGCCCTTTTGAATAATGTGTAAAATGAAGAAATTGTTCGTTTCAAGCAATTCTTCATAATCCACAATAGTTTCTACCCGAGTGGACAGAGGTTTTTAAACTTCCATGAACTAAAAGTTGTTGCCTGCAATTTCTTTTATTTTAAACCAGTCTAAAATTTGTCGTCTGGTAGTAGGTTAATTATTCAGCACTTCCAGCAGAGCGCGGCATCCTCAGATGGTAGTACATGTATTGTTTAGCTTAGTGTTTGCATCAAAGAATTTCGAAAACAGGCGTAATCAATCTAGATTCTAAATGGTACATGTAAGTGCATTGAATCTTCTCCAAATTAGACTACACTCAATCTCGTTTCGTGCGCCCGTTATATGCGAAACGAGTTTTTAATTTTGGTTTCTACATATGGTTTATTGACAATACTCGGACTGTGTGAGAGTGTGTCTGATTGACAATAAGACATTAAAAGATATGAGTGTATAAGCTGATTTTGGAGAAGACCCAATATATCCCTTTGAGTTTAGTGAAAAATTGACAATTTGCAGTACATCGGTATTAGCCGACACTCTTAAACCATTCCCAAACAATTCCGCTTTTTACGCCCCTTTAAAAAATACTTCAGGAAAACAAGGTTAAAATGAAGAAATTGCTTGTTACAAGCCATTTCTTCATTTTCAAACTTGTTTTCAACCCAAATTGACAGAGATACTCAATATAATCTCAGCTTGAAATTGTCGTCTGCAGCTTCCTTGAATTTGGACCAGTCTTAATTTTTGTCGAGTTGGAATTGGTTATCCCCAAAAGAGTAATTTATAATATCAAGGGAGATACCTCTCGATGTAATTGTGCAAGAATTATGCCATTTTTCAACATAGAATTGTGTTCACTACCAAGCGCCAGGTACTTATAAGCGGAGATATCCTTAGATTGAAGATGCATCAAATAATTATTTTTTTATGTAATTTCAGATATATTATTATATTGGAAATACTGTGTTATCCTATATGACAGCCTTTGTCACCTCACTAATGTTTGAAGCACCAATGATGGGACTAGAAAAAGTGATGTTTGGAAGAGCCTAGATGAATAAGACAATAAGAACAATATAAGATTTGACATTTGCTATAATATCTTCACGTGTGACAGCCTCTACTGCAGATGCTGGACACATATATTCGAACCAAATGTTTAACTTTTACTTTCGCTTATATCTTGATATTTTATGAATTAAACTACTTGATTTAAACGTGTTTAACATGTATGAATTGGATTTTTAAGAAACAAATAAGAGTATACGGAGCATAAACATTTAAGTATACTCATCTTGCTCAGTCCCGCTTATTCACGAAAAGAAAGAACTTGGATTAAACATCATGAAAAATGCAGAAAATTCTTATAAGAAGCAGATTCCTTATGGTCCGCAATGCTTCTATCCTAATAAACGGTGATTTTTTTTTGAAAATGTAATCAACTTGAAATTATCATCTGGAACTTTTTTTAATTTAGAACAGTCTCAAATTTTCACTTTTGGTAATTGGTGTGAATTTAACCCTTTCCTGTTCAATCCCTGGTTTTACCTCCCTGTAATTCAGTCATTGAGAAAACATTGCGGAAAAAAAGAAATTGCTTGTAACAAGCTATTTCTTCCTTTTCCACAATATTTCTTACCCTACTAAATGGTTATTTTTCATAAATCCACTTTTAATTTTCGCCTGACAAACCTTTATATTTGAACAGGTCTATTTTTTTTCAAAATAAAAAGGGAATTATGTTGTAGTAAAGCTTTATGCTTTGCTGGTGTGGGCTAAAGAATCTGTCTGTTTCAGTACATGTCATAATTATCTATCAATGCCTCAACAGGTTTTTAATAAGAACGCCCCATCTTAAAGTAGGTCTGTTTTATTTCTCATACCAGTACTACCACTACATCCTTTCCTAGCTAGAGGCTAGGAAATGATGTAGTGGTAGTACTGGTGTGAGAAATACCAGGAACCCATTGCTAGGGGCTCTAGTCGCTGCGATATGACTGAAATACTGTTAAAAGAGGTGTTGACCCCATTTAATCAATCAATCAAAATTAACACAAGCACTCCCTCCCGTGTCTCATTAACTCATTGTGTAAAATATGATTGGACCAATGATCTAACATAAAGAAAAATAATAATAAAAATAAATGATGGTTATCTGGTCAGAGGCATGACGTCGATGGTCTATCAAAAGTCCGTAACTACAGCTTGAATAAAGCTATTGTCCCGAGGTTGGGTCGCCTAGCGACAGTTTGCGTATAAAACTCCGGTCACTCTACATAGTTCGCCTAATCTGGCCAGGTCAACTCATTTACTTTTCTGCTTGTCAAATCTTATCTTTGTCGATATACCTACCATCCATTGCTTCTGGAACAACACCATAATCATTGACTCAAATTTCACCTTCTTAGATTTTTACAACAATTAGAGAGCAAACAATATAGGAAAATGTGGAGTTTCTCACAATCAGCTTCTTTCCATACAGATTGTGTGTTTGTTTGTTTGTTTGTTTTTATTTAAAAAGTGCCAATCATTTTATCTTTGTTGAGAAAGTATGGTTTGTGAAACAATGTAGCTATATAACAGAACTTTTGCGATTTCCCCTTCTTCTTAGTCAAGAAACTTTTCATTTTCCTTCGTTTTCGGGGGTCGGGGGTTACCATTTATCCAGTTTCTTTGATTTCATTTTGAAGTGATGTGCTACAAGTATTAGTCAAGTTTATGACACACATCAAACAGTCCGTTTTTCACCCTTTAATGAATTGCAAAATTTTAGACCAGTCCAAATTCGAGGGTTTTGTAGACGACAGGTCGATTCCATTTGCAAAATAATCATTCAGTAGGATAGTAGAAGATATTGTAAAGAGAAAAAAAGATGCATTTTTTCCATAATTTTTTCTCAAGTTTATAAACGCAGGCACGTAAAAAACTAAAAATTGAACAGGAAATGCTTTAACCCTCTCCTGTTTTTTGAAATTTTAGACTAGTCCAATTTCAAAGGGAATGCAAACTACAATAAAGATGGGATCCAATTTGAAATGCAACAATCCTTTGTGGAAGGAAATATTGTGGGAATAGGAGAAATTGCTTGTTACAAGCAATTTCTTCTTTTTCGACACTATTTTTTAAGTATAAAATCCCAGCGTCGTAAAATCCCGGGTTTGACCACGAAATGCCTTAATTCAGTTGAAAAAAGGTGGTAAACTGCCTTGACCGACTACCACACAGCCCTACTCTATAGAACTCATGGACACCAATTTTGGAAAGGAGAAATCGCATTTAACAAGCAAATTTTCCATTTGTCACAATGTTTTCTTATCCATGAAACCTATTTTTCAGTTTTTACACAACAGGAATCATGGTCTGCTATTTCTTTCAATTGGAACCAGTCTAAATTATATCCCCTGGGAACAGGTTGAAGAAAAGCAGACGTGAAGAAATTTTATTTTGCGGTAGATGAACAGATTTTTTAGGGTAGAAAGCATTATGGATAATGAAGAGATTGCTTGTAACAAGCAATCTCTTCATTATCCACAATGTTTTCGAAAGTCCTTTACTTACGGGGCATCAAAAAAGCGTCATTGATGCGAATGGGATAAGATCAATAATTAAAATATGTAAAAGGTTGACCATTTGAAATTCTCTAGATAATTTTAGATTATTATCCTTCAGACGGATAGAGACCATCCGGATAAAGCCCACAGCATCGACCCAGATTAGATTAATGTAATAGAAAAATTATTTAATCCAATAGTTAATTCTATTTTAAAACACTAAACCTAATTAACCAATTGCGGGTGGGGTGTCAATTGAAAAATCGACAACCAATTGAATCAAACAAAAAGTGAACTTTGAAATCCAATATATTGCAGCAAGATAGCGGGGCCAGCTATCCGACGTTTGAATTGTTTCAGATCCAATCTATATCAAATACTTGCATGTGACCCTTCAAGGAATCATCAGGGAATTCCATGAGACCAATATCTGAGATAGAGAGAGAGATTGATAGATAGATAGAGATAGAGATAGAGATAGAGAGAGAGAGAGGGTGGGAGAGGGAAAGAGAGAGAGAGAGAGAGAGAGAGAGAAAGGAGAGAGATAGAGAGAGGGAGAGAGATGGCGAGATTAGAGTAACGCAAACTTTACTTACCTACTTATTACACACCAATATAAGATATACAAAGAATCATTACATAGAGTATTACCCAACGGTCAATAGCCAAACCATTCAATCAAACTCTCTCGGCCAGTTTTGGAATTAGACCTCGGATGGACTCTACCGGAATAATTTGTGAAGGGAAATGATGACTAATTTATTGGGGACATACCTTAACCCTTTCTTGTAAAAACCTGGGCTTTTACGTTGCTGTGATTTTATACTTTAAAAAACATTGTGGAAAAAGAAGAAACTGCTTTTAACAAGCAATTTCTCCTTTCCCCACAATATTTTCTTCCACATAGGATTCTTTCATTTCAAATTGAATCCAAGTTTCATTGTATTCTGCAACCTCTTTCAATTTGGACCAGTCTAAAATTTTGAAAAACGGGAAAGGGTTAAGGTGTAGTTCAGAGGTAATGAAGACATTATATTTAAAGATGTATGATTTGCGATATTCATCGTCCTCAAAAAAAAAAAAAATCATCTTAAATGGCTTGCCACAGGTTAAGAATGAAAATAAAAAGTATTTTTTAGGGATCTACGGAGCCTTTTCCAGATAACGTCTTAAATTTAAAATTAAAATGTCGCAACAATGATTTTTGTTTAAAAGTATAAATATGTTTTTTTCCTTTCGGGAAATAAAATCTCGTATAAAGTTCTTAAAGTATTTAGCTACTTAAAACACCGATCGTGTTGGATTTCAACACTATTTCTTTTATATGACCGCGGTCGGTGCGACTAACCATGGCTTCCTATCATGTTTGTCGTGTTCTTGAACATGCATCTGTAATCTAGGACACTCTATTATTTCAAGAAAAAGAAAATGTTAAGAAAAATCAGATCGAATAATTATTGGTTTGTGTCTCAGTTGATCTCATTGACATCATCCGGGATGCTTGAATTAGACGTGGACAAACATTTGAAGATGCGGAGCACTACATTTTAAAATGCCATTTGTATGGTCTATTGGACTCAAATGGTTTGCGAGCGTCGTCTTCTTCATCCTTTGATAAAAGATGTTTTACTCTTGGGCTCCGAATATTCCTGTTATGACAATATCGTCGCCATATTTGTTGCTACTGATAGGTTTAATTGACGGATCGCCGGCCTCACCTTCTGACTCCGCTGGCAACGTCCAATGGCTCAAACAGGGATTTCCACTTCGATATTGAACGGTGTTATTTTGAAAAGTTTTATTGTTGATAACATGCATCAAAAAGTAAAATCGTATGGTAGTTACGACGTTTAAGTCGCTAAACCAACAAAAATGCTTCACATTAATGTTGGCCAGTGTTGGAGTTCAAAGTTCACTTCCAGTCTAAATGAAATATTTGATTGCTTCTTTGATTTAAAGCCGCGATCCGCCAATTATTGTCAGATAAAATCAATTATTTCAGACAGACATACAGACAGAGTTGGGGTTAGAGAAAAAATAGACAAAAATGAGAGACAGACAGATAGAGCGCTCTATCCAGCACTCGTCAATCAAAAAAAAAATTCTTCTATGATAAAGATATCATAGTAGGGTAATACTATTTCAGTCTCAGTTAAAGCAAAATGATTCTACCCTGGTTAGACTACGCATTCCGTGCAGTTTAAGCAGGGTCGACATTTATTTACATTCCTGGTGGTCTCACGACGGGTCACATAGTTTCTTTACAGAAATCCTGGTTGGTGAAAGTTTTCGGGACGGGTTACATAAGCACAAATTGTATTTTAACCCTTTCCTGTTTTTTTTTTCTCTAATTTTAGACTGGTCTAAATTCAAAGAGTTTACAGACGATAATGAAATTGGATTTAAAATTTGAAATGAAAGCATCCTATGTGATTTAAAATATTGTGGGTTAAGAAGAAATTGTGTGTTACAAGCAATTTCTTCTTTTTCGACAATGTTTTCTCAAGTAAAAAATCATAGCAACATAAAATCCCAGGTTTGCACAGGAAAGGGTTAACCGATTAACAAGCGACATCATTTAGAATGGTCCGAATTCAGAGAGATCCGAGGTGATAACTGCTGGACCGGTGAAACTCCTTTCACCGTCAAAAACTTTGCTGGAATTGCGATTTATTCTCACTATTATAGAACAACATCTTGAGTTACATGGTATCGTTGTATACTAAAACGGGGCTCATTTTACGTATGGATATATTTTAATTTAATTTTGATATTTTCCACAATTTGTGCAGGAAATTTCATATCACCATAGTCTCAATCAAAATATCGAAAGCACTTTAACCCAATCCAACACAAGAAAATTTTAGACTGGTCCAAATTGAAAGAAGCTGCAGACGACAATTTAAAGTTGATGGAATTTCAATTTTTTTCGTCTTTTGGGATAGAAAACATTGTGGTTAATGAAGAAATTGCTTGTTACAAGCAATTTCTTCATTGTCGACAATGTTTTCCAAAGCTTTTTGCTTTTGGGGCGTAAAAAGGAGGGCTTGAGTTGGAATGGGTTAAGCTAGCAAAGCAGGGGTTTGTTTAGTAATCTTCTTTGTCAAGATAAATATACGTGGTTAAAGTAACCCGAAAGTAACCCGAAGTTACCCCATTACAACGCCACAAAATCTTAAACTGGTTAATATTGAAAGAAGTTGCAGACGACAATATCAAGTTGGTGGAATTAAGAAAATATTGACCTTGCAGGATAGAAAACGTTGTGTACATTTAAGAAATTGATTGCTACAAAAAACCAAGGAAAATATTGTGGAAAATGAGGAAATTGATTGAATCAAGCAATTTCTTCATTACTCACAATGGTTTCTTTCAAAAAAGACGAAAAAATAAACAAAGAAACAAATAAAAAATAAGAAAAATAAAATAATAAAATAAATAAATAATAATAATAATAATAAAAAAATCTATATCAACTTTAAATTGTCGTCTGCAACTTCTTTCAATTTTGACTCGTCTAAATATTAGTCGTTTTAGAATGGGTTAGCTAGGAGAAATTATAAGTTTTAAGGAGGGCGAGTATTATGAGAGTACGATGACAATATCGAAGGTACGATGGTGAGATCGCGATATTACATATATCTCGCGTTCTCATTATCGTAATCTCCTACTATCGCGCTATAATCATCGTACTCTCGAGGTCGCAATGCCCCACTCTAGTGGTATCAACATTATTCAATCTTCACTTTCGGGATCTCATCATCGAACTCTCGACCCTCGAGTTAGACTGGTATCGCTGTCGACTTTAACAAGGCTTTGACAGAGATACCAGTCTACCCTCGAGTTACTTTGCGATGGCCTTAACGCTATTCCATAGAAAGTTCGGTATACTTTATCGCTTCAAGGTCGGGTTTTATATTATACTTCGTATTATCTGAAATTGACACATGAAGAAGAAGGACACTGCCCATTCTCATGCTATTACGCAAATAATAAATAGTAACTCAAGTATGGGGTCTTACAGAGGTCAAATTTTAGGTTAATATCCAAAGTAGCGACCTGATTCTACTAAATTCGTTTATCTCCGGTCAAATTTGTGTAGTTCTACACCCGCTTTTAATAACCGTTTGTACATATATATAAATTCCCATGCAACGTTCTGCAATATCTTTCCGAAAGATTTTATCACTTTAGCGCGTTAACTTCCCCTTTGTTAACCTTTTACCAGACGACAAAATTTTAGACTGATCAAAATTGAAAGAAGTTGCAAACAATAAAATTGAACCTGACATATGTATATGCCAATCAGGGTCCGTGTTACGAAATACAATGTTGATTTAAACTGGTTTGTATCTAAAGGGACATTGGAATAAGGCTGGGCTAAATTTAAGTTGGCGAATCTTAACCCATTCCCACACAAACCCTCCTTTTTACGCCCAAAGAAAAAAGTTCTGGAAAACAATGTGGAAAATGCAGAAATTGCTTGTCACAAGCAATTTCTGCATTTTCCATATTGTTTTCTACCCAAAGAGACAATGCCTTTAAAGAATTCAACTACTTGAAATTGTCGTCTGCAACTTCTTTTAATTAGGACCAATCTAATATTTCACTGTGTGGGAATGGGTTAATTCCTTTCCACTGGCGTCCGATAAGATATTTTCCAAAAAGTTCACAACAGCTCAGACTCAAATGTCATAAAGTATGATCAGTATCCACGTTTTCCGAAGTATCAATATGGTTCATTTTTCGTTGTCCCTTTTACTAATATCTATCGTTGCCTCTTCATGAATGCATGACATTATACACCTTTTATGAACTACATCCACAAAACCGTCCTGGGTTGACAGAAACATCGTAACTACAGCTTATTAAAGATCTAGTTATTTGGTGTCAAATTGACTTTCCTTTTGCTGAGGCAGCAAATACTGTTTTTTGTCGAAAATTTGCCCTCAGTTGTATTTTATTATATCATTAAAAATAGGCTTACGTTTCGATGATCATCTAGGCCAATCTTTGTCGAATGATGCATCGAAACAACCTTTGCGGGATGGTATTGATCGACAATATTGGCAGTTGCAAGACGATTTCTTTTCGAGTCACATAGTACAATGTATTTGTAAGTACAAAAAGGCGAACTTTCAGAAAGCTTATTGGGTTTAGAAGGTTATTTTGAAACGACCTTTAATCAGTTTAAAGGGGTGTCTTGCAAGGACACTCAGATTTGGATAAATTCCGTGGTTGTTGAGAGTAAGTAAAATTATTTCTATCTCCGCCAAATCGGTTGTTTTATGTGGAAAACGAATTTCCCCTTAAAAACATAATTGAACAATCGTGTGTGTCAGTCAAATAACCAGGCGACGAATGAAATCATTCATTGAGACCAGGCATATATTTTGAATTTTGAATTACAACATTGGCCGCCATTTTTGTTAACCTTTTTTGTTGGTTTGGCGACTTATTCAAGCTGTACTTTCAATGTTTAGGTCGCCAACCAACTATTTTACTCTATTGTTACATGCTACTGGCCATAAATTTTGCAAAATAACGCCGTTTAAAACAAAGCGGGACATCGTGCTGGAGTCATTGGGTGAGGCCAAAAAAAGTGCTGGGGACTAAGACCAGACCGCACATTTGTGTAGGCTGGTCTTAGTTTGCACAGCCTGCCAAAGCAGGAATATTCCGGGCTCAGCATGATAAGGGATAATAATAGAAATCATGATAAAAAAGAGATAAAACAATAATGCTATTTTCTACAACAGTTGTAATACATTGACAATATAGGTGGATATTTTTGTTCTCATATTTGATCGTTTACCGTCATTTATAAAAGTCACATTTTTAATGATGTCATTCTGGCTTTGTTATTATTATTTAAGATCTTTTGAGGAATTTCAAATTTTCGTTTTGTTAATCGGCGGTATCTAGAAAAAGTCATTATTTAAAAGAAAAACTATGCAGACGACAATTTCGAGTTGATGGAATTTATTTATTCATTTTTTCGTCTTTTTGAATAGAAAACATTGTGGATAATGCTTGGTACAGGCAATTACTTCATTTTCCACAATGTTTTCCAATGCTTCTTCATTGAGGGGCATAAAATGGTGGGCTTGTGTAGGAATGGTTTAATTACCAAAAAGAATGCAGAAAATCAATGGAATAGGACGGACTGCTGGTCTACTGCATTCTTTTATGGTGTTTTAGAAGTGCCACGTGTCATGTTTGTGCTCCGGAATTGCTACTACTTACTAAATGTTTAGCACGATAAATGTATATTTTATGATAATTTAATTTTATAATTTTACTAACAAGAAGAAAAATGATGAGTAAAGGGAATTATTTGTTTCTTAATAAGATTTCTGAATTTTACTCTTTTTTGAACGCCAAGAAAACGGATGATTGGGTGTAGATTGATCTTTTAGTGTGTTGTTGGGTTTAAACATTCACCGTTACAAGAAATGACTTGTTTAACTGAACAGAACAGAACAGAACATATCATTTATTTCGTCCAGGTACAACAAGGTACAATAAGGACATATATACAAAAACTTTTATGAAAATAGAATAAATAAATACTTCCGGTAAAACAAGTAGATGGAAATAGTTGAGATGACATATATTTTCCGAGGGATAGATGCGGTCAATGATTGAGCCTTTTTATAGAGTACATTATATATATTATCATGTTCTAGGCTGTATTAAACTGTTCCATGCTGCGCTTTAATGTATAATCATTTGACTAAATTTTGTTTCGTGTCAAACTTGTGTATTAAGTCTCCACTTATTTAATCAATTTTGTAATGGCATTCTTAATGGCATGCTTCAGTACAAATTGTGCTTTGATTTTTTTAGGAACTGACAACAACGAATGGCAAACAATCACGTGACCACATCTCCATTTTTTATTCGAGCACTGTTCGTATTAACAGCATGCTGTATCAATGTCGCATACGCACAATATGACATACCGGACTTCGCCGATATGAACGCAACGAATCTGATCGGAATATTTGATAACTTCGACATACAGAGATATATTCGAGATTTGGGGAGTGACGGTAGGCTCGCCGATATAGCACAACTGTTTCTTGGAATTGGAACAGCAGACTTCGCAATTGAAAGGAAATGTGTTAAAGACTTCTTCTCTGCGGCTGAAGGAATCTTGAGCTTCAAAATGTGGGGTATACAAAGTAAGTACTTTTTACAAATATGCATAAAGTACACAAGAATAGTGATTGATTAAACAACGATGTCCCGATGGTAACTCATGTTTACTGCAACTGATTATGTGTAAAAGACTTAATATTTTCTGAAGGCCAGGGAGACGGTGAGAATGAAATTATCTAACTAGAATCAAAACAACATGTGCTAATTAAATAATGTAGCATTTGGTTTGATAAATGATAATTCTAACAGCAAAAGCAGAAAGTATGCTAACTCGTGCGAATTGTAATAAACATGTTTTTCGAAGGTTCTGCCAGTGGTTCGTCGAACCTAACGATGTAAGCGCCGCGATATGACTGAAATACTGTTAAAAGATGCGTTAAACCACAGTCAATCACTAAAGGATGTATAAGCCCTAAGCATATGACAATTTCGCCTAACCTCAACAGTAGCAGTAGGCATTTTTTACTAACTTTATACCGCACAATCCTCCTTTTTGGTCGCCCATAAAAAATAAACTAAAGCTTTGTGGAACAGGGTGATATCAATTTGAAACAATGCATTTTTTTCATTTTCTCCTAAAGTTCTATACCCTTATTTTATTTTTCCAATTTTAACTCACTTTGAAATGTCGTCTGCAACTTCTTTGCATTTGGACCAGTCTAAATTGTTGTCGTCTTGTAGCTGGTTAACCCATTCTCACACAGTTCCGCTTTTGGACACCCCTCAAGAAAGTAACTGTGAAAAAAACATTGTGGAAAATGAAGAAATTGCTTGGTACATGTTTTCTACCCCAAAAACAAAGTCCGTCAAGATTAAATCAGCTTATAATTGTTGCCTGCAATTTCTTTCAAATCGGACCAGTTTAAACTGTTGTCGTCTTTTAACTGGTTGATATCATTCAAATCAATTTTTAGTGATAGATGCCATTGGCAAGCCCCATACTGGTATATTTTCGGATTTCGACCTCACCTGGGATGGATCCTTTGATGAATGTATGGATCTTAAAGCCATAACCTACTCGAACGCAACACTACAAACCGACCCAACACACCATTTTGATGGAAAATACTGCAGAGTTGGGTTACCTATTCCAGAGGCGCTGACGTCATTTAACCCATTTGTAAGTAGAATTTAATTGAAAGTTAATTTCGGAAGCATCCTTCTCAAAAATAAATTCTATAAATAATCTATAAACTCTATAAAAAGTGTAAAGTAATTGAGGGATCGTGGATATCAATCACAGAATCAATCGACCAATCAAATCATTTTCTTTGACCGGAAGTGAACTTTGAATTCGACCAATGTCCGACATCAATTTGAAACATTTTTTTTTTGGTGACTTAATTAGAGACTTTTTTTATCAGCCTATCCCATTTTCTCCTATTACTGAATGCAATACATTCAGTAGTAACATGTACTTTAGCCGTTATCACACAGCCCCAAACCTTCGTGATCTTGACAAAAATACATTAAAAGGAAAACTGTTGGACAAAGAGAAATGGGTCCTAACCCTTTCCTGTTCAATCAATGGTTTTACGTCTCTGTGATTTTATACTTGACAAGCATTGTTGGAAAAGAAGATATTGCTTGTAACAAGCAATTTCTCCTATTACCACAATATTTTATACCCCACCAGATGGTTCAAATTGCATCAAACTTTCATTGTTACCTTCAGCCTCTTTCAATTTGGACATATCTATAATTTCAAAAAAAAAAAAAAAGGTTAACTACCTTTTGTCAAACCATACAGAGCTTCCAATTAAAAAAGGTATATACACATGACCCTGTGTCATTATATAGCTCACTGTCTACAGCCTATTTCTATTCTGTGCATATTGGATGGGCGTCTCGAGCTTTGTAGCTACAGCTTAAATAAAGCTGTAATGTCGATGTTTGGTAAAGATTTTCTAAATTCCACCTGAAGTTCCTGTCTGCAATTTCTTTCAATCAGGACCAATTTTGTCATCTAGTAATAAGTTCAGATTGAGAATATCTGCTTTAAAAAAATGCAAAATGAACGTAGTCTGACCACGGGATTCTTTACAAGATTCCAAAATGGGTTTTATTGGTCATATCTGCTTATTTTCACTTTACTTTTTTCTAGATAGGAGAAGTGTCTGGGGGTCAAATAAAGATTGGAATATGTATTCCGGATAGTTGTAATACAAACGACATGAAAAACATTATGCGATTTGGTAAGGGATGTTTCAGAAATGATATATATTTATCTATCTACATGCATTTTAAAGACAAGTACTGGCAAAACTATTCAATCTTGTAATAAAATGTCCTTATTTTTCCATTCGTTTTAAGATCATTGTGACATTATACATACAAAGCCTTTTAATTAAGAATTCAATCGCTAGGGCCAGTTTTAAACAAAAAACAAAAAGGGCGTCTTTGAACTGGACGTCTTAAGAATTATTTTATCATTAGATATACTCAGGAGTCGTTAAAGCTGCTCTTAAACATATTAACCCTTGTCATGCTGAACCCGGAATGTTCCGGTTTTTGCAGGAGGTGTAGACCAAGATCAGCCTGCACATAAGTGCAGTCTGATCTTAGTTTAAACCTCCTGCTTGTACTTTTCCTGCCAGAATTGTTTATGAAATTGTCTCTAAGAAAAATATTGATTATTGAACAACAAGTTCTATCAGTGCTTTCAGTCCTTTGATTTTATAGTAATTCAGTAAGGTGATTTATGCAGCATGACAAGGGTTAAGGATGAACTACTCTAGTTCACATATACCAAATTTCTAACGTCAATGCTTTCAGGCATTTGAAAGAAGGGGATAAGCCCGATTTTATTATGAAAATGACTTATATAATGTTCACAACTTAGGCAAAAAAGCAACAAAAAGAAGAAATATTTGGCTTTCCGGAACAACGATTAACTCTCTATTTCATCGAACATTGTCTGTATCAGTTCAGTCATGAGCCTATGCGTGACATTTCCAACCATTTCGCATGTGCGTGACTCGCACACATTGAGCACCCTGGACAGCCATTCGGAACAATTAGAATATTCGCTGTTTGTTTAAAAAAGTTTTGGGTCAGTATCTATCTACAGAGCGTAGAGTGAAGACTCTGATTATTTGATTTAACACGAAGAACGGACATTTTTCGTTAAAATGACAATAAAATCTACTGGAAAAGTACATACGTTTCCTTTAAGAGATTTTCATGATAATCTGTGATAGAGCAGATTTACCAGCGGTTGGAGAACATTTTAGCCTCGCTATGGGAAAAGCAACCTTGTGGTTTTATGGAACATGACCTGCTGTATTGGAGATGGCTAGAGGCATGAAAATTCAGATCTAGAAAGTGTTGAATTATACTATTGATATTACTAAGCTATTAGAAAGGGTTTGATAAAGATATGGTAATCATGTTCATTATTAATACTTTAACCTAACTCAACAATTTAAAAGAGAAAAATCTCAGTTATATCTCGTGTTTTTAAATATGAACAATAAAGTATCGACACGGCGGAAAGTGTTAGTTACTTTGCCAATATTGATCTTTTAATCAATTAATCTTCTTCTTTTTTCAGTTGCCCAAAATGTTTTCAACGCTTCTGATAAATATAAGCCGTTTGCTGAATGTCACGACGGACGCGAAATAGAAGCAAAAACGATATTTGCTATGTGAGTGATGAACAATTAAGTCTCGCCTTCATTTAAAATCGAATATTGGACCCTTGGGCAAGAAGACTACCCCCCTCTTCCTCCCCTTTAAAAATACTGTCAAAGCAAAATTTACATATCTAAGTGATTTCTTAGTTCAAGCCGTACCAGGTTATAGCTCTGAGTTTTTTTCTTTAGGCATACCAGCTTTTTACCATAAAAATAAACACATTTAAAGATGATGCAGTGCGTATCATTTTGCTAAGAAAATAGTAGGCCTTATAAGAAACTGTTGTATTAATAAATATTGAATTCTAGTACGAAAGTTAGGTAGAAATTGTAAGAAGTTTTTGCTCTGCCTTCGTTAGTATCTACACCATGGGTGGTAAAGTTTGGAACGACCTCCAAAAAGAGGTAGTGAATTTCTGTTCCAATCGCACATCCGGGAACTCACGAGGTTGGTCCAAAGACTTTAAACAGGTAAACAAAGGTATGTGTCGGTGGTTCTTTTTATTTTTTTTCTTTCTAAGTTTCTAGCGAAAAATGGATAATTATGACAATGCTGTGTCGTGTAAAGATGACTTCTCGACGCATACGGCCCAAAACTGCGGTTGAAACCGAAATAATTTCCGCTGGGTCGTTTTTAAAAGTTCGAACACGATGTTGCTTTTTTACAACAGTTTGTCAACAACTGACACCTTTTTGCATAATTTGTGGTTTTCCACGAAGAATACAACTCCGGTACGTTCGCCCTGGGGAAACGAGCGCTGTGTATTACATATCCTGTTAAAAATGGCAACGAGGCGCATTATTTAAACAAATTATTGAGAAAATTGCAGTAGAGGTCGTTCCAATAAGTTGGAGCTTGTTCCTATTTGAATGAGAGCGTTCCCAGTGCTCACCTGTTTTATACAATGAAATTAATATCTGTGATATCAGACCAGCCAAACTCAGACAAAAATGATGGCGTTCGAAAGACTGTAATATTTTGGGGTTTGAAAAAAAAGTTTTGTCTTTGATTTACAGCGTAGTTTCTTGGAAATTGGAAATCATTCACCATTTTTGCATTTATCTGCTGGCAACCCGCTTAAGAAAATTCAATATTGAAAATATATAAGTAACTGTAACCAGAACCACCCCCTGATCTTAAAGACGGTCTGGGGTCTGGATGCCTGTATTGACAATATTGACCATTTTAAGCGGGGGACTAGTTGATGATGCAAAATGGTGAAAATGGCTGGACGACGACGAAGTTCAGACACCGGTGCGTGGTTGTACCTGAGGCTCGGGTAAGTAATGGCGCTTTGTTGGATCATATTTGTAACAAATCATATATGTAACACTGTTGTTACGTACATGATCACGTTCGTAACAGATAAAGTGTGTTACAAATGTGTTTGTCCGAAATGGGGGTTGACATGAGAAGCATATATGTAACAGGTTTAGTTGTCTATTTGTATTCAAACAATTAACAGCAATAGCAATATCATCACGCCACTAAACTACCAACTTCGCAAACATTATCAAGACGGACCATGATCAAGTTTCAGTCCCATACCGAGATTTTTCAACATTATGTCAGTTATATTACGGCGGTCAGTTAACCTACCTACTCACAGTTCCTGGGTAGACTTAGGCCTCCGGCCTAAGGGGTTGACCAGTACAAAGTGCATATCTTCGCCAGTTTCTGACAGCTGTCCAACGTGAATCATCGGTAGGGGAAGAATGCGGTAGATACCTCATGACCAAACTTCACGAAGGTTATGCTGCAAGTGAAGCTCAGTTTTTCTTAGCGCTATCCTGTAAATGCTGAGCAACAAGCAAGGGCTGCTTGTGTCATTTTTAACGTCTTCGGTAAGGCTCGACCGGGGATTGAATCTCCCGCACTCGGAACGGATGCTGTACCACTGGGTTATTAAATTCGTAACAAACAAGACAAAAAACGCAAAAAAGAACATACACATGTACATGTATAAGACCACTTTCGTTGCATATTCCATTTGTAACGTGTTATGCGATCACATATGATCACAAATGTAACATGTGTTACATATATGATCACAAATGTAACATGTGTTACATATATGATCACAAATGTAACGTGTTACATATATGATCACATATGTAACACATATATGATCACATATGTAACACATGTGTGTAATCACACACACACACACACACACACACACACACACACACACACACACACACACACACACACACATACTTGTACAGCATACAATATAAGGACCTTGACTTTCCGCGTTATCCTGAGGACCCATGTAAAACGTTTGCGTATAAAACGCAATGTGATGTCAGTTTCTTTTTCATTGCGTGGAAAGTACAAAATTGATATTGTTTTCCCTTAACACTCAAAGTAAATCAAAGAAAACGTAGTGAGGACTTGTCACCTTTAGCCTGATTTATGAGGACCTTCGGTATGAGGACCCTAATTTGCATATTTTACACAATACCTTTTATGACAATAATTACGAGGACCTAACTTGAAAGTTGTGATGAGGACTTGCACAATTGATTGAGAAATAAAAGTAACTCCTGACCATTTGAATATGGAATATGAAAACAAAAATCCAGTTGGTCACCTAAGGTGTATATACGTAAACGTTATCCATATTTTCCACGTTGACGTCGTGCGAAATAACGTGGTAACTGACTGCAATAAATTTTATTGAATATCGTGTCTTATTTGTTGAAATATATATCAGAAGTAGAAATTTGATCATGTTGACTTTAACTACGAAAACATTTTGAAAATAAGTGATGCGTTTTTAAAGTCAGTCAGTATAGTTGTTTTTTATAGTACGTACAATATGGTATGTTATTTGAGCTTTATCACTGGAGGTGTAAATTGTACAAGGACATTGAGTAACGAACAGTTCCGCGACTGTTCATTACTACATTTTGGCCGACTTCGATTGACGATAGTTCAGGCTATAGTGTGGCTTAGACCGGTAACGCTGTCGACTTTAACAAAGGCTTTTTGTTAAAGTCGACAGTGGTACCAGTCTATAGTGTGGCTGTTCCGTCTATTTTATTGAACATCATGGGCGGATCTAGAGGGGGGGGGGGGTCAGGAGGTCCGGACCCCCCCTGGCATTTGCAGAAAATTAAATTTTTACTAAATAAATTTAGTGTAATGTTACATATTTATTACATTTTAAGCCATAATTTGAGCTTAGACCCCCCCTGGAAAAAATATCTTAGGATTGGACCCCCCCAGGAAAAAAATCCTTGATCCGCCCTTGAAGATAGTTCTTTGTTTATCTCAACACTGATTGTTTTCTATGTTTTCATTCGGGCTAAATGCGTCGATTTCTTGACCACAAGAGTTCGTCATGTTGCCGGTTGAAAACATGGGATATCCCAAACGTGTAAATGTAGGGGGTTTCTCAAAATGAAACATCGATGGAAAACAACTCTAAATTAATATTCTTCCTGCGTAAAATGTTTTTGGCTAATTTGGTTTCCCACCTGATCGATAGGATACATTTTGGCCAATCAATTCGGCGCCGTACAACCATTTCGTCTTGTATGTTACTTGGCATACTCATGCATTTGACAACAGTAAGTATCAAATTACAGTTGATGCCTATAGTACATGTAGGTACTACGAAACTAGCTTGTTAATTTGGAATTACGGTCAAATGGTTTAATTTTTGACAGAGAAAACATTTTGAGGATCCGTGTGCAAGTCCTCTAATTGTACCGCAGTCAACTAATCGTTTGTGTGCGTTCAAGCCTGGGTCCTCTGTTTGATCCATATACAAACACGTTTAATATCTGGGGCAAGACACGGATTTTTTAAAACCTTACTTTTCTTAAAAGTGAAACAAGAATATGACACACCAATGAAACTGCTACAGCTGTGGTTTCCTTTTTCACAGTGTTTACATAGGCTAATTACGGTCTCCTGCTCTAATTACGGTCTCCTGCTCTTTTAGATGACATTGTGATGTTTAGGCAGTTTTTAGTTATGATTTTTCCGCTTTCGGTTCGGTTTATTAGCGATTTCGCATCGCATCTGAGTTTCAGTACTTATGCAGTCTCAATAGCTCAGTGGGTATCAATTTACATGCAAGTGGTCTCGGTTTGGAACTGGTTCGAATCCCGGCTCGGCCAACTTTCTTTTTGACGCTTGCTGAAAGTCACTGTGATCCGGTTCATTTGTCTTAAATGGACTTTGTTTAAGTGATAACAACAGTGAGTATCTTGGAAAGAACGTTATGCCGGTGAAGAAATACCATGATCGCATGGATGGGTACACTTGGAAAGAATGTTGTATATGGTTTCCACGGATTATCTGTTGTTAACGATAAAGAAGCTATAACTCGCGAGCAATGGCTTTTTCCCACGATGCTTGCAACAGCTCCTTTATTTTGAATTTCGGTCAAATGAGTTAATTTTCGACTTATCATATCAAAATCAGTTGAATACAAAGAAATATTTCAGGACCCGTGTGCAAGTCCTCCAATTGTACCACAGTCCTCTACTCGTTGATTGCATTCAAGTCTGGGTCCTTAGTTTGATCTGTATACTTGGATGATTTCCCCTAAAAGTGACATTTCAGATTTTTTTACATAAATTTTAGATTAATATTTATTTGAAAGAACAAATTCTCTAATGAAAATTCCGAAAATTTCAAGCCAAAATACTGAAATACATATTTTTGTGCTAAAATCAAACAAGTTGTTGTTGACAACAGTTCAGATTTACATGGATTTTTTTTTCATTTCTGTCTCATTTTTAAAGGCGTATTTTTCTCTCACAAATAACAACCTAAAAAAAAAAAAAAAAAAATGATAGCATTTCTACGCATTAGAATAACACATCCTTACATCAAGACATACTTTTAAAATATGAAATTGAAATGTTATGTCCCTTTAATATTTTATACCCTATTCACACGCAGTTCTTTCGTTTTGGACAAGTGGAATAACTTTTTTCCATTTCACACAGTTAGGCCTACGAAATGTCCTTTTCTCCATGCAATACATAGCCATCCTTTTAGAATGGTAGGTCATAAACTTTACTTAGATAGTCTTTTAATTTTACGTCTGAACCGCAACATCCAATAATCCCTTTCACAGACGACAAAAGATTTGACCGGTCAAAATTCGAAGGTGTTTCAAACGACACGGTGAATCATAGTTTATAGAGGCAAGTAGCTTTCTGTGGAGTGGGGTTGATATGAGACTGCTAGTCGCCACCATCATCGCTTTTCAACAAAAACCTCGTAATTGCACCTGGTTTTAAGCTGCAGTTACGAGTTTTTTTGTTGAAAAGCAGCGATATGCTTGTTCTTTCTCTCAATGCTCTGTAAGGGAAACTTTATCCAAAACTGTTATGGAAAGCAATAAAGGGGACCAACATTTTCAAATGACGCGTAGTAAATTTACTTAAGCCTCTCTTACAACCGGTCGTACGTACTCCTGCGTGCGGTCTGCGTCTAAAACGTACGTTTAGTCGTGCGATGCACGCACGTGCAACGTACGATTCTAGTGGACACAACCACGACACAGACTGCACGCAGCAAAGAATTGACCGGACAATTCTTTGAGGCGCTCTTACAACCCGTAGTGCGTCTTTATAAATCGTGCGATTTTGCAGAGTTTTAAAACGTACGATTTAAAAAGATGCACGACGGGTTGTAAGAGAGGCTTTATATAGCCCTTTAATTTTTACGTTTGAACGGTAAAGTCCAATTAACCCCGCTTACTGAACCGGCTAAAATATAGTTGCTTTTCTTCGAAAACCTGGTAACTACAGCTTAAATCAAGATGTGGATAAAACCTGGTAACTACAGCTTAAATCAAGCTGTGGATACGCGTTTTTTTTAAAGAAAAGCAACGTCATTCATCACATTCAAAAAGTTATCATAAAATTGTACGCTACGAAAATTGATGAATTGGCATTATTTAAATAAACTGACGTCCAAAAGAAACGCCCCAATGAAATGTGTCGTTATTTTCCTTATGCCTGCAACAATGTTAGTAAAATGTATACTGTATATCATCATTTTGACCGACAATTACGGTAAATGAAAAAAATGTGCGTTTTTATTCGCCAATATGTCCATTTCCGGTGACTGGTCACGTTTTCTACGTGCGCTTCGTGTATGTTTATCACGTGATGAAATGGGTCATATTACACAGTGGCATGTGTTAGTGGATAGGCAACCACGACTTTAAAGATTTTCTAATGAAACATCCAAATTGAAGGATACCAAGACTAAATTCTGAAAAGGGAGCGCGTAATATGACATTTTTTTAATGCGACGAATGCACAAACAAGTCGCAAGATGGTTTAACATATTGTGTTTCTCGATTCGGTGTCTTGATCGACGCGTTAGAGTTCCGCAAACATCTATCGATCGGTCACGCTCAAGTAGACCCCATTTAACGCCTATAAAGCATGATAATTCTCCACGTTTACGTCATGCACGTTTCAGGTTTGTGACGTTGGGATCGATTTTCTGTCGAGTAGTCTGTTACTGTGGTGGTCAAATAAGTATTTTTTTGGTAACTGTTGTTGTTGTCATTTACGTTTGAAATAGACACACTGCTTGGAAAATAGAGCTCGTAGATAAGCCATTTTCGAATACGGGGAAGTGAAAAACAAGCCGCCTGACGTTTTAACGTCTTTCATTGCACAATCTGGCATCTTGTTCGACGAGTTAGAGTTAGAGAAACATTTGCCAATCGTCCAAAGTCAGGTAGACCTCGCGTAACGCTTGTTATACAAGAAGCCGTCTTACGTTGACGTCATTTGCGTTTCAGGTTTGAAACGTTGAAATCAACATCGCGTTTAGTATTCAATAATTGTGGTCACCAAATAAGCCGTGTTACGGTATCTTTTGTCGTCGCAAGTAAAGTTTGAACCACGTGCTACAGATTTTCAAATAAAAATTCTGATACCGCTCTGTTTAAATGTGCCGTTTTTCTAAACTGTAACAATTTGATTATTTCTTTATCATCATTTTTCAACAACAGATAGTCAAATTTACAGATGGAAATTATTTTGTAATTTCAAATCAGGTTTACTGAATAATCGGACATTTATTAGGACTGGGGCGTTTCTTTTGGACGTCAGTATAGGTTCACATAAAATTATTGTGCAAAATTCGAAAATTGACACTTTTTGATTTGGGCGTTTACGTATTTATTTACCGAAACGTTTCCCCCTTTGAGCTTTTTACATTCGCTTCTTTCAATTTGAAATGGCATATTTCGTTCTGATAAACTTTTATGTTCTCTACAATGCATGCTCATAATTTATTTGTCTCGTTATACAAGTTGTACAGTGTAGTTGTGAGCTAGCTTTTTGCAGGAAAGCGAGGGTATAAGATATATTGCTCAATATTTGTTTGGGAACAAAATCGTGATCAAAGTCTTTAAAATTATTCTTGAAGCACCCTTACCCATTTCCACACAATGACGTCTTAGAAACCCTACAAAATAAAGACTTTTGAAAACATTGTGGAAAATGAAGAACTTGCTTATGACAAGCAATTTCTTCATTTCCCACAATATTTTCTTCCTCAGATTATCAATAAATGTAAAATGACATTCAAATAGAGTTGTCGTCTGCAACATCTTTGAGGTTAGACCAGTCTAAAACTGTCGTTTTGTAATGGGTTAAACCTTCAACTTTGAAACAATCAATATATACAGAGAGGCAAAATTAAGTATACACCATATTTCTTTCACGTTTTCGGAGAACCGATTAATAGATTTTGTACAATTTTTAAACGCCACCGAAGGTATTCGTCTATTGATGTAACCTTCTTAGCCTATCCGTCCATCTATCTTTTCTTTCGGTGCGACGTTTTTTCATAGTATACAGCGTCATCGAAAAAGGGGATTTAATCGCTAAATTAATGCAAGCATATGTGTTGACATATTCTCTACATTTATGAACGGATTTTGACAGAATTGTCACAGAAAAAGTCTAGTCACCTAGGACTACGCGTACATTGTTAGTGCTTTTCCATATTACGGTGCGTCATGGCAAAATGGGACTTGATGCAAACGGGTTATCTGACGTAACTCCTTCTAAATTCATTGACGGATTTTGATAAAGTTTGCGTAGAATGTTCCTAGTCACCTGACTAAGTGAATATAAAGCCGCGTTTCTTTCATTATTATGCTGCGTCATAGAAAAATGGGTCTTAATGCAAAAAAGTGGCATATTGGTCAATTTCTACCAGCCACCGAGAATTGGGTTAGAATGTTAGAGAACATTTAACTTTGTGATTTGTTATGATAAGGATTAAAGACACCAAATAGGGAATAATGGCAATATCTAATGCTTCGCTAAATCGGCATGTAGCAGGAGTATGGGTAGTCAAAGCAATTTCAGGTGAAATTTATCATAACTAATATTGGTTTTGGGGTAGAAATAAAAAATGCAAAATTTTGAGTCGATATGATGGAAATTAAGAGAGATATATAGAGACAAAAGGTGTATACTTTCTTTTGCCTCTCAGTATATTTTACGACTAAATAGCCTACCGCCATTTGCTATAGCACGGTGGGGATTGTGCATGCTGGGATGGGTAAATCTACGGACAAATTTGCCTCGCTTCAGCTAAGACATTTTGCAATAACTTCCTTATTTCTGCGCCAATTAAAAAACGGTTTGTTGCTTGTACCCCGCCTTACTGAGCTCTTTCCCCCGATGTATGCTTTACACGAACCCTTTTGTACTTTTTGCGAAAAGTGATCCCAACCGACCAGAAAAACGACCAAAAATCTGGTCGTTTTTCAGGTTAGTTGGGATCCATTTTTGGGAAAAATATGGGGAGTTTTCAAATAAGTAATACACCTGAGGAAAGCGCTCAGTAAGGCGGGGTACATGCAACAAACCGCTTGAAAATTGACACAGTAATAAGAAAATTATTGCACAATTTCCTACCTGAAGCGTGGCTTATTTTGCCGTAGTCGTTATCATTCCGTTTTCTGGTCATTTGGGATCAATTTTTTGAAAAATTAAAAGGATACCACAAATAATCCATGTATCCGAGGAAAGGGATTTTCAAGGCGGGGTACATGCAACAGACCTTTTGAAAGTCGACAAAGAAATTAAGGAGTTATTGAAAAATATTTGACAAGATTCGAGATTATTTTTCTCCGTATTCGTTATCCATCTCAGCATGCACAATCCCCACCGTGTATAGGTTATAAATTTATATTTGTGTCCAATGAAAAAAAGATACGCCTTATAAATTCTCACGGATTTGGGGACTTTTATCTTATTTTATTGTTTTTACCCTAAATAATTGATATAATATCCGCGATTTCGTTTGTATTATTAATAATTCTCATGCTAAAATAACACCCCCCAAACAAGACCGGTTTTGACGTCCCTGAAGAATGGAAACGGCATTGCATTGATGTTATAGCAAGATACCTCGTAACTCCAGTTATATAATTAAGCTGAAGTTACGAGGTTTTTCAATAACACCGACTGTTTTCCTCTTTTCTCTCAAGGATTGAAAAGAAAACCCACCAAAAATTATTAGGAATCCACTATGACGTACTAAATGGGTCAAAAGTCTATATAGGCCTAGAGCGTGCACGCATAAAATATACGCGTCGACGCATATATTTTCAACTGCTAGCGTAAATTTTTATGCGTCCACGCGTAAATATGCGCGTCGACGTATAAAATTTACGCGAGCAGTTGAAAAAATATGCGTCGACGCGTAAATTATACGCGAGCAGGAGTAAAAAATCTGAAACCGATGCTGGCAAATGGGAGAGGTGGTTAGAAACCTTTCCCTTTATACCATAAAATTGATTGATGAAACAAAGGAGCTGATGGGTTCACAGATAAAAAACGCGTCGACGCGTGTATTTAAGCGAGCAGTTGAAAATTTCGCGTCGACGCATGAATTTTCAACTGCTCGCGTAAATTTTATGCGTCGACGTGTAAATATATGCGTCGACGCATAAAATTTACGCGTGGACGCGTATATTTTATGCGTTCACGGTCTAAATAGACTTTTGAACCATTTGGTACGCCATAATCCACTTTATCAAGTATACAGTGGCGTCACGTTAGGACAATCTCAACGTGTGCAAGTCCTCTAATTTTACCGCAGTCCTCTAATGGTTGGTGTGCGTTCAAGCCTGGGTCCTTAGTTTGATCTGTATGCAAGAGACGGCTTTTTGAAACCTAACTTTTTTTAAAAGAGAAACAAGAATAAGACACACCAATGAATGGTTATGATCTGCTACGGTATAGTTTAGAAAACTAGTCAATTACTATCAATGCAATATTGTCACCGATATGTTTGGCCAGGGATCCAACCCGCAACCTCCTGCCGTCTTTTAAAGCGTAAATTTTATGCGTCGACGTGTAAATATATGCGTCGACGCATAAAATTTACGCGTGGACGCGTATATTTTATGCGTTCACGGTCTAAATAGACTTTTGACCCCTTTGGTGCGCCATAATCCACTTTATCAAGTATACAGTGGCGTCACGTTAGGACAATTTCAACGTGTGCAAGTCCTCTAATTGTACCGCAGTCCTCTAATGGTTGGTGTGCGTTCAAGCCTGGGTCCTTAGTTTGATCTGTATGCAAGAGACGGCTTTTTTGAAACCTAACTTTTTTTAAAAGTGAAACAAGAATAAGACACACCAATGAATGGTTATGATCTGCTACGGTATAGTTTAGAAAACTAGTCAATTACTATCAATGCTATATTGTCACCGATATGTTTGGCCAGGGATCCAACCCGCAACCTCCTGCCGTCTTTTAAAGCGTAAATCTTATGCGTCGACGTGTAAATATATGCGTCGACGCATAAAATTTACGCGTGGACGCGTATATTTTATGCGCTCACGGTCTAAATAGACTTTCGACCCATTTGGTGCGCCATAATCCACTTTGTAAACAGTGGTGTCACGTTAGGACAATCTCAACGTGTGCAAGTCCTCTAATTGTACCGCAGTCCTCTAATGGTTGGTGTGCGTTCAAGCCTGGGTCCTTAGTTTGATCTGTATGCAAGAGACGGCTTTTTTGAAACCTAACTTTTTTTAAAAGTGAAACAAGAATAAGACACGCCAATGAATGGTTATGATCTGCTACGGTATAGTTTAGAAAACTAGTCAATTACTATCAATGCTATATTGTCACCGATATGTTTGGCCAGGGATCCAACACGCAACCTCCTGCCGTCTTTTAAAGTGTTTCAATTTGTTCAAGGCGTCATTTCACGCATTATGCAGTTTCAATAGCTCAGTGGGTAGCGACTTATAAGCAGCAATTTACAAGCAAGTGGTCCCAGTTTGCCACTGGTTCGAATTCCAACTCGGCTATCTTTCTTTTCGACGTTCGATGAAAGTCTGTGACCCGAATCATTCGTCTTTCACCAATGGACTTTTTTTGAAAAAGTAATTCTAATTTTGGAAGTAAATAAACGTTACTTGCGGAACCGGTGAAGAAATACCATGGCAGCATGGATAGGTGCACTTGGAAAGAACGTTGTTTCAGTCAAATCATGGCAATCAGTGCACCTATCCACCAGTACCACACATAGCTTTCTTTCCAAGCCACTGACTGCTTTATCACATAAACTTTGTCCATTGGTGAAAAAGAATGAATCAGGTCACATTGACTTTTCGGAAAGTAAGTTGGCTGAGCCAGGTTTCGAGCCAGTGCCATATTGAGATCCCTTAAATTGCCAGCCTGACTACTGACTGAGCTATTGAGGCTTGACGAAATATTTGTGAGGACATGTACTGTAACAGAAAAGAGTTTGTGTGAACCTATGCATACAGTCAAGAGAAAAACAAAATATATGTATGTTCATTCGTGTTACACTCCCAAGTTTGTGAGGACCTGTGCATACAGCCATGGGAAAAACAAAATATATGTATGTGAGGACCTGTGCCAGTCGTCAAGCACACTCTCAAGTCACGTGACAAAAGCAAAGTGTGCATGTTCTGTGCGTCCAGACTACTTTTTAACGTTTAAATGAGGACTCGATTATTTTTCAATTTTCTATAATAGTATATCAAAATCAGTTGAATACAATGAAAACATTTTGAGGACCCGTGTGCAAGTCCTCCAATTGTACCGCAGTCCTCTAATCGTTGGAGTGCGTTCAAGCCTGGGTCCTCTAATTGATTGCCATACACACACACACACACACACACAAACGCATGAATCTCAACGTGACAAAATGTACCTTCGGACATTCTGTCATCACTAGTAGAAAGCTGCAAAAAGAGGAAAAATCATGTAATATAAATGTTTTAAAAATATCACTGTAATTGTAATCTTTCAACTGAATGAGTTTTAAAACATATTTATTTCAATACTTGGAGTTATCTGCCCTTGTCTCAGCCCATTTTATATATTTTCCTATATCTATCGTTAAAAGGTAACCATAGCAACCACATCGCAATAAAATACACAAAATAATTTCAACATATTGCCGTAACAATACGGGGTTTGATAAGTGCTTAAACAGTTTTAAGCAAATGCATCGAGTTTTGTAGGTTCTGCTAACACGCAGAAATGCATTACGCAACTTTGACTTCATTTTTCAGGTACATGACGTTTGTAGGGTTCATATAGTAAATTGGTCATAACTCACAAAATAACCTGAATAATCTGTTCAAATAAAGACTAACATACTCCAGAAATATTATACATTCAAAATAACGTTGTTTATCAAATACTCACCAATTGTCCGAAGGTACATTTTCTCACGTTGTGGCCCATATATATATGTTTATATATATAAACAGAGAGCAGCCACGATACCGGACATTATATTCATGAATATCCTTTAAAGGGTTGAGGAAATATGGAGCGGACGCGAAAGAGTGACGTCGACGTCACCGCCGATGACGACGATGGACAAAGTGACACAACAAATCAGTATCAAGATATTGGCCCATCTGGTGAATAAAAACCTGCTACAAATGTGTTTCAGATGTAAATATGCATTCTTTTGTACTGTTTTTAAATCAAAATTGACCTGTGACATATGTGATTTCATGTCACATCAAAAACCGGCATCGATCATATTCGTCACAAAATATGTTACATTTATGCTTGATTTCCGAGTCATATATGTAACACATGTTACATATGTGATCATATATGTAACAGGTGTTACATATATGATTTGTTACAAATATGATCCAACAGCGCTTTATATAACGATCCCTTAAAATGTTTCTAATCATCTTTGTGCACTGTCTTGACATGTCTTGTTGCTGAAAACATGCGGTCAAACCCTTTGCCACACTTTTCACAGATGTGTAGCAGACTTGAATGTTTGGCCCTTTTGTGGTTATGTAAAGAGTCCTTTGATCCAAACGATTTAGAGCAGTCTGGGTACGGGTGATTTCCTTTCCTTCTACGCGTTTTAACGTGTGCTCATACGAGGATTTATAGCCAAATGTTTTTCACATTCCTGACATTTATTTATGGTCTGATATCACAGATATTAATTTCATTGTATAAAACAGGTGAGCACTGGGAACGCTCTCATTCAAATAAGAACAAGCTCCAACTTATTGGAACGACCTCTACTGCAATTTTCTCAATAATTTATTTAAATAATGCGCCTCGTTGCCATTTTTAACAGGATATGTAATACACAGCGCTCGTTTCCCCAGGGCGAACGTACCGGAGTTGTATTCTTCGTGGAAAACCACAAATTATGCAAAAAGGTGTCAGTTGTTGACAAACTGTTGTGAAAAAGCAACATCGTGTTCGAACTTTTAAAAACGACCCAGCGGAAATTATTTCGGTTTCAACCGCAGTTTTGGGCCGTATGCGTCGAGAAGTCATCTTTACACGACACAGCATTGCCATAATTATCCATTTTTCGCTAGAAACTTAGAAAGAAAAAAAATAAAAAGAACCACCGACACATTCCTTTGTTTACCTGTTTCTAGCCTTTGGACCAACCTCGTGAGTTCCCGGATGTGCGATTGGAACAGAAATTCACTACCTCTTTTTGGAGGTCGTTCCAAACTTTACCACCCGTGTACACACTCTTTCGGAACTAAGGCATACTAAATGCGTGGAAATCGATATCTCTCTGCACACGTTGAAATCACTTGAACCAGTGACGTTAGTTTTACATGAAAAGGGCGACATCTTACACATTTTTTTTTGTTTCAGATGCGTCCTTTCCTTATTTGGTGTTATCGTCGTTATTGGAACTTTGTATGACATCTACTTGAGACTGTCTGAAACTCCAAACAGCAAGGAGGAACGAAAAGAGAAACCTGAACTAAGAGATATTAAGAAAAATAGTTACACGGACGGTGACGCAAATGGTGATGTCAAAGTTAATTTGTCAACTGTTGATAAAGCAAATACCACTAATGATGAGCAACCGGCAATTAACGATAAAGATACAATCGGTTTGAAACCAATTGCAAATGGGTTTGTCACTGATGGCAATAAAGTTGTCACCGCGCAGAAAACGACGTCCAGTCGAAGTAATTTTTCATATTGAATAGCGAATTTACGAGAAAATAATTTAATTTTTAGTTTCGCCTATCAAAAACGGGTGTTTTGATTGGTCGAAAAAATTATTCATAACTCCATGGACAAAATTTTGAGCTCGCAGCTATTTTGTATGCTTCCGCACAAAATAGTCCTATACAAAAAAGTTTCAAAATGTGTATAGTTTATGCTTTTTTCGCTCGATGCTATTAAATTATAAAATATGAAGAGAATATTTTTTTTTGTTTTCATGGAGGTATGAACCTAAAAAGCTAATCACACAATGTATGAATCCGCTTCGCGTATTCATACAGTGTGATTAGCTTTTTCGGTTCATACCTCTATGAAAAATAAAAAATATTCTCTTCATCTCTTAAATGACTATTGTTAGACCTCAGTCAATATGCAGTCTGACTGATTGCTGGAAAGTTTTACATTTACAGACGTCTAAGATTGGTGGATCGCTGGTCCAACCCACTGACTCCGCTGGCAACGCCCATTGACTCCGACAAAATGTTCCATTTCGATATATTACACCTCGTTATTTTGCCAAAGTTATGCCAAGTATCATTTCAAAAGTAAAATTGTTGGTTGGTGCCCAAAATGCCGTTACTACAGCTTGAATAAGTTGTAGTTACGACGTTTAAGTCGCCAAACCATCAAAAATGTTCCACATAACTTTCTGCTAATGTATCCAATTAAGACGGAAAACCAATAAAAATAAAGTTTATGTTGTCTGTATATAGCGATTGTTCGATAGAATCGTTATCGCTGAGGTCTACCAATAGACCTGTATTTTTCTCTTTTTTCCTTTTTTTAATCAATTCAATGATATGGCCAGTAACAGTTCAACAATCAAAGCAAAATGTTGATTAGCGACCTAAACGCCGTAACTACTAGTTCACCTAAAATGTGTTGTTGTAAATCTAGCTGAAAAGAAGTTGTCCAAATGCAGAGTTCCTTTTTCATTAATCTAGGAACAGTGGAGAATTTTTTTCTTGTTTTCTCTGGCTAAACGCCGCAACTACTAGTTCACCATGAGTAAGCTGTAGCTACGATGTATAAGTCGCCAAAACCAATAAATATGCTTCACATTAACGTCGGGCAATGATCGGAGTTCAGAGTCCTATATGGTACAGGATCAAATATACATGTATGATGAATCGTTACGCCTAAACTTTTCAAGTTATGTAAAATGATTGGCAGGAACACTTGGGTGGTATACAATTTTTTAAAATGTGTTGTTTTAAATCTAGCTGAAAAGAAGATGTCCAAATTCCTTTTTTTTCATCTATCTAGGCACAGCGGAGAAAGTTTTCCTTGCCTTCTCTGCCTATTCCAATGGTTTAAAGATACTGAACACGAACCAACCAAAGGGAGCTTTGACTTGCATAAATGGTATTCGGTTCCTCAGTATGACTTGGGTGATACTCGGACATTCTTTGGATTTCTCTGGTAGGTTAGAATTTGATATAATTTCATTAAGCAATTCCCGAACAATGGCGCTTTTTGGAAATTCCAAAAGAAAAAAGACTTTGGAAAACATTATGGAAAATGAAGAAAAAGCTTGTTACAAGCAATTTCTTCATTGCCCACAATGTTTTCTACCCCAAAAGATAGAGATTTATGAAATTTCGTCAACAACCAATTGTCGTCTGCTACTTCTTCGAATTTGAACCAGTCTTTAATTTTTTCGTCTGGTAATAGGTTAATCATGTGATTTGGTATTGGCTCAGAAACAGATCCAAGATTTTCTTTTTTTGCCAGTCACTCTCAATCTGATGGTAGTCACGTGCCTGGGTCGTCTAAATTTTTATTTCATTTTTTTTTCTTCTCAAATATCAATTTACTTCTGTCCGCATTCAGTGTCAAACCCACGTAAACCAGACGAAACTCTTAGTACAGTCAATCTTGCTCAAGCGGCCACCTCTATTAAGCAACCATTTTCATTAACCGACCACCATCAAAATCCCATTTCCAAAAAAGGGTTTCCATAATTGGATCTGTTTGCTAAAAAAGATATCAAAAATAAACCCCATGTTGGTGGATCGTATTTGAAAACGTCTCAATGACATGATTCTTATGAGTTCCATCAACGTGGGATTATGTGATAATCCTGTAATAATCCATGTATGCAATCGAACTGGTCCCCCATACATGTGCCAAAAACGTGCATTAAGTGATCATTCTCTTAAACGACTAGATTTGGGCCGTCCCTTGTGTGGTCGCTTAACCCATTCCCACTCAGTGACACCTTTAAACGCCCATATAGGCAAAAAACAAAACTTTGGAAAACATTGTGTGAAATGAAGAAATTGCTTGTTACAAGCAATTTCTTCATTTTCCACAATGTTTTCCACCCAGAAAGTTGAAAAAATCCAAAATTTCATAAACTTTAAATTGTCGTCTGCAACTTCTTTCAATTTGGGCAAGTCTAAAATTTTGCTGTCTGGTAATGGGTTAATACAAGTTTGATTGTAACTTAATGCCAAAATGGCGTCATACTGCATCTTATTATGTCGTTTAAATCGGTGCATAGGTTTGGCATCATTTTTTGGAAGGGGGGTCTAAACTCATTCATTAGAGGCACGTGATGATACATGATATAAATATCGACCAAACATACTAATTTTATCGTAGGTCAATCTTATTGATACAAGGTCAACCGTATAAGTCAGAGGTCAGTCGGCATTAGACCTAGGTCAACTGTTTAGAACAATATATACTTCTAGTTTAGAACCGACTGAATATTTGTAAAACTACTCTCTCTATATAGTAGTTAATTGAAAATACTAACTAACACATAGTTTTTGATGCATTATGACCAGAACCAAACTTTTTCTCGACTAAGATTTTCTGAAGTCAGTTATTGTATTTCATTACTTATTCGTTTTTATAAAATTGAACCGGATCTTTTTTCGCTAGGAGTTCACGGTAGATAAGTTCATGTAAATACATGTACATCTTTTATGTTACCAAACCAATGTTACGACAGCTTGTCACATTATCACTGTGCGCTTCAAAAGAAGCAATCCTGTCTTATATGTTTTACTTTTATTTTGACAGGAAAGAACGCGATTCCCTACCTTTTCTTGAAGAAGTTGAAACAATGGACTTTTTGTGGCATTTACAGTGCAACCGTTTCTGTGGACACCTTCTTTACCATGAGGTGATATTTAATTATATACGGCGACGCAAAGTATCAAATAAAGATGTTGTAATAGTATCTGGAACCATTTTTTCAAATCTTGCGAAGCATATAGAATAATATTTAACCCATTTCCACACAATCGCGCTTTTTTGCAGACCCCAAGAAAAGGCTCGAGGGAAACAAGGTTTAACATGAAGAAATTGCTTGTTGCAAACAATTTCTTCATTTTCAACCTTGTTTTCTCTCCAACTAGACTAAGATGCTCAAAATTCTCTCAACCTGAAATTGTCGTCTGCATCTCTTTTAAATTTGGACTTGTCTAAAATTTTGCCATGCAGTGATTCATTTAGGTCATGGTTTCCACTTTTTGCGATTATAGAATCGACATTTCTACGGACAATTTTCTAAACATGTAGCGTTGGTGCACATTCTAAAGTCACGGTAACGAGAAAAGGCCGCCATATAATTATACAAAATAATTTTCTTGGCACCGTATTTGACATTGCCTGATACGCATGTTTGATCGATTCTGATTTTGTTTGAATATAAAATTCGTTAGGTGATCAAATATATGTGACCGGTCATACGAAAAGAGACCATCTGTTAAGTGTGATAAGGCATAATCAAATAAGCTATGAAGCTGATTTTGAAACGAAATGAAATAAATAATAATGAAAAAATAAAGATAAACGAAGGCGGCTAACTTAAAAAGATTTACTTTATTTGCAGCGGACTTTTGGTTGCATATCTCACTCTGCGCGAGATGTCAAAGAGGGGCGGGGCGAAAAAGATGAACTGGTTTATGTTCTACTTTCACCGTTTCTGGAGGTACGTATTTCTTTTTAAGTGCCCATTGTCGAAAATAACGATATAGAAGTAAAGTCAAGATTCTTAGCCACGATTTGAACGCATTATTTATTGTACTAATCACTCTCCAGTTGACTTATAAAGAACTAATGGTGGTAATAAAAAGAATATGATTGAAAAGATAGAAGATGAGAAAATTAGACACATATATAGCCAAATAAAGTAATAGAATGCATCTTTATATTTGCTCCCTAAAGAAATACCATTATGGAAAACTTTGTGGATAAATGAATAATTGCTTGTTACAAGCAATTTCTCCTTTCCTCACAAAGTTTTATAACTCATTCGGCACTTATTTTCTAATTAAGCACAAATCCAAATGTCGTCTGCGACTTCAGTTAATTCGACTAGTCCAAAATTTTGTCGTTTATTTATAAGTTAAAATTTACTTTGCTGAACTGAAGTAATTACAAGGAAGTAATTTATATAGACCCTCGTACTACATACTTTCTTAAATTGCAATCCTAATTGACTAGCCTAATTGACGAATCGCTGGCCACGCCCATTCAGCTCCGACAGAAAATTTCATTCCGATATTAAACGGCGTTATTGTCTAAGTTTTCTTGTAATAAAGCAAATAGAATGGTTGTTTTGCGTTCTTGAATAAGCTGTATTTCCGACGTAAACTCACATAAACCGACAAAAATGTTGCACAGAAATTACGACCAATGTCGAACTCCAAAGTTCACTTATAATGAATGATTTGACTGGTCTACGGATTTTTTGATTGACAGAGGCGATCTGTCAATATCTTCCTGAAGAATTTTATTTCACTGAATTCCATTTTTATCGTCCATTACGAGTCGTATATCAATTAACCTTAATTTTATTTCCCCAGACTGACTCCGGTGTATATGATCGTGTTGATGTTTCATGCAACCATAACCAAACATCTCGGGGACGGTCCTCGCTGGCCACAGATTGAACCCGATGATGAAAAATGTTCGAAGTATTGGTGGGCAAATCTCCTCTACATCAATAATTACTACCCAGGAGAGGCGCATCAGGTTGGTTGGTTGTTGTAAAAACTCGCTCCACTATGTTACAAGAATTACACGCATTTTTATGCATACGCTTTAATTAAGAGTCATTTCTTCGTGAAATTAGACTCGATCGTAAATATTCAACACTGAATTCGTAAAGATTGCAGATTTTAGAAGTTGCAGTCTATGATGTGTGACGCAATGATGACGTTTTGTTGGAGTATTTACTGAGCCCATTATAGAGGTGAAAAGGAAATGAACCGAAGTGAAAGCTTAAAAAAAACAAACAAAAAAACTCGATTTACCGATGCCAGTGCTTTCCACAATACCCTTGATTCTTCCGCTTGTCCTACGTTTTTCCAGCGCATCATATGTGCTCGTCATTTTTTGTATACAACAGAAGCTGAAAACATTAAAATTATTTCTTACCTTAAATGTCGTGCTAAAGGTGCATTCCTTAAAACAGCTCTTATCGTTTATTGGAACCAATCTTAAAGGTGGTTTTGAGATATATATATTTCATTATGTTCAGTGAAAAAATCTAGCTATTCTGATTGATTTGGTGCATCGCGAGAGATGTACAAGGCCAACGAATATTTTAACTTCCATACCTGACGTCTTTGACATTTATGACTCGCGTATAGTTGTTCGGAAAACAGCGCGTAAGATTTTAGGTCTTACTTAGACATGTGGATCCAAGGTCTAATTAAATAAGTATTTTGGAAACAAAATATTTTTTTTCAACTACAGCAATTTTAATGGGCATGGTTGGTTAGTTGATAGTGTATTCTTCCCAATAGACGGATCGCGACCGTCAACCAAAAAAAAAAAAAAAAAAAAGATAGACCAATCGATGATAAATCTAAACCGAAAGTGAACTTTGAACTTCGACATTTTCCCACCACTGTTTCAAGCATGTTTGATGGTTTGGAGATTTAAACGTCGTCACTACAGCTTATTTACGACATTTAAGTCTCCAACCACTTCACAATTATTTTACATGAGGCTAACCGTAAATCTTAATTAGCGCCGTTTGATACCTTGCTGTCGGAGTTAAGTGGGCGTGACCAGCGATCCGTCTGTAAGTGCCTAGACTAATGTCCCCGTACTGTGCAATAGAGACTTAAGATCACGCAGGGATTCGTGAAGTCCTTTCCTCCTAGCTGGAGGTACAATATACTTAAGAATAAATATTGAATGTTTAACCCGTTGCAATAAAAAAGGAAAAAAAAAAAAAAAAAAAATCACCGGTCCAATTTGAAAGAATGTGCAGGTAACGATTTTTGAATGGTGATATTTCTCAATTCTTTTTCTGTCTGGGTAGAGGGAAGGAAACATACAAGCAATTTCTTTATTTTCCACAAAGTTTTCCAACGCCCTTTTCATGACTGAGAAGCGTAAAAAGGGGATTGTGTGGGCATAGGCCAAGTCTTCATAACAAATTTCATCTTAATTTACTCCACAGTGTTTCGCATGGGCGTGGTACCTTGCAGACGACATGCAGTTTTACATTCTGTCCCCGTTGATTATCATACCCTTCTTGTAGTAAGTTCACCGAGAGTTGTGGTTCTTTGATAATCGATAAATAGTTTAATTTTTAGTTTCGTCTATCAAAACGAGCGTTCTGATTGGTCGAAACAAAATATTACTAACTCAATGAACAAATTTTTGAGCACGCAGCGAATTTGTTTGCTTCCGCACAAAATAGTCCCATACAAAAAAAGGTATCAAAATTTGTAAAGCTTTTGTTTTTTTGTGTGTGTTTTTTTTTTTTTTTTTTTTTCGCTTGATGCTATTAAATTATAAGAAATGAAGAGAATACTTTTTGTTTTCATGGAGGTATGAACCGAAAAACCTAATCACAAAATGTATGAATACGCTTCGCGTATTCATACAGTGTGATTAGTTTTTCAGGTTCATACCTCGATTAAAACAAAAATTATTCTCTTCATCTCTTAATTAAATGTTCACCAGTAAACCCATAATCACACAATAACGCTTTTTGAAGCCCTGAAGAAATAACATGGAAAATTGCGTGGGAAAAGAAATTGCCTGTCACAAGTTAGTTTTCCTTTTCTCACGCTGTTTTCTACTTTATTTGGTGTATGTTTTCTATTTTTATGCATCTACAACTTCTTTCAATTTTGACCAGTATAAACTTTTGTCGTCCAGCAATGGGTTAAATGTTTTAAAGATGACCTTTGATCAGATTCTTATCTAAGGACTTCTTTTTTAGTTCGAAATGTTATTGCGGCTTTGATGGTATTTGGTATCGCGTTAGACTGAAAGTCATGGGATGACGGGTTTGACCCTTGCCATGGCCAACATTATTACTATGATAGTCGTTTAATTCACACCAATTGACCAACTGCGGCTGTCAATCAGAGAATCAATCGACCAGTCAGAGAATTTATGTATTGGCCGACATTTATCCGAAGCATTTTTGTTGGTTTGCGACTTAAACATCGTAACTACAGCATATTCATTTAGTTGCCCTAAATTTTGCGATAAAAAGCGTCAAATGGAACTTCCTGGTCGGAGTCAGTAGGCGGGTCAGAGGAGTCTGAGGGAGGGAGTCTGAAGAAGGGAGGTATCGGTCCGTCAATAAATTGATAAGTGAGTAATAGCCCAAGGAGGAAATGAGTAACTGGAGGTTCGAATATAATATTGTGGTAGTACTGTCGAGAGAATTACATGGAACTCATGGTTAGGTGATCCAGACTCTACGATAATGTTGAAAGTAGTGATATATAAGCCCATACACATTATCACCTCATTTTATATTAATCGATGATATGTGATAGGGCTAAATATTTTCAGGACCCAAACGAAAAACCAAACTGATTTAGCAGGCATTTTCTCATTTATAGTAATGTGGCAGTTGGCAGTGTTGTTGCGGGTCTATTTCTGATTGGTACAACAGTGGCTCGAGCTGTCATTTCCAAACAACACGAGTATACAGCATTGTTTGGTGCATTCATTGGACCAAGAGCGTAAGTTTGGTTTGCCTCATAAATACTTGTCCTGGAAGTCCTTTAAGCCTTTCCAACACAATCCCTCCTTTTTACGCCCCTATGAAAAAAAGCTTTAGAAAACATTGTGGACATAGAAGAAATTGCTTGAAACAAGCGATTTCTTCTATGTCCGCAAGGTTTTTTACCCCCCCCCCCCCAAATAAAAAAAAAAAAAAAAATTAAAATTTCACCAACCTTAAACTGTCGTCTGCATTTTTCTTTGAATTTGGACTAGTCTAAAATTCTTGTTAAGCAGGAATCGGTTGAAATAAGAGTTCATGGTTAAATCTTGATTAATCCAGACCAATGGTCATTTTAAGGAAAATATTTACGTTACAGGGGACGTAAAATAGGAAAAATACGGTTCCATATCATGTAGAGTTTGACGAAGTCTTTTTCCTGCCAAATTAACGTCACATTAGGAATTAATGATATCATAAAAGAACAAGAAAGAAGGAGGAAACGTTTTTGTCAACATTTCGGAAGTAATTGTAACTTTATTGATTGATTGAATGGGGTTTAATGCCACTTTTAACAGTATTTCAGTCAAGGGCGGCTCGAGCACCCTCCAATGAATTTCTGGCATATCTCACACCAGTACTACCATTACACTCTTTCCTAGCCTCCAGCTGCTATCCCACTTAGGTTTACGATTATCCATCAGTTGATGAAAGACAAATGTCGAAAGGATAAGTGCCACCGCCGGGGATCGAACCCATGACATCCCAGGATTGAAGATTAGGAAATTTATCTTTATGTATCTTTTGCCCCTCTGAATGTAGTAACATGAAATGAACGAAAGCAGTGAGTCTATTGATTTGAGATTAACCATATAATCTAACGAAAACCATTTTAGAAGTGTCCAATGTTTATAAAAAGTAATGGAATATTCTCATTTCTATTTCAGAAAAGACGGAAATCACATGGACAACATTTATGTTCCAGCCCACACAAGAATGGGCCCCTATATAATTGGTTTAATAACAGGTTACCTCTTATATCGATACAAAGATTCCATCAAAATGAGCAAGGTAGATTTTCAATTTTAAAGCAAGTGGTGAATTTATCGTTTAATATATTCTTACGTAATGACGCTTTTTGACGCTCCGAAGAAAAAAAGGGGTCGGAAAACATTTTGGAAAATGAAGAAATTGAAGAAATATTTTGTGCAACATTGTATTTGGCTTGGCGGCTTAAATTTCGTAACTAAAGCATTTCAATCTGTAGTTACGACTTTTAAGTCGCCAACCAATTATTTTACTTTTTTTGTTACATGTTACTGGTCATAAACTTTAGAAAAATAATGTCGTTTAATATCGAAACGTTACTTCCTATCGGCGTCAGTGGGCGGGACCAGCGAAGTCATCTGGCGGGACCAGCGATCCATCAGTTTTTTGTAATCCTTTGGTTTGCTTACTAGCAATACTCTCTTTAGTTCCTTGTTGCACAATATTTTCGTTATGCTACATACAAAAGGGTGCATTTCTATGTATTCTGTTTGAAACACATTGTTTTTGCTTGGGGCGTCAGACTGTCTGTCAGTCCATCCGTTCCTCAGAAAAAACACAGGAAAAGATAACCTATCCTTGACCCATACAAAATGCATTTTATAGAGCTAAGATCTACAGACCAGGATAAGTATCTAGGCATCAACATTAGCATCTCAACAGGGCCCTTCATATCAACAGCATAGCATGTAAGGCAGGTTTATTAAGAGGAACATCAAAACTAAAAACTCACAGGTCAATGAAGCCACATACAAAACGTTTGTCCGCCCCTAGTCGAGTACTGTTCCCCAGTCCGGTATCCTAGGCAGAGATATCTTTCACATAAATTAGAAATGTTCCTACAATCAGCTGCATGATGCGTACTAACTGATTATGACTCCAGTATATTATAATAAGTGATCATATGTTATACAGTTTGCCAGTTAAATAACTTTAACATTTCAGTGACACTGAAATGTTAAAGTTATTTAACTGGCAAACTGTATAACATATGATCACTTATTATAATATACTAATTCAGGTCTAACAAAGTAAATATAGACAACCATCACCCCTCCAATACAAAAAAATCTCTAGTCTCGAACCAATTATCATGCTAATTCATTTTGCCTAAAGACGGTTAGATTCTGGAACAACATTCTATTCAGTCCAAGTGAGTCCAACCCTGTCGGAGTTTGTCAGCATGTTGAATACAATGTCTATGTAAGCGAAAACACCAACTTTTAACTTTTAGGTGTAGCTTTTTATGGCAAACTTTCTATTACTGTATGCACATTCTATCTTTACATTGTCTTTTAACAGTACATCCTTTTTACTAACGCCTGCTCCAGACAGCGCCAGTCAACAGTAAAAAACTGATGTTGAAAGTAGAAATTGAAACATTTTCTTGTCTGGACAAAAATTTTGGTTCGATTATCATGAAATTTAGCATATTAGCCCTAATTTTGAAGGAAAAAACTATTCCTCGAACTGGCTGCTTTTTAAAAAGGCCAAATTGCTCAACCCTAGATAGTCTGGCTGATAACTCCGTAACTATTGGGATAATTTGATGAAATTGATTAACAGCCCTTGCTGTTTAAGAAAAGCGTCAAAAGGCCGACATTTTAATATCTGCTATTAATATCCGTCAACACATTACCTATTGTCCAGATAAAAATCTCCGCTACTTTCGGGCCAAAAAACTGATCACTGGCCTCGCGGTATTACAAATGCTATTGTTCAAACTTATATCTAGATTCGTTAAATCTATTTCAGATTTGGACGTTTTTGGGTTGGCTAACGTCTCTATCAATTATTGTGCTAGTGATATATGGTGTATACCCAGACGAGGAGAAACATTATCTCTCAGTAAATGAGTCAGTAGCCTATGTTACACTACACAGAACTGGCTGGGGAATCGTTATTTCATGGATCATTTTTGCCTGTGCTACCGGACATGGTGGTATGTTGCTATGTCATATATACAGGATATTGAATGAGTACTCATTATATACACCGAATTTATTAAACTCGTCATCTAAAACACAGATAAAAACTCAGCAAAGCCTCGTCTTTATCCGTTTATATACAACTCTTTTAATAAATTCGGTATTTCATGATCTCATATTGGTTATCCTTTTTGTAAAATGACACAACTAATTTGCGATAAATCGATAAAATCCTGAACTTTATCGACGCAAAACATATAACCCCGTTTTGCAAAATGACGTCATTACATGCATTATGTGACGTCATTTTCACGGTAACGAAAAGGTGTTATCATATATATATTAGCTCATTTATATAGTATTTCACAAGTGTAATATCGCTAATGCATGTAATATCAAAAATAATCTACGAGATTATTTCACTCCAGAGTCCTAGGTCATGTTATAATTGAATGAGATTACAATAATTTTCGTTGATTAATACGTTTTTCTAACGAACAAAGAAAATTAATGTAGTATCTTATTCATGCCAACAACTTCCTTTTTTCTTTTTTTTTTTTTTTTTTTCTTCTTCATATATTTAACAATTATGTAAAGTATAGACGTAACTTGAAACAATAAAATTTCCAACTTCGATTAGACTGTAAATGCTAAACAAATTTGGTTTCCTCCATTTCTCTCTTTGTTTTATTTTCATTTTCAATGAAGATATATGTCATTATCTATAGATAGATTATTCATGAATATGTAAGAATTGTTATAAGTTTCAGAGTTCATAAAACTATCGTGCATTGTCCTCGAAATGGGTGCCCTTTTATCAGAATGAAATATCGAAAAAGTCTAGTTTACAACGAAATGTCCTGTTCTTACCATTATTCCATACACTCTTTTTTTGTTATATCGTTGTTATAGTGTCGTAACTATAGCTTTATTGATCGCCCAGGGACGAAATTAATTATAAGTTGTTTTTTTTAGGATGGATAAATGATTTCTTGTCATGGAGCCCATTCGGTCCTCTAGGAAGACTGTCATACTGTGCCTATCTTGTACATTTGATTGAGTTGAACTATTACATAAGGATGCTTCGTCAACCACTGTATATGACGGACCTACAAATGGTAAGTCACTCGCTAAGGGCACTGGGACTGCAGCAGCTCGTTGCTTTCGTTGTTTGAATGAATCAAGGAGCTGGGTTTATAAGTCATTTTCTCTGTGTCTTTAAATAATAAGTAGAGGATATTAAACGAGTGGTCATCTAATAAATCCTTCATTTAAAGGGGTATACTGTAAACAGATAAAACGAGGTTTGTAAAACGCCGTTCTTTGTGGCTTTATGGCGTCATTTTCACATAATAAAATGTTGTCACTATCGGCTTTACCTCAATTGCATAGTTGTTACATTGATTATGCTAGAAGATTATACACAGTTTTAATTTTGTGAAGCTATCAAGATCCTTGTTTGTATTTTCAGATATACGTCTATATCGGAAATGTCGTCATATCCTACATGGTAGCATTCGTGACGTCACTGATGTTTGAATCGCCGATGATGGGGTTGGAGAAAGTGGTGTTCGGAAGAGCCTAAGTGACGATAACGATGCAGCTGATATTAGAGCATATGCATGACATTTCCAACCATTCCGCATGTGCGTGACTCGCACACATTGAGCACCCTGGACAGCCATTCGGAATAATTAAAATATTCGCTGATTGTTGAAACAAGCTTTTGGTCAGTATCTATCTACAGAGCGAATAGTGAAGACTCTGATCAGACTGTGTGGATGCACAGGCTGATCTGAGTATTTACTTTGCGCACATGTGTAATGGTTGGAAACGTCACGCATGCGCTCATTTAATAGATGAAATTTATTTTCATAATGATTCTCTCGTGTTATCATTGTAATTCATTAAAAAAAGAGAAAGAAATAAAGCATGAATGATTTGTACATTTGTTTACCACGTATATGAGACCTGTACATGAGCAGGTAATTAACCCATTCCTATTCAACAAAATTTCAGACTGGACCAAATCGAAAGAAGTTGCGGACGCCAATTTGAAGTTTGTGAAATTTTAGATTTTTCAACTTTCTGTGTAGAAAACATTGTTGAAAGTGAAGAAGTTGCTTGTTACAAGCAATTTCTTCATTTTCAAAATGTTTTCTTCGGGGCGTCATAAAGTGTCATTGTGTGGGAATAGATAATATGAAATGATAGGTATAGATAAACTTTTAAACTGATAAAAGCGAGATTGGTATATCCGAAATCAAAATTATCAACACGACTTTGATATTTATATTATACTACGGGCTAGATGTTTGCGAATACCCAAGACAATTGACCTATCGCTGGCCCCGTCCACGTACTCTGTTGGCTTCGAACATCGACTCCGATGGAAAATTTCGCTTCGATTTTAAAGGGTGTTATTTGGTAAAGCTTATGACCAGTAGCATTTAAAAGGATAGAACGGTTGGTTGGATTTGTAATTACAACTTGAGTGTTATAATTACAGGTTTAGGTCGCCAACCAACTATTCTACTTTTTATTACATTTTAATCCTGCGATCTGCGTTTAAATGGTTCGTTTGTTTGAATGGGGTTTTACACCGCTTTCAACAATCTTTCATATCGTGGCGGCTGGAGCACCTAACAATGGCTTCCTGGTATTTCTCACACCAGTACCGCCATCACATCCTTTCCTAGCCTCCAGCTGCTATCCTACATAGGTCTTCGATTATCGACCCATTGGTTGGAGAAAAAAAGTCGGAAAGGATGAGTGCCACCGTCGGGGATCGAATCCGGGACCTCTAGATTGACATTCCGACGCGCTACCAACTGCGCTATGACGGCGGCTTGCGTTTTAAAGGATCGCTTTATAAAAAATCTCGAAAAAGGTCACAAGCCCGCCCTTAAAAAGATTGCCGGACAGAAAAGGAATTGAATTAAGAGATGAAGAGAATATTTTTTGTTTTCATGGAGGTATGAACCGAAAAAACTAATCACACTGTATGAATTCGAGAAATTATAATTTAATAGTATCGAGAGAAAAAAAGCAAAAACTTAACAGTTTTGATACCTTTTTGTATGGAACTATTTTGTGCGGAAGCATACAAAATTGCTGGGTGCTCAAAATTTTGTTCATGGTGTTATGAATATTTTTTTCGACCAATCAGAACGTTCGTTTTTTATAGACGAAACTAAAAATTGAATTATTAAAACATGAAATTATTTTTAAATGTAATTTCGTTTTCAGTTCACTTTTCATATCAGGCTTGTGACATATTCTGGAAGTATTTGTTAAGGGGTCTATAAACAATTTAAACGAAGATCTCGAGAAACGAGAACGACAATATCTGTCCCTTTGAGAGCAACAGAGCCTTTGAAAGCCCTAATATCCTATTATTCTGTTGGTATTACGCTAAGGTCTAATGCTAACCAAAGTTGAAGTAGTTCACGCTCGAAACCAAATTGAGAATTTTCTAAATGAAAGTGAAGTACTTGTAGAAAATAGCATGGAAAAGGAAAATATTCTTATCACAATCTTTTTCAATTTTTAATGGTTTCTGAGTCGTTATAGCACAGAAAAATATAAACCCGTGATATCCAAGGAAAAAAGCTAAACGTAGAATTATACTGTCATATTTATCACCAACAGATTATTCATAGAATATAAATTTGGTTGAATATATCAAGTTATACAGTACTTAATGCATTGCAGATCCTTGTTAGGAAACACAGTTTAAGATTAGTCTCAATTGACTAAGCGCTTGCCCCACATTATTACTCATTACTCATGCCTCCAACAGGAAATTCCGCTTCGATTTTCAACAGCGTTACATTCCAAAGTTTATGGCCAGAAGCATGTGACAAAAAAGGTAGAATGGTTGGTTGGCAACCTAAACTTATTCAAGCTGTGGTTACGACCTTTAAGTTTGAATGGGGTTTTACGCCGCTTTCAACAATCTTTTAGTTATATCGCGGCGGCTGGAGCGCCTAACAATGGAATCCTAGTATTTCTCACACCAGTACTACCATTACATCCTTTCCTAGCCCCATCTACTATCCCACATAGGTCTACGATTATCGACCCATTGGTGAGAGACAAATAGTCGGAAAGGATGAGTGCCGCCGTCGGGGATCGAACTCGACCTTTAAGTCAGCAAACCGACAAAAATGTTTCACACAAATGGCGGCCAATGTCGGAGTTCAAATCTCTATTTTGTGTTGAATGATGATTTGATTGGTCGATATATTCCTTGATTGACAGCCGCGATTGGTCAAATAACGGTTGGCTTGTTAAGCCCACTGACTGCTGGCCACACCTACTGACTCCACAAGGAAGTTCCGCTTCTATATTCAACGAAATTATTCTGCAAAATGTATAGCCAGTAACAGGTGAACCTAAGGGTCGTAACTACACCTTGAATAAGAACGTTTAAGTAGCCTGACCAACTAAAATGCTTGACAAAAATTGGGGCCAATGTCAAAGTTTAAATTTCACTTCCAGTCAAAATGAATGATTGGATTTGCCGTGTTTATCTCTGACTGACATCCGCGACTGGTTAATTGCAAGATAAGCAGCGACGGAAACTAAAAGTTTATTAGTCTGGATGGCATTATTGGCCGTTACTGCCAACCCTGTCAAACCTGGTTGATCAGCGACCTTTACAAGCGCTCCATATGCTAAATTATTTCAAGGTGACAATATTTTAGACTGACATTGTTGAAAGATCTTGTAGACAAATTTTTTGCTGATACAATTACAAAATCCCTTGTCTTTCTGGGTAAATACTATCGTGGGAAATGAAGAAATTACGTTTAATACGCATTCTTTGTTTTAATTCTCCTCAATGATTACCACCATGATTTTTCTTAGAGGCGTAAAAACGAGGTTTTCTGGGAATTGATTTAAATACCTATTGTAAAACATCACCGTCTCAGGGTTAGCTCTGGCTTGAAAAAAGTTGTCGCCATCACTTTCGCCAAATTAAAAAAGTTGGGGCCAAATGGAAAAAGTTGGGGCCAAATTGAAGAGTTGGGGCCAAGCTCTAGCATTTCTCAACTGCACTGTTATTTTCTTTACTTATATGCTGTTGAAAAGATAATGTGCATATTAAACAGGTTTTTATATGGCAATTCGTTTGTTGTTTTGTCTTTAATGAATGTAGCTAAGGCATACACCTACATTGATTTTTACTCATCTTTAATCAGTGCTTTCAGTACTTTGATCAGAAAATCGAGACTTTGATGAGAAAAAAAGAGAGAAGGAAATAGTAATAAACCTAGTAAAATATGCTTGATTTAATAATAAAATAATGTAGACTTCTGTAATTTAAAAAAAAAATCGGTTTAAGGTTGAACATTCTTGGGTACGAATGAATAAAAAAGAAATGGTTCGTCTGCTTTTGGGACAGTATAACTTTTGAAATTTCTGTCAAATTTTGCCAAACTACCACTGTTTATATCAAAAGTTCATCAGAATATCCTTCTAATGACCCATAAATGATGATTCAATGTTTTAGCAAGGAATCGCGGTAGCGGTGCCGAGATTAGAAACTGACTGAATCTGTCAGCAGAAATATACGAAATATTTCCGAATTCGGCAATTGTATTCATCAGGAAAAGGCAAATGGCGGCCTGTTTAATTACACTTTTCTTATAGAAACCCTTTTTATGCGTGATAATTGAGGTCTTCTAATTGAATATGTGATAGTTTCATCGGCTCCTCCATAATACTAAGTCACGCCAACAACAAAAATTCAATACGACTCGCCGACCAATGAGCGCATTTTATTCATCTGATTGGCTGTCAATCAGAACTGTGATTAAATTTGGTGATGTGTTAGTCTTGTGTCAAACTCGATGACATAATTGACCCGATATACAAGCCCTCCAGCAATTAGACACACTTGGCCCTCGGACTTAATTTCCAGAGATTAGTCAAAGTAAAAGTATGTTTAACAAAAACTTTTCTTTTTTTTGGCGCCACGAACTTTCGCCAAATGAAAAAAACTTGCGCCAGAATTTTATTTTTGTCGCATTTGGCGACAATGGCGATCGGCAGCGCGAACCCTGCGTCTTAAATGAATATACAATGAATCTCTTTAAATGAGCTTCAGTTGCCTAACCTAGCAAAGAGCCTCTGCAATGGTGTTCCTCTTAAGACAGCAATGTTTCGGAATCGATGGGCTAATTTTGATAAATGACTAAATGAGCTGTAGTTACGATGTTTACGTCGTCAACCAACAATTCTGCTTTTTTGTTACATACCATTGGACATAAATCTTGCAAAATAACACCATTAAATTTCGAAGCGGAGTTTTCAGTTGGAGTCAATGGGTAGGGGCCTACGGAGTATGTCGTTGGGGCCTGCGATCAGTCAGTAGCCACCCCGAAAATCCTCAAACAAGGCAGTTCGACTGACATATAAATCGGCTTTAGTTACCAAAAATAACATAAACATAACTCAAGAAACAAAACATTGGTTTGAGACGTAGTTACTGCATCTTTAATAAGCTGTAATCATGGATTTTATGTCGCCAATTCTTGACGTCAACGTCGAAAATCAAGATTAACTTCCGTTATAATTGAATGATTTTATTTGTTAATCGAAATTTTGAAAACCAATGGCGATCCGTATATTTAAAAGGAAAGGGTTAATCGGTATGTATTATTTCAATAATTTTATCGTCGGTGTACTACCAAACTCTTGTATCTACAACTTTTTCCAAGTTACAGTTACGTGGTTTTGGTAGAACACCGACGATATTGAGCTCGGTCACAATTCATCCAAGTAACAGAAGAATTTCGTGTCCCGCATGTAAACAAAGATTAGTGAAAGATCGTCCTATCCAATGCAGTATATCAGTCGCTTCTTCTTTTGATCTGCCAAATGTAAAATAGTGCAAGTTTGAGGATGCCTATACTCTTTGATTCATATTAACTCTCTATCCGGCGATTATTTTCGAACTAAAATAGACAAAGATTTGACGTATGTATTTTTGTTTTTCATTCTTATTCAACAGAAGTTGTGTCTATCGAAATTTCAGTATACTGATTTACGTCTAATGAGTAAGAAACTTGTTTGTACGTTCACAAGTATAGCAGTTTAAGCAAAAGAGCCTGTCTCAAAACTTGTAAATATATTTTTTCTGGATTGATTTTTATATTATATGTATTGTTAATACTAAATCATAAGAACTGCGGAAAGCATTTTTATGGGTTTTTATTGGGACATGAAACTTAACCCATTCCGACACAATGAAGCAATTTCACGCTCCTCAAGACAAATAAATAGGAACACATTGTGAAAAATGAAGAAATTGCTTGTAAGTCGGAATTTCATTAACTTTAATTTGTCAGCTGCAACTCCTTTCAATTAGGTTTGTTTGTTTGTTTGTTTGAATGGTGTTTTACGCCGCTTTCAACAATCTTTCAGTTATATCGCGGCGGCTGGAGCACCTAACAATGGATTCCTGGTATTTCTCACACCAGTACCACCATCACATCCTTTTCTAGCCTCCAGCTGCTATCCCACATAGGTCTACGATTATCAACCCATTGGTGGGAGACAAATAGTCGGAAAGGATGAGTGCCACCGTCGGGGATCGAACCCGGGACCTCTAGATTGACAGTCCGACGCGCTACCAACTGCGCTATGACGGCGGCCTTTCAATTAGGACCAGTCTAAAACTTTGCCGTTTGTAATGGTTTAAACGTAAAAACAATCCTTCAGTATGAATTCTTCCCACACAGTCTAGTTCGGTTTTAGCTCCATAAATAAAAGAAACCAACAAAAGCAACAACTATTCTCTGCATCTATTAGGCTTTGCTTATTGACATTGTTTCAATTATTTGAACGACTGTTGAGTTTGTGATATATATGTATGAAGGGTAAAACAGATAGATGGATCATGTTCGTGACGATACCGAGAGAAGTCACGAAGTCTCGTCTGATCATTAAAGGGTCTGTGGGCATTTTAAGATAGCAGAAGTATCTATAGTGTCTTAGTGCCAATCGTCCTTTGGCTACCAAAACTTAAAAAAGTAAAAATATTGGTTTGACGGCTTGAAGGCCGTACCTACAGTTTGAGCTAATTGTAGTTACTATATTTAATTCGTAAAATCTACAAAATTGTTTCACATATTGTAGGCCGGTGTGAATTTCGAAGTCCACTTCCGGTCTTAAAATTAACTTGATTAGTTGATTAATTTTTCGATTGACTATCCCGTTCCGTTAATCATTAGTTGTTTTTGTATCCTGTCTAGTGAAGGGTTATCAAGATCACATATTTATTTGTGGAGAATGTCTCAACGTCCACTAGTGATAGCACGCTCCGAAAATCAAGTAGGATCTTATTATGGTGTTGGAAAAGTAGTGCCCTTTAAAGCTCAATTTATCAAATTTTAAAGCTTAATTTCCACAAACCAGTAAAAGGGCGTGTTGTGAGGATACATTATAGTTTATACATTGTTTAGAAGCATTTTGTTTATAAATCAATTCCTAAAATCACGCTACATCCAGCTTCCACCTTGAACACAATATAGATTAAGTAATTTGTATGTCTTTCGGAAAGATACATCTCACTTCGCTTTGGTCCAAGAAGTTGTGATTCGCTTCGCTTACCAATTGTGGGATACCAAATAACTACTTTTAGAACACAGTATACCAGTTTTAAACCATGCAGGTCATTAGCCATACTACACTACATTGAAATGTATGGACTACCGGATACAATTACACTATGTTGTACGTATGCTCAAAGAAGTTCCGTAGACGGTTTTTAATCATTTTGAATTAGCTTAATAACTTTATTATGTGCGAACTGTTATGAGGCCTGATCATCTCGGAAAAGTTAAGCCCAGTGCTCTACCAACTGAGCTAATGGGTCTGACTTACTGACAAAGGTTAGAGCCCAGCAAGTCAACATTTTTATATCATAAACAATAGTATAAATAGTTCAGTGCGGAAAGACGAACGCTTGAGATATTTGGGATATGCTACTTTTTAACCCATTCCAACACAAACTCACCTTTTTACACCCCCCCCTTTCAAAAAAAAGGGGAGGGGGGTACGGAAAAAGAAAACATTGCTTGTTATAAGCAATTCTTCATCATCCATAATGTTTTCATCTCTCGAAGACAAAGAGTTTCAACATTCCGTCAACTTTTCCTTGTCGTTTTCAACTTCTTTCTTTTTTGACCATTCGTTGTTGTGTCTAGTAAAGGGTTAAATGGTTAAACCAGATAGTTTGTAAATACCTTTATATATACCTTTTCCAAGCACTGGTCGAAAATCAGGGTTTGATTTTGGATATTTATCTTTCAGGTTGGTAAAAATGCATGGACGCACAACCCCTATATCCTTGAACCTTGTTTTTGTACTTTTACTTATTACCGATATTGTATTGGCACAAGATGGAACTAACGCCCATAGCCTGGCGGTAAACCATTCCAAAGTCGACATTATAGGAATCCTTGAAAGTTTTGACATACAAAAAAGGATAAAAGACATGAAAAACGATGGAACTTTGGAAGACATGTTTGAAATATTTGGTGATCTTGGAACTTCGATGGGCTCAATCGACATTGATTGTATAAAAGACATGGCGACAACTGTTCAAGGACTGGTCAATTTAGAAATGTGGGCAATTCAGAGTAAGTGGAGTGCAAATTATGCGTATATTCATATTAAGATTGGGAAAGAGACACAGTTCGCAATTGCTTCTTTGGTAAAACGCATAGTTGAAAATGATTATGGAAAATAGCCTACAATCATTTCCATTTTTTGATTTTCATGTCAAGTTTAATCAACGTTTATCCCTTTTTGTTAAATATTTTAATCCTTTCCATAAACAGAATAGTAACACGTAATTTATTCCTTGTTATTGAATTTGAGCTCGTTTGAGACAGAAAATAGTAAAAACCGTTTTTTCTTATAAGTATTTGCATTTACATATTTTGTTCTGCACCAAAATGTTGGAGCAAAGGTTACGAGTCACAGACTGTTACCACGCTTATGAATACTAAATCAACTTTACCCTTTAACTCGTGATCTTACACTGAGAAGAACATTTTCTTTTTAAATTCAGGTCATGATTGACAATTGGCGTTTCTAGTGAAATGTAACGTGAAAAATGAATATTTTCAATATTTAGCCAATTTCGCGTTTTATGCAAGGAGTTGGCGGGCGACTGACGATATGCTGACAAAATCAAACTAAGCTGAGGTTTATATGTTTTGCGGCTAACAGACAAAGTCTTTCACCAACAAACTAGTTATTACTATTTCTATTTTTTAACCCTTGTCATGCTGAATGAAATTATCTGACAGAATTGCTTTAAAAAAGAGGGCTGAAATTACTAAGGGCGTGATATTTCTATTGTTAGTAAATACTTTAACAGATCTTACTTTAAAAAGTCAAACAAGTGTCTTAAACTAAGGTAAGGATGCACATATGTACAGGCTGATCTTTCCCGTTTCTTTTTTTTATTATTTTTAAATTTTAGGCTGATCAAAAATGATAAAGTTTACTATGACAATGAAAATTGGATGTAATGTAAAATGAAGCCATTCTTTGTGGGAGAAAATATTGTGGGAAAAGAAGAAATTGCTTGTTACAAGCAATTTCTTTTTTTCAAAAATACTTTCTCAATTATAGAATCACAGTGAGGTAAAATCTCAGTTTTGTACAGCAAACGGCTAATCTATACTTCCTACTCAAATAGAAATATTCTGCATTTAGAATGACAAGGGTTTACTTACAGTGGTTGACGCGATTGGTAAACCTCATACTGGTATACTCTCCGACTGGGACATCAACTGGCTAGGTTCCTATGACGAATGTCTCAATGTCAAGGCCATCACGTACTCCAATATCACTTTACAAACTGACCCTGTGCAACGTTTTGTCGGAAAATATTGTAAAATAGGACTTCCTTTACCTGACGCATTGTCGTCTTTGGTTGACGTGGTAAGTTATATGTCACTTATTTTACACTCAAACCCGAAGTCGTTCCAATTCAAATCGAATCATCATTAATACGTGACCCGCTAATCCATGCGCATAACATCCAACTTTTTAAGGTCCTAAAGAAAAATGTTTGTTTTGTTTGAATGGGGTTTTACGCCGCGTTCAACAATCTTTCAGTTATATCGCGGCGGCTTGAGCACATAACAATGGAATTCTGGTATTTCTCACACCAGTACTACCATAACATCCTTTCCTAGCCTCCAGCTGCTATCCCGCATAGGTCTACGATTATCGACCAATTGGTGAGAGACAAATAGTCGGAAAGGATGAGTGACGCCGTCGGGGATCGAACCCGGAACCTCTAGATTGACAGTCCGACGCGCTACCAACTGCGCTATGACGGCGGCGTCTAAAGAAAACTGATTAGGGAAACAGTGTTACAATAAAGAAATCGCTTGTAATAAGCAATTTCTCCATTTCCTAAAATGTTTTCTACACAGAAAGAAAGAGTTTTTTTTAATTATCGTCTGCAACTCTTTCTATTTGGACTCGTCTGAAATTGTGTATTCTAGTGGTGGGTTAGTAGAAGGGATCATATCGGAAGCATTAAAAAAAATTGATTATTGTCATACAATACGGAGTTCGTGGGCCGACTTGTCTCTTTCTAAAAAAAAGACACGTTTTTTTCGCCTAAGAAGTTGTATTAAATTTGAAACTCTTTTCTGTTTCTCTCATTTTTGGCATGTCCAAAATTTTATTTGATAGGTTAAAATCTTTTGTTTTCTCAGCTTCAACTGATCGGTGGAGGAAAGATCAAAGTTGGAGTGTGTGTCCCCGACTCGTGTAACACAGCTGATCTGAAGAATATCATTGGTCTAGGTGAGGCTATATCATATATATAGTTACTTGGGCACTCGGGAAAGTATACGTTCGCTTTGATATTGCACACTGGTCTTAAATCATAACAAACCATGAATGAATGCTACCACTATGCCTCATTTTAATGCTGCTGTTTAAACCGTGATTCGTCGTTGGGCGTGCAAAATGTTTTAACTACAGCTTGAATAAAGCTGTAGTTACGACATTTTGCTCGACAAACGACAAATGTATTTTCGGTAACTTACACATTACCGGTTTTCCAACTTATGCAAGCTGCTTAAATGCTACCAAGGGGATTTCACTTTCACGAACTAGGCTACTAATCTGTAAGGCTGCTTCATGACTGTTCTCGCGTTTAAGGACTTCGATACTCTACATATGTGTTATAGGCCTGAACATAGGCTTGATAGGTGACAAATGTTAAAGATAACCTGTGGTGAACGAATTATCTTATAAATTACCTGACATCAGTTATCTTTCCTTTAAGTTGCGAGGTACCTGTTCAACGCCACAGCTAATGACATCCCAGACGTAGTATGCGATGAAGGACTACCCTTAGAAAATAAAACAATCGTTGCCATGTAAGACAGGTCTAGTAAACAGATTCTTGATAACATGCTGTCAAATGTACCTAAGTATGAAAGGAAAATAAAACAACCGTTGCGATGTAAGACAGGTCTAGTATACAGATTCTTGATAACATGTTGTCAAATGTACCTAAGTATGAAAGGAAAATAAAACAGTCATAGCGATGTAAGACAGGCCTAGTATACAGATTCTTGATAACATGTTGTCAAATGTACCCAGGTATGAAAGGGAAATAAAACAACCGTTGCGATGTAAGACAGGTCTAGTATACAGATTCTTGATAACATGTTGTCAAATGTACCTAAGTATGAAAGGGAAATAAAACAACCTTTGCGATGTAAGACAGGTCTAGTATACAGATTCTTGATAATATGTTGTCAAATGTACCTAAGTATGAAAGGAAAATAAAACAGTCATAGCGATGTAAGACAGGCCTAGTATACAGATTCTTGATAACATGTTGTCAAATGTACCTAAGTATGAAATGAAAAGAAAGAAATTGATGCAAACGTACAGAGCTACATATAGAAGAATTGACCAAACGCTGGCCACACCAGATTACTCTTTTGGCCGCGCCCACTGACTCCGACAGGAAATTCCGCTTCCTTTTTAAAACTGCGTTAATTTGCCAAATTTATGGCCAGTATCATGTAAAAAAATAAAATAATGGTTGGTTGGCGACCTAAATGTTGTAACTACAGCTTGTACAAGCTGTAGTTACGATGTTTAAGTCACCAAACAAACAAAAATGCTTCACACAAATGGCCGCAAATGTCGGAATTTAAAAATCTCAGTGACCGGCTGAATGAATGATTTGATTAGTCGATATATTCCATGATTGACAGCCGCGAATGGTCAAATGAACAATTGCCCCCCCCCCCCCGCAAGAAAAAAAAATCAATAAAATCGAATAATTCAATTTTAGTTTCGTCTAAGATTCACGCGTTTTGAGAGGCTGCATTTTTTCAAACTTCCACGAACAAAAATATGAGAACGTAACTAGTTTGTTTGTTGGTGCACAAAGAAGATCTACAAATTCATAATTTTTTGTCCAAAATTATTTAAGTTTTTGATGTGTTTTGATTGATGGCATTAAAATATAAGAAATGAAGAGAATATTTTTTGTTCTTTTCACTGAGGTATGGATCTAAAAAGTTAACCACACTGTATGAATCCGCTTCGGTTTCATGAAATATCAAAATTTTTCCCCGCGGTTCAAAGCAAAGACAAGATGTGGTATCGCTATCATAATATATTATTACCTATTTATGTTGTAGATGTATTTTGTCGATACTCGTTCTGGTTGTCGTGATTGGGACTATGTACGATATCTACTTGAGGCTGACAGATACATCTGACGTTGAGAATGGACAAAATGATATTTCCAAACAAAAACCTGGCATAGATGCCAATGCAAATGGGGCGAAATCAAGCGTTTTACCGGATACATCAATGCAAACAGAAACTATTAAAGGCTCTCAACTCAGGTCATCTTATCAACGAAGTAAGATTTTTTTGCTTCTATCAGTCATTCGAATTTTACACTAATATGACACTACTATCGAATACAATGGACAGACCTTTCATCATTAACGAAAAAATGTTGCATTGAAAATATGATGTTGTATCTGATGAACACTGTCAGTCGGCGAAATATTCCTATGCTGAAATTTTAGCGTTACGAAGAAATATTAAAACGTATGTGACGCAACCAAATGAAATTACTGTTTATGTAAGTTCTATGGTGAGCACATCTTGCTCATATTTGAGTAGTTTTAATCGATAGTCCTAGGCAGTTATTTCAGACCATTTCATTCTCCTTAGGATACATTAGCTATTATTATATCTATAATACTGGTGCAAGGTCGTCGATAGAAACTCGTACAAATACGAAGAAATGATTTAATCCTTCCCTATTCAATCCCTGGTTTTTACGTCCCTGTAATTTCATAATTGAGAAAACATTATAGTAAAAGAAGAAATTGCTTGTATCAAGCATTTTTTCCACAATATTTTCTTCCCAACTGAATGGTTATTTTCAAATTCAACCCACTTAAATTTTCGTCTGCAAAACCTTTGAATTTGCAAAACAGGAAAGGATTAAACTTATACGCAAGCTCTGTTGTAATCGATTAATTATATTACAGGTACATTAGAGAAAGTTTTCCTTGCTTTTTCCGCTTACTCTAATGGTTTAAAGATACTAAACACAAACCAACCGAAAGGAGCTTTGACATGCATCAATGGTATTCGGTTCTTCAGCATGACATGGGTGTTACTTGGTCATTCCGTTGACGTAAATGGTAATTTGCTTTAATCAGAACAGCTGAAGCTGATTTTTGTTGTTATATAGTTTTAAGACGATTGAAGTAATGAAAGCTCGTCTAACTATACTGTTAAAGAAAAACTTTGTACTTCGAAAAAAAAAATGTCTAAACTGTTTACAATTTACTATTTCTTAACAATATGCTGTAGAAAACATTTTCTAAACATAAACGGCTATGTTTTTTATGAATGATGTTTAGGTCAGGCGACATTATTTACCCATTTCCACACAATAAATTTTACACTGGTCCAAATTGAAAGAAGCTGCAGACGATAATTTCAAACTGATTGAATTTTATTTTATTTTTTCATTTTTTTTTGTCCTTTTGGAATGGAAATCATTGTGGATAATGAAGAAATTGCTTGATACAAGCAATTTCTTCATTTTCGACAATGTTTTCCAAAGATTTTTTTCTTGAGGGCCGTAAAAGAGGGGATTGTGAGGGAATTTGTTAAAAGACAGATCTGTGTAAGAAACAGGTATTTATGATGTCTCGTCCCCATAAGGTCGCGACCATAGTACAGTTGGTAGCGCTTCTGACCCTCAATCATGAGGTCCAGGGCTCGATCCCCAGTCTTGGCAAATGTCATTTCTGACATTTGTCTTCCACCAATGGATGGGTAATTGTAAATCTAAGTGGGAAGATCAGCCGAAGGCTCGGAAAAGATGTAGTGTTGGTACTTGTGTGTGATATACCACGATAAGCCGAGCCGCCGCTATATGGCTGAAATGCTGTCGTTTGTGGTGTTAAATACCATTCAATCAATATATGAACCTAAAACACATAGAAAGCAAGGGTAGTAACATGAAAAAGAAAATCAAGGGATTAAGCTAGACATATATTCAAAAGTCTATAACCGTACCATTCCAAGTTATTGTGATACTGCATGCATTGTAATACATTCTACCTAAGTCTTGTATGCAATATATGTGATGCCGCATGCATTGTAATACATCCTACCTAAGTCTGGTATGTAAAATGTGATACTGCATGCATTGTAATACATCCTACCTAAGTCTGGTATGTAAAATGTGATACTGCATGCATTGTAATACATCCTACCTAAGTCTGGTATGTAAAATGTGATACTGCATGCATTGTAATACATCCTACCTAAGTCTGGTATGTAAAATGTGATACTGCATGCATTGTAATACATCCTACCTAAGTCTGGTATGAAACAGATATGTTACCGCGTGGGGTGCAATGTACTAGTAATACATCCTACCGAGGTCCAGTATGTAACTTTGTTTGGTTGTTTGAATTGGCTTTATCGTCACTTTTAAAAGAATCTCAGCCAAATCGAGGCGAGGCGGATGGAGCACCTAACCATGGTTTCCTGGTATTACTCACACCAGTATCATCACTGCATCCTTTCCGAGCCTCAAGCTATAACTAAAAGAATTAGAAATTACATTTAAACTATTGTTTCTAAGCTCTAATCTGAAATTTCTATATTTGGCTAAACCTAAAAGCGTCCTGCGATTACGCGATCGTAAGAGAAGTTCTGCATATTTGGATGTGTATAAAAATACATTTCGATATAGATTGTTTTTAACTGTGAATATTGTTAGCAAGCAAAAAAGTAATGAAATTAAGCTTTTATATTATTGTTAACCCATTCCAACTCAATCCCTCCTTTTTACGCCCCTCAAGAAAAAAGCTTTGTAAAACATTGTGGAAAATGAAGAAATTGCTTGTATCAAGCAATTTCTTCATTATCCACAATGTTTTCTATCCAAAAAGACGAAAGAATTCAAAATTCCATCAACTTGAAATTGTCGTCTGCAGCTTCTTTCAATTTGGACCAGTCTAAAATTCCACTGTGTTGGAATGGGTTAATACATATGAGACGGGGGCGTTTGGATCTTTTAATTCTATTATTACTATCCTAATGATAATGCGAATGAAAAATAAGAATGATTCTATATAGGGAACACGAATAATAGTTTTCTAGAAGGAAATCTACCTTATGAAAGTTGTACTCTGTATGGATATGCGTAAAGGAAATGATATTATGCCAAAACTGTTTGAGTATATCAATACTTCGCTGTTTAAATAAGATAAATATGATAAATCTTTTGACGTTAACAATTCGGGGTTTGTCCCATACTTCTCTAAAACTTGCCTTGCAACATTTATTTCTCATTTGTGCACCAGATTTACAACTTCTTTCGCATTCATACAATCTGCTTATTATAGCATATAGTTTCGTGTGCTATAAACATAGCCAGTAATCTGCATCAGTTCCCTAAATTATTCATCCTAATGTTTTCAGCGAAGCATGGCATGCCCTACTTGTTTGGAAAGAAAATCTGGCAGTGGACATACTATGCGATATACAGTGCTACGGTTTCAGTGGACACATTTTTCACTATGAGGTAAATAGGGATATCTATGTATAGCTTTACATTTGGGAGAATTGACTTTTATCATAAACGAAACAATCAGTTCACGATTCAGTTATTGTGATACTTGCGCATAAAAGTCTCGTCAAAAACAAGTTATCGATAGACTTGGGTTGTCAATAGAGTCAACACTAGTATTTTGAAGACTGGTCGATATGTACGTCTGAAAACATAACAACTCGCATATTTGTCTAAGACTAGCTAACATTTCATCCCGAGTACGTGTAAGTCCTGAAATAAGATGATTTCATCAGAAGGACTTGTTGCTCATCACAGATCACCTTAACGTCGTAATAGTAAGAAAATAATCGTTCGTTAATGAAGCCTTTTGCGTCATAACAGAGTGCTATTGCTAGAAGAATTTAAACATACATTAAAGTATTCACCCCCCCCCCACACACACACACACTCACACAAACACACAAAAACAGTGCGATTTCGTTTCATTTGAACCTATATCAATATATATTCTATCAAACTACTAAAAATACAATTTCCACTTAGTGTGATGAGACAATTATCGTTGTGTCATGCGCGGTGAGAGCGGCTCTTATTACTCTAGAATTTCAAAACTGCTCATCGAAAGTGGACCGGAAAAAAATGATACTGCAGCTAAACCCATTACCAGACGGCAAAATTTTAGACTGGTCCACTTTGAAAGGAGTTGCAGACGACAATTTAAAGTTTGTGAAATTTTAGAATTTTCATCTTTCTGGGTGTAAAAGGATTGTGTAAAATGAAGAAATTGCTTGTTCCAAGCAATTTCTCCATCTTACACTATATTTTCCAAATTGTTTGTCTTGGGGGGGGGGGGGGAGACAAAAAAAAATATTTTATTGTTTGACATCAGCACAGAATTGCTGTGCTTTGACAACCCGTTTTTTATGCTAATACTCTGCATCTTTTTCCATCTATTTCAAACAGCGGACTTTTGGTTAGCTACTTAACCTTACGAGAGATGTCAAAAAGAGGAGGGGTTAAAAAGATGAACTGGTTCATGTTTTATTTTCATCGATATTGGAGGTAAGCCTAATACTATATTTCAATAGGTGACAGAGTTTAATATAGAGAAAATAATCATTGATTGATTATATTGGGTTTAAAGCCACTCTTAACAGTATCTAAGTATTGCGGCGGATGGAGCACCAAACAATGGATTTCTGGTATTTCTCATACCAATACTATCACCACATCCTCTCCGAGCCTCTAGTTGCTCATAGCTCATGCAATTAGCTACCTATTGGTGGAAGATAAATGTAGGAAAGGATATTTGCCCCGATCGGGGATCGAACCCGGACCTCATGATTGAGAGTCCGACGCGCTACCAACCGCGCTATGGTCCCGGCGAGTAAATGATCAACGTCCAAAGTCATCGATTGTGCATTTAAACGACCGAAAACATTGACATAGCTAGTTCTAGTTTTTCTACATATGTGACAAATCAAGCAAAGAGGGATCTCATTTAAAAGAGACTGGATCCAGTAAAGATCAACTATAGGTTTCAGTTTAGTTTGAAACTAAAAAGAAATACATGCAGAGTAAGGTAGAATTCTAAATCTATCAAGAGGAAAACTTGTCGATCGTGATTGATCTAAGCAGTTTTCGCAGTCTGACCAGGACCGGTAATTCATTAACTCTCATGAAGATAGCTTTTTCCGCCACATATGTATGTACATTTTATACATCAAACATTTTTGAGCACATGTTGTTGGAGGTCTGGTTAAAATTCCTTAAAAAATTCACTTTGGGATGATTAAGAAATAGCTAGTTTGTGTCCTTTTTCTGGGTGCTCCGTTTCAATTGGAATGAGTCAAACATTCCAATTTTTGAAAATGCATTATCATATTTCATTTTGCAATGAAATGTGAAGCAAACACACTTAAACACACTTCGAAAAGTCACAACTTCGGATAACTATCTTTTCTTTTATTTGATAATTACCATATAAACTGCACAAATTAATAAAAAAAAATTATAAAGTCTGTCCGTTAGGGTGTCTATTCGTTAGGAAAAAGGTAATCGGGAAAGTTTGCAGTAAAAGAGTCACATATAAAAACCCAGAGTTGGGACCATCATCAAACCTATGACTCATTCCAGAAAGAATAACCTTTTCCTATACACGATTCTGCGACTGTTTCCGTTACTTGTTTCCGTACCTAAAACTATGATTTGTTGTAGTGTTTTTTGTCTTGTTTTGTTTTCGGACAATTTCCTTTCTTACTCAAAACCAACTGTAGCTTGTTTTACAACCTTTATCAAGGGTGATTCTTTTTTATTCGGTATGTCCCCTTTCATTATTTAACAGACTGACCCCTGTCTATATGCTGGTTCTCATGTTCAACGCCGTCATCCTCCAACATCTCAGTGAGGGGCCCCAGTGGTGGTGGGAAGACGGGTATCCGGAGGGAGATAACTGTGCTAAGTACTGGTGGTCCAACCTCCTATATATTAACAACTTTATACCTGGAGAAACTGATGGGGTTTGTCAGCTCTCTCGACATAATAAATTATTTATTTTCTCTTATTTCATTCTGTTTATTTTATTATAGTTATTAATGATAATAAAATATTATCATAATTATTACTATTATTATTATTTTTATTTGTTGTGTGATTCAATAAAGCAATGACACTAATAAGAAAAGACTCAGTCCTTCTAGCATTGGATTTTCATTATTGCGTATATATGTTTATACTAATTTGTTTTAGTTCGATTGTGACGAAAGCTTTAAGATTATAGAGTCGCTCTCGAACACTCACATCCCAGACCCAGATGTTTTCAAGTGGCTCGAACTCACTGCTACCCAATTTTACAGCTGCGTAGACTGGAGCTGGCTATAAAGCGTCTTGCCCATGAACTCACCCCGTTAACGATGAACTCACCCCGTTAACGTTGGGGCTCGAACCCGTGACCTTCAGATCACGAGTCAAGCATCTATACTACAAGGCGATTGAGGCAGTCATTACATATATCAGAGGGGAGAAGAGTACAGATTTTTGCATACAAACGTTTTGGTACCCTGTGTTCTCGTCTATTGTCCTTTGTTGTTAAATATTTTGCATTTTGACGGTCGCCTCAAAGAATATATCGAATACATGTACATTATAATTACTCTATTTTCTTTTCTTGGTTATGGGAGTAAACAATTATAAAGAAACCCTGTATTTTTATAAGAATAACTATTATTTAAGAAATCACAAATAAGGATAAAACACATCTTGTTCACTAGCAGGAACATGCTCCATCAAGATAACTTAGTCGAAGATATACCACTTTAAATTTCCACGCGCAGTCCGGTCAGCTTAGTTCGTAACGTGCTCTTAATCCTTTGTTCGTGAGTTCAAACACTATTGAACGTGGCGTTTAACTCAATACTATCTCTTTATGTGAAAGCACCGTGGATTGGCAACCAAAACATCGTAATTACAACTTTATTAATGTTTTGTTCGCTAACCGACGACATTCATCTGCTATCTTTTAAGAAGACATTGCTGTATTCATCAATTCGATTTGCATTACTTGAATCAGTCAAATTAAAAAAAGTGAGGCTCATAGTAGAACAAATATTTGATTCACGTCTTGTTTAACACTTACCAGATGATAAAAATTTAAGACTAGTCTAAATTCTAAGAAGCTACAGACGACAGTCTTAGTTGACGTAATTTAAAAATCTTTATCTGTTTGGATATAAAATATTGTGGATAATGAAGAAATTGCTTGTCTTCATTTTTCACAATAATTTTTAAAACTTTCTCTTGAAGGGCGTTAGAATTGGGATTTGTTGAATAAGGTCAGATATTTCCTGCTTCTACCTACAAATAACTTAATTTTTAGTTTCGTCTATCAAAAACGAGCGTCCTGATTGGTCGAAAAAATTATTCATAACCCCATGAACAAAATTTCAGCACACAGCGATTTTGTATGCTTCCGCACAAAATAATCCCATACAAAAAGTTATCAAAATTTGTAAAGCTTTTAATTTTTTCGCTCGATGCTATCAAATTATAAGAAATGAAGAGTATATTCGCGTATTCATACAGTGTGATTACGTTTTTCGGTTCATACCTCCATGAAATAAAAAAAAAATATTCTCTTCGTCTCTTAAATAGAATAATCTGAATAATTTCTTTCCCAACAGTGTCTAGGCCAATCCTGGTACCTCGCTGACGACATGCAGTTTTACATACTGTCTCCACTTATCATCATACCTTTGTTCTAGTAAGTTTGCATTTACAATCGACGAGACTGGGACAAATATAGAGTCGAATGAGGCAGAACTCCAGCTGAAAATAACGATCTAGATCATTCGTTAAAAAAGCGTAAACTCAAAATACTTAAATTCAGCCTTTCAACAGTACAGGCTTTCAGCATTGACACCCCCTCCCAATTTACAAAATCTACTTTTAAATACTGACATCCCCCATTCGCAAAGCTTCTTGAATGCTCATAAACACCAAGAAACGATTAATATTTTCGTTTATTTCAATCGTAGTAATATAGATTTAAAAGCAACGTACTGAAAGTACTGTAAGCTATCAAAGCATGGTTTTGTTAAGTAATTATGATAAATAAACGAGGTTAAAATAACCCAGGAGTTAACCCATTAGATCATGACAAAATCTTAGACTGGTTTAAATTGAAAGAAGATGCAGATGACAATTTCAAGTTGGTGGAATTATAGAAAAGTTTTACCTTGTTCGATAGAAAACATTGTGGACAATGAAGGAATTGAAGATTGAAGAAATTGCTTGTTACAAGCAATTCCTTCATTGTCCACAACATTTTCCAAAGCTGTAATGTTGAGATGCTTAAAAAGAGATTGAGTGGGAATGGGTTAAATAGCATGCTTTGAAAAGGAGTTTTCTATAATTTTAAGAGTTGCAATATTCCTGAAATACATGGGAACTACTTTAATGGCGTAGACATTCAATGGATTAAGAGGTTAAGCCTCCAGTGGCAGTTTGCACTCATTGAACTCTAGGAAGACCTCAAAATTTTGTCTGTTAACTTAAGCTATCAAAGCTGACGCTTTGCTAGCTAAAAAATAGTTTTGTAAAGTTGTATTGATTTTCTTTTCTTCGGGTTCAAACACTTTTATAATAAACCAATTAAATAATACTGTTTGAAAAAATTACGGGAGAATTATTGAAAAGGCGTTAAGCCGAAATACACAAAACATACAGTGCACAAAAGATATTTCCACCGTTATTTGTATAAGGTAAGCAAATTTTAGACCTGCTATAGAAAATTAAACACCTTTATTTTTACAGTAATGCAGCAATAGGCGGAGCCGTAGCTGGTTTGTTCTTATTTGGTACAACGGTAGCTAGGGCAGTAGTAACAAAACAACATGAGTATACCGCACTATTATCAGCGCTTATAGGGCCAAAACCGTGTGTAAATTCGCATTTTTTCATCACATATTTTTAGAAACCAAAGTAATATCAAGTAATTGGATAGTAAAATGAAAGGTTTGGTGAGAAATTTATATTTTTTGTCGTAAGAGTTCGGAATTATTATTGTTTTTCTGGTACGGATCTTATGAGACCAACAATCTGAGGCTGAAAAGTATGGTACATTTTGTCGGGGTTGTTGTAATACACTAATTATGTAAAATAAATTTGACCTGTGTGTGGATTTATGAAAATTTAATCTTTTTTTTCAGCAAAGACAGCCACTTCATGGACAATTTGTATTTACCAACTTATACCAGAATAGGTCCCTATATTGTTGGGATTGTGACCGGGTACCTTTTATATCGATATAAAGATACGTTCAAGTTGAAACGGGTAGGAAAACTATTTTCTCGCATAGCAACCATCGTTTTCTTAAGCAAATAGTAAACACAAATATCTTTGTCACCACGGGTAGAACCCCTTTTTGAATGACATTATCATGACGTCATCTCAGAGCATGATATTGTGGGAGTTTTTGTTTCGTTTTGTTTCTAAGAACTGAATTAAAAGCGCGATTTGTTTACAATAGAAAAAAGAATCTATTCCTCTATTAACCTCGTCTAGTTATATAAAACTCGTCAAGACTCGCTACCTAACTTCTCTTTTATAGACTCGGTTAAGATCAGCTGGTCACAAACAACATATCATGACAGATCTTATATTGATGGTTCAGCGCGAAACAGTTGTAACTGCGTATAAACATATAGGCAGTTACATCTGTTTCGCGCTGAACCATCGATATATCTTCATTTCTTAAAACTAAATGTCAACACGACTTCCCTCATGATTAGGTTTGAAATAAACGACTTGACCAGTTTAGACAGTTTTATATGGAACTTCTTTGTGCGGAAGAAATTATGAAAGTTGCTCTGACTACAGTCATTACGTTATGTAATTTCGAGATGGCTCCTTTTCCGATGAATCGTCATATTTAAGCGTATGTAGGGTTAACTTTGAAAAAAGAAATACTCGTTATTCATATTAAAAACAATTGTTATATAGAGAACACAAATAAAAAAATCTACCCCGATAGTTCTTGTAAATGCCTTTCGATCATATAGAGCATAGACGTAATTATAGATGCATATACAAAATACAAATGTTTAGAAAACAGTTTAATTTTAGTTTAGTGTATCAATACCCAAGCGCTTGGGTGATTTTTTTGTTCGTAATTCCATGACAGTATACCAAATAAACTTGAAAAACATAAGATTTTCACCGAACAATATACCACGCGTTTCGAGCTGAAAGGTATCGAATGCTTAGGAAATAAGACAAGTACTAAGTGCGAACATGTCTACGTTGAACTACTTCTTTCAACGGACGCTGAACAAAAAATAAGATATTTGCCTGACAAGTATTCCCCATAGACAGATTGCAGTGCAAAATGTTTCCAAGAATACTTCACTTGAACACATTCACCGCCCTTCAATAATATGTTTTACTAACTTTTTGCTCTATAAATTACCGTATTGTTTCAGGTCTGGAATCTAATGGGATGGTTCACGTGCATGTCAATAATAGTCCTAATCATATACGGTGTATATCCGGATCATGGAAAACATTTCTTGTCTGTAGACGAGTCCGTAGCCTATGTAACATTACACAGAACAGGTTGGAGTATAGCAGTGTGTTGGATCATATTCGCTTGTGCTACAGGACATGGAGGTTTGTTTGTCAATAGTAACGCTTAAATACCTAACCTAACAATATACTATCGTTATTCATAAGAATATATTTCGAGATAATTCGTACTAATGCCACCAATCTGTTAGGATGAAAAATGACACAACTTTGTGTTTTCGAATTGAAATGATCCTTTGGAAAATCTCTAACCCATTCACACATGATTCCTCTTTCTTACGCCCCTCAAGATAAATCTTTTGAAACCAATGTGCAGAATGACGAAATTGCTTGTATCAAGCAATTTCTTCATTATCCACAATACTTTCTATGCAAAAAGACGAAAACAGTCAAAATTCCATTAACTAAATATTATCGTCAGTATCTTTTTTCAATTGGGACCAATTTATAATGTTAATTTGGATTGAATCTCGTCAGTTACCCCTTTGGCGGTTCTTGTGGTATTCATTTATTACACATATTTTTCTGCATTCGTTTTACGGTATATATCTGTATCAAAATGTTGCAAATTCCCAATCGATGACTGTATTCAGTTCAAAAATTGGTCCCTTATTCTGAAATCAACCGCTTACAATTCAACATAGTTGAGGCATGAATTCTGAAGAGGGAAAAAAACAGTTTGGGACAGTTTCGTAGAAAAATATAATCACAATAGAAAAGGAGTTCCGAACTGCGTAATTGGAAGATTGCTTCCCCCGTCCCGTGCCTCCACTGGCCAAGCCCACTGACTCCAACAGGGAGTTCAACTTCGATAATAAACGGCGTTATTTTTCAAAAGAAATAAGGCCAGTAGAAGGTAACAAAAAAGTAAAATTGTCGTCGGCGTCCTAAACGTCGTAACTACAGCTTGAGTGAGCTTTAGTTCCGAAGTTTAAGCCACCAAATCAATGAAAATGCTTCACATTAATGTTGGCAAATGACGAAGTTCAAAGTTCACTTCCGGTCTAAATGAATGATTTGATTGGTGGATTGATTCTTTGATTTACAACACGGTCCGTCAATTGCTTTAATGAGATTTTGAGAAAAAATAGTCAAGCGGAATTCATTTATCTATCAGGCTGGATAAACGACTTTCTATCATGGAGCCCTTTTGGACCATTGGCCAAGATATCTTACTGTGTATACCTAATTCATATGATGGTTTTGAATTATTACATGGGGTCGCTTAGGCTAAACGTGTATATGACGGATCTGCAGCAGGTATGTGAGACTTGATCCATTGCCTTGACTTCAACAGGAAGTTCCACTTCGATTTAATAATAAAAAAGTGAGATAGTGGGTTGGCGACCTAAACCTCGTAACTACAGCTTATTCAAGCTATAGTTACGACGTTTAAGTCGCCGTACCAACTAAAATGTTTCACATAAATAATGGCCAACGTCGTAGTTCAAAGCTCGGTTCCGGGTTGAATGAATGCTTTCATCGATCGATTGATCCCTTGATTGACAGCTGTCATTTGTCATTTGTAGAGGGTCAAAAGAAAGAATCATTCCGGAGTTAGTTCTAAGTGTGTAAAATTTGTGTTTAAAATGATAATAATAATATAAAAAAATCGGAGCAGAGAAATGCGAGTAACAAACTGTTTTCACTTTCTAACCTGTTTTATTTATATAGAGGATAATTGTTCTTTTTCATTAAGCGAACAACAGATGTTACAACACTCGTGAACCCACCACTCATAGCTTTTGTTGGTCACTCAATAAAAGATAAATTAATCTTATAATATTAACACCCGATTACGTATTATTTTAGTAAAAATAGACAAATATGTTTTTGGTGTATTTTTTTCCGACAAAATCCCTTAAAACTGGTCTTATATGGCAACCTGATGACTTCGTCATGACCTAAATCACGCTGATAGAGCATAATGAACGAAAGCAGCGCTAGATCAACCAAAACAGGGGGAATATCAATTTCATAACTTCACCGGTGACAATCCACCGAAATATCCCATTCATCAAACGGAAAGCATTAATGAAAACTGTACGTGAAAATTTTGTGATTTTAAATGAAAATAGAATGATTTTAAGTACTTATATTCACTACTCTAGGGTTTTATGGTCGAACTATAACACTGCCGAAATATGCCAAAATCTTTTAAAACAATCGACTGTGGTAGATAGGCATTGGATAAGAAAAAGCTTGTTCAAATTACCAATTATCCCAATTACGCTTTCTCACACGATATCGGTGGTTTCGAGAGAAGACTACGGATAACAAAAAATGAAATAAATAATACGCCTGTATACCTTGATATATGGTGTTTTCATGCTTTATTTATGTCCGGTATGTATGGTCTGGAAATTCGTCGACAGAATATTAACAGTTTAATTAGTTTCATGTATTTCTTTGCAGATTTACTTCTACATAGGAAATATGGTGCTTTCCTACCTCGCAGCTTTTGTGACGTCCATAGTGTTTGAGGCCCCAATGATGGGGTTAGAAAAAGTGCTTTTCAAGAGGTCGTAGAGGAGAACGCCAACAAAGACCACACATTCTGTATTTAGTAGTAATTAGTCATGTGAAAAGGACACCTGGAATTTCGAATGTCGTCCAACTGACGGATCGCGATGTCATTCCAAAAATGAATCGGCCAATCAAATTATTAATTTAGACCGGAATTGAACTATCAACTTCGACATAGGTCGTCATTTTGTTGTTTCGGCGACTTAAACGTCAATAACTACAGCTTATTCAAGCTTCAGTTAGGATGTTTAGGTCATTATGCACCCGTTTGGGTTTTTTTAATATATGCTACTGACTATAGAATTCGCAAAATACTGTCGTTTAATATCGAAGTGGAACTTCCTGTCGGGGCTTCGTGGGCTCTGTCAGGGGAGTTAATGGGCGTTGTCAGAGACTCGTTAACTACGAGCCGTTTGTTGACCTACCATGATCAAAAATTTAACCTTGGGCGGATTTTCGTATCTAGCATATGGTTGAGTAAAGAAGCTCTTTTATAAATATTTGATACAAAATATATCAAATTCATATGAAATATACTAAGCGTGTACAAATGAAAATTAGTTTCAATCCTATGTGCCATAAGCGCGAGGTAACTTGTATGGGGTCCGTCGTTCATACTGGATCATTCTGTGGAAAAATGAATGAATAAAATGACTAAAGGTGTAATGCACCATGTAGTAACAAGAATTTTGTTTTGTTTTCAATTAATAGATTTCCAACTAGTCTTGTAAGAATCTACGAATACAAATTCAATTTACAATTACAATAAATGAATGTTGTTGAGATATGTATTCACGAAATATATAACCTGGGCAGAAAAAGTTTGATGGTCGGATTATCGGAGGTGTCACTTTCTACCAAAACCTACTATCGATTATGCGCAGATCTGCCAATTTTGCGCAAGGGGACACAACCTGCCAGAAATAATTTTCTTCCTGCTTTTGAGGTATTGTAACGATGCATTTACATGTATATAGCTTTACATATTTTCTACCCAATAAAATGGACCACCCAATGATCCTTTTTCTGTATTTTGGTTGAAATCTGTTTAGTACTTTTTGAGAGGAAGATTTTTGAAGTAAAAGTTGACGGACGGACGACGGACACTACATCATGACAAAAGCCCACTGGCTTTCAGCCAGTGGAGAGAGAGAGAGAGAGGGGGGGGGAGTAAGACAGCTAGAGAGAGAGAGAGAGAGATCTGCCAATTTCTGCGCTAGGGGACACAACCTACCCACAATAATTTTCTTCCCGCTTTTGAGGTATTGTAGCGATGTTTTTACACGTATATATCTTTACATATAAAGATATGTTGTACTGGAGAAATATTGTAGAATCTTGAAGGAATCCCCAGCCTTAGATAGCTGGGGTCCCTTCCAGTTTTCAGGGATCCTCGGGGACACTGTTAATGTCGACCCCTGTAGTGTTTTTCGGAGCTCCACATGGGTCTGTTTTCAATTGACGGATCTCATTTGAGAAAAAAAGATCGGACCTAGCAAAGGTCAACCAGATTAACCCTTGTCATGCTGAACCCGGAATATTCCGGTATTGGCAGGAGGTGTAGACTAAGATCAGACTGCACTTATGTGCAGGCTGATCTTAGTCTATACCTCCTGCTTGTACTTTTCCTGCAAGAATTCTTTGTGGAGTTGATTTCTAAAAGAAATATTGATTTTTGAACAACAAGTTCTATCAGTGCTTTCAGCCCTTTGATTTGAAAGCAATTCAGTAAGGTAATTTAACTTAACCTATAACATATAACCACAAGACAACATTTTAGACTAATCAGAATTCAAAAATATCGCAGACAATTAATTTAGTTGTTGACTTTTCGGGTAGACAACAATATGGATAATGACAAAAGCTATTTCTTCATTTTCCATAATGTTGTCAAAAGATTTTTCAATAGGGTCCAAAAGCGTAATTTTTATTATTGGAATGGGTCAAATGACTTCAAAAACGGTATACAGTTTCGCTACTGGTCAATGAGCGATGCACGATTGTACTTTTACTTGAACATTCACAGTCAATTATTTTAAGAAATGGAGAGAATATTTTGTTTGTTTGTTTGTTTTGTTTTCAGTGAGGTGAGAACGTAAAGATCTAAATAACACTGATGTATGAATCCTCTTCGCGTACATTTAAGAGATGAAGAGAATATTTGTTGTTTTCATGGAGGTATGAACCGAAAAACCTAATCACACTGTATGAATACGCGAAGCGGATTCATACATTGTGTGATTAGGTTTTTCGGTTCATACCTCCATGAAAACAAAAAACATTCTCTTCATTTCTTATGATTTAATAGCATCGAGCGAAAAAACCAAAAGCTGTACAAATTTTGATACCTTTTTGCATGGAACTATTTTATGCGGAAGCATACAAAAATGATGCATGCTGAAAATTTTGTTCATGGAGGTATGAATTAAATTTTTTGACAAATCAGAACGCTCCTTTTTGATAGACGAAACTTAAAATTAAATTATTTGTAAATGGATAAAAGGTATTCTAGATAATAGAAAACTTGCTTTTTTCCAGAATTTTCTAATTTTGAGTAAAACTGTTTTAAAAGGGGGGTTTCAAATAGATAAACAAGTTTATTGTTACAATAGTACTGTACTTTAGATGTTTTTGTCGGAGACTTTTGTTACTGGATATAAATATTGCGTCCCCCGTCCATTTGTCTTTTATTCTCTCTGTCGTCTTGGGAAATATCCCCGATGTCCCCGTCCTAAAGTTAACATATCTCAATACTACTCAGAACAAGTTAACGGCCAAAACGTATCTTTTGGCATATTTTTTCTGAAGTAGACCTTGTAAAAATTTGATTACTTGATGCAGTTGCCTTTTGTTCCGCAGAAGAAGTGATGTTCGTGTGGTTTCATGCTTTTAGATTTTAAACATCTAAACACCATTAATGTACTCTATTTCACAACAAAAAAACGATGACGATTTTGACACCAGCAAATTGGTTCAACTAGATGTCTATACAGCAATTATCAGCTGTATCTTGAGTGCAAGACAAGGCAAGTCTTTTTCGTAGTGAAAAAATGTCAATCAGCCATGATGAAACCGGTGTGTATTCTTTTTAGACTCTTCAACCAGGAGACCTAGGCCGCCGCCATAGCGCAGTCGGTAGCGCGTCAGACTCCTAATCTTCAATCATGGGTTCGATCCCCGGCGGCGGCACATATTCTTTCCGACATTTGTCTCTCACCAACGGGTGGATAACCGTAAACCTAAGTGGGATAGCAGCTGGAGGCTAGGAAAGGATGTAGTGGTAGTTCTGGTTTGAGAAATACCAGGAATCCATTGTTATGTGCTCCAGTCGCCGCGATATGACTGAAATACTGTTAAAAGCGGCGTTAAACCCCATTCAATCAATCAACCAGGAGGCCATGAATTGACGGATCGCTGGTCACGCCTATTGAGCTCCATCAGGAAGTTCCAATTAGACTCATTAATGGTGTCATTCTTTTCAATATTTATGGCCAGTAATATGCATAAAAAATAAAAGGGTTCGTTGGTTTCTTAAACAACTTAACAATAAGCTGAGGTTACTACATTTAAGTCGCCAAATCAACATAATGCTTGATATAAATTTCGGCAAACGTTCGAGTTCAAAGTTCACACCCTTCAGGAAATCAAGTGAATGAAGGATTTAATTAGTGGATTGATTCTTAGATTGACAATCGCGATCCGTCAGTTGGCCATATCAGAAAACATCTGCATCTGATAGTGTTAAATACGGTTCCATGTCTGAAAGTGTCAGATGTCTCCTTACAAAAATGAAGACTCTAACTTGAGAAGTCTTGCAGAAACAAAAGACTGATTTATTTTAGAGTAGGACATAAACAAAATGTAAAGCTACATGGCATTAAGCCCCCTTTTAGCATGGTATGGGTTATTGGATCAAAATTGAAATAAACATTACCTAGGGCACTTAATAAACAACATTTATATAAAGTAACAAGAAATTTTGGCAATTTGTAAAGAAGGCATATTTGAAAATTAATGCCCTTGACAATTTAATCTTGACCAATGACCCTGAACTTAGTACCGACAGAAAGGCCATGTAATAAGCAATGTACATGTAAAATATGAAGGCTATATCACTTACCATTGTATACTTATGAGTGATGCTAAAGTTAAAATGTTCGAATTTTTTACCTTGAGAAATGACCTTGACCTTGACAGATGACCTTGAAACTAATACCAACAGATATATCATGTCATAAGCAATGTACATGAGAAATATGAAGGCTGAATCACTTACCATTGTAAACTTATAAACAATGTTAAAGTTAAGATTTTCGAAATTTTGACCTTGAGAAATGACCTTGATCTTGACAGATGACATTGAACCTAGTACCAACAGCAAGGTCATGTCATACGCAATGTACATGTGAAATATGAAGGTTATATCACTTACCATTGTAAACTTATGGACAATGTAAAAATGAATTTTTTTGAAATTTTGACCTTGAGAATCGACCTTGACCTCAACAGATGACATTGAACGTAATACCAACAGTAAGATTTCGTAATAAACAATGTACATGTAAAATATGAAGGCTATACCACTTACCATTGTAAACTTATAGACAAAGTTAAAGTTAAGATTTTCGAAATTTCTACCTTGAGAAATGACCTTGACCTTGACTGATGACCTTGAACTAAGTACCAACAAAAAGAGTTTATCACAAGCAATGCACATGTGAAATATGAAGACTATATCTGTAACCAATCAAAAGCTTGACCAATATAATTCTTTGCAGGACAAAAAGAGAGCTAGCGTAAAGTTAATAACATTAAGGCCCTATTTCCCACGTATGACACGTTTTTCAAACGTAAATTTTCGATAGTTTAAGGTCAAGAGAATCTGTTTTGCTATTCAAATATGAAATTTCATAAAATTCTGACCATTTGACTAGGAAAAATAGGCAAAAAACTAATTTTTACATTCAGGCCCCTTTTTCCATGACACAGCCTTGAATTGAGAAAATTTAAAACAGTTCTCTAGGAATATTTTCTAGGGTGATTATATATGAAGTTTTCATCCAATTAAGCCCAGGGGTTCCTGAGATATGATGTCGGCCGGCCGGCCGGACGGACGGAAGGACGGACGGACGCGCGCACAAGCGAAAATTTGTTCGGGGAGCATAAAAATCATACTTCAATAAACAAAATTTTGAGCAAGCAGCTTTTTTTTGAAGTTTGCGCACAAAATAGCTCCATAAATAATGTATTCAAATTTATAAAAGGAGTGCTTATTTTTTTTCGATATCATTAAATTGTAGGAAATGAAGAGAATGTTTTTTTTTTGTTGTTTTTTTTTTTTTTCATGGAGATATGAAACGAAAACCCTAATCACACTGCATGCTTTTCGTTTAATACCTCCACTAAAAAAATATTTTCTTCGAATAATTTCGTCAATGTGGAAGATATGTGTTTCGTATCCATAAATCTATCAGTCAAAGGCCTGCTAAAGGATTGCAATCACATAAAGCTATCCTTCAATTTTTCTTACATTCAGATGAAAAAAAACTGAAGAATGTCAACCTAAATAAGGACGCAATCCTCGGTAGCTATAGACAGTTAAATGACAAATTAGATAATTACTAAATATACTCATAATGACGTCAAAATGTAGAACCATACCCGTTATCATCTTCACTGGTGGATGGATACTGGTTAAAGTAACTCAATGATACATGTTTATTACAATTATTTCATTTCATTCAAATCATACAAGTTTATATATATTATACATTTATTTGTATCTTTTCCGATTCAGAAGGCTGAACCAACAACATGTACAAAAAGGGCACCGTTTTGTGGACACTAGCTTTCTTAGTAGCTACAACAAGCATTTTCAACATAGTTTCAAGTCAAACGTTATTCAACACGTCGGGAGTAGACGCCTTGGACGTAATTAGAAATCTCGACTTTCAAAACGTTATTCGGGATCTAGTAAAGGATGGGTCATTAAAGAGTCTGGTACAAAATCTAATATCCGAAGACCGTAGTTCTTTTGACGTCAGTGGAAAATGTTTGGAAGACACGCTTATTACACTGGAAAGTCTCCTTAATGTCGAAATGTGGGCATTGCAGAGTAAGAATATTTTTGTCTAGATTTTATTTGAATTTGCATAAATACTTGTCCTGTTTTAGAAATAAAAACTTAATTCTAAAAAGGTCTTAACTGTTTCTTATGACAAATGAACGTATAGCATTTATAATGAGATTTTCTTAGAGACTACTTTTCTTAACCTAATTTACAACGTGCATTGGCGTTCTGATTTGTTTCTTCTCTAGACGAGATCCAGACCAGAAAAATCGAGTAACTGAGTCTTTTCTACCATTCACAGCAATTTTGCCCATCCAAGTAAAAAAACTATTAACTTTCCCCAAAATATCGTAAGCCAAGATAACGTCAAGATGACGTTATTTAAAGAGGAAACATGTACAAGAAAAGATATTCTCGATGGCTTTTCGCTATAAAAAAAGAGGTTCGATAACTGAGAAAAGAAAAAACTCAATAAAAAAAATAATAATAAAATAAAAAAAATGTCAGCCGATTCGCCTGTAATCTAGATATTTTTATATTTTCTTTCGATATCGGTTTAACCCATAATCAGACGAAAAGCCATTAGACTTTCCCAAATTCAAACTATTTTTAGGGTAAGGCTTTTTTATTATTTTTTCATTGTGGATAATGAGAATTTTGCTTGTTACAAGCAACTTCTTTATTCTCCACGGTGTTTTCTAAAGTCCAAAACCGGGACTGTGTGAAGATGGGTTAAAACGAGATAAGGTATCTTTCTTCTTATTAAACTGCAATTAGTCCATTCCCACACAAGAAATTTTCAGACCAGTCCAATTTCAAAGAGGATGCAGACGACAATTTAAGGTTGATGAAACCTTTAGTATTTTTATCTTTGGGGTAAAAAACATTGTAGATAATGAAGAAACTGCTTGTAACAAGCAATTTCTTCATTATCTACAATGTTTTCCAAGGCTTTTTACTTTGGGGACGTCTAAAAGCGTCACTGAGTGGGAATGGGTTAAGAAAACTCTACTTACTCCAGATCTATAAATATGTGGCCCGCCTACAACTGGCTAGCCAGACGACAAGGCTCATCATGGAACTTCGTAAAACAGACTTTAGGAAAAAGAGGCAGGATCCGATGGAGGTCAAATTACCAATTGAAGTTGCCGATCAAAGAACCACTCGAACAGCGAAATCATTCAGATTAGATTTAAAGAAAACTTTGAACTCCAACATTTGTCGCCTTTTTGTTTACCTATTTTTTTTAGTTCAAAGGTCACTTCCGATTAAAAAGAATGATTATGATTGGTCGATTGATCCTTTGTTTGTTTGTTTGTTTTTTTTTGTTTTGTTCTACGTGATTTATGCTTTCTCGATATTATTTCACAGTGCTCGACTCTTTCGGAAAGCCACATAGTGGAATCTTATCTGATATGGACCTTCGATGGATGGGATCGTATGACGGTTGTTTGAAGGTCAAGGCCGTTACATATTCGAATGACACATTACTCTTGGACCCAGTCCACCATTTCGAAGGAAAATATTGCAGGATAATTCTACCGCTTCCTATTAACATTATTTTGTTGACGAAAATAGTAAGTAACATTTCTCAAGCACGTTTCGTGTGAGTCTCTAGAAACCGTTAATAATTTAATCTTTAGTGTCGTCTATCAAAAACGGGCGTTCTGATTGGTCGAAAAAAAATATTCATACCTCCATAAACAAAACTTTGAGCACGTAGCAATTTTGTACGCTTCCTCACAAGATAGTACTATACAAAGAAGTATCATAATTTGTTGTGTTTTGCTTTTTTCGATCTACACACCGAAATTGTAAGAAATGTAGAGAATGTTTTTTTTCATGGAGGTAAGAAAAGGAAAAAAACCTAATAACACTTATGAATGAATCCGCTTCGCGTATTTATACAGTGTGATTAGTCCTTTCGGTTCTTACCTCCGCGAAAACAAATATGATCTCTTCATTGCTTAAATGCGTATAATTCCTCGGCATTTTATTTCCAACTCGATCAAATTTGACTACATGGGATTTAGTGGAAATGGGTTAAGCCATAACCACACAATTTTATGCGCCAAATGAAAGTAGCTCTGGAAAACCTTGTGAGAAAAGGAGACATAGCTTGAGACAATCAAATATCTCTCTTCTCAAACATTTCCTATTACATTATTTAATACCGATCTTCGAAGTCTAATACGCTTTGAATTGTAGTCTGCAACACTTTTCAATTTATGCGAGTCTAAATTCCGTTGTTTGGTAATTGGTAACGTCTAGTAAAAAAAGATCGTAATAATTTCTGTGCGGTTATTTAATAACTTATAACTTCCCAACATAAAACTTACTGGTTATATTCAATAAGGCCAGATTAAAAAAAAAAAAAACATAAATAAAAAATACAGCCCAACAATGATCACCTTTAATGGACGGATCACGTCAGTCAATCTAATAATCAATCGACCAATCAAATCATTTATTCAGCCCGGTCCTTAGCTTTCAACTCCTAAATTGGCCGCCATTTCTGTTAACCTTTTTTGTTGGTTTGGCGACGAAAACGTCATAACTACAGATTAATGAACTGTAGTTTCAGCGTTTAACCAACCATTTTACTTTACATTACATGCTACTGGCCATAAATTTTGCAAAATAACGCCTTTAAAAATCCAAACGCGACATCCTGTCGAAGATTAGCACCAATCTTAAATTGTATAGTCTTGACATAGGTTAACGCATTATTCTTTTAAGGGGAAGTTTGACACTCCCCACTCCTGAAAAAAAGTAATAGTTATGAACGAATTATAGTATGGTCGTTTGGAATAATCATTTCCAAACAATAGGGAGCTATATCATATTGTTTCCAAACAAAACTTTTCTTTCTCCTGCGTATCATGCTTCTTCGTCTGTCTGTTCGTCCTGGCGTCCGTCCGCAAGTCCGCAACTTGTTGAACATCTCCTCCTACGTTTATGGGCGGATTTAAATGAAATTTTCACAGAATCTACTGAACTGACTTAAATTGACCAATAGCGACTATCAATCAAGGGATAAACCGACCAATCAAATAATTTATTCAGCCCGGACCTGAGCTTATCAACTTCGACATTAGCCGCAAATTTGTTAACCTTTATTTTTGGTTTGACGACTTAAACGTCGTAACTACAGCTTATTCAAGCTGTAGTCACGACGTTTAGGTCACTAACCAACCATTTTACTTTTTTGTTACATGCTACTGGCCATAAAATTCTCAAAATAACGCCGTTAAAGAAAAGCTGAACTTCCTGTTGGAATTAACAGGCGGGGCTTAGAGATTCAGTGGGCAGGACTAGTGATTGGTAAATTGTCGAGCGTTTGCTATTTTAGGCTGCGTCACAGAAAAAGTGGGGCCTAATACAAAAGGGCGGCGTAGGTTGTGACTATGACACTATTGTGAAAACACATGAAACGTGTTGATCTGTGTTTTGTAGGATCCAAGGGCCAACACTGGGATCGATTTGGGCATTTGTGTCCCCGATGATTGCAATGCAAAAGACATAAAAAGTATGGTGGAAACCGGTAAGTGAACTAGGTCTAGAGGAAGGAACCCCTTGGGAAGTTCAAATTGCAAACTCTTGCCTAGGTTGAAATCTTTAGTTTAAAGGCTTTTTTTAAATTTAAAGTGATCATGCTTTGTTCGTAAAATATAATAACTGACTGACCTCTGCCGAATCCGATCGTCTTTTCAAATATTTTTCCACGTAGTTTCCGGGAAGTGTAAAAAAGATTATAAAATCAATATGAAATTGGGAAAAAACGGTTTTTATTAAAAGCGTTTAAACACGTCTAAAGGCGATCGTGATTATTTGTATAGATGGACTGATCGCTGGACACGCCCCTCACATCCGACAGAAAGTTTACATTAGGTATCAAACCGCGTCTTGTCGCAAACGTTTGGTTTGCGTGTAACATATGGCTGTTTTGCGACCAAAACGTCGTATCTACAGCTTGATATAACGGTCAAGTCACATCTAAAGATTACGTAGGTTGTCAGTAGGCCCTTTAATCATCTTGTTTCGTAAATGCATGTTACAATTTAATACTTTATTTATTCAAACGAAAGCCTCTTTCACAAAGTGGTACGTTTGTCAAAGAATTAGTCCTTATTTAATTAAAAGCTGTAAAATCTCCGAGAGAAAAGTTCTACCATTGATCCTTAACATTTGCCGTACAATCCCTGATTCTTTTTGATATTATACTTTAAAAAATAGGGAAAAAAAGAAATTGCTAGGTATTTTTCTATATAAATTAGATTGGTATTCATACAGTGTGATTAGTTTTCTCAATGAAAGCAAAAATATTCTCTCCTTCTCTTAATTGAATGAGCAGCCTAGACAGACAAACAGTGCATGTAGAATATTTGATGATTGTCTACAATAAGTTTGAGATGGTAGCTATCTAAAGAGTGCACAGTAAAGGCCCTGATCAGACCGTGCTGATGCAAAGGCTGATCTGATTCTTTTACTTTTAACCTATGTGAAATAGTCGGAGGTGTTGGTCCATTCATGAAAACTTATTAGATAAGACAATTTTATTAGCTTTTTACTGTTTTTCAACAGTTTGGAGATTCAAAGATGCATGGTAAAATAAAAATACCATCATATTAGATAGATTTAATAACATCGAGCGATAAAAGCAAAAAAAAACTTAGAAATTTTGACTTTTTTTATGGGACTGTTTTGTGCAGAAGCATGTAAAATAGCTACGTGTTCAAAATTTTGTTCATGGAGGTATGATTAATTTTTCGACCAATCAGAACGCCCGTTTTTGATAGACGAAACTAAACATTAAATTATGTACATATGCAATGGTTTGAAATGTCACGCTAATGCTCATTTATACTCTCATGGCGTTTCACAAAATTGCAAAGCTATACCTAAACGAGCTTTATAAGCGAATGCACTTACTTCTTGTAACCTTGACGAGAGTTATTTCTAAGTATTTAATTCTTCATATTTCAGTTGGGAAGTATATTTTCAATGCATCTTCAACTTATGAGGTGTCGACAGCATGTAATGAAGGTAGAGAGTTTGAACCAAAAACGATAGTTGCAATGTAAATATATTTTTCTGGTTATTTTGCTATTTTTTGTTAAAGCCAACATGGAAACACTAAATTCTGAGACCAAGATATGCAATTCAACACTTATGTATGTTAGTATATATTTTATTGGCAGATCTGTAAAATTCAGATATGAATAATTAGGATTTCTAAATAAGCAGGGAAAAAAGAAACAGGCTTCCGTCTCTTCTATAGCAAACAGCGATATACATCCCACGGAGGGATATCGAGATCACCCTTTTCTCTAATATACATAAATAGAACGATCGCCACCCTTGGTACGACAAGAAGTATACATCCAATATTGAATTCGTTTCAAAATAATGCCCAAAATGTTCACACCCTAGAGCAGTATATGTTTGAGCAAAAAATGAAATGAAGCGGCGGAAGGCCTTCCTAACATCGAATCTACAATTAAAATAGGCTCTAGTTGCGCTGATTGTTACCTGTCAAAAAAATCTCCAATTTTAATCATTTCCAGTTGCATTCTCTCAATCTTGGTATTGATCGCTACTATTGGGACAATTTATGACGTATACCTGAAACTTCAAAAGGAGGAAGTGGCTACGAAACCTAGTTCAGAACAGAAAGTATACGAAAACGTAAAACTAAATGGAGCTGATAAATATGACAAAGAAATTGAAAGTCAGGGAGATGAACATACAAAGCATGTAGAAACAGTAAATGGAATCGGCAAGGCAGAAATCGAAATAAGCGTCGTAGGTGGACATCAGAAGAATGAAGAACCAAGTGCTGAAAAACACATTGCGAGTGAAAAGCCACCATGTGAGAAGAAATCGCGACAGCTAAGTTAGTTTTATCATGTATATAGCTGTCCAACTATGATTCTTTGGCTAAATTCACAGCAAGCTTGGCTTCCGACAAAAGTAAAAAAGTCCAACTTAAACGGACAGAGTTTCGATTCCACAGACGCCGTTTGAGCTTTTGAACCCTGCTTTTGTAAACCCCGCTGGCGATTTCAACTAGTGATATCGAATAGGTGTGCAATTCAACAAACTTATCTTCTTAGCACATTAAAACACATACACATGTCCGATATTTTCTGAAAAAAGAAACAACAACTGATTTAATCCACACAAAAAAGACGACAAGCTCATATACTTCTATTAATAATCTAGTTTCCGCTAGTCGTTTAACATTGCCTTATTTTACGACTTACATGTGGTTTATCAAAGCTTGTATTCATTTTTTGAAAATCGTTTTCCCTTATTTACAACCGCTTTACCAAACAGTGATTTTTGATGCTTTATAAAATAAGGTGTCTTTGAGCAAGTGACATTTTAGTAGACTAACCATAATGGCTGTTACATCAGATTTATCAATGTAGTTTTAATTTCAGGTAAAATAGAAAGGATTTTTCTGTCTTTTTCCGTTTATTCCAATGGGCTAAAATTACTGAGTACTAATCAACCAAAGGGTGCCCTGACCTGTATAAATGGAATACGCTTCTTGAGTACTACTTGGGTGATACTTGGACATTCTACTCTGACGGAAGGTACTGATCTAACGTAACTGACATCAAAGCTCTTATAAAAGTTGTGTTTGACGTCACAGTGTTTTACAGGTTTCACTTCCCAAAATGTCTACCATAAAAATTAATTTCATCAAAATCTCAATCATAGCTAAAACGTGGTCGTACCTGCACACATTTGAACGGAATTCTATATTCTAGACTCGTTTATCCCTTGTCATGCTGAATTAAAATTCCCGAATATAATTACAATATAATCAAAGGGTTGAAAGCATGAGAAGAGCCATTTACTGGTACATATTTATTTTGAAAATTGATCAAATTCGTATATACCTCCTGCCAAAGCAGGAATATTCCTGGTTCAGTATGACAATGGTTAGAATTATTCGAATCGGTTAAATTACCTTCAATTCAGTAATTATATACATAATAAACAATAAAGTGAATTAATAATTAGTGTCCTTCCTAATTATTTACTGCTTTACAGGAAAGAACGGATTTGCCTACTATTTTGGGACGAAGGTTTGGCAGTGGACTTTTTATGGTATCTTCAGCGCTACAGTTTCAGTAGATACCTTCTTTACAATGAGGTATACAATACCATTTTCTTCCTTGAAACCTTTCACTTTTCTCACCTTTCTTTTAATACATCAACATTCATCAGCTCGAATAAACGTACCGATTCTGACAATTCTAAAACCATAGCTCGGTTTAATAGCATAAAGATAGAAAGATCAAGATTAAAATGAAGCTCTGTAGATTTAGATCAATGAATGTAATTATTGTATGTCTTTATAATTTAACTATAGTCGTAGAATGGAAAAGGGCTGCGAATTGCTTTTAGCCCCAAAACATTCAGATAAAACAGAATATACATAGGTGAACGTTTAATAAGGAGAGATACACAAAATTAAGCCATCGACTATTCAATGCTGTAGTGATATATTCGCCAAGAAACCTTTATGTTCTAACCCATTCTAATATATCAACCGACGGATATCTTTCCCCCTCTATTTGATCTCCGACATGGCAGTTCTTCGAAAAATATACGATCGGGACCATGAAACAAAAAGTAAATAGTTGGTTGGTGAAATTCACACTATAACTATAGATTGGATAAGCTATAGTATGACGATTAAGTCACCAAACCACCAAAATGCTTTGTGTAAGTGTTGGAGGTAATTATCGGTCATTATATTTATTGACAGCGATGACTCGTCATTTTTTGTAAAGTCTTTTTCTATATAGTCCGACAGGAACAAAAAGGGTCGTAACTATAGTTAATTGAAGTTGTGTTTGTAATGCACCGTGTTGGACCAAAGATAAAATGTGGAAATGAGTCTGTTTTTTCAGTGTGAAAACTTTGGCCTAAGCCAAGCACTGTGACTTGGGTATCATATCTACAATATTCTTCCCAATTCACTGAATTTAGACGATTCGTTAACAGATGAGAGATTTATAGAAACCCGCTTTACCTAATTCTCAGTACTGTGTCGCGATTGCAATTATTACTATATTGTTTATTCAAATGCTTGTATAACCCGGTTAGGGGCCTGAAAGCTAATAAAGTATTGAATTGATTATTGAAAAATGTACATGCAGGTAAGCAATTAATTGTGTGATTTGTTTTAAAGTGGCCTGTTAGTTGGTTATCTGACTCTAAGAGAAATGAAAAAGGTTGGCGGAGCGAGAAAGATGAACTGGTTCATGTTCTACTTTCATCGATATTGGAGGTAGTATCCTTTGCTTGTTTGCTAAAAATTTGATGCACATTTGAAATGGCGCTGATAATGAGACGGGCATGTAAGCCCCTCAAGAAAGACAATGGGGAATACATTGTGCAAATAAAGAAATTGCTTGTGACAAGCAATTTCTTCATTTTATACAATGTTTTCTTTCCAGAAAGTTTAACATACCTAAAAGATTTCACATACTTAAAATCGTCGTTTGCAACTCCTTTAAATTTAGAACAGTCTAAAATTTTGCCGTCTGATATTGGGTTAACACGTAAGTATTTACAAATACCATTAATGCTGTCATGTAGAATATCGAGATTTCTCGGTGGATTTATCACTTGGTAATTTCACCAAACCAGTAATAAACTCACTATTTCAAAGATTTAGCCAAGCTTTCGTTTATTTCGAGCTACTGAAGGTCATCTTAGCTGGAACAAAGACATTTCCATCTTGCAATGCAGTTCACTCTCTCTCTCTCTCTCTCCCTCTCTCTCTCTCTCTCTCTCTCTCTCTCTCTCCCCTCTCTCTTTCTCTTTCTCTCTCTCTCCCTCTCTCTCTCTCTCTCTCTCTCTCTCTCTCTCTCTCTCTCTCTCTCTCTCTCTCTCTCTCTCTCTCTCTCTCTCTCTCTCTCTCTCAAAAACAGAGATACGTGTAGAATAACCGTTTGATTACGTGTAAAGACGGTAAAACTTGTATTGAACAACAAAATAGTATAAATTTTGCATTTGTCCTTTCTCCATTATTCACTCTTACTAACCTGAAGATTTTACCGAATTTGAGTATTCTTCTAGTCTCTGGTATCTCATGTCTAAACAATATACATAAATTACATTGACATTGAATAAATGAGTAAATAACTTATTTTTAGACTGACGCCTGCTTATATGTTGTCGTTAATGTTTTGGACCACGATATTTGGACATCTTGTTGACGGTCCAAACTGGCCAATGATAGATATACAAGTGAAAAATTGTGACAAATCATGGTGGACCAATTTATTGTATATTAACAACTACGTAAACAACAAGGAACAAGTAAGTAGTTATATAAGATAAGATAAATAATCCAATGAGAGAAATTTCCCATGATTACACATGTGAAATAGTAAAGACTCAGATCAGCCTTTGCATCTTCACAGCCTCATAGAAGTTTGTACTATAGACTCTCTCTGTACATAGGTATTGTCTGATTTTTTATGACTAGAAAATAAAAAAAAATGTTTTAATTATATTTTCTACATGTATATATGAAATTGTTGGAAATTTCACGCTCTAGCTCATATTATCGATGAAATTGACCAATAGCTTGTCCAGCCCAATTACTCCGTCCTTTGACTCCAACAGGAAGTTCTACTTCGATTCTATACGTCGTTTTTTTTAAACAGTTTGTGGCCGGTAGCTTGTATAATGAAATAGTATATTGATTGGTTGGCGACCTAAACGTCGTAACTACAGCTCGTTCAAGGAGGCCATAGACCCTAGACACTTGTAGTAATACTTGGGCAATTCAGCTCTTGTCATGCTGAACCCGGAATATTCCTGTTTTGGCAGGAGGTAAAGACAATGTCAGTCTGCACAAAAGTTCAGCCTGATCTTAGTCTACACGTCCAGCTTGTCCCTTTTAAGCCAAATATGTTTATAACATAAATTTTAAAAAGAATTAATAACCCACAACAATTTGATTTCAAAGCAGTTCTGTGTAAGATTCTTTTCAGCATGACAAGAGTTAACCAAAAAAGTCTTTAGTTTCCAAATCATATTTTATTTGGAGGATGTGTCTCTTTCCGGTTTAAATTGTCAAATGTCAACAAGACTAAACTGATGGCTTAACCCATTCCCACACGATAAAATTCAAAGTAGTTTCAGACGACAATTTGAAGTTAATTATATCTTTAGAATCTTTGTCTACTGGTATAGAAAACATTGTGGATAATGAAGAAATTACTTGTAACAAGCAATTTCTTCATTATCCACAATGCTTTCCAAAGCCTTCATATTGAGGGGCGTTTAAAAGCGTCATTGTGTGGGAATGGGTTAAGACGAATATTAGATTACCTATATTTCAGTGTTTCGGATGGGGCTGGTATCTTGCCAATGATATGTTCTACATTTTGTCTCCAATAATCATCATCCCTCTCTTTTAGTAAGTTGGTGATTTATTTAGAATTAATATCGAGTTCTGTTTATTTTGAAACATACAACGAAGAAAACAGGAATAGTTAGATTAAATTACCATGGACTTGACAATATAACTAACCTATTTGCTTGTCAAAAGACATTTATATTACATTCATTAGAAAAGGGGGAACAAGAAAATATCAGTAATGTTCAAGCTCTTAAGAATATAATTGATTTCAAAGGGGCATATTCTGGATTTGAAAATACATAAAGACTTTGCATGATTCACCCCCCCCCACACTCCCAGCGAAATTTCGAGAACATTAATGGGTGACAAAACAGAGCTAGGATATACTGTAGTTACGATATTTTGATACTCGGAAGACGATAAAACAGTATTGATTGGAACTATTTAGTTGGCTTTTACTTCTTCCGAGCTATTGAGCGCAATGGGTGATACATTTTATTTCTCTCTCTATCTTCATTTGTTTATTGATTTCTTGGTATTTTCGCCACTGTGCTCGTATTATATGTCCCAATGCTCTTAATAAATATTAGTAAATTTATCAAATACTTTTCAGGGTCTCTTATATGTAAATTAATAAATATGACTATTTACAGTAATGCAGTGATTGGTGGTGCTGTTGCGGGCTTGTTCCTAACGGCTACAACAGTAGCCCGAGGTGTAATATCTAAACAACACGAGTATACTGCTATAACTGGAGGGTTTATTGGCCCAAAACCGTACGTATCAAATTTACCGATCGCGAGTGTCAATCAAATAATCAGTCGACCAATGAAATCATTCATTTAGACTGGAAGCTCAGTTTAAACGCCAATATTGGTCGCCATTTTGATAAATCATTTTTGTTATTTTGGCGACTAAAACGTCGTAACTACAGTTAAAAAAGCATCTAATTCATTGCAATCCACAATAATTTCAGCAGACAAACGAGTTATAAAATTTCATCAACGAAAATTTTTGACATAACTGTTGGAGTTCAATGTTTTCACAACCGGTCTAAGTAAATGATTTATTATATACCTATAAATGATATGAATTAAAATCTGGCTATCTAATACAACTCGACATTAAAATCAAAGTGCCGTACGCACTGTAATTGGTCGTCACTGAGAAATTGGACATATCGTTGCATTCCAACTTTAGAATAAGGGTAAAACAACTTTAATTTCTATTACTTTCACAAAACGTAGGTTCTATCCTAGTGTATGATATTTCCGTGAATGTTAATTAGAACTAATATTACTTTACACGAACGTAAGACCTTGATGCAACATGGGTACCGACAAAAAAGCAACTTTTTGTGAAAACTAAATTTTTTAAAAATTCTCCATTGTTAAATAGTCATGGTTAGATCATCCCGGCAAGCTTTTTTTATAAAGCCAAAACAGAAAAATTATGGAAATATGATAACTTAAGTTTAAGAGCAAATGCTGACAGCAGGTTCATGAAATTTCAAAATCCTCTCTTTTTCTGGGCAGAAATTAACAAGTTCCTAAACAGCGCTGATTATAAACAAAGGAAAAAACAATTAATACTATTCTTTGGGCGAATTCTTCAGACAGCTTGAAAGCATAATAATCAAATTTGCTCTCCAGAAGAACTTTCAGTACTTTGATTAACTTATGGCTGGAAAATAATTGAGTGGCAGTATCATCTTTGTTTACACCTCGATATGATTGAAAGAAAGGGTTAGTTAGACGCGTTCATCACTAGCGGAAAATCCTTGAAGCATTCATCTTTAAAGCGTGTGACCGTCCAGTGTTCCTTTACTCCTTTTGATAATTCTTAACTTGTAAAATGAAATGATTTTTTTCTGCTTTCCCGTCAGAATATACGTCCAGTTGGGCTAAAGGCAGTTTTGGTAAATTGCAGCGACACAATCTCGAATTTATGGTTATATAAATTGGTCTACGACCAATTAAAAATCAATATTCGGGGTGAAATAAAAAAAAAACCTTATTCGTCGAGTTCCGTTAAACACGGACTCCTTTTTTGTGTATTGACGTTCGGGTTTTTTGGGGGTTGTTGTTGTTGTTGTTTTTGCTGTTGTTGTTATTTTTTCCCGGAAAGTTGGTTATTTCTTAATTTTTTAGATTTTAAAATGTTTGTGATACTATCCCCTTTACCTTCACGTTAACATCCTTATATTATCCCCTTTCAATTAAACAAGATAAGCATTAAGGACTTGACGAAAAGAAAAGTCAAAAATTTTAGTAAGGCACAATTGAAACATTCTCTTTAATATCTAAACTTTTTTCTTTGATTTCTTTGACGTTAGTCGATATTCATGGGAGAGATCCAACACACTTATCAAGACTGTTTATTTGTTTGTTTTAATGGGGTTTTACGCCACTTTTAACAGTATTTCAATTATATCGCTGCGACTAGAGTAAATAACCATAGATTCCTGGTACTTCTCACACCAGTACTACCACTATATCCTTTCCGAGCCTCCAGCGTCTTATCACTTAGGCTTACGATTATCCGTCCATTGGTGGGAGACAAATGCCGGAAATGATATTTGCCTCGAAATGCCGGAAATGATATTTGCCTCGACCGGCGATCGAACCATGCGCCTTATGATTGATAGTCCACCGCGCTACCAACTGTGCTATGGCCGCTGTCCCTACCACGACAGTCTTCAAACATCCAGAATTTTTCATCTAAATACAATGTATGATGAAAATAGCACCTGAAATATGAAATAGCTGTTAAACTAGTCTAAGAATGGTTGTCTGGTAACATATTTCTCTCTTATATAAGACCAGCATTGATGTCGCAGGCTGTAGTATGTATCGTTTTCTAAACTTGAAATCAACGGATTCCTACGGAAAGGACCTCAATTACAGCAACTTAAGTCCCAGATTTGATTGGCGCATATTATTATTATTATTATTATTTTTTTTTTTTGATTTAAACTATCTATTCATTTATTTATTTTTCAGAAAAGACGGTGATTTTGGGACAAACCTGTATATCGTTGCCTATACAAGAATGGGTCCATATCTAGTTGGTCTTGTGACAGGTTACTTACTTTATCGATATAAGGATTCCTTCAAACTCAGTAAGGTAAGTAACACCGATGATTCTAATTCATACTGTAGAGATAACGACATATATACATATATATTCGCTGAGGTTAGAACCTAACCAAATCAAATATAGTTTGAACCCACATAGCGAATTTATACAGAGGTTTTAGTAGGTTAAAATTCATACCACCATTAAAACACGCGAAAGTTGTATTCACTCATTTCTCATAATTTAGTATTTACCAGGTGTGGGAAAAGATAGTAAAGGAGCCTTGGTGGTCCCAATACCTTTTCTTTTCCACGTAAGCTTAAGACCAGTTTGTTTAAAAAAAACGAAAGACAGCTTCTTTTTCTCAAATAAACCTGCATTTTTTTTTATCCAAGGGTCAAATTGACCAATCGCTAGCCACGCCAATAACTCCGTTGACCCCGCTCAATGACTCCGCAATTAACTTCTACTTTTATTTAAAACTGTGTTATTTTGCAAAAGTTAATGCCAGTAACATGCAAAAATAATAAAATGGTTGGTTGACGACCTAAACGTCGTAACTACAGCTCGAATAAATTATTGTTACGACGTTTAAATCGCCAAACCAACAAAAGAGCTAATTATAAATAGCGACTAATGGCGGAGTCTACTTGGTCTAAATGCTCGACTGACTATTTAATTGACAGGCGAGCTTGGTAAATAAATACAATCGGATGGCGAATAATCTCAAAAGTTGTTTTTCACGTATATAAAAAAAAAGGAAATTCGTTATGGATATCAGTTATAAAAAAACAGGGTTGTTATGTTGAGAATGACTGATTCCTTAATTAAAATCGGTCAGAATAGTTCACTTGTGATAATGTTTCAGAAATGGAATCTTCTTGGTTGGTTTACATGTCTGTCCATCATTATCCTAGTGATTTACGGTGTTTATCCTGATGATCGGAAACATTTCTTGTCCGTAGACGAGTCCGTAGCCTATGTTACATTACACAGAACAGCCTGGGGAGTTGCTGTGTGTTGGATTATATTTGCATGTGCTACTGGACACGGTGGTATGTCTGATATCAAATATGGATCATGGTGAGAGAGAAAAGAAAAATATAACTAAACCATATTATACTCACACATCCATTTTCAATGATTAGTTGAATGATTGGTGGAATCGGGTTTAAACGCCACTTTTAACAGGAGGTTTGATCACCTAACAATGGAATCCTGGTATTTCTCACACCAGTACTAACAATACATTCTTTCCGGGTCTCTTGCTGCTCATCCCAATCAGTTTTTACGATTATCCACCCATTGGTGGGAGACTTATATCGGTATGGATATTTGCGGAGACCGGGGGTCGAACCCATTTCTAAATGCATATGTTAATTATTTGGTGATGTTACAGATATTGTTGTCTTTTTAATGTGTCAAGTTATTAACCCTTTCCTTTACAATCCCTGGTTTTTACGTCCCTCCTATTTTCTACTTGAGAAAACATTGAAGTGAAAAGAAAAAAAATGCTTGTCGCGAGCAATTTCTTTTATTACCAAGATATTTCTACCGTGTAGGACAGTTACTCTTAAAATTGCGCTCGACTTTTAATGGTCGTTCTGCATTCTCTGTGACATTGGACAAGTCTTATATTTTGAAGAAAAAGATAATAAGATACACGAACTCATAAAACTAATCAATAAATTAGTATTTATATATTTTTCAAATCGTCGTTTTGGTTTTGTTTTGATCATTGGTCCTTTATACTATTCATGCCAGTATAAATTGCGAAGTGCGCTCGTAAAGACATTCACAAATGTATTTAATAACCCATGATGTACCAAACGTCCATTTTTCTCTAAAAAAGCAAAACTTAAAAAAAAATAATAAAAAGATTAATATTTGTAAATTCGCTTTTATTGTATTGTACATCCAAGTAACATTCATATATATTGATTCCAGGATGGATTAACGACTTTCTGTCATGGAGTGCTTTTATACCACTAGCTCGACTCTCCTACTGTACCTATCTAGTACACGTGTTCTGCATTGAGTATTACACCGAAACATTACGACAGGGTCTATACGTCACAGATATAGTCACGGTTTGTACCTTATTGGAGCACGTGCACGTGCTTGACATTTCTAGTTATTGACGGACCGCGAAAGCCAATCAAAGAATCGAGCGACCAACCAAATCATTTATTTAGACCAAGAGTGAAATTTTAACTTCGACATTGACCGGCATTTTTGTGACGCATTTTTGTTGGTTTGGGGACTTCAACGGCGAAATTTGAGCTTTTTTAAAAACTGCATTTACGACGTTTAAGTCACCAATTAACCATTCTATTTTTTGTGACATGTTACTGGCCATCATATTTGCAAAATTATGCCTTCAAATATCGAAGTTGAACTTCCGGTTGAAGTCATTGAGTGTGGTCAGCGATCTATCATTTTATCATGTGTTTGCGAAACGTAGATACTGAGTAGGCTGGATAGCTAGATGGTGTATTCAGAATATTCGCTCATTGCCAAAAGAAACTTTCAGTCCTGCTGTTATAATGCTGATCCGAGTCTTTGCCTTTGCTCCCTTTGCTAATTGACGGATCTGCTTGCCGTGCCCACTGACCTCCAACAAGAAAATAAGTAGGGAATTTACAAAAGCCATTAATTTGCAGTCGGGAAATTAAAAACAAAACGGCAAATCATTGTGGGCGACCTAAACGTCGTTAATACAGCTTGAATAAACGTTAAATGTGATGCTAAATTCTCCAACAAACCCAAATGTCTGCAATGAATATTGGATTTCAACACGTCACCTCAGGTCTAAAGGAACGATTTGATTCAATCGTTTTTTATGATCGACGGTAGCTATCCATCAGCCGCCGTCATAGCGCAGTTGGTAGCGCGTCGGACTGTCAATCTAGAGGTCCCGGGTTCGATCCCCGACGGCGGCACTCATCATTTCCGACTATTTGTCTCCCACCAATGGGTTGATAATCGTAGACCTATGTGGGATAGCAGCTGGAGGCTAGGAAAGGATGTGATGGCGGTACTGGTGTGAGAAATACCAGGAATCCATTGTTAGGTGATCCAGCCGCCGCGATATAACTGAAAGATTGTTGAAAGCGGCGTAAAACCCCAATCAAACAAACAAAAGCTATCCATCAGTTATTGAAAATGTCATGCACGAGCTCATTGTTCAATTGTCGAAACCTTTAAATGGAGTATGTTTGTGTGTTTGTTTGGATAGGGTTTAACGCCACATTTAATAGTATTTCAGTCATATCGCGACGACTGTCATTTCTCAGACCATTTCAACCGCTACATCCTTCCCTCAGCTGCTCATTCTACTTAGGTTTACGATTATCCACCAATTGATTGGAGACAAATGTCGGAAAGGATATTTGCCCTGACCGGGGATCGAGCCCGGAATCTCATGATTAAGAGTCCGACCAGCTACCAACTGTGCTATTGTCGTGGCATCTTTGAGTGCAGTACCGAATGCTTATTTGTGCCTTGTAGTTATCAAATATTTTATTAATTACAGGTAAATCGAAATTCATTCTGTTGAACCGTTTTTTTTTTTTTTTTTCTTATTGTTTGTATCTTTTACCCCAGTTTTTATACTCTTTAGGCCTACACCATTTTGATTTAGCGATAAAGGTTTGCATCCTCCACCACAAATTCCTTCCTTTTACCCTTTCTTGTTTATTTTGTTTGTTGTTATTGTTTTTGATTTTCAAAATTATAGTGATAACCAATAGCATTCAAAGCAATTTGACTGCTCAAGCAATGTCTCAATGACTTCTGTAACCTATGCACCAAGATCCTGAACTCTTTCTAGACGAAATGAAGATAGAAGCTGTTCCTCAGGAAAAGTTTGTCGGTTTTGTTTTTGTTTGTTTGTTTGTTTGTTTGAATGGGGTTTTACGTCGCTTTCAACAATCTTTCAGTTATATCGCGGCGGCTGGAGCACCTAACAATGGAATCCTGGTATTTTTCGCACCAGTACTGCCATTACATCCTTTCCTAGCCTCCAGCTGCTATCCCACATAGGTCTACGATTATCGACCCATTGGTGAGAGACAAATTGTCGGAAAGGATGAGTGCCGCCGTCGGGGATCGAACCCGGGACCTCTAGATTGACAGTCCGACGCGCTACGAACTGCGCTATAACGGCGGCGTTTTGTTTTTGACAAGAAGCGTTCCTTTCTTCAGCATGTAGTGGCACTTAAAAAGAAGTGCAAGAAAGCTCTAAACATTCTGACTGGGCTGCAGATCGTAAGATTCTGATGAGACCGTATCGGTTCCTTGTACGTTCAAGGTTGGTCTATGGATGTTTTATATATGGATCAACCCGTTGATCTGTCCTTCAAATTCATGATTCCATCTACCACGGAGGTCTTCGTCTTTCTTTTGGAGTTTTTATCCCCATCCCTTGTAATTAGTCTGTATGTAGAGGCTAATGAACCTTCTTTATCCTTACGGAGGAAAGCTCTTACTTCTATATCTATTAAAACTTAAATTTCTTCTTCTTCAACAATGTTTTCTCGAGTAGTGGTGCGACTGAAACCTACACCCGCTGCTTAACTAAGGCTTACATTTAGTTTGATAATGTAATAATTTAATTGTTAGTTTCGTCTATCAAAAACGAGCGATCTGATTGGTCGAAAAATTTAATTCATACCTCCATGAACAAAATTTTGAGTACACAGCCATTTTGAATGCTTCCGCACAAAATAGTTCACTACAAAAAGGTATCAAAATTTGTTAAGTTGTTGCAATTTTCGCTCGATGCTATTAGATTATAAGAAATGAGGATAATATTTTTTTGTTTTCATGGAGGTATGAACCGAAAAACCTAATCACACAATGTATGAATCCGCTTCGCGTATTCATACAGTGTGATTAGTTTTTTTCGGTTCATGCCTCCATGAAAACAAAAAATATTCTCTTCATCTCTTAATTGTTAAAAAAAAATGTTCACTTTCTGTTTCAGATTTACTTTTATCTCGAACTTTCTGTTTCAGATTTACTTTTATCTCGCACTTTCTGTTTCAGATTTACTTTTATCTCGCACTTTCTGTTTCAGATTTACTTTTATCTCGCACTTTCTGTTTCAGATTTACTTTTATCTCGCACTTTCTGTTTCAGATTTACTTTTATCTCGGAAATGTAGTGATGTCCTACATGGCTGCCTTCGTTACATCTCTGTTGTTTGAATCACCTATGATGGGGCTGGAGAAAATAATCTTTGGAAGAAAATGATAGAGAAAGTGATTGAAAAAATCCGAAAAGAAAAACTTAGAATAGCATTCATTTAAACATTCTACAAAGACAAGCTTTTGATAAAACATTGATAACTTTAGTAATTTTTGATGGATAGGCTGATTTGATTTGTTTCGCTAATGTATAATAATGGTTTAACGCAATCACGTGTTTTTTGTTTTTCTTCGGGCACCTCTTCTACCCCTTTTTTAGCTAGCAAAGCGTCAGCTTTGATAGCTTAAGTAAACAGACGAAATTTTGAGGTCGTCTCAAAGTTCAACGAGTGCAAACTGGCACTGGAGGCTTTACCAATAAATCCGTTATATGCCTACGCCATAAAAAGTAGTTCTCATTTATTTAAGGAAAATTAAAAACTCTGCCTGCACGTTCATCTCCTAGGTATTTTCAGCTCACTTGAGCACATTGTGTTAAAAGTGACTCTGCTCAGAGCCTTCAAAGAAGTTGCAGACGACATTTTCTAAATGTTGAAAATTCTAAAATATTTACCTTTTTGGGTGAAAAACATTGTGGAAAATGAAGAAATTGCTTGTAACAAGCAATTTCTTCATTTTCCACATTGTTTTCCACAACTATTTTCTTAAGGGGCGTAAAAAGTAGGGACTGTGTTGAAATGGTTTAACCTCGCTTGTTTATCATGATAACGTTTGACAAAGAAGATTACTGAACAAAGCAATGCTTTGCTAGCTTACAGTACTTTTCAATACTTTGATTACTGAAAATTTTTTGTTTGGTCCCCATAAAGATTTATTTAGTAATTGTTTAAAAAATGTTTTCGTCTATCAAGATTAAAGAATTTTATTTCTTTCTGTCTTTTTTTTTTCTTCTTCTTTTCATACTTCCATGGAAAATTTTTGAGCACGAAACTATTTTATATGCTTGCACAAAAGTAGACTTTAACTCAAAACTAGTAGAATATTTGTTTTGTTTTGCCTGATGGCTTTAAATCATAAGAAAATTAAGATAAAAGTTTTTTGTTTTCATTGAGGTATGGAACTCAAAATCTGTACGCAAATATCTTCTATTTCTTTAACCCTTTCCTGTTCAAACCTGGGAATTTACTAAGCTTTGATTTTGTACTTAAGAAAACATAGAGGAATAAGATGAAATTGCTTGTGAGAAGCAATTTATTCTTTTTCCACAATATTTTCTACCACATAGGATGGTTTCACTTAAAACTGATTGAAAATTTTTATCGTCTGTAACCTCTTTCAATATGGACTAGTCTAAATTTTTTAAAAAAAAGGGTTAAATGAGACAAATGCAATAGGAGACAAATATGGAATAGTATATCTTTCGAGCTTTTCAGTGTCGCTGTGACAATATGGAGTTCCCCTATTAGTGCAAAAAGAACTACGTAACCACTTTTAGAGCTGTATATCAAGACAAGCAGAAGGCCTGTTACCACCGTCCAAGTCATTTTGGATGAATAATAATAATAAAAAAAAACTGGCCTACGCCCCTTACGTACTTTGTTAGAGAAAACATTGTGATAAAGGGAGGAATCACATGTGAAAAGCAATTTAATTCTTCCTCTTCACTGTTTTTCTACCCATTTTGTTACTTATTTCTAAATTGGAACGAACATACTCTAAGATGTCGTCTACAATATCCATCAAATTGGACCAGTCTAGTTTGTTGTCTGCTATTCGGGTAAATTATCAGAAAGTTTCTATGCTTTGAAGATATGTCACCATCTTGTCCAAAACTCCAACAGTCATATTTCTACTGCATTCTTTATACTCGCAGTAATGTGCCGGGCTTGTTACGTAGTAGGGTTTAGTTTTTCTCTTGTTGACTCATACGCAAATAACAGATCGCTGGCCCCGCCCTCTGTCCTACAACACGCAAGTTTTGCTGAGATCATAAATTACACCATCCTGTAAAAACGTTGCTAAGGATATAAATTGGACCACCTCACGTCATATCAACAGCTTGAATAAGTTGTGGTTACGAAGTTTGAGTTGGGCAAAACCGAAAATGTTTGAAATAAAAGTCGGTCTTTAAGATAGATTTTTCTCTCTAAATAAATCATTTAATGAGGGCCATTCTTGGGTTATCTCTCTTGAATACTGTCTAGAAATATATTGGTTCTTATCAGTATTTTACTAAGATGTTTTGTACTGCTTGGTGTTAAGGTCAGGTGTATAATGCAAACTTTAGAGCTAAAATGATCGTTTAATCTTAAAACTACATTTCTATTTTATTTTTCGAACGTAATCTAATATCATTGAGAAATTCTATCTGTAACAAACTAACAAAATGGAAAAAAAAAAAAAAATAAAAAAATGCAACTTCCTAACACTAAAGAAGGATAAAAACAAACGTAATAAAGTGAAAGGACAAATGTACAACTGGCGTTATTTTGCAAGATATATAGCCAGAAGCATGTAGCAAAACAGTAAAATTGTTGGTTGGCGACCTAAACGTCGTAACTACAGCTTGAATAATCTGTAGTTACGACGTTCAAGTCGATAAACCAACATAAATGCTTTGCACAAATAGCGGAGTTTAAATCTCAAATCCGGACTGAATGCATGATTTGATTGGTTGATTGACTTCTTGATTTTTCAAGTGACTAATTAACCAAATTCCGAATCAACCCATCTTCGCAAGCAAGGAGGTTCTAACCCCACCTTGTTCCTTACGAACGGAACAAGGTGGAGTTACAACCCTTGGCTTGCGAAGATGATATCAACCCCACAACCCCATGAATATCAAAGGAAAAAAGAAAGGAACGTGACAAGCAATTTCTTCATTTAACACAATGTTTTCTACCCAGAAAGTTGAAAAGAATTAAAATGTCTTTACTTTAAAAGTGTTGTCTGCAAATTCTTTCAATTTGGACCATTCTAAAATTTTATCAGTGGGAATGGGTTAAGAACATATGAAGCAAGTCATAAGATTATTGTGCCATTGATTAATAGAAACGTTACAAGGGAAGCACTGATAGGCATCTCAAGTTAATTACTCAGGTTAACTAGTCCAGCATCATTATTATTACTTCCCTTTAATAAATTTACAATAAAGGGGCATTTAGTACATAAGCTGAAACTGAGTAAATGTTTTTTCTAAAAATCTAACGGAATGTCATTCATTTAATATTTTCTCTGCAGAAAATCCTTTAGTGATTTCGCTAAATGCCAAATATGAAATTTGATACTGGGTCATCCATGGTTATTCTTGTGATGCATGTATTGATTGAAATCCATGCGCTGGTTTCTTAAATGGACTTTTATTAGTCCCGCCCACAACAGCTTTATTTTTTATCCTATCGAAAATAGAAAAAAAATCTCCCAAAGATAATCCCTATGACATTTGGTAGAAATCTGTACGTTCTCAGTACTTTCTCGGGAGCAGAAGATTTTAAAAGTAAGATTTTCATGGCCGCCGCAGAGACACCAGCATGAAGGGACACACGATCGACACCACGCAATGACAATAGCTGACAGGCTTTTACCTAGCAGAGCTAAAAGTGTAAAATTTTTTGTTCGCTTTCACAACTTCAGCGACATCTCAACTGATGGATCGCTGGCCATGCCCACTTACTCCTTTGGCCACGCCCACTGACTCCGATAGGAAGTTCCGCTTCGATTTTCGCGGCGTTATTTTGCAAAATGTATGGCCAATAGCATGTGACGAAAAAGTAAAATGGTTGGTTCGTGACCTAAACGTCGTAACTACAGCTTGAATAAGCTGTAGTTACGACGTTTAAGTCGCCAAACCAACAAAAATGGCAGCAAATGTCGGATTTGTAAAACTCAGGTCCGGGCTTAATAAATGTTTTGATTTGTCGATTGATTCATTGATTGACAGCCGCGATTGGTCAATTGATTATCACGTAACCCCGAATTGCCAACAAATGGCTGAGAAAAATATCACGAGAAAAGAAATTGATTAACCCATGACCAGACGACAAGATTTTAGACTGGTACATATTCAGAGAAGTAGCAGACGACAACTTTAGTTGATGAAATCTTAGAAAAAGTGGCCCTTAAGGGTAAAAAAATTGTGAATAAAAAAAGAAATTGCTTGTGACAAGAAATGTCTGCAGTTTCAACAATGATTTCCAAAGCTTTTCTTTGGAGTTCTCAAAATGCGGGATTAAGTGGAAGTGGTTTAAACAGATATTTTCTACTTTTTTCACGATGTGTTCTTTCTAATGTTACACTTATTTTTAGACCAAACATACCTCAAACCCTTACTTGCAGCTCCCTTGGATATTAACTAGTCTTAAAAAGTTAAGCAAACGAATTTGTCAAAGAATAACAACTACTGTAGAAGTCGAAATTCTTAGTGTAGTTCTGATGTCTAACTGAAGTTATTGTGTCTGCACTGTGTTTTATAAATGTAATCAGTATTGGAATAGGCCATTGGCCAACTTTATGACAGAATTATCATCCTTCGGTTTTCTCAGTGCTTTGATTGAAGCTATCTCTGCATTATATGTGTAGTCACAAAAACAAACGATCTACATAATTTACGTCAAGTTAATCAAGAAGAAGACAATAATTATGGTTATACTATTTTTCTTAACACAATTCTTTAAAAAGCTCGATTTAAGAGTGGGTAAAGTCTAACCTATCTCCAGATGACATCATTTTAGACTGGTTCTGATTCAAACCTAGAAAAGTTACAGACGACATTCTAAAGAGCGCTTGAAAATACGTACCAAATTAAGAAAACATAGTGAAAAGGGGAGAAATTGCTTTTTAGAAGCAATATCTCATCTTCCGACAAGGTTTTGTAGTACAATATTTGCCAGGGCGCAAAAAGGCCGGTTTTTGGTTAATGGGCTAAATCTTACAGTTAAACGCAAAAGATAAGCAAAACGTTCTTGAAAACAGCGCTTGGTAGATCATTCTTCTTAATTCCTTTTCTTTCCTCCCAAAAGTGCCTTTTCTATACCCATCATCGGGGACTCGAATGCAATAGACGTGAGGTAAGCCGCGGCGTAGGAAAACGTAAGATTTCCGAGGAATATATATGCCTGAAATGTAAATTAGAGTTTAAATTTAGCGTTAGTAGTGACAATCTAGCTAATGTTTCTGACCGAAATGTGGACCTATCGAGGCTCGAAACTTTTGCTTTTATAAACCTTTTGGATATGAAATGATCACTTGACAAAATGACCTTCTCTAATTCTGAACTCATATTATGTATTTGCCATAGGGATTTTTTAAGGCTTTTAATTTACTCATATGGCAAAGTACGAAAAGTTGATCTCGCCAATATAACCTTTGTTGTGCGGTGAAAATATAATTACAAGAATCAATCGAAAAAGACACGTATTCTGTAAAATCTGGCTTATGTCATTTCACTGTACAGGGTGAAGCAAGCTGCGATTGGGAATAAATGACTTAATACATTAAATTTGATTTTTTATAGAGAACATGTACTTATTTCAATTATGGTACATTTGACCAATCGCGGCTGTCTTTCAAGGAATGACTCGGCCAATCAAACCCGGCGATCATTCAGCCCGGAATTGAGATTTGAACTCCAACATTGGCCGCCAATTTTGAGAAACTTTTTCTTTTTTCGAGCTGTAGTTAGGACATTTAGGTCGCCAACCAATCGTTCTACCTTATAGTTGCATGCTATTGGCCATAAAATTTACAAAATAACGCGGGATTTTCTGTCGGAGTCAATGGGCGTGGCAAAAGGAGTAATTGGGTGTGGCCAGCAAATGGTCACTTTTATAACGTAACCTTACCACTTCATAGTCTGTGAAAAACAGAAGACGTTCCCGGCTCAAGAAGTATAGGTTACATACAATCGGATGGATAAGATAGGCACAATAAGTCATACGAGACAGAGGTACGAACCCCTTCCAGGACAGGATCTCATTTATCCAACCTGAAGCATAGAAAACGGCATATCAGTTTGTACTGGTTTGAATTTACACTCTAAGAAAAGCTCTGAATTTTTAAATTAACAACCCTTCCCTCATATTTGAAATCAAATATACATTTTTTGTATCGTTTTATATTCCAAGTTGATTTGCTTAGAATAAAAATCCGTTGCTTATTAATCTGAAATACATCTTACTGACGTAAAAACATAAAATTAATGCTATTACTCATTTTTAAGATAAAGTGATTATAAAGTCTCAACTCTTTTCTTAAAGCATGAAATCAAACAGTCGAAATAATTAAATATTCAGACTGGGTTTCCCTTTTAACGGGTACTAAATATAAAGCCGGTCAAATTTTCTTACAATATTCATTAAATGTTCGTAATCAACGTAGTTTACGCGAGATTATCATAGTCAAATAATTTAATTGTTAGTTTCGTCTATCAAAAACGAGCGATTTGATTGGTCAAAAAATTTAATTCATACATCCGTGAACAAAATTTTGAGGACGCAGACATTTTGAATGCTTACGCACAAAATAGTTCTATACAAAAAATTATCAAAATTGTAAAGTTTTGCTTTTTTCGCTCGATGCTATTAAATTATAAGAAATGGAGGGAATATTTTTTGTTTTCATGGAGGTATGAAGCGAAAAGCCTAGTCACACTTATGTATGAATCCGCTTCGCGTATTCATACAGTGTGATCAGGTTTTTCGGTTCATACCTCCATGAAAACAAAAAATATTCTCTTCATTTCTTAATTGTAGAAAATAAAAGTGGGGCTCACAAAGAACTAGTTTTAACTTCACTTACCGCCATTTCCAGTCGAACAAGCAAACACAATCCAGCAAACGGCTATTCCCCAAGCTGTTCTGTGCACCGCTACATACACAGCTGATTCGTCAACACTGAGATAATGTGCGCCATGATCGGAGTATACACCGTATGACAGCAGAAACACGATAGATATACATATTAGCCAGCAGGCGAGGTTGATATACTGAAATGATAAGGGACCAACCCTATGGTATTGTTTATTGGTTGGTTATTTATGATAATTTCACAATACTTCTTCATGAATAAACAACAACGAAATATTGGTATAAAAAATCTACAACATATCCCCACATGGCAAAGTTTTATTTTTTGTTTAATAAGGTAAGGCCAATATTTTCGGTCTGTTAGTCATTTCTTTTCTTCGTGTTTGTGTTACTTGTACAGAAACTTATAGAACAAGTTTACTAAGATGGTTGTTGATTCAAATATTTTGTGGGTTTTAATCAAATACTTTACGGCGAGGTAGACTCGTTCATGCGCTACCTTGGCATTACCAGAACTATGCTAGTCCTTGATAAGAAATGTTTATACCACGTTGCTAGCGAGCAATGCAGCATTTAACACATTACCAAACGGCAAAATTTTAGACTGGTCCAAATTGAAGGGAGGTGCAACCGACACTTTAAAGGTGGTGAAATTTTATATTTTTCAACTTTCTAAGTTGAAAAAATAAAGGAAAATAAATAAATTGCTTGTTGCAAGCCATTTCTTCATTTTCCACAAACTTGTACAAGCGCTATCAAACAAGTATCGCTGCTAAACCCTCTGACGTTCGACATGGCTGTTCGACATGTCGTGAACAACGACGTCGTGTTGTAAAATTTGTGTCCAATATTATCAAATGAAAGACGAATCGGTGGTTGGCGATCTAAAAGAAGTAAATACAACTTGTGCAAGATGTAGTTACGACGTTTAAGTCGCAAAACTGATGTAACGTTAGCTTAGTGTAAAAACATCATAAGTGTCTATAGATTCTATTGACACTTATGATGTTCTTGCAATAAGCCACCGATAAGTGCTTAATATAAATGTTGGAGTTAAATATTCACTTCCGGGTTGTATGAATAATTCGATTGGTCAGTGGGATTTTGTTGTTGTTATTGTTTTTTTCATTTCGTCCTTTTTATATTGACAACGGGGTCTGTCAATTACTCTGTCCAATTCACAAACTAGGACTGTACTTGACAAGGAATCGAGGTTTAAAGATTACCTTAGCTACCTATAAACGTTCCACTTTATTATAAGGCAGAGATTTGGCATAATATGGATGTATACTAAGTTTACCTTATTAATCTTAAACTTTCCCTTGCATCGGTAGAGGATATATCCTGCAACTAAACCAACAACATAAGGACCTATCCTAGTATGGGCTTTCATATATAGATTCTTGTAGAAGTCACGATCTTTTCTGAATAGAAATATAAGAGTAATGATTTATAAATTTAAATAGTATTGTTATCTATTCTAAGACCCCTGATAAATCAGAGACGTGATAATAGCGTAAGGTCTCTTTTAGGTGCAAAAAATGAAGATGCTCTATCAAAGCATATACTAACTCTAGACAAAGATGAACCAAAGCCACTGTACCGCTCCACTTGCCCAAATGTACAGATACAAGGAGCAAGATTCTTAATAGTCGCACTATATAGCATTCAATCACGTTTATCAAATGATAAGATTTCTTCGAGAAATCTAAATAAGGGGAACCTATGAATCATTCCTGTGAAATTGCATTGAAAATCCAGCCAGTTGTTTCTGCGGAAAAGATTGTGTTGAAAAGAATTAACAAATGGATGGGCAGACTCACAGCGGACTCAATTCCATGACAAAAGTATGCTGCCTTTTCGTTTCGGCTAAAATCTTACTTTCAAAGGCCAAGTAAAAATGTACTCCGATGACTTATGTCTACAAGTAGTAATCATAAAAGATGATTTGTTGTTTCCAAAATGCAATATCAACACATCGATGGTTAAGTGCGAAACAGTTGTAACTGCCTATATATTTATAGGCAGTTACAACTGATTAGCGCTGAACCATCGATATATCGATATTCAATACGTTTAAAAATGTAATACACTAAAGTTGATAACTAGAATAAAGCGAGTTTTTCACCTGTTAATTTTCTTTATAAAAATAGAATGAACAGTTTATTGATTATCAAAAGAGCCTATGCGTGACATTTCCAACCATTTCGGATGTGCCCGACTCGCGCACATTGAGCTACCTGGACAGCCATTCGGGGCAATTAGAATATTCCCTGATTGTTATAAGAAGCTTTGGGTCAATATCCATCTACAGAGCGCAGAGTGAAGACTCTGATCAGACTGTGCGGATGCACAGGCTGATCTGAGTCTTTACTTGGCGCACATGTGTGATGATTAGAAGTGTCACGCATGCGCTCATATATTAGTAGAAGTATTGCTTTAGATAATGCTTACGGTTTTGGTCCGACAATATTTTGAAAGATAGCTGTATACTCATGTTCTTTTGCGATGAAACCACGGGCTATGGTTGACGCGGCGATGAAAACAAAAGCTACAATTCCACCGACGATAGCATTGCTGAAAAGTTCAACCGGAATATCTCTATTAAAGGTGTATAAAGGATTAGTGAAAGTATTTTTGTACGTTTGATTTATTGTTTTTTATCTACTTACACATTTATACGCTGCTTTGAGTATACATAATAAATCCAAAATGAAGTGATTTTTAGTAATTGTTTGAAAATAAAAAACGTTGATCACAAGTTTAAACGTCTCCTAAAGTTAACATACAATAAATACTCGCACGGGGATTAGTCTGTTTGGGTTTGGGTTTAACTTCACTTTCAACAGTATTTCAGTCATATCGCTGGGCTGGAGCACCTAAATTGGGGGGAGTAATGTATTGCTGGGTTCGATCCCCGGCGGCGGCACATATTCTTTCCGACATTTATCTCTCACCAATGGGTGTATAATCGTAAACCTATGTCGGATGAGCAACTGGAGGCTCAGAAAGGATGTAGTGGTAGTACTGGTGTGATAAATATCAGATATCCATGGTTAGGTGGCCAAGCCGACGCGATATAACTGAAATACTGTTCATTCAATCAACCAACCAATTGGTCATTCTTACTTTAGACTCATGAAGATTCAAAAGCGCTCGGATATAATATATCCCATCGTTTATCTTCGCTACCAGACGTCAGCTTGAGTGAGACCCCCCAAAAGACTAATGGTCTTACAATAATAAACGGCTGGTAAAAGCTCCGGGTTCCTGTATAGCACATAAAAAAACTCAGTTTTTATGATATCCGAATGGCTATTATTCAAATAGTTGGGTCAATCCGGGGATCAAAGTCACTTACTTTCAGTTTGACGTCTAATATTTTGCCGAATGAGCTATATCGGTTTAGACGGAATAGACTGGCTGCAATTTTTGCCCTGATGCGATTTTTATTTTGAAAATACATTTCTCACTTTACTCTCTAAACTTTTCATTTCAAAGTCAACATATATAAAATTAAGAGGTAACAACCAGTCTATGGCCTTTCAAAAATGCTATGCGGTGCGGTATTATTTTGTTTTCTTCCGCAATATTAGATCATCAACTGGTATTTTAAACCATGGCCTAACTGTGCGGGCTGTAAATGGCCAAGATTTTTCATTTTAGGCAGATTATCTGGGTCTATAATGATCAGTTCACCCTCACTATATGTTTATTAACGAACTTGTATCTCGAGTTGATCTCTGTTGGATATTGTCCCTTTTGTTTTATCGGACATCAGGGAGTAAAAGGTTCTTATATGTGAAAAAAAATCAGAAAAGTTATACTTACTAGTAGAAAGGCACCAATATGAGAGGAGATATCCAGTAAAACTGCATATCATTGGCTAGGTACCAAGACCAGGGCATACACTGAAATTGAGTTGAGGACATATGAGCGCATGCGTGACATTTCCAACCATTACATGTGTGCGCCAAGTAAAGACTCAGATCAACCTGTACATCCACACAGTCTGATCAGAGTCTTCACTCTGCGCTCTGTAGATAGATACTGACCCAAAGCTTCTTTAAATAATCAGCTTATATTCTAATTGCCTCGAATGGATGTCCAGGGTGCTCAATGTGTGCGAGTCACGCACATGCGAAATGGTTGGAAATGTCACGCATATGCTCATATGATATTGACACAAAGATGTCATATTATCAAGGTTTTGCAGATTGAGACAGGTTATTATTTTGTGCCAAAGCAAATAAATAGTTCCAATGTCAAAGAGGTATAGTTAAATTTCAGTTTCGTCTATCAAAATTCAGGCGTTTTGATTGGCTGAAAATTTCTGTTCACACTTCTATGAACAAAATTTTGAGCAACTATTTTGCATGCATGCGCTCAAAGTAGACCCATAAATTTTTACTCAAAACAAGTAAAATAATTGCTTGTATTGCTTGGTGGCATTGACTTAAAAGATTTAAGAGATGAAGAGAATTTTTTTTTTGTTTTCATGGAGGTATGAACCGAAAAAAACTAATCACACTGTATGAATACGCGAAGCGGATTCATACATTGTGTGATTAGGTTTTTCGGTTCATACCTCCATGAAAACAAAAAAATATTTTCTTCATTACTTATAATTTAATAGCATCGAGCGAAAAACCAAAAGCTACACAAATTTTGATACCCTTTTTTATGGGACTATTTTGTGCAGAAGCAGAATCAAAATTTTGTTAATGGAGTTATGCATATTTTTTTTCGATCAATCAGAACGCTCGTTTTTGATAGACGAAAACTAAGAATTGAATTATATGAAGATAACATATTTTTTGTTTGTTTTTGTTGATGTATGAACCTAAAAACTTAATCACGCTCATGTATGAATCCGCTTCGAGTATTCATACAGAGTGATAAGTTTTTAATTTCATGCCTACATGAAAAAAAACAACAACATTAGAATGAAGGAATTGTGTTGGACAAAAATTGTATGAAATAAGAGAAATACAAGTTCTAAAATACAAGTTCTAAAACACATTTGCTTTAACCACTATAATACAATCCTTCGTTTTCACATTCTTTAAGAATTGTTTTTGGGAAAATAGTGCGAGAAAGGGAATCATTGCTTGTAAGAAACCTTTTCTCCTGTTTTTGCATTTTCTACATAATTTCCAATCCTAACAAACTTTTGAACTATTGTCTGCAATTTTTTCAACTTGAACCAGTTTTTCTATGGTTATTGTTTAAAAAAAAAGTTTGGCCAACATGTGGACTCTTTTACAAGAAGTACCATGCGTTGTTCGTCGAACATAGCATAGTTGTTAATATACAGAAGGTTAGTCCACCATCTCTTCTGACAGTCTGTCACTTGATCCATTGTGTCCATGGGCCATAAAGGGCCATAACTCAACAGTGGAAATATAGTAGTCAGGACCATTATAACTAGCATATAGGCTGGTGTTAGTCTGAAAAAAAGTTTAAGGAATGATACACGATTTCTATTCGGTTAAGCCACTACCGGACGGTAGAATTTAAGACTGGTCCAAACTGAAATGAGTTGTAGATGACAATTTCAAGCTTAAGAAATTTTCGATTTTTTTTACCTTTTTGGAAGAAAATATGGCGGATAATGAAGAAATTGCTTGTTTGCTTTCCACAATGTTTTCTGAGGCTTTTTTCTTTGGGGAGTCTAAAAGCGTCAATAAATGGATATGGGTTAACCAAAATATATATAAAAACTAGACTAATCTGATGTTTGTAATCAATTTTGATTTCTAGATTTTAGTAACTAGAACGTGTACATGTTTTAGCCCGTCTTTACACATAAAAAAATAAGGAAAAATGAAATTAGTGTATATTTTTAGAATTTTCGTTCGAATATATGATTTTTACTAAATCACATACCTCCAATATCTATGAACGTAGAACATCAACCAGTCCATTTTCCTAGCACCTCCAGCCTTCTTCATAGCTTTAAGTGTTAAATACCCGACTAGTAAACCGCTGAAATTAAAAAGACAATTACAAAAATATATATTCATACGCATCAAAATATGCATAACTAGTTTAGTAAGACCTTTTGATAAACATAGAATACCATGCAATGTCCGCTAAACGCCGATGTTACACCAGGTGACATCTTAGGAATTGTATAGTATTTCAGGAAAGTCTCCGTATGCGCCATTGTATTGATCATATTACGCGGTTTATGCTAAATAACAAGCTGTACCTTACAGTTTCATAAGTACTCATATATATCAGACGGCAAACTTTTAGACTGTTCCAAATCCAAAGAAGTTGCAGACTATTGTTCATTCATGATTTAAATTTCATAAATCTATGTCCTTTTTGTCTGTCAGGGTAGAAAACAAGTGGATAATGAAGAAATTGCTTCATAAAAACATCTTCACTATTTTCCACCATGTCAATTAGCTTCATTGTCCATCACGTTTTCCGAACAGGTTTTCCTTATGGTAGTAACGAAGCCGAATCGCCTGGGAACGGATTAATACTAACGTTTAATGACATTAATCCCCAAAAAGGTTTTGACTGCGATAGTGTCCCTACAGGGTCAACTCCACTCCGGAATTACTTCCGGGTGGTTGTACACTCCACTCCGGAATTACTTCCGGGTGGTTGTACCCCTTAAATGGTCCATTAAGAACATTTGATCTCCTCCTTTTGTCATGCTGTTTTAACGTTTAAACAACAGCAAGTTGCTCGATATTAGGTTCCACAGAGTGAGAGATCACTGCTGCATGTCATGCATGTGATCCAAAAATTATATGTGGGAACTATTTCTTTGTAGAAACTGACATTTTAAGGTGGTACCCTACAATAGTTTCACTTCCGAGCCTAAAGAATTTCATGGGTTGATGTGCGGAATGAAGATTTGCGAAAAAATTTTTCCCTAATGATACCATTTTCCTGGCCTGTAATTCAAGACCAAAGACTGCTCTTGAAGACGGACTAAGATTTAGGGCATAACGAAACTTTTGGGAAGGAGCTAAAGATTGCGAAAATGGGCCCTTTTTGCTCTTTATTTAATGAGGCAAAACGGACAGGAGTGTAACCTACATCTATCGATACTTGACTCTTAGACGTAGGGCTATACGTTTACAAAAAGGAAAATTTACCCTTGTCATGCTGAATAAAATCCCCTACAAAACTGCATAAAAAAAGAAAGGGCTGAAAGCACAGAAAGTACTAAATGTAGCTAAATAATAATTAAAAAAGAACACTTAAAAATAAATCTAGCTTAAAAGAAAGAAGCAGGTGGTCTAGAAAAAGATCAGACTAAACAGGTGTGCAGTTTGATCCTTGTCCAGATCTCCTGCCAAAACAGGAATATTCCAGGTTCAGCATGACAAGAGTAAACAATTAACTCACCTCAATGTAAAGAACGTATCTACCGAGACAGATCCTTGTACCAGACCGGCAAAGGTCCAATCATCCATCTTTCTAAAGATATATGAACCGACATTTTCTGAAGAAAATAGAGATAAATAATGTACGAGTGTTTTAGATGGACGCACTTTCATATTCTGAATCTGTATTTTATGAAAGGTTGCTGTGATATGCTTTATCATTGACGAATTTGCTTGCCACAAAGGCTGTGTTCATGGCAATTAAAAGATATAAAGTATCTTAATAATTTCATAGAAGGTTCTTAGATAGTTTTTTTTCATGGGGATATGAAACTCAAAATATAAAAATAGGTACTGTATATATGGAGCAGCAAAACTGATTCATTCATACATATAAAGAAGTTTATAGCTTCAAACCTCAGTCTTATTTAAGAAATGAAGAGAATATTGTTTGTTTTCATAGAGATATGAAACGAAATAACCTAAATATACTGTATGAATACGCGAAGTGGATTCATACGTTAGTGTGACAAAGTTTTTCGATTCATACCTCCATGAAAACAGCATTCTTTTCATTTCTTATAATTAAATGAAATTGAGAGAAAATAACGAGACCATTTTACATTTTTGGTACGTTTTTATGGATCTGTTTTGTGCGCAAGCATACAAAATAAGCTGCGTGCTAAATTTTTGTTCGTGGAGGTATGATTTTTTTCGTCCAATCAGAACGCTCGTTTTTGATAGATGAATTGATGGATTGAATGGGGTTTAACGCCGCTTTTAACAGTATTTCAGTCATATTGCGGCGGCTGGAGCACCTAACAATGGATTCCTGGTATTTTTCACACCAGTACTACCACTACATTCTTTCTTAGCCTCCAGCTGCTATCCGACTCAGGTTCACGATTATCCACCCATTGGTGACAGACAAATGTTCGTTTTTGATAGATGAAACAAAATATTAAATTATATTTAAATCTTGTTAAGGTATGTGTCACAGAGATATATATTAATTGAAAACAAGTTTGAGACAGTTTTCTATCAAACTTTATTCACAGGCATAAAAGGTTCCGTTGTCATTTCCTTTCGTGAAGAAATTAAGCAATTCAGCCAATCAGAATGTGAGAATTTCGATGACGAAAAGAAAGTGAGCGAAGCAGAGTATCATTTATAGTGGGCGAGTGAGCGCCTTTCAATCCTGGAAATAAGAATGGTTTTAGCAGCACCAATAGCTCGATTAAAGGCATTGTTACAGTCCTGCACTTTTGAAGTTTACACTGCTGCTCCAACAATCCATTCACTCTTATTTATATCTCATGTAGCTCGATCATTAATTATCAAACACGAGTCCCCGAATGACTAATGACGACTCGCCTATGAAGTCAGTCTATCTTACAGCCCGATTTTTCCGATTATCTCGACTAATTAGCGATATTTATACGATCTTCGTCCAACCAAGTGGACCTCTTCTCAGTTAGGCCGCCGTCATAGCGCAGTTGGTAGCGCGTCGGACTGTCAATCTAGAGATCCCGGTTTCGATCCCCGACGGAGGCACTCATCCTCTCCGACTATTTGTCTCTCACCAATGGGTCGATAATCGTAGACCTATGTGGGATAGCAGCTGGAGGCTAGGTAAGGATGTAGTGGTAGTACTGGTGTGAGAAATACCAGGATTCCATTGTTAGGTGCTCCAGCCGCCGCGATATAACTGAAAGATTGTTGAAAGCGGCGTAAAACCCCATTCAAACAAACAAATCTTCTCAGTTACGCCCCGATTTCAACATGACTATGACCAGGGTATAGCTCTAGTTACCCCTTTTCCACATATTCCCTTTTTTTAATGCTCCTCAGAGAATGGGTTTTGAGAAAACAATGTAGAAAATCAAGAAATTGCTTGTTACAAGCAATTTCTTCATATTTCACATTGTTTTCTATAAAAAAAAAAAAAAAAAAAAAGACAGGGGTATTTAAAATTCCATCATCTTTAAAATGCCGTCTGCAACTTCTTTCAATTCGGACCAGTCTAAAATTTCGTCATCAGGTAATGGTTTAAGATATTGTTGATCTAGGAGAGCTCGGATTATTGAATTCCTTCCCGCCTGAGTTGATTTCCCAAACATTCTCTCGGTCAACCTGATACTCTTCTCGGTCGATCGACCATGGTCATAATGCAGTGGTAGCGAGTTGGACACCTGATCAAGGGTTCCTGGTTCGATCCCCGGTCGCGGCGAATATCCTTTCTGATATTTGTCTCCCACCAATAGATGTTTGATCACAAACCTATATGGGATGAGTAGCTTGAGGCTCGGAAAGGATGTTGTGGTAGTACTGGTTTAAGAAGTACCAGGATTCCATTGTTAGGTGGCCCGACGCGATAGGACTGAAATATTGTTAGCAGAAGGCGTTAAACCCAGTTCAAATATCAATAAACTCGCTGCTTGATCGAAATCTCATCGCTTCATCTTTTCGATTAGTACAACGAATAGGACTTCGCTCGGGTAGGAACGCGATCTCCGTGACTAGAGAAGTTGAATCGACGAATCGTTGACAACGCCCACTGAGCTCCAACAGGAAGTTAGATTCCGATATTCAACCTTGTTATTTAGCAAAAAAGTTAAATGGTTGGTTGGCGACCTTAACATCGTGACTGCAGCTTGAATAAGCTGTAATTACATAATTTAACTTGCCAAAGATATTACATTGAATAAGACATAGAAACGACGTATTCGTCGGCAAAACCAACAAAAATGCTTAACACCAATAACAACGAAATGTTGAAGTCCATCGAACGTAGCCGCTCCGTAGAAGATCGTGGCCGCGCCAATTGACTTTGAATTGGTGAGTAAAATAGTTCGATAAAACATAGCTATAAGGTTCGGAAAATCTGGAAATCTAAGTTTCATATGATTAGCGGACAATCAAAATGCAGTAACTAAAGCTTATTCAACCTTTTGCTCACCTACAAACAAATATTATAGAACGAATACATTTTCCACTGGAATCCCCCCCTTTCCCCTGAGAAAGAAATCTCGTTCAGCGCACGAGGCTTATCAGACTTCGCGAAAGCGTTTTTTTTGGGAATGTCCCACACAGGATAATCATCTAAGAAGATCTCAAAGATCCTTGAGGGCTTGAAACATACATACATTTATAGATTTGGGCTTCAAACATTAGCCATACCTAATGTCTTAAATCCATCCCCACACGACAACATTTCAGATAGGTCCGAATTGAAAGAGGATGTAGAGAACAAAACACTTTTGATTTAAATTGAAAGATAAAGGCGACATAAGACAGGATTTATTGTGAGAGAAGAAGAAATTGAATGTTATAAGAAATTGCTTGTAACAACGATTTCTTGTTTTTCACGACGTGTCCATAATTACTTCCCCTTTGCACGTAAAAATGCGGGATGGCGTCGGAATGGGTCAAAGTGTGTGGTAGTATATAGAACGTACCGTCAACTGGGAGAAACAGGTAGCCGGTATGTCCTAAAATAACCCAGCCCATGCTCAAAAATCTGATTCCGTTGATAGACCCGAGGCTTCCAGCCGCTTGTGTGGTATTTAGTAGCTTGACGCCATTGGAGTAGATTGAAAAAGACAGAAGTAATTTCTGTGCTGTAGCTGGAAAATTAATCGAAGGCCAAGTGTCATTTATGTGAATAAAATTTAACAGCTAAATCATACCTGTAGGCAGTTAGCAAGAAACAATAAAATAAAATGTAATTTCGAATCTAAATTTTGAAAAACATTCTTTTAAAGCCCGAATTTTAGTTAATATTTTCCATAATTTTAGAGAAATGCTGATGGGAGATAATAAATTTGAGATTTCAGGATGACATTTATTTATTCTATTTGCATATTTCCTCTGTTTAGTCTATTATATGAACCTCAACAGTTACTATGTGCGCCAAGTAAAGACTCAGATCAGCCTGTGCATCTGCACAGTCTAATCCGAGTATTTACTGTGCGCTATTAGGAGAGCTGCCGATTCAAAGTTTCTTTAGTCGGTCAGCAAGTAATTTAGATTCATCATGTGATGAATATCTATGCTTCACACTCCATGTACGAAAAGTCACGCAAAGGCTTATATTAAGGTTAATATTTACAAGGAAACGTGTAAATGCTCTTGACCAGCTTACATGCTTCAAAAGTTCTTGTCTGTTTTGGCTCAATATTTATCGTTACATTCGTTGTATGTGGTTTTTCCTTCTCCACGAGACCATGTCCATTTATTCCAAATGGACTGTCTTTCTTTACTACCTCAACATTGCTCTCCGTATTGTTGTCAGTGATGGTACCATTCTCTTTAGTTGTTGCCTTCGGAGGTGCAATTGATGTCGCTACTTTTTCACCTCGATTCATTTGTATTGCTAGAACATCGTAGACTGTTCCGATCACTAGGAAAAACCCTAGTATGGATAATATGCATCTGAAAAGAGTTTCAAAAAATCTTGCCATGAAAAGCAAATTTTAATATTTGAATAGTCTTTCCCCAATTAAGCATAGCTTCGACATCACATCACCAAGACATAAAAGATTTACTTGTATTTAAACAAACCTTATTAAACATAGACTCATAGGCTAGAGGCGCTGCAAGTCTGTCCTTCAGACTAGTTAAATGCCGTATGTTCGAATCCCTGCAAAGCCATTTGTCACGTGTCTATGTTCTGCTGCAAGACAGTTCAGAGCCCGAGTCCAGTGCATGTTATACTCAGAAGCATGTGAATAATTACATTATCCGCTGCAATATAACTGAAAGATTATTTAAAGTTGCGTAAAACCAAAACACAGAACATTATACAAGAATACCTACATTAAAAAACGGCTGTTTCACATTATCATTGAATGAATTACATAAAATAGTTTACAAAAGAGTCAATTGGATTATTCATTGGACAATACATTTGAAATACCTCTGGAAATTATAGATGAAATAAAGGCATGGCAGACGCAAATCAGGTCATCAACCGTCCAAATTAAATAAACCGCGAAAAGTATTGCTAGTTTTTTTATATATATTTGTATGAAAATTATAGAAGTCTTACATTGCGACCACAGTCCCTGTGGTCATGTCTTTTTTCTCTTCACATTGTGCACTTGGCTCGTAATCTGTAGCGTTGAATACATTCGTACCAACTATGGATGATGAAATGGTAAGAAGAAAAAGATAAATGAATAACAAAAGAACTAAATGAAAATGCCACGATTGACTATAGGTTCTGGATAACAATAATGCCAACCTCGAAAAGGGGGAGGGGGCATAACTCTTAATAGTGTTGACCGCTCTTTCCTGGTTAAAAAAGTATATGATAAAGTTTCAAATAATTATCTTGAAGGTAAGAGAAATATGACTAAAGTTTAACCCTTTCCTGGTTAATCCCTGGATTTTACGTCTCTTTCTTTTTATACTTGATAAAACATTGTGGAAAAAGAAGAAATTGCTTGTAACAAGCAATTTCTTCTTTTACCACAATATTTTCTACCCTACTGAATGATCATTTTTCAAAAAAAAAAATTGGACTTTAAATTGTCGTCTGCAAAATGTTTGAATTTTGACCTGTCTAAAATTTCAAAAACCAGGAAAGGGTTAATGTCGCGGCACTCATAACAAAATCTACACCATCACCGACGACGAGCCCTCGATTTTTTTCCCGTTCCACTGGTCTAGGTCTCGTCTTATCAAGATAGCATGCCCGGTATGTCTTACGACCGGTCGTACGGTTACTTGATGCCGTTTGGTGTCTTATAAATCCGGCCACTCGTTCGGTGGATCTATTAACCCATTACCAGACTGCTAAATCTAAGACTGATGCAAATTTAAAGGAGTTGCAGACGACAATTTACTATTTGTGAAATCATAGGGTTTTTTCAAATTTTAGGATAGAAAACATTGTGTAAAATGAGGGAATTGCTTGTTACAAGCAATTTCTTCATTTTACACAAGGTTCTCCCATTTTTTTCTTGAGGTGTGTCAAAAATGTCATTTTGTGGTAATGGGTCAAACAATCATCGTTATCTTCTGAAAACAATTCGAGAACTATAACACAACGAATGGTGTTTCTGAACAATCTTTTTTTCTGTTCTTTATTTTCTTTTTTCATTCAGAATCTGTACGCAGAATACCTTTGGGGTGGGCGCATTTAATCGCCGTAAATTGGAAGAGGCTGTAATGAAGTCCTCTGAGATTGATAATGTAACATTGTGTTAAGAGATGAAGAGTTCATGGAGGTATGAAACGAAAAAAAATAATAATGATAATTATAATTACACTTATAGATGAATCCGCGAAACGGATTCATATATTAGAGTGATTAATTTTTTCGTTTAAAATTTAATGACACCAATGAAAAGAAATCACACATATATAAAGAAACAATACATTTAAATGGAACAATTCTATGCGAAAGCGTACAAAATAGCTGCGACCTTAAATGTTTTCATAGAGGTATGATTTTTTTTCGGCCAACGCTTGATGTCGATAGAAGAAACTGACAATTAAATTATTAGATCTTGATTATAAAAATGATTAATAATGATATCGATTTAGGACCCAAACCTCTCAACTACATCTTGAATAATAATGATAAGTTTCGATATTAAGAAATCCGTACTGCATGTAACAAAAAATCTTGAACTTCAGTCTCAATGACGATTTCTTTAAGACAGTTCATGAATGGATTGCATGATTATATTTCGTGATTCCTTCAAAGTAAAGGTCTAATACTAAAATATCTAATCGTACAGTCATAGGTCTACCAAACCCTCGTAACTGCAATTTGAATAAATTTGTAGTGACGAGGTTTTGAATACCATTTGACGATATATTACATTATTAGGAAATACTACTGAAAAAAAGATTCTTATATTTCAGATTCAATGACGATTTCTTAACCCTTTCCCACTCAATCCCTCCTTTTTACGCCCCTCAATGAAAAAGCTTTGGAAAACATTGTGGAAAATGAAGAAATTGCAATTTCTTCATTATCCACAATGTTTTCTATCCAAAAAGTCAAAGAAAATTTAAATTCCACCAACTTGCAAATATCGTCTGCAGCTTCTTTCAATTTGGACCGGTCTAAAATTTTGTTGAGTTGGAATGGGCTAAAGAAGGTTCATGAGTGGATTCCATGATTATATTTCGTGATCCTTACATTGAATTTTTGTTGCACATCTGATGTTAAAAAAAAACAACAATGAAGCCGATGTTCGTCAAAACCTCGTAACCACAGCTTCAATGGATCTGTAGTTACACAGTTCTGGTCGCCATTGGACACAAGACTACACTGTTAAGAAACCACATCTAAAACTAGAACTCTTACATTGCAGCTTCAATGAATATTTTCTAAACCAGTCCCACACAGTGGCGCTTTTGGACGCCCACCAAGAAAAACAATTGGGAAAACATTGTGTAAAATGAAGAAATAAGCAATTCCTTCAATTTCTTCAATTTACTCAATGTTTTTCTATCCAAAAAGTTGATAAAAGGTAAAATTTCAGAAACTTTAAATTGTCGTCTGCAACTCTTTTCAATTTGGACCGGCCTACATGTAAAATTTTACCGTTAGGGGTTAAAGCAAGTTCAAATTTTACCTATTTTCATCAAACCACGAATGTCGTTAGCCGTGCATGTATCTGGAAGACAAACGCCAATATGTAAAGCTGGCACACCACCAAGGAGCTGAAAACAATAATGTATCAACATAATCCAAGTGATTTGTATAAAGTAAATTAAATAGAAAAAAATAAAGATAGTGTTTTAAGAAAAAAAAGTATCATACGGTAGATTCACCAATTAAAATCCACAAAATCCACAAAGAGCAAAAAGCCTCAGCAGACGGAACAGGGTTTATGCTTCATCTCGCCCAACCCAATGAGTCCCTTTACGCCGGTCGAATAACATTTCGTTTATATCGTCATTTAGCCAGCAAAGCGTCAGCTTTGATAGCTTAAGCTAACAGACAAAATTTTGAGGTCTTCATAGAGTTCAATGAGTTAAAACCGCCACTGTAGGCTCAGCCACTATATCTATGGAATGCCTACGCCATTATAAGTAGTTCTTTTTGTTTTTTCAGAAATATTGCAAATTCTGCCTCTAAGTTCATTTTCTAGGTAACTTTAGCTCACTTGATATTGTGTTCAAAGTTAGTCTGATTAGAGTCTTCTGTATGCGTACTGCTTTGTATGGCCACATGAATATTTTTTTTTTAAATCATTCAAGGGCATGCTATTCAACCCCTCCCACTCAATCCCCCTGTTTAAGCATCTTAAGGAAAACGCTTTGGAAAACATTGTGGTTTGTTGTTTGTTTGAATAGGGTTTTACGCCGCGTTCAACAATCTGTCAGTTATATCGCGGCGGCTGGAGCACCTAGCAATTGATTCCTGGTATTTCTCACACCAGTACTACCATTACATCCTGTCCTAGCCTCCAGCTGCTATCCCACATAGGTCTACGATTATCGACCCATCGGTGGGAGACAAATAGTCGGAAAGGATGAGTGCCGCCGTCGGGGATCGAACCCGGGACCTCTAGATTGACAGTCCGTCGCGCTACCAACTGCGCTATGACGGCGGCAGAAAACATTGTGGACAATGAAAAAAAGGGCTAGTAACAAGCAATTTCTTTAACGTCCACAACGTTTTCCACAAAACAAGGCAAATATGTTCTATATTCCACCTACTTAAAATTGTCGTCTGTAACTTCTTTCAATTTGAACCAGGCTAAGATTTTTGTCATGTTGTAATGGGTTTACTCCTGGGTTTCTTTAACCTCTTTTGTTTATCATGATAATTTTTGACAAATAAGATTACGTAACAAAACCACATTTCGTAAAGTCTTTTCAGTACTATGATTGAAATTAGTTAGGACTCCATTGTATATAATTATCAAGTCGATGGACTGCTGAATCATAGCAAAATAGCTTCAATAAGCTAAATTACGATATACGTGTTGTTCGCCTTTCGACAATATTTTTACTTCCTCTTCAAAAGATTTTAAATAAATTAGTTTTCACCTGGGCAACATACAGAATTTTATTCTAATAAGTAAACGTCATATGGATAAATGGTAAATTATAGTCCCTTTCATTTGAAGCAAATAAGAAAAATAGTTTGACTTTTGCGTTTATTAACTTCAATTTCAATGTCATCTGCAACTTTTTTGAATGTGATCCTGTCTGAATTCTGTCTGCTGACCATGGGTTAGCTGTAAAGTTTTCATTGGTATTATTTCCTTTACCTTTCCTTCAAGTCAATATATAATGAACAGAACATTTCTATTAATTAGGTCCATCGTTTAGGCCGAAAGTAATTCTTAAACTCGGACATAAATGTTAAGCATTTTTTGTTCGTTTGGCGACTTTAACATTGACAGTTTCAAACAACGGCTTATTCAAGTTGTAGTTCGAACGGTTAGGCCGGCAACCAAAGATTTTCTTTTTTGTTATGTTCCTGGGTACAAATTAGCAAACTGAAATTATTTGGTATTTCAATGGAAGTAGCATGTTGGATACAAATTAGCAAACTGAAATTATTTGGTATTTCAATGGAAGTAACATGTCGGATTTCAGTGGGCGTGGCCAGTGATCCGTGAATGTTCTCACCTCGGCGAAAGCTCCAACAGCGTTCATTATAGATTCCGGAAGTGGCACCTCTACACGACAGTACTTCCCGTCAAAATGGTGGACTGGTGTACCATCTGTAGTGTGCGTTATGGCTTTTATAGTCTTACATTCTCGATAAGAACCGATCCAGTTTAGATTGAACGTCAATAGCAAGCTTGACGGTGGTTTTCCGGCGGCATCTAACACTGAGAAAGATATACCAAAATTTAGAATTAACCAAAAGATGTTGTAAACGGTATAGAAATTGAAATACGAGTCAAAATCTAATTCCAGCTCTCATCCTGCGATTCACAATAACTAAGTCCTTGTGCAATCACCGTGCATGTGCCTCAAGGACTTGTTGTAATTAGTTTTCAAGTAACTTATCAAAATCACCACATGCTCTTTTGAACATAAAAATCGTAGTCTACTAAATCGTGTATTGTAAAAATTTCTAACAGAAAATAAAGGGCTGTAGTATCGTGTGGCGTCCATTAAACCCTTTCCTGTTTTTGAAATCGTAGACTGGTCCAAATTGAAAGAGGTCGTAGACGTCAGTGAAAGCTGGATTCAATTTGAAATTAAACCATCCTATGGGGTAGAAAATAGTGTGGAAAAAGAAGAAATTGCTTGTTACAAGCACTTTCTTCTTTTTCCACAATGTTTTCTCAAGTACAGAATCACAGCGACGTAAACTTAGGAGTTTGTACAGTAAAAAGGTTAAACGGTAAACCAGGCATTAAATTTACAAATTACAACTATACCCATGCACCGTTCAGCACCGGGGCATTAACCCATTACTAGACGGCAAAATTATAGACTGGTCATAATTGAAATGAATTGCTTACGAAAATTTAAAGTCTATAAATTTTCAGATTTTTTTAACTTTCTTTGCTAAAAAATATTGTGGAAAATGAAGAGAAATTATTTGATTCAAGTAATTTCATCATTTAGGACAATGTTTTCTCAATTGTTTTTCTTCGGTGCGTCCTATAGTGTCATTGTGTGGGAATGGGTTGAAGAGCAGATTCAAATAATTGCAAACGAAATTAACATACTTTGAAAAAGCCATGTTTCATTTCTCTGCACGCTCCTCAGCGTCAAGATAATGTCCTCCGTGCATTTCCTGTCGATGTTCCGCTGTGCTAGTATTGCTGTTAGAAATCCTTCAAATGTTCCCTCAATATTTACATCCGTCGCGAAATTAGACACCGCTTTGAAGAAATCGAAACTAGCCAAGTTTTCCAACGCGTTGATTTGCGTCGACGTGTTTGTCGATGCGTTTGAATTTCGCACAAAAAATGGGTTTATCAGGTTATTTAATGAAAAGTCCTGTCCATGTGAAGAATTAATGATTAGGAAAAGAATAACTATATAAAGTTTTGCACAATTCATTTTTTCACACTGTTTAAGTAAAAATCCATATGCAAAAGGAAGATACTCAATATTGTCCGTTCTAAACTTGAGGTCAAAAGTTATAGAAAAAGGGGGACAGTGTGTCGTTAGTTTCTTTGTTTGTACTTATTTTAATAAATGTAGTTCAAATACGAATTCACATACTTATGCTGCTAGGAAAATTAGGTAGTTCGACAGTGGTCTCGAGCAAAACGTTTCCGAAATGTAACGCTTAGTTTTGACTACAGGTACAAATCAAGAGAAAATAATACAATGGTGGACCCCTCCTCATTTCACTTTGCCAACCACGCTTAACATTCTAGGCCTATTTCAAATTCTTTATCGTCATATTCATAGTACTGGAAGAATTTCGTCTTGATTTGCCTCACTTGTAATTTCAATTTAAAACTTATTTTACACTTTGGAATTATCACAATTTCATTTACTATCATAAATCTGGTCGCAGAAATAAATGACGATTTCCGTCCTCTAGAAAACAAATACGTTGCAAGGGTTGCCTTTGATACGATCGCAATCAAAAGGAAATCATTTCGAATTTTGGAAATTATGTATTATGTAAGAAGACCATTGGAGAGTCAAACAAGGGAACCGAAGCACACTGTTTACCTTTACAATCATTCTAACGACCTTTTATGGCTCATACAAAAAATGAACTTAACCCATTCCAACACAACAAAATTTTAGACTGGTCCAACTTGAAAGAAGTTGCAGACGACAATCAAAAGTTGATGGAATTTTAATTTTTTTCGTCATTTTGGGTAGAATGACATTGTGGATAATGAAGAAATTGCTTGATACAAGCAATTTCTTCATTTTCCACGATGTTTTCTAAAGCTCTTTAATTGGGGGGCGTAAAAAGGAGGGCTCGAGTTGGAATGAGTTTAACTCCATGCCTTGTCGTTTAGCCATAAAAGGATTTGAAAATTTTTGCTTCTTCTCTTTTTTTCAGGGTAAAATGGGGTTCGTCGGTGCAGATCCCAAATTGATCATTCGCTGGCCCCACCTACTTCCTTCGTTTGCCCCGACCTTTGCCTCTGACAAAAAGAACAAAAATGGTTCATAAAATGGCGACGAACCTTGAAGTTATGAACTCAATTCCGAGCTGAATGAATGATTTGATTGGCCGATTGATTCCTTGATTGACAGCCGTGATTGGTCAATTGGACAAAAGGGGTATGGGCTGTTGAAAATATTATAGATCTTACGGTGATTATGAAACCTTCGAACTTGAAGAGACGGTAGTCACAATATTTCCTTCTTCGTTTCGATGTAAATCAGATTGCGCAAGGGCAGAGCCTAAATGAGGCACAAAGAGCACTATTTTCACAAACTTTATGAAGGGTCTCCCGCAATTACTAATATGCAAACTATATAACCTCTATCTCTTTTGGAACAGAACAAGAATAATTTCCGCCGTTTTTTCCAAACGGCAACCAGGTTTTTACTTTATTACTTTTTTTTTTTTCGTGAATTTGGTAGTCCACTTCTTATAGAACATGTCGATCTGTCTTTTGCCTGACTTACATGCTGGTTAAGAAGACTTTTCACCCATTTGCAGACGACAAAAGATTTTACTAGACCCAATTCAAAGAAGTTGCAGACAAAGTTTTTTATTTTTTATTTTTTTTTTTTAGTTTTATTTGAACAAGAGGGCCGTCTGGACTGGTTCGCTCACCCTCGTTATTTTAATTGCAGCCTTACCAATTGCATGACAACACTCTAAAATAGTCCAATCTGGAAGAGTTGTAGACGATCGATTGCATGGTGTTTAACGACGCTTTCAACAGTATTTCAGTTTATCGCCGTGGCTTGTGCACCTTACCAGGGCATTTCTCTCACCCATCAAACCATATCATTCGATTCAAGCGACCAGCTGTTCACATCCCCGCCCTTATGCAACCTACTTATCATTCATCCATCGGTGAGATACCAATGACTTGTGTCGCCACGAATTTTGCAAAATGTTTGAGAGAATCTCGGCTTAGCAGGGATTCGAACTCATGACCCGTGGATTGAGGGCACAGCGCGTTACCCACAAAGCTAAACGGGCTCGCTGGAGAAGACAATCGCTTAAAAATTGAAGATGTAGTACTTGTAGAAGATATGCTCGAATGCGACACCTACATATCCCTGACACACTTGCATGGGTGAATCTAAATGTAAAATAGCGTGGTGGTGGCATAAAAACATATCTTGCAGAGGACAAGCAGTGTTGATATTTCATGAATGAGCTCAAATGAGCATTCTACAATATGATAACATGACAAAAGCGAAGTTTTGACCCTGGTCAGACACCGCTTCCGCGAAGTCTGACCTGGGTAAATACCTTTTACACTTCCCAGATGGTCCTTTTATGCATGGCAGGTCACAAAGAATGACTACTTATTGATAGAATTAATGGAATTCATGCTGAATAAAATTATTTAAAAACAACGTAAAAAATCGAAGGGCTCAAAGCACTAGAGTCACCAGTTTTAGAGCAATATTTCTTAGTTAATTGATTCATTTAAACCATTTTCCCTTGAAAAGTGCAAACAGGTGGCGTAGACCAAGATCAGACTGTACATATGTGCAAGTGGCGTAGACTAAGATCAGACTGCACACAAACTGGAAGTATAGCCATTCACTAATTGAAAGTGTCATCTTTTAATTCAATAAGCTTGCTAAAGTTTAAGCAGAACTAATGCTATGATGTCCAGGTAAAATTTAATTATCCAACTTTAGTTTCGTCTACCAAGATTCAGCTTTTTGGCTAGAAAACATGTAACATGATACAAGCAATTTCTTCATCTTTTTCACAACGTTTTCCAAAGTTTTTATATTGAGGGGCATAAAAGCGAGGGATTGTGAGGGAATAGGTTAAATGAAAAAAAAAATGAAGAGGATTGTGTTAATATTCTTTGAGGTACGAACCTACAAACTTAATCACATTTAAATGAATTTGCTTGTTGTATTCATATATTGTGATTAAGTTTTTAGGGTCGTACCTAAATGAAAAATATTTTACTCTCTATTTCTTAACCCATTACCACACAATGAAACTTTAGTTTCTTCAAGATTCATGCAGATGAGATTTTATAGTTGATGGATGAACTCTATCATTTTGAGTAGAATGATAATAATGTAGAATGTGAATAATGATAAAATTACTTGTTATAAATGAATTCTTCATTTTCTCTTTTTTCCAAAGCTTTTTTTTCTTGGGGGGGGGGCATAAAAAAGCTTGAATGTGTGAGAATGGGTTCAATGAGTTTCAAGATGAGCACAAAAAAGGTTCTTTTTAACCCTTTCCTGTTTTTTTTTTTTTTTTTTTTTTTTTTTTAATTTTAGACTTGTCCAAATTGAAAGAGGTTGCAGACCACAGCGAAATTTGGATGCAATTTGAAATGAAACCATCCTATGAGGTAGATAATATTGTGGGAAAAGGAATAATTGCTTGTTACAAGCAATTTCTTTTTTTCCTACAATGATTTCTCAATTATAAAATCATAGCAATGTAAAATACCGGGTTTGTACGAGAAAGGGACAATTTGCAGACCCTAATTACTCAATGAAGATCAGCTAAGAAGATTTTTTTTTGTCCAAAATTTTATTTCATAATTTGTTACATATTTCAAAATCATAACATATCAATATATTCTTAACATAATAATGGAAAAAGTAAAATGGATTTATCTGTGATAGACATTTGACTTTTAAAAGCAGCTAGGAATATAGCATCAATTTTGTAGATAATTGACAGACCTGAAGTCAATCAAAGAATCAACTGATCAATCAAAATAACTTAATTTCCCATAAAATTTTTCTGTACTAAAACATAAAAGAGAATTAAATTTCATAAACTTGAGTTCTCGTAAGCAGCTTCTTTGAGATTGGGCGAGTCTGAAATTCTAATCTCTAGTATTTGGTTAATACAAACCTATGGTTTGTTCATAAAACAACCAAACAATTGTCTTATTCTAGTCACATCATGAATGAATTCCTTAGTAGTCTAAACTGAAAGAAGCTGCAGATAACTTTTAACCCTTTCCCGTTTTCCCAAATTTTAGACTGGTACTATTTGAGAAAAGTTGCAGACGACACTTAAAAGTTACTGCAATTTGAAATGAAACCAACCTATGTGTTGGAAAATATTGTGAATTTCTTCTTTTTTCACAATATTTTCTTAAGTGTAAAATGACATAGACATTAAAACCAGCGAATGTACTGGAGAGGATTAAAGCATGTATAAATAAGGAAAACGCCATATAGTTAAGGAATATTGAGAAAGAAAGAGAATTCAAGAGGAAATTGTTTTGTAATAGCATAAGCAACTTATAACAGCAACAAACAAGAAATATGTGAGTCAAAGCTCACTGAGTATACCCAAGCATGCTCTACCGCATACTACAGTGAAAATGAAATTCTCCCTGAAAGGAACATATTTAGTAAGCATCATGTAGGACACACAGCTTCATCTCCACATCAAGTATCAAAGAGATACCACTATACCAGGCAATGTCAAAAAATAAACTATTGGCTGAAAATCCAGTACGTCAGAAAACAGGAAGTAGATAACATGCACGCAATGGAAGGCCCCAAGATGAACCTCCACATCAAGTTTCAAGTCGATGCAATGAATAGTTGCTGACGAAAATGCAACCAAAATATACCACTTAAACAGGCAATGTCTGCAAATAAACTAAGTTATAAAAACAGGAAGTATTAAGAAGTTTCAAGTCAATGCTATGAATAGTTGCTGAGAAAACTGCCACAAAAAAATACCACAATACCAGGCAATGTTTGAAAATAAACGAAATAAACTTGCGGACCTAAATTCAGTTAGCGCCATGTAGGACCCCTAGATGAACCTCCACAGCAAATTTCAAGTCCATGCTATAAATAGCTGCTGAGAAAAGTGCGACGAAAATAGGTTACAGGCCGACAGACAGATGGAAGGACAGACAAGGGTAAACCATTATACCCTGCTCTTCTTCAAAGCAGGGTAACAATAAATGGATCTGTAACAATACAATAAATAATTGAGCTTAACCTTTCTGTGTAGTATTTGACATAGTAGAATTCCAATGACCTGATGGACTGTAAACTCTATTAACTGACATACAAAAGTGAGCTATATTATTGGAGCAAGGCTGGTAAACCACACCCCCGCCCCTCCAGAGAACTATGTTTTAGTAAGATGTACTCCTGGAAGACACCACAATTCTGTCATCATATAGTTTTCATACCAATCACCACCTAGCAGATATTCTTTATTGATGTGGGATGGTTACATGTAGATAAATTCTCTCCCTTTATCAAGACAGGAACCATAACATTATTTTCTGGGCAGTGGTGGTAGAAAGACAAAATGCATGTACATATATACAGTTTCTACAAAAAATAATGCAATCTCTTAGAAACAAGATCATGGTGTTCTGTTTAGAAACATGTGAAATACAAAATTTCTATTCTTATTGCATTGTTATTATTTCTTATGAAATGGGGATTTCATTGACTAGACTGTTAATATTCTTAAAGGGTTTAAAAAGGTTTTAAAGCAATTCGATTTGATAAAAAAAAAACCAAAAAACTTTATATCAGTATGATTGGTAGTCTTTTATAGTCTAGTATTGAATTGAGATTAGAAAATCTTGGGAAATAAGGCTAGGATGATGACTGATAAGATAAAAAGAAAATTCTATTGTAAAAACACAAGTCAACCAATCACAAAGATTAATGTAAAAGGTGAAAATCCCTTTTATTGGTGAAAAAACACAAGGTCTGCAGAAATCTTAGGTCTACTTTTTCTCGGCATAAAAAACTCCCCATCTTTGGTCTTTTGTTCTTTTCAATTTGTCTTTCCATCCATCTACAATATAGTCATAATCTTCTTGGCAAAATTCCTGAAAAAAATAAAATGACATTGTAAAGTTAAACTATCCAGAGCAGATAGAATGTTTCAATACAAGGGTTCAATATTCAATACAATTCGGTCAACACAGTGTATAATCTTTTGGACTTTTTCAAATTAACAGCAATGAATTGTTGAAATCATTAGCCTCATATTTATTGAATTTTGGTTGACCCATTGTATGCAGCTTAACACCATTTGTGAAAGTATTTCCGTTGTCTTGCAGCAACTGGTGCATCTGCCAATGGTTTCAAGTTAGTTCTTATACCAGTTCAATCTAAACATTTAATCCACTCCCACTCAGTGACACTTTTAAACCCTCTCTCAATAAAGAACTTTGGAAAACATGGTGTAAAATGAAGAAATTGCTTGTTACAAGCAATTTCTTCATGGTCCACAATGTTTTTTACCCCAAGAGACAAAGATTCTAAATATTTCTTCAACTTGGAATTGTTGTTTCCAGCTTCTTTTTTCAATCCAAAAAGACAAAAAAATAAAGATTTCATCTACTAAAAATTGTCGTCTGCAACTTCTTTGAATCTGGACTGCTCTTAAATTTTATTGTGTGGGAATGGATTAGGTGTAAAAAATGCTGTGTTTCCGCTAACCCTACTGACCTTGTTTCTGACCCTAGACTCTGCTGATTTTATCGGCAAAAAAAATTAAAAATTTAAATGCCCGACCCATCTTTATTTTCGTCCGACCCATGAAATTCTCGAAATGTACGTTTTTATTACATTTCGGTAGTTTTTTCCTTCTGCTTTGTTCCGAGTACTCTTCCTGAGTTACTCAAGCGCTTTACGGAAGAATCATCGCCGTAAATGCAAACATCAAGATGACTATGAAGTGAAAGAATAACCCAGATAATGAGAAAGAGCAAAAGTCGAAAGAAGAAGCCCATCTAAATCACACAACTTAAAAATAAAAAATAACGATTTACCTACCTACCCTGTATTTTCCACAGCAAAAATTTAGGAAAAAAAAAAGATTCCCCTAACTACCTACCCCCTTTTTTTCTAGCCCGTTATCGGAAACACAGCTATTTTTTTAGGCCTTAATTTGAGTCACCAGCTGCTCATCCTACTCTGACAGTATGTATTATTTGTTAGTTCTGGGAGTTCAATTGTCAAAAGTTTAACCTGTTCCCACATAGTCCCTCAATTTTACTCCTCTCAAGGAATAGACTTTGGAAAACACCATGGAAAATGAAAAAAATTCACAAATTATAAATACAATCTTATTCACCCATTCCAACACAAAGACTCTTTCAGATGCCCCCCCCCCTTCTCAGGAAAAAAAAACTGTGGAAAACATTGTGGAAAATGAAGAAATTTCTTGTTACAAGCAATTTCTTCATTATCCACAATATATTCTACCACAAAAGACAAAGTCTTCTAAAAAGAAACCCACTAAAAACTCTCTTCTGCAACTTCTCTGAATTTGGAGTAGTCCAAAATTTTGTCGAGTGGGAAGAGGTTAAAGGAATGCTTGCTGTGCCAGAGCTAAATGCAACCACAAAGGAAATGGAGCACAGAGTGATACTGACCTAACTTTACAAACCAGAACTAATGCGCTGATACAATTTTTGAACAACACATTAACCCATTCCACCAAAATCCTGCATTATCATGTGCAAAAGAAATAAAGGTATGGAAAACATTGCGAGGAAAGAAGAAATTGCATTTTTAAAACAAGCAACTTTTTCTTTTTCCACAATATTTTTAACCTCATATGACCTTTTTTTTTTTTACATTTAACACATTCCCACTCAGTGACGCCTTTAGACGCCCCTAAGTAAAAAAATTTTGGAAAACATTGTGGAAAATGAAGAAATTGCTTATTACAAGCAATTTCTTCATTTTCCACAATGTTTTCCAGCAAGAAAGTTGAAAATATCCAAAATTTCATTAACTTTAAATTAGCGTCTGCAATTTCTTTAAATTTTGGCCAGTCTAAAATTTTGCCATCTGGCAATGGATTTAACCAATTTTGTTTTGTTGTCTACATCCTCTGTCCAGTCTAAAATTTTGTCATTTGGGAATGGGTTAATCATTCTAAATTTTACCAAGTAAGTACCTGAATAAACTCTGTTTTAATAGATTCTGTTTTCACAACCTCTTTTTCTAAACTCTCTACAAACAAGTCTGTCCTGTCATCTGCTTGAACATTTACAAAACCTGCTTCTTCTAAAACCTTTAAATAAATCAAAGTTCTGAGAGTACTGTAAGCTAGCAAAGCAGTTTTGTTAAGTAATCTTCTTTGTCAAGGGTTATGATAAATAAATGAGTTAAAGTAACAAAGGAGTTAACCCATTCCCTAACAATCTCTCCTTTTCATGCCCCTCAAGAAAACAATGTGGAAAACAATGTGGAAAATGAAGAACTTTCTTGCTACAAGCAATTTCTTCATTTTCCAACATGTTTTCTACCTAAAGAGATAAATATTTTAGATGTTTCTACAATTTGAAATTGTCGTCTGCAACTTCTTTGAAGACTCTGATCAGAGTCATTTTGAACACTATGTGCTCAAGTGAGCTATAAATACCAAGGAGATTAACTTGCATGCAGATTTTGCAATATTCCTGAAATACATAAAAACTACTTTTTATGGCTTAGGCATGCAATGAATTTAGTGGTTAAGCCTCAAGTGGCAGTTTGCACTAGTTGAACTTTGAGAAGACCTCAAAATTTTGTCTGTTAACTTAAGCTATCAAAACTGATGCTTTGCTAGCTAAAAAGATTTTAGTGTTGTTGGTTTAATGCTAACACTCAAATAAAATAATCAAGCCTTTTTAAAAGCTGTAATTATTCAGAAATTGACTGCATGGTTTTTTTGTTATCCTATAAACCTTTCCTTTCAGGTGCAAAACTCAGAGGAATTTTCATCTGCAATATATGCTGAAATTCCACTCTCATGATGGATCTAAATGCCTTTATAGCATCATCTATCACTGGGGAGTGAAATAAATCTGATGGATATTTTCCACCACAAGCAGACTTGATGATTTTGAAAGAGTCTGTTTCCATTGGTAATATCCCATTATGGGAGATGTCCTTATGACCTGACAATCGGATCACATTTCATCAAGAATGAGCCAAAAATTGAGGTCTCTATAGTAATATCTGAAAAAAAAATAACATTAAGCACACATTCCTTTGTTTTCCATTTGAACAGCACTTTTTTTAATAGGGATCATTCTTATGACCTGACAAGCAATCTGAGCTTGGAACCTTCCAACTTTCAGTATTGTTTGTCTGTCTGTCTGACCCTTTCAATCATTCTAAGTTTCATCAAGATTGGAAAACCATTTTGGCTCCTATTGTTTGCAAGAAAATGCCATTAGCCCCATTTTCCTATGTTTGAGAATGAAACCTTCCAATTTACAATCAGGTTCATCCTTCTGCCCTAACCCATCATTCTCATTATGTTTTATCAATATTGGGCCCCAAACCTGGCCTCCTAGAGTATAGATAAAGAAAATCTCATAAAGACCCTGTCTTTTTTTTTTCAATTTTACCTTCCTTTTTTCAAAAACATTACAACCATTCTAACTGAATTTGGTAAAAATTTGGCCTTCCTATTGCCCTTTAAACCATTACCAGACGGCAAAAATTTAAGACTGGTCCAAAATGAAAGGAGTTGCAAGCAACAATTTCAAGTTGATGATTTTTTAAAAATCTTTGTATTTTGTGGTAGAAAACATTGTTGATAATGAAGAAATTGCTTGTAACAAGCAATTTCTTCTTTTTCCACAATGCTTTTGCAAGCTTTTTTCCAGGGATGGGTGGGTTGGGGGGGTCTAAAAGCATCATTGGGTTAATAACATTGTCTCTATAAATTGTGTCTAATGTCAGACACGTTACTGAGGAAAATAGAGACCCAGGAGTGACATTCCTTATATATTACCTAGTTCCAAAGGCTTGATGGGAAGAACATAAATTATCTACCTTTCCATAATTCCTCGGTGACAGTAAGTTATATCCTCGTTGTTTGACGTAGTTCTTAAACACCTCAGAATGTTCACCATCACTACAACAATAATCTGATATAAGTAGTCTTCCACCAACTTTTAACCATTTCTGGAGAAAAAAGAAAAAGAAAATTGATGAATTGCTGGCCCCTCCCATTGACCTCCAACAAGAAGATTGAAATTTTAGTCTTGTCCAAATTGAAAGAATCTGCAGACAACAATTTCAAGTTGGTGGAATTATAATTTTTTGGATAGAAAACATTGAGGATAAAGAAGAAATTGCTTGATGCAAGTAATATTTCTTCACTGTCCACAATGTTTTCAAAAGCTTTTTTTTCATGAGGGGCGTAAAAAGGAGGGCTTGTGTTGGGATGGGTTAACTACACCAGTGCTACAAATAATCAAAAATAAAATTAGAATGAACTCTGATCCTAGGTAGTTGATATGTACCTTAGTTCGTAGGTGGATACATTTGACCTTGAGCCCCTTGCAACTTTTAATGTTACTCCCATTTGTGAATTAATTATGCAATTGAAGTTAAGTCTAGGTCGGAAGTTTTCTTAAACAAAACAATTCTAAGATTTTTCAATAACAGAATTAGGAATTAGTGAAATCAATTTTTTTGCACCTCCTTTGTTTAAAATCATACAGTATCAAATGAATTCAATTCTAGTTAAAACTTTTCACCCATTGTGATGTGTAATGCGTATTTTAATAGTTTGGTTAACAAGAGCACCTCCAACAGGTGCCAACACTTGGCTGCAGGTGCTTGATAATGCAAAAATTCTACATAAAGCTCTAGGCCTTTCAGTTTCAGAGAATATTTTTTAAGTTTTTCACACCGTTGCCATGGCAACTGGAGTTCTTCATAGAAAACAAATGTTTGAAGGAATCTGAAAGGGGACCATCTAGGGAATAGTCCTGTAAAAACTATTTGAGATCTGACAAGAAATTTATGAGGAGAAGACTTTTTAAAAAATGTTCACACGCTAATAAAGCTAGTTAATCAGGTATATGGATTATATTATCTCTACTGTACATAATATAAAATGATAACTTACATAAAATTCCTTAAATATAGCTAGTTTATCAGGTATATGGATTATAGTATCTCTACTGTACATAATATAAAAAGATAACTGAAATTAAACTTCTTATATAAGGCTAGTTTATCCGGTTTATTGAGTATGTTATCTCTACTGTAAACAACATAAAATGATAACTTACATAAAACTTCTTAAATAAAGCTAGTTTATCAGGACTATTGAGTACAGCATCTCTACTGTACATAATATAAATTATAATTTACATAAAACTTCTTAAATAATGCTAGTTTATCAGGTATGTGGAGTATAGTATCTCTATTACACATGATATAAAATGATAACTTACATAAAACTTCTTAAATAAAGCTAGTTTATCAGGTATATGAAGTATAGTATCTCTACTGTATATAATATCAAAAGACTCTGATTGATATTCTCTCTTTGTGGCATCTGCTACCTCAAATTGAACATCCTGCATAATAGAAATTGTGAAAGTTTTACTAGCTTTTGTAAAACAATTGTGATTAGTTGTGATGATATACCATACAAAAGGAATTTTGTACCAATGCATTTTTTCAATTTTTTTAGGTATACATGAGCTACAAATTACATATGTGCCAACAATATTATTATGTTCAAATTTTTTCCAAGTAGCAGTCAATTAATAAAAAAAGTTTTACATAGTTTTAGAAAAACATTAAGGTAAAATGGGAAATTGCTTGTTTCCCAAGCTCTCCTTTAATCACAAATGTTTATTACAAACATCATGGTAAAAAGATTAATTATTTCTGAGATAATTTGTAACCGAATTGTATCAAGCTGTATGTTTGAGAAACGGCGTACTAAAGATCACATGGTCAGACTTACAATCAGCTATTATTAAAATCACGAACTTTAGTTTCACTATAGGTGTTTTATTTTAACCCAAACCACAAGACATGTGCAACTGAAAATAATTTACAGTATTGACAGACTCTTAAAATAACATTACAATCATTACTTGATTTCAAGGTTTCCCAATAGAAATTCTTATAATCAGAACAGCTGGATTTTGCATTTTCTTTTGTTTGTTTGAATGGGACTCCAGACATCTTAAAGCAAGAGCACCACCTACGGCTGCCTAAGCTCGGCTGTTGGGTGCTGGATAGTGGATAAAAAATCTAAGTTGAAAAAGGGGGATAATTCACACAAAATGCATCTAGAGTTATCCCCCTTGATAGCAAAGGTCCCTCTTTTGATAGTGAACATGCGTGCCAAGTTTCAAGTGAATGCCTTAAGTAGAACCAGAGATACCACAAAATGTCAAAGTTTTTACACGACAATGACAATTACGACGACAATACCAAAAGAACAGCAGAGCTAATACGTTCAGTTATGTCACAGCAAAGTTCACTTATTTTTGTGATTCCTAGGTATAAACAGTGCTAGGCTGGGGCTTTGAAATGTCTTGGCAAGGATTCTTCCTTTTCGAATGCCTTCCATTCTTCTTACCAAATATGATTGTCTAATAAGCTAATTCTATACACAATACAGATAGGGTAAATCCTATTACAGTATGGTTTCAAAACCTTTCATACAATGTACTTTGTGGTCTTTTAAGTATTACTACGTATATGTATTTTAATCATAAGTAATGTTTTAAAACGCTTTTATGGTAAAATATTGTCTTTTCTTATTACCAGTCATATTACCCCTTAGAACTACGATAACTATATGTATATACAAAATCCTACACACCTACCTCTGCACTCACCCCCTCTTCCTCTGCTCTCTGTATTCCAATCTTTATCATATTAGAAGAAAGGTCAATGGCAACAACTTTTACACCGTACTCCTGGTAAGTTCAAATAGAAATCAAATAAATGGTCCTTCTTGGCTTTGGGTTTTTTGTTTATTTTGGTTTTGCAATCTACTCTTTTAATCAAAAAAATATTTACAAATAAATCAAGATTGCATTTTCTTTATACAGTTGAATGGAATGACAGAATTTCTCCACTTGCACAAATGATACATGATTTTCTACTTGTCCAGAATTACTATGAACATGTCTGCAAAGAAAAGTGATGAGATAAATTTTGAGAACAAGAGGACCATGATGGTCCTAAATCGCTCACCTGAGGCATCCGCAAATTACAGTCCTTTTTTGTATAATAATTGAGCAAAATAAATAAAACACATATAAGATTTTGGGCTTTGTACAAAGCAATCCAGTAATGCTTTCCAAAAAAAATCAATGCCTTTGGCTTTATTGTTTAATCCATTACCAAACTATCCCACAATTTGTCACCCTCAGGAAAAAAAGGTTTAAAAAAGCATTGTGAGAAAGGGAGTGACAAGCTATTTCTCCATTTCTATTTAAGAAGTCTTTCAATGGGATTTACGCAATTTTTGACCCCAGGAGCAGAGACGTTTTTATCCTAAGAGCATTTTTTCCTATAACATAGTACAAAATTATGTAGTCATGCTATATACCAAATATGAATGCCCTTCACCATATATTTCAGAAGAAGAAGTCTTTCAAAGTTGCTCTAATTGGATGTTTTCCAAACTTTTGGACCTATAGGGCAGTGCCATGTTTTATCCCTAAGATTCTAGCTAACATGGTAAAGAACCATCTGTACATGCTATATACCAAATATGAATGCCTAAGACTTTGTAGATTGGGAGGAGAAGACTGTTGAACATAGTCTAATTGAGCATTTTTACGAAATTTTGACACCCAGGGGAAGAGTAACCTACAGGCATAATTTTAATCAAAATTGATAGATAACAGCCAGGCTATGCTACACTCAAAATATAAATGCCCTCCGCCTTAAAATGAAGATTTTTTTTTAACATACTCAAATTTTACTTTTTCCCAATTTTTGGACCTCTAGTGCAGGGCCCTGGGAGGATAACTTTTAGTGATATAGTACAAAACTATCTAGTTATGCTACATACCCAATATGAATATCCTAGACTTTATAGTTTAAGAGGAGAAGTCTTTTGAAATTGCTTTAATTAAGCATTTTTCCAAACTTCGGACTTCAGGGGCGGGGTCATTTTTGACCCAAGAGATTAAATATTTTAAAACTTGGTAGAGTACCATATGATTAAGCTCTATACAAAATAAAGAGGTCTTTGGCCTTGAAGTCTATGAAAAAAACAACAACAAAGATTTACTAAAATTTCCCATTTTTATATGCCGCGGTTACAACATTTTTTCAAGTAATGAAATTCTTTTAACAACTTTTGAAGAGCTTCATCCAAGGAACATCCCTGCAAAGTTTCAGCTTGATTGGCGTACTGGTTTAGGAGGAGAAGATTTTTAAAGATATTTAAAGAATTACAGAAGATTCCCATTTTCAAATGCCGCGGCAACCAGAGTTTTTGATGGAATTAAATTCTTTTAACAACTTTTGAAGAACTTCTCCAAAGGAACATCCCTGCAAAGTTTCAGCTTGATTGGCCTACAGGTTTAGGAGGAGAAGATTTTTAATGATATTTAAAGAATTACTAAAGTTTCCCGTTTTCATATGCCACGGTTACAACAGTTTTTCACAGAATGAAATTCTTTTAATAACTTTTAAAGAGCTTCACCCAAGGAACATCCCTGCAAAGTTTCAGCGTGATTGGCCCACTGGTTTAGGTGGAGAAGATTTTTAAAGATATTTAAAGAATTACTAAAGATTCCCATTTTCAAATGCCGCGGCAACCAGAGTTTTTGACGGAATTAAATTCTTTTAACAACTTTTGAAGAACTTCACCCAAGGACCATCCCTGCAAAGTTTCAGCTTGATTGGCCCACAGGTTTAGGAGGAGAAGATTTTTAAAGAAATTGTGGACGGACGGACTGACGGACGGACGACGGACAACGACTGATCACAATAGCTCACCTCGCACTTTGTGCTCAGGTGAGCTAAAAATTACTGGGAATAAGGAAAATGCTGGGACGCAGCATATTCTTCATTACCAACAATATTTTCTACCCTTTAAAATAAGCATTATGATAATTTTCCCATACATAAATAGTTATCTTTGAAATCTATTTTAGTACCATGCCAAGTATGCCCTGGTATGTAAATTTTACTTGTTCCTGGAGAAGTGTACTTTTCTGCAAGTAGAAACGCCCATGTCCAACAGGGGAATTCAACACCCTACTTTATTACGTATTTCTAGTTTGTTAATATGCTATATAGTACTGTACCTTTAACTTTTAGTTGGTAGTAGATTAGGTAAAGAATTTTAAGAGCCCAGCCCTTGTGGGACCTCAAGAACTTTTGATGATGACATTGCCACATGACGATAAAGCCCAAAAAGGTCCACAGGGTCATTTGTGCAAATACTTTTATAAGGGGCTGTTTGGCTTGTAAAGTAATCATTTTTTTCTTATTTTCTTCTCTATTTCTTTGTAAAAAAAATCCAAATGGGACACCAGTAGCATTCTTTTGAAAACTATAGTAGAGGACCCGTAAAATAGGTTTGCCATCCAGGAATGGATTAAGTAAAATGCTAGAAGTAGGATTACCTTGACCATATAAAAGGCACTACCCCCTATACCACAACCTACATCTAGAACTACTTCATGCTTTTTCAGGTTGAGTCTCTCTACAAATTCCTGAAAGAAAGCACAATACAGCTGAACTTGTTGTATACAGCCAGCCTAGAGACACACCAAAACCGACCAAAAACAGCATGTGGCGGCTTAAAACAGATCAGCTATTCTCAACAACACTACAGTGGTTATGATACAAGTATTTGTCTAATTATCAAACTGGCCACTGGAATTTAACGAAAATACAAGAAAAGATAAGTTTTGTAATCAACAACAAGGGCAATGCCTATGGGTGCGTACACTCGGCTGTTGGGTGCTGGATAGTGGTCAATGCAGTTATCCTCCTTGATAGTATAGGTTGCTCTTTTGATAGTGAACATGTGTGCCAAGTTTCAAGTGAATGCCTTTAATAGAACCAGAGATATCACAAAATGTCAAAATTTTCGCACATTGCTGATGACGACTACGACACAAGGCTATTGCAATATTGATTTCTCTAAAAACAGCCGAGCTAAAAATATACTTTATAAACCTTTGATATTTTCCTTTTTCATATATTCTGAATACAGTATTTTTTTTCATAACGACCAACCCCATACTCAGAAGAGATGACCCTAGACAACTGACCAAAATCAGGAAGCTGAAGAACTAAGAAGCATTCCTCTAATGTTAGAGACATGGGTTTATGAGACTTTGTACAATTCATAAAAAAAACACATTTTAATATGACAAATTGTCAAAATGACAATTAGTGGAGACTGACTTTTTTGGTGAATTTATTTTTTGACGAAAATGTATTTGTACTAGATCGATTGATTGAATGGCGTTTAATGCCGCTTTTAACAGTATTTCAGTCATATTGTGGTGGCTACAGCACCTAACAATGGATTCCTGGTATTTCTCACATCAGTATTACCACTACAACCTTTCCTAGCCTCCAGCTGCTATCTCACTTAGGTTTACGATTATCCACCCCTTGGTGAGAGACAAATGTCGGTAAGAATATGTGCTGCAGCCGGGGTTCTAACCCATGATATCCCATGATTGAAGATTAGGAGTCTGACGTGCTACAGACTGCACTATGACAGCCGCTCATATTTGTACTAGAAGAAAAACTTGTAAAACTTTAACCCATTCCAACTCAGTGATGCCTTTAGACGCCCCCAAGGAAAAAAAACTTTGGAAAACAATATGGAAAATGAAGAAATTGCTTGTTTCAAGCAATTTCTTCATTATCCACAATGTTTTCTACCCAGAAAGTAGAAAAAATCCAAAATTTCTTTAACTTTAAATTGTCGTCTGTAACTTCTTTTAATTTGGGTCAGTCTAAAAGTTCACTGTGTAGGAATCGGTTAATACAACTTTAATTACTGTATACACATTTTTGTTTTGTCCTGTTTTCATCAATATTCAGAATATTGTATTAGGACTATTTGTTTCCTGAAATATTCATAGTTTATGAACTACTTAACCCACTACCAGATGGCAAAATTTCAGGCTGGTCGGAATTGAAAGAAATTGCTGACAACAATTTAAAGTTTGTGAAATTTTGGATTTTTTTAACTTTATGGATAGAAAACATTATGGAAAATAAAGTAAAGCTTGTAACAAGCAATTTCTTCATTTTACACAATGTTTTCCAATTTCTTTTTCTTGAGACAAGTCAAATAGCTACATTGTGTGGAAAAGGGTTGATCCAGGTAGAGTAGAAAGATCTGTTCCCATTTCAAAACTAGCCTTATTTGCAGCTTTACAAATTGAAAAAAAGCATAAGACATAAATTTGTTTCAAATGGAAAAACTACTGATGGAAAAAATTGTGCCACATTATTTTAGAAATCATCTATAAATGTAGGTTTGTTTGCTTGTTTGAATGGGGTTTGATGCCGCTTTCAACAATTTTTCAGACATATTGCGGCAGGAGGAGCACCTAAAAAGGGATTCCTGGTGTATCTCACACTAGTACCACCATTACATCCTTTTCTAGCCTCCAGCTGCTCTCCCACCTAGGTTTGGTGAAAGACAAATGTCGAAAAGTATAATGTGCCATCGCTGGGGATCCATTACCCATTACATCTCATGATTAACCCATTCCAACTCAAGCCCTCCTTTTTACGCCCCACAAGAAAAAGGCTTTGGAAAACATTTTGGACAATGAAGAAATTGCTTGTAACAAGCAATTTCTTCATTATCCACAATGTTTTCTATCCCAAAAGACAAAAAAATTAAAAATTCCATCAACTTGAAAATGTCGTCTGCAGCTTCTGTCAATTTGGACCAGTCTAAAATTTTCTTGTGTTGGAATGGGTTAAGATTAGGAGTCTGACATGCTACCAACTGCACTATGGCGGCAGCGCCAATAAATGCAAGAGCTCTATTCAACAATTTCACCCTGACATGACTTAAAGCATGAAGCTGTCTCAAACTTTGTTTAAATGATTGTTAATAACGGTGCCAAATTATAAGGAAATCTATCCATAAATTCAGGTGTTATGCTCTTGACAAGCTCTGACAAAATGCAAGATGGAAGGATGGATATACAATGTCACCTCTCATATGATAGAAAACAAGAGATATTCTGCCAAATAGATTTGAAATCCATTCATTAATGTAGGAGTTTTGCTCTGGACAAACTAAATTTTACCATTTGATCTTGACCTATCATATTGAAGCTATCCAAAGTTTGATTTCAAAATATTTACTCTAAATAATCAACAACTGAGTTGTAATTATTTTGAAATCTATCAATAAATGTAGGAGTTATGTTCAAGACAAGCTTGGACAGGTGCAAGAAAATTTTAGACAGGTCCAAATTGAAAGAAGTTGCAGAGAACAAGTCCAAGTTGAAAGAATTTTGAAAATCTCAATCTATTTGGGTAGAAAACAAGGTTGAAAATGAAGAAATTGCTTGTAACAAGCTGCTTGTTACAAGCAATTTCTTCATTTTCAAAATTGTTTTCCTCAAGTCTTTTCTTGAGGTGTGTAAAACAATGGGATTATGAGGGAATGGGTTAAAAGGTTATTTACATGAAAATCGTCTGGACAAAAATAAAAGCATAAACCCAAAAATATTTATACGAGAGTGAAAAACATTAACATTTGAACATTATCAGTACATTCGGGAATGTTTATCAAATACTTCATGTGCCAATGTTGAATGATGCTGATCTCTTACAACTTGAGCACTGTTCTGCTTGCATGAGAAACTTTGGCTTGTGCAGTATCTAATCTATTTACCAATTACCACACAATGACACTTTTAAACGCCCCTCAATATAAAAGCTTTGAAAAACATTGTGGATACTGAAGAAAATTGCTTGTTACAAGCAATTTCTTCATTATCCACAATGTTTTATACCCCAAAGGACCAATAGACAAAGATTTAAAAAAATTCCATCAACTTGAAGATGTCTTCTGCAGCTTCTTTCAATTTGGATCAGTCAAAAATTTTGTCCTTTGGGAAATGGTTAAATATTGGAGATTGATCGAATATGGGAAGCAAGGGTATAGATATACCTTTGTTGTATCAATTCCACCAGTGCTTACAAATGTTCTCCCAAATATTTTTTCATATCGTAGAATACCATTGCTGGAATATTGCTGATTGTCAAGGAAATCTTGGAATGTTTTAAAACCGTGATTGTTATCACTACGTCGTCTAGTTTTCTGAAGTAACCAGATCTGTTGATTTTTGTTATCCTTCATCTGCAATATTAAGATGGCTGAATACCAAGGTATCCCAAATGGAAATCCTCATTCAATTCTACAAATCAATCTCAGATGTAAATTGTAGGACTATTGTTAAAACTTCACGTAACAATCTTCCAAAATGGCGCTATCTGTTTTGCAAAGGAACTGCATAAAAATGCATCTCATAACGGTTCTATAAGAACTCTGTTTGGTCTTCAAAGAAAACTTGATATCTGAGTAAAACAGTTTCCAACACAATCCCTTGTTTTTACATCCCTGTGATTTTATACTTGAGAAAACATTGTTGAAAAGAAAAAATAGTTTGTGACAAGCAATTTCTTTTTCCCCACAATATTTTCTAAGCTGTTGGTTGGTTAATCTTCAAATTGCACCTACTTTTATTTGTCTTTTGCAACTTCATTTAAATTTGACCAGTCTAAAATTTTGAAAAAAAAAGGGAAAGGGTTAAAAAAATATGTAAGTTTTTATCACTTGGAATAATAAGTCTCTGATTGTTATACAGTTCACTTATCCTTACACTTAATTGATAGCATTACCAGTACTAGCTGGGAACTCATTAACCCATTCCCACACAGCAACGCCATTGGACGCCCCTCAAGAAAAACAATTGTGAAAATATTGTGTAAAATGAAGAAATTGTCATCTGTAACTCCTTTCAAATTGGACCAGTCTGAAATGTTCCCGTCTGGTAATGGGTTGAAGGAGTCACTCAAGTAATTATCGAAGTAATCCAAGAACTTTTTTAGTATTTGGTTGTAAATATTCTAAAGGCAAACGAATATCCCGAAAAGCACCAACCTTTATATAGGAATATACAGGACGTGATAGCACCAGCTCAAAACCAAATTCTTCCCCCTCTGTCTCTGTCGGAATGGTAACGGTGGTAAATATTGCCAGATAAAGTTCAGGGTCTCTGTACTTTGTTGGATTCTCACCTCTCTTTTTATTACCTGAATTTTTAACCAATTACTAGACAAAGTTTTAGTCCTGCCAAAATTTGAATAGATTATATACGACAATTCAAAGTGCAATTGCATTTAAAAATAAGGGTCTTCATAAGGGTAGAAAAAGTTGTTGAAAAGAAATTACTTGTTACAAGCAATTTTCTACTTTTCAACAAGGTTTTCTATAACGAATTTTCTCCATTTTGTCAAGATTGAATAACAAGATGGTTTTCCTGGGACAACTGCTATCGAGCCCGCAAAGTTTTGTAAGCATCATGCTCTGGCCAAGCACATTTAAGTACTTCACCATGAGCTTTGACCTTGAACTTGAAGCTATCCAAAAAATTCTTTCAAATGGCACATCTACTCATGATGGAGAATATTTGTGCCTATTTATTTTGAAATACATCCATAATTGTAGGACAAATGCTCTTGGCAATCACAATTTTAGTGTTTGATCTTGAGATGTGTCCTTGAAATTAGAACTATCCCATTAATTCTTTCAAAAGGCACATCTACTCATGATGGAGAATATTTGTGCCTAAATATTTTGAAATCCATCCATAAGTGTAGGACAAATTCTCTTGACAATCACAATTTTATTTTTTGACCTTGAGCTGCGACCTTGACATTAGAACTATCCCAAAAATTCTTTCAAATGGCACATCTACTCATGATGGAGAATATATGTGCCTAATCATTTTGAAATCCATCCATAAATGTAGGAGTAATTGTATGGACAAAGACAATTTTAGTGTTTTTCCTTGAGCTGTGACCTTGTCATTAGAACTATCCCAAAAATTCTTTCAAATGGCACAATTACTCATGATGGAGAATAGTTGTGCAAAGTTATTTGAATCTATAAATGTAGGAGCAATTGTCTGGATAAATTCAGACGGACAAACAGACTAACAGATTAACGGACTAAAGCACATACACCGACTTGTCATGGTGACAACAATGTCTTGCTCACCACAAGCAGGCTCGACAAAAATGATGGAGTGGTAAGTTGTCAATCAAATTAATAAAGTATAACATACATGTGAGTTTCAAGATACTTCAACCCATTCCCAGATAAAGTCGCTTAAGACTGATCCAAATTCAAAGATATTGCAGATGACAATTTGTTATTGAATTTTAAAATTCTTTGCTTTTTTGGTTAGAAAAACAAGCAATTTCTTCATTTTCCACAATATTTTCCAAAGTTGACTGCTTTGGGGGCATCAAAAGTCATCATTGTGTTGGAATGGGTTAAAATAACTTACTATAAGTAAGAAAATATATTCCCTTACAAGCTAGCAGTTTTGTAAATGAGTTATACAAAGTATGTCTAAGGCTACACCTCTGGATGGCAAAGTAAATGTTAAAAGGCTCTAACAACCACAATTAGTTGAGCTAAAAGATTTTGAGCTTATCCTGCTATATTAGCATATATAGAGGAATGCTTGTTGCATCATATTTGAAGAACGAATAATCCTCTTTTAAATTTTTTTGGTGCAAAGGGTATCGGTTTAATTGTGTCTTTATCTATCCAAATTCCTCCACTTTGATTGGCTGAGAAATTGGTTTCATTACTCAAAATAATTGTACAATTGCAAACAAAGGAGTTCCCTAAAAATGACGGTTTTTAACTAGTGCAATCTTTACTCCTTCAACAATTTTACAAAATATATAACTAATTTATATTAAATCATAAGATATAAAGAAAACGGTTCTTGTTTTCATGGAGGTATAAAACTTCAGAGATAGATATAATTTCTTTGGTTTCAATGAGTTATGAAACCCAAAAGCCTTATCAAACATTGTATGAAACCACTTCACAGGTTAAAGAATGTCTTTATTTTAACTCTTAGTGGATCCCCTTGAAAAAAGTTATTCCTTAAATGTTTTACCTGACTGTTTAACACATGACTCCCTAGCAAACAAATAACCATCTTCCCGTAACCATGACAACTCTTTTTTCACTAGATTCTGAACTTCCTCATCTTCTAGATACATCATCAACCAATTAGAGAAGACAAGGTCACAGCTGAAAATTAAGTTTACCCATTTTAACCTATGTCATGCTGTATATGGGATTTTCTGTCTTGACAGGAGATGTAGACAAAGATCAACCTGCACATATGTGTAGTCTGATCATAGTCTACAACACCTATATGTCCCTCAAGTCAGTGTTGTGTATAAAATCTCAATGGAATTGTCTGGAGTGCATCAATAGCCCCTCATGTGTTTGAACCCTTTGATTTAACCCTTTTCCATTTCTTGTAGTTTTAGACTGGTCCAAATTTAAAGAAGTTGAAGATGACAAGTAAAATTGGCTGCAATTAGAAATGAAGCCGTCCTATTTGGTAGAAATTATTGTGGTAAAAGAAGAAATTGCTTTTTACAAGCAATTTCTTCTTTTACCACAATGTTTTCTCAAGTATGAAATTGCAGTGACATTGATCCTGGGTTTGTACAAGTGAGGGTTAAAAGCAATTTCGATAAGGATTTTATTCAGCATAACAAGGATTATAGCAATAAACGGTAATGAATAAGGTCATTTGACTAATCAATAATCATAAACAATACATACTGAAAAGAACATTACATTTGTCATGCTGAATAAAATCTTTGTTCAAAATTGCATTAAATCAAAGGGTTGAAAGCACTGATTGGCACAAATTGTGGATGGATAATTCTTTTGCTAATCAATATTATAAACAAGAGGACCATGACGGTCCTAAATCACTCACCTGAGGCATCTGCAAATTAAAGTACTTTTTAGAATAAAAAAGACACAACTTGAGGAAAATAAATAAAACAAGTATAAGATTTTGGGCTTTGTACAAACAATCCAGTAATGCTTTACAATAAGAATGAATTCCTTTGGCTTTATAGTTTAATCCATTACCAAACTATCAAAGAATTTGTTACCCTAAGGTTTGAAAAAGACATAGTGAGAAAGGGAGTGACAAGCAATTTATCCATTTCTCACAGTGTTTTCTACCTGAAATTATTTGTATTTAGATTTCAATCAAACTCTAATTACTGTCTGCAACTTCAATGGGTGTAATTTTAGCAACCTTGGTAGAGAACAATCTGGATGTACTATAAATCAAAATATGAATGCATTACAACTTATACATGAGTGGAAGATATTTGAACATGCTCTTATTGAGCGTTTTTCATATCTTTGGATGCCTTGGGAAGAGCCATGTTTGTCCAAAGGATGTAAACATGGTAGATAACAATAATGTTATCCTATGTTTTTAATGTAAATGCTCTAGAACCTATACTTAAGAAGAATTCTTTCAATGCAATTTACTCAATTTTCGACCCAAGGAGCAGAGACATTTTTTATCCTAAGAGCATATTTTCCTGTTACATAGTACAAAATTATTTAGTCATGCTACATACCAAATATGTATGCCCATCACCTTATATTTCAGAAGGAGAAGACTTTGATGTTGCTCTAATTGGGTGTTTTCCAAAATTTTTGACCTCTGGGGCAGTGCTAAGATTTTAGCTAACATGGTAGAGAACCATCTGGATATGCTATATACAAAATATGAATGCCTAAGACTTTGTAGACTGGGAGGAAAAGACTATTGAACATGGTCTAATTGAGCATTTTTACAAACTTTGGACCCCAGGGAAGGGGTTTTTATTAACCTACAGGCATAATTTAATCAAAACTGATAGATAATAGCCAGGCTTTGCTACACTCAAAATATATATGCCCTCCTCCTTAAAATGAAGAATTTTTTTTTTAGCATACTCAAATTTTGCGCTTTTCCCAATTTTGGACCCCTAGTGCAGGGCTGTTTTTGACCTGAGGAAGCCAACTTTTGGTGATATAATACAAAACTATCCAGTTATGCTACATACCAAATATGAAAATCCTAGACCTTATTGTTTAAGAGGAGAAGTCTTTTGAAATTGCTCTAATTAAGCATTTTTCCAAACTTCGGACCTCAGGGGTAGGGCCATTTTTGACCCCAGAGATAAAAAAATATTTAAAAACTTGGTAGAGAACCATATGATTAAGTTCTATGTAGAATATAAATGCCTTTGGCCTTGTAGTCTGTGAAAAGAAAAAGACAACAAAGATTTTCTAAAATTTCCCATTTTCATATGCCGCGGTTACAAGAGTTTTTTCATGGAATGAAATTCTTTTAACAACTTTTGAAGAGCTTCACCCAAGGAACATCCCTGCAAAGTTTCAGCTTGATTTGCCTACTCATTTAGGAGGAGAAGATTTTTAAGATTTACTAAAGATTCCCATTTTTAAATGCCGCGGCAACCTGAGTTTTTGACGGAATTAAATTCTTTTAACAACTTTTGAAGAGCTTCACCCAAGGAACATCCCTGCAAAGTTTCAGCTTGATTGGCCTACTCATTTAGGAGGAGAAGATTTTTAAGATTTACTAAAGATTCCCATTTTTAAATGCCGCGGCAACCAGAGTTTTTGACGGAATTAAATTCTTTTAACAACTTTTGTAGAACTTCACCCAAGGAACATCCCTGCAAAGTTTCAGAGTGATTGGCCTGGAGGTTTAGGAGGAGAAGATTTTTAAAGAAATTGTGGACGGACAGACAGACGGACTGACGGACGACGGACAACAACCGATCACAATAGCTCACCTATCACTTTGTGCTAAGGTGAGCTAAAAGGTAACAAACGATGAGAAACTGACAAGAGCAAACAAGAGGACCATGATGGTCCTAAATACCTCACCTGTGGCCTCTGCAAATTACAATACTTTTTTGTATAAAAAAGACACAACTTGAGCAAAATAGATAAAACAAATATAAGATTTTGGGCTTTTTACAAAACAATCCAGTAATGATTTAAAATGAAAATGAATGCTTTTGATTTCTTAGTTTAATCGATTACCAAACTATCCCAGAATTTGTCACCCTCAGGGAAAAGGTTTAAAAAAGCATTGTGAATAAGCAAGCAATTTCTCCATTTCTATTTAAGAAGAATCCTTTCAATGCGATTTATGCAATTTTCAATCCGAGGAGCAGAGACATTTTTTATCCTAAGAGCATATTTTCCTGTAACATAGTACAAAATTATTTAGTCATACTACATACCAAATATGAATGCCTTTCATCTTATATTTCAGAAGGAGAAGACTTTTGAAGTTGCTCTAATTGGGTGTTTTCCAAAATTTGGACCTCTGGGGCAGTGCCATGTTTTATCCCAGGACTAAGATTTAAGCTAACATAGTAGAGAACCATCTGGTTATGCTATAAATCAAATATGAATAAATTTGTAGATAGGGAGGAGAAGACTGTTGAACATGGTCTAATTGAGCATTTTTACGAACTTTGGACACCCAGGGAAGGGGTGTTTTTTAACCTACAGGCATAATTTATTCAAAAATGATAGATAACAGCCAGGCTATGCTACACTCAAAATATAAATGCCCTACGCCTTAAAATGAAGAATTTTTTTCAACATACTCAAATTTTGCGTTTTTCCCCATTTTTGGACCCCTAGTCAGGGCCGTTTTTGACCCTTGGATGAAAACTTTTTGTGATATAGTACAAAACCATCAAGTTATGCTATATACCAAAATATGAATATCCTAGACCTTATAGTTTAAGAGGAGAAGCCTTTTGAAATTGCTCTAATTAAGATTTTTTCCAAACTTCAGACCTCAGGGGCGGGGCCATTTTTGACTCCAGGGATTATATATTTAATAACTTGGTAGAGAATCCATATGATTAAGCTCTTTACAAAATATAAAGGCCTTTGGCCTTGTAGTCTATGAAAAAAACAACATCAAAGATTTACTAAAATTTCCAATTTTCAAATGCCGCAGTTACAAGATTTTTTCACGAAATATAATTCTTTTAACAACTTTTGAAGAGCTTCATCCAAGGAACATCCCTGCAAAGTTTCAGCTTGATTGGCCTACTGGTTTAGGAGGAGAAGATTTTTAAAGATAATTAAAGAATTACTAAAGTTTCCCATTTTCAAATGCCGCGGCAACCAGAGATTTTGACGGAATTAAATTCTATTAACAACTTATGAAGAGCTTCACCCAATGGACATCCCTGCAAAGTTTCAGCTTGATTGACCAACTGGTTTAGGAGGAGAAGATTTTTAAAGACATTTAAAGAATTACTAAAGATTCCCATTTTCAAATGCCGCGGCAACCTGAGTTTTTCACAGAATAAAATTCTTTTAACAACTTTTGAAGAGCTTCACCCAAGGAACATTCCTGCAAAGTTTCAGCTTGATTGGCCTACTGGTTTAGGAGGAGAAGATTTTTAAAGATATTTAAAGAATTACTAAAGACTCCAATTTTCAAATGCTGCGGCAACCAGAGTTTTTGACAAAATTAAATTCTTTTAACAACTTTTGAAGAGCTTCACCCAATGAACATCCCTGCAAAGTTTCAGCTTGATTGGCTTACTGGTTTAGTAGGAGAAGATTTTTAAAGACATTTAAAGAATTACTAAAGATTCCCATTTTCAAATGCCGCGGCAACCAGAGTTTTTGACATAATTAAATTTTATTAACAACTTTTGAAGAACTTCACCCAAGGAACATCTCTGCAAAGTTTCAGCTTGATTGGCCAACTGGTTTAGGAGGAGAAGATTTTTAAAGAAATTGTGGACGGACGGACAGATAGACAGACGGACAGACGGATGGACGGACGACGGCCAACGACCAATCACAATAGCTAACCTCGCACTTTGTGCTCAGGTGAGCTAAAAATGTCAAACAAGTGATGTTGACTACACCTCCTACCAGAATAGGTATATTCAAGGTTCAGCAAGACAAGAATTAAAGTGCATAGGTAAAAAAATATAAATTTTCAAAAGACAAATTGACTAATCTTTAGGTGCTCTCAGTTACTCGTATCTTTAGAATATTCATTGGAATAGTGTATTTAACACTCATCTGATAAGTGCCAATATCATAGGGTTTAGGCAGGAAGATACTTCAGATTGCAATGTCCCAGGAGCCCACAAAGTTTTGTAGGCATCATGCACTGGATAAGCACAATTTTAGTGTTTGACCTTGAGCTTTGAACTTGAAGCTATCTAAAAAATTCGTTCAAGTGGCACAAAAATAATTGTGCCAATTTATTTTGAAATCCATCCATAATTGTAAGAAAAAAGCTCTTGACAATAACAATTTTAGTTTTTGACCTTGAGCTGTGACCTTGACATTAGAACTATCCCAAAAATTCTTTCAAATGGCACATCTTCTCATGATGGAGAATAATTGTGCCAAGTTATTATGAAATCCATCCTTAAATGTAGGAGTAATTATGCGGACAAATTAGGATGGGCGGACAGACTAACTAACGCACTAATGTACTAACTCACATACACTGACTTGTGACATCTATGTCTTGCTCACCGCAAGCGTTGTGTTGAGCTATTCCTACTTTATACTAACGGCAGCTGAGGCCTGTTCATGTCTCAATTTATATACACATCCCATATTAGAGTAAAATAATTTTATTTCACGCGTAATGGCATTTTAAATTGACGCAGTATTAGATGCCCATTTTGATAAGACTTCAAACATGTGCTACAAATCGATGCACTATTACGAAAACAATTTACAAAACTCGATACCTGGAGTTAGGTCAAGCATGAAACTGTGGCTAACTGTGGCAAACTAGGTCCCTGTGCGGAGTGGCACCTGACTGGCTGGCGGGTAAACTAATTATCTATTTTTCGCACTGTCGTTAATCCCTTAATCTGCAGGTAACCCATGAATCCTTTCAGTTTCAAGTTGATTTTGAAAGCTGGTCAACGAGTTTATCACTATTTCAAGATGAAAATTAATGAAAATTTCGGACTGATTTTGGTGTTACTTTTGGGATTCCAATCGGTCTGGAAATTCAAAATTATATCCACACCGGCAATTTATCGGATCTCCAGAGCCCTGCTTTAGAGTCAATTTGTCTATCATTCATGTAATCAATTCTAGAATTTTCCAGATACTTCCTTTAACTTAAATGGGTCAAAGGAAAATTATGATCTGTCATGAAAAAAAGAAGCATCTCAGAAATGCAGAAAGAATCAACCCTGGTCAGGTTGTAAGGATTGCAAAGGTAGACCATTGAAAATACATTTTGTTCTTTGCATATTCTATGAAAGTGTGTAAACCTCTCTACTCTGCTGGGTATTTTTTGAAACAGATTGATTGATTGATTGGGGTTTAATGTCACTTTAACAGTATTTCAGTAATCATATCACGATAGCTGGAGCACCTAATGATAGATTCCTGGTATTTCTCTCATAAGTACTACCACTTCATCCTTTCCTAGCCTCCAGCTGCTATCCCACTTAGGTTAATGATTATCCATCCATTGGTCAGAGACGAATGTCGGAAAGGATATGTGCCGCAGCCAGCGTTCGAACCCATGACAACCCATGGTTGAAGATTGGGAGTCAGATGCTCTATCGACAGCACTATGACGGGGCATTTTTGAAACAGAATCGTAATTGATGGCTTGCCATGCCCTATGACCATCATGGTCCTAAATCCCCTGAGTATGATGGTTCATGGCTTTATGATATATGCAAAAAAGCAGGGCCCTCTGTCTAATTATTTTAATCATAGGTATATTCATGATCCCACGATATGGCACTAATTTCCTAAATAGGGTCATTCTTTGAAGTATTTTGTGAGAGGGTCAATAGAAATCAATACATGCCAAATACCAAAGCTCTAGGCCTTATCCTTTGGGAGATGAAGATTTTCAAAAGTCTCCTTCTCTATTCCTAACTAAAATCAGTTATCGCACAGGAAAGGGTTGATTTTCTGAATACAGTAAATCTTTGAAGAATTTTGGTAGAGGATCAATAGTTGATATTATGTACCAAATATCAAAGCTCTAGGCCTTATCGTTTGGGCGAAGAAGATTTTCAAGATTTCCTTTTTTTATTTGTTTGTAAAATCAGGGTAATTTTCAGAATACGATAATTCTTTGAAGTATCTTGGTAGAGGGTCAATATTGATGATAAGTACCAAATATTAAAGCTCTAGGCCTAATTGTTTAGGAGGAGAGGATTTTTTAATAATTGTTTATGGACGGACAGACCGACCACAATAGCTCACCTTTGGCACATTGTGCTCATGTGAGCTAAAAATAGAAATTGTTAATTGGTGACGTATATATTGTAACTACAGCTTTTTCAAGCTATAGGTATATATATGTTTAGGTCAGAAGTCAACCATAAAGCTTGACATAAATGTTGAATATCCTAGCCCATGTCCACTCTAAAGGAACAATTTGATGGGTCATTCCAAATTTTGATTGAGTGTGGCAATCCATCATTTGCTTTTCCCACTTTTTATACCCTTAAGGACAAAGCTTTGGAAAACATAGTCGAAAACGAAGAAATTGCATTTTCTTCATTTCCCATGATATTTTTTACACAGAAAGACACAAAGATTTTTTAAATTTCACTTCTTCCAATTTGGACCAGTCTAAACTCTTGTCATGTGGTAATGGGTTAAGATGTCACATTTTACCTGTTTTGGGGAAGATCAAGCTTTGTTACGTCTTCACATTTGAATTCTACATTTTGAAGGTGTTTATTTGTCTCCTTATTCTTTTCTACAAATTTTTCCATGAAGTCCACTGCTAACACATTTTTGGCCTTTAATGCTAGTTCTCCTGTGAACCTCCTGTGAAAAATACAAAAGGAAAAGTAGTAAATACCTTGGATTACCACAAAGGAGTCCAAATTTAACCCCCAAAGTCATCACTTATAGTATTGGGTCACCAGATGATGCTATTTGCAAAATATGATGCCTGTAAGTCTTATGTTTATCCCCAGAAGATTTTTCTTTTTAATTTTCAGCTTTTTTGCTACAATGGCAACAAGATTTTATATGGAATTTATTTCTTTCAAAATCAGAGCTTCATCAGAGGATGAGATGTGTAAATAAGATGTGGACGGACAGAAAGACAGACAGAGAAGATGATCTTAAATTCTTAACCCTTGTCATGCTCTATAAAATACTAACTGAAATGCTGTCAAACCAAAGGGCTTAAAGCACTGATAGAACTTGTTGTTCAAAAATCAATATTTCTTTTAGAATCACCTTCATAAACAGCTCTGGCAGGAAAAGTACAAACAGGTCGTGTAGACTAAGATCAGCCTGCACATAAGTGCAGTCTGATCTTAGTCTACACCTCCTGCCAAAACCGGAATATTCCTGGTTCAGCATGACAAGGGTTAATATATGTCCACCTTCAACAGGCTTTAGTAACAAAAATGTCATTAAGGCTCCCTTTACCTGAAATTTTCATGAAAGCCTTTATTTTTCAATAGGATTCATCCTTAAAACTTTTTAATTAATCAGACCCAGTTACATTAAGATTGGACCAAAATAGTGGCCCCTGGAGTTTTACATGGACCAAAATTGTGGCACCTTGAGTATAAACATGGACCCTAGATTGTAAACATAGGCTCTAGAGTGCAAGCAAAGAAATGATTAATTAGACTCTATTTCTCATGTTTCCATATGGTTCTTCCCGTTACAAGCATTTTTCCTTTTAATTACAATGTTGTCTTCACTATTTAGTGTTAGTTTTTTAATTATTAAGCCTTTTTTAAATAACACCTGCAACTTCATTGAATTTGAATCAGTCTAAAATTTTGTCCTTTAGTAAAGGGTCAAACTCGCATTTCAGGGTAGAGAAACCCACTTACCCTATTCCAGAGCCTAACTCTAAAACATCTTTGTTTTCCCAGGTGGGTAGGTAGGACAATATCTCAGGGAGCTCTTGTTTTGTTAGTTCCTCCGCATTTGTATCCAGCATCATCTCTTCTAGGGAGGCATCTTTTGAGTGCTCGGACCAAAAACTTGTCATGGCATTTCTCACCCCTGTAATGGAAAGTTAGCTTATTTACCACACTACACCATTTATTAACAGGCTGAACATTTATAGCCAAAGAAAATACTGTTGGAAAAGGAGAAAATACTTGATAAGATTACATTGTGGGAAGAAAAGGCAGGTAACTCAGGCTACCTTCAGGACGACAAAACCCAAAAGGGTTACCCCTTTGTAATAATGTTACAGTGCTTTTCACAAAAGTGCACTTAAAAAGCAGAGTACCATTTGTCACATATTTGGAAGCTTCTTGTTATCCCTAACCCATTCCGTTAACAATCCTGCTTTTTTATGACATTTCATGAAAAGAGTTTGGGAAACAACATTGAAATGTACAGGTGTTTGAGTACCTAGACTGGTACTACTGTCGACTTTAACAAAAAAGCCGACAGGTATACACCGATTTTCGGTACATACACGGAAAGCCTGGCCCGTTAGGTTTTTTCCTTACTAAATTTGAAAACGAGGCTTACGCATGCACAGCTAATTTTGTTGAAGAATTTGGACACGCCGCGGGATTGCCATCCAGTACGATAAAAAATCCTACTTTTGTAGTTTTAAAGCATTCAGTTTTAATGTTAAAACATCTTCACATGATCAATCGAAACCTTGGAATGTTATCCTTTTCATGTAAAATATATAGGGTACTCCTATTCCGCATCAGCCATATTGTTTACAAACAATGAATCAGCCATTCAGATTCGATGTTTGGGTATACATCATTAAATGCCCATCAGCCAATCTCTATATGCAGTCGTTTGGGATCTACCTGTTGGCTTCGTTAAAGTCGACGGCGGTGCCGGTCTATTTGAGTACCTTAATCACCAGGGCCTGAATTTACTAATTAACCCTTTCCTGCTTAATCCCCTGTTTTTACGTCCCTGTGTTTTTATACTTTAGAAAAGATTGTGGAAAAAGAAGAAATTGTGTTACATTATTTATGTTATTTTCTATCCTACTGAATGATTGTTTTTCAAATACACTCGACTTTAAATTGTTGTCTACGAAAGCTTTGAATTTGGACCAGTCTAAAATTTCAAAAACAGGAAAGGGTTACTCAATTCAAAACTGGTCCAGTTTTTTACATTATCCTCAAGAAAAAACTTACTACAGAAAACATTACCAAAAATGAAAAAGCTGAGCCCATTCCCACACAGTCCTGCTTTTTGACACCCAACTAGAAAAAGCCTGGGAAAATATTTTGGAAAAGGAAGAAATTGTATCTCCTAACCCATTACCAAACAATAACATTCTAGACTGGTCTAAACTGAAAGAAAACAATGTTAAGTTGTTGAAATTTAAAAATTGTTCTCTTTTAAAACAGAAAGCATTATAAACAAGAGGACTATGATGGTCCTATATCAAATATCAAAGTCCTACACCTAATTATTTTGGAGAAGATTCTTTTAAAGATTTTCCATTTCATCCTAGGTTTATTGAAGATCCCACCATTTACAGCTTATTACCAGAGAATGGTAATTCTTTTAATCATTTTGGTAGGTCAATGGATGATGATTTATACATAATATCAATGCTCTAGACCTAATGGTTTGGAAGGAAAAGATTTTCAAAAATATCCTTCTATATTCCTTTCTAAAATCTTAGATTGAACAGAAAATGGCTTATTTTGAGAATACAGTAATTCTAAGAATTTTGATAAAAGGTCAATAGGTTTTAATACACACCAAACATAGCCTTATGCCATATGTTTGGAAGAAGATTTTCAAAGGTTTCCTTCTTTATTCATATGCAAAATCAGGGATTGCAAAGAAATGGCCTAATTTTCAAGTTCAGTAATTCTTTGAAGTACTTTGTACGTAAAGGGTCAATAGGCATTGATACATACAAAATATTAAAGCTCTAGCCCTTATGGATTGGGAGAAGAAGATTCTTTTTTTGAATACATATATCTTTCATTAATTATATGTAAAATCAGGGATCACACAGAAAAGGGCTAATTTTCAGAGTACGGTAATTCCTTGAAGTTTTTGGTAGAGGGTCAATAGATGATGATTTATACCACATATAACAGCTCTAAGCCTAATTGTTTGTGAGAAAAGATTTTTAAAGATTTCATTCATTTCTATGTAAAATCAGGGATCTCAAAAAAAGGACTTATTTTCAGAGTACTATAATTCTTTGAAGTATTTTGGTAGATGGTCATTAGACATTGATACATACAAAAGCTCTAGGCCTAATGGTTTGGGAGAAGAAGATTTTCAAAGATTCCCTTCTTTATTTCTATGTAAAATCAGGGATTGCACAGAAAAGGGCTAACTTTCTAGATATGGTAATTCTTTGCAGTATTTTAGTAGAGGTTTAATAGACATTGATACATACAAAATATAAAAGCTCTAGACCTTATGGTTTTGGAGAAGAATTTTTTTTATAGATTTCCTTCTTTATTTCTATGTAAAATCAGCACAGAAAAGGGCTAATTTTCAAGATACAGTAATTCTTTGAAGTATTTTGGTAGAGGGTCAAATTCCGGTCAACAGATGATGTTTTATACCAAATATCAAGGCTCTAGGCCTAATGGTTTGGGAGGAGAAGATTTTGTAAGTTTTTTAACTCTGCTGCCATGGCAACCAAAGTTCTTCATGAACTTTAATTCTTGTTTGGTTGAAATTGCATGGTTAGCTTAGTAGTAGAAGTTTTTTATGTAATTGTAAACGGACGGACGCCGGACGATGACCGATGACAATAGCTGACCCAGAGTACTTCATGCTCTAGTGATCTGCCAAGGCTGCATTTCACATCTTTATCCACCTAACAGTGTTAATGTCCCAAGTTTTTAAGAACATGGGGACACTGTCCCTGTGGTTCTAAAGCCCTGGTAGGTAGATGATTAGTGTGATCCATTGATTTTGTAAAATGTCCCTACTTATTTAGAGCATTGGGACATTGGACGCGCCTTATTAAACACAACTGGGAAAGCATTGCGGAAAATGAAGAAATTGCTTGTAACAGCTACCTATTATGAAATAAGACAGGACATCTTACCACGATGCTAGCCTGCTGGTTTTTAGCCAGTGGAGTTTACAACAAACATTTTAGAATTGTTGAAAATCAAAGAAGTTGCAGATGACGATTCAAATCTTCACAGGCATCAAAACGCAGGGTTGTATGGTAAAGGGTTAAAACTGTGATATTAATGAAATTAAGACAGATATTTTGATTAAAATTCCATAAGCCCCCCCTTTTCACATTCAGAACATTTTTGATTTTCCTCTTTAGACTGAGGATATATAATCATTCTTAACCCTTTCCCGTTTAAACAGAAATTTTATGTTCCTGTGATTTTATACCTGAGAAAACATTGTGGAAAAAGAAGAAACTGCTTGTAACAAGCAATTTCTCCTTTTTCCACAATATTTTCTACAACATAGGATAGTTTCATTTCAAATGGCATCCAGTTATCATTGTTGTCTGCAACCTCTTTCCATTTGGACTAGTCTAAAATTTCCAAAACCGGGAAAGGGTCAAATCAAAGTGCAAACAAACAAACGAGAGAAACCAAGGTAGGTTATAAACCCATTCCAACATAATCCCACTTGTTTTACGCCCCTAAAGAAAAAAGCTTTAGAAAACATTGTGGATAATACAGAAATTGCTTGATACAAGAAAAGCTTTTTCCGTAAAAGGCGTGAATAAAGCAGGATCGTGTGAGTATGGGTCAAGCCAGGAAGTCTTACCTAGGTTACTTTTAGCAGAACATTGCTGATTTGTCCCTTTAGTCTCGCAGTACTCATTTGTTACACAAATTGAAAACAAACAAACAAATAATGCTAGACTTTCCAATACCATACTCATTCCTGAATAAATCAATGAATGGTAAATCCTACCAGGGTGTAAGGTTTAAAAATAGATGTTATCAATGTATTATTTTAAGGCCACGTAATAATTTCCTCTTTTGCTTGCCATTGTTTGAATTCCCCCCTCCCTTGTTTTATTTTATGTCATTCAAATTAGTTAGTCATGGCTATTAATTTTATCTGCATTGATGAATGATACTGATATACATGAATTCACGGATTGTGGCTGTCAATAAGAGAATCAATCCACCAATCAAATCATTCATTCAGCGCGGAAGTGAACTTTGACATTGGATGACATTTAATTTGAAGTTCCATCCAATTTGCTCCAGGGGCTATGGAGATATGGCCTTAGACAGACAAACAGAAAATTATGTGCACAAAGCCTGGTGACTATCAGGCCCCCTGGATTTTTTTTTTTCTTTTGAGGGGGGAGTATGAATTTTTTTTGCATATTTCACAAAGTCGCAAAAGTTAATGTAATATAAACCAGCTTAACCCATTCCAACACAAGCCCTCCTTTTTATGCCATTCAAGAAAATTCTTCTATGTCCACAATGTTTTCTATCCCAAAAGGCAAAGAATTTTTGAAATTTCATCAACCTAAAATTGTTGTCTGCATCTTCTTTCAATTTGGACCAGTCTAAAATTTTCTCGTGTGCAAATGGGTTAAAGAGGATCATTGCAGGCAATAATAAAATCTAGACCCTTAATCGCTCATCTGAGAATTATTAGGCCTAGCTCTAGATCTGCACCATCTACATTTTTTCCTCAATCAAAATTTCACAATCAAGTTTTGGAAAGGGTCACACAAATAATGCTCCTGTTTATTTCAACATGGTTACGGAGGAGAAGATTTACAAGGAAATATGTCATAAATTCCTATAAACTGATAAGTCCCACTTGGCAATTATTTCTTTATCTCTATGCAAAATCCAGGAACCCACAACATATGCTGTGTGTGTATTTCCATTTATATATTGTTGCTACGGTAGCTAATGCGATGACCCAAGAAGACAGTGAGTTGTTTCAGGGGATAGCGCAAGGATACAGGACAAAATTGCTGTCTGGTTCTTGATGTGATTTGATGGACAGTACTCTCAAACATTGCCTCTGTTAACATCTCAATCAAAAGACAACTAGTTTGTTAGTTTGGTTAGCCTGGAGATCGACCCATGATCTAGAGGTGTGAAGTAGAGTACTCTGCCAGCTGAACTAATGGGGCTTACAAAGATTGTTGTCATTGAAGAAAACAGCAACAAGGATTATCCACGTACACCATAGATTGCCCTTTGGGGTGCATTTTCAGACAGGGCTAAATGTTAAAGGCACATGTTCATAGGGTCAAGGTCATCCCATTATGAAAGCATGTGTCAATTATTAGCCCCCCCAAGGTTGAAATTGATCAAGATAGAAAGAGTTTAAGTTTTTGATTTAGATTTTTACAATAGCCTAAAGATCAAGGTCAGAGTGTCAAGGTCATTGTCTCAAACAAAAGCATATCTCATGGTTGTTGCAAGTGTGAAATATGAGCTCCCTATATAAAATCTTTAACCAAGTGGGATGCCGACACTGAGGGTAGGACAAAAGCTGAGCTTCCAAACACACGTCCCAGGCAAGCTAAAAATCCTATGACTTCATTTCATTGTACCAAAAAATGAGTCAGGATAAAGCAAGTTGAACCAAACTTTACTAGATTCATGATAAATGTAAGATCATCAAACAATTTCTTAGTTGAAATTGGGACATTTATCTACAGAAAAAATGATGATATATGGAGCAAAAGAGCCTTTAACCCATTCCCACACAATCCCGCTTTTTACACTCCTCAATTGAAAAAGCTGTGGAAAATGAAGAAATTACTTGTTACAAGCACTTCCTTCATTACCACAATGATTTCAACCCCAAGGGACCAATTTTCAAAACTTTATCTACTAAATAATGTCGTCTGCAACTTCTTTGAACTTGGATCAGTCTAGATTTCTGTCTTTTGGAAATACTAGTTAAAGAGCAAATAACATACCTACCACAGACAGAATGTGTCAATAAATAAAGATCTTTCACAAAAGAAAAATATTTTGAAAGGAATAAAAACTACACCAAAGCACAATATTAAATTTACTATTTAAGAAAAACAATACTTCAAAAGGAAAACACAAAAGAAGTTAACCTATTCCCACACTATGAAAATTTAGACCGGTCTAAATTAAAAAAAGTTGCACACGACAATCTTAATTTGATGAAATCTAAAAATTATTTTTCTTTTGAGGTAGAATACATTGTGGATTATGAAGAAATTGCTTGTAGCAAGCAATTTCTACATTTTCCACAATATTTTCCAAAGCTTTCAAATTGAGCGGCGTTTAAAAGCGTCATTGTGTGGGAATGGGTTAAACCAAATTAACACCACATTAAATTAAAACCAGACCAACATGTACAGCTTAAAAAATATAAACCCATTACCACACAATCCTGTATTTTTACACATCAAAGAAATATAGTTATCAAAAAAATTGTGTAAAAAGGGGACTGTTTGTTTTCTTCCTCATATGGCCTTTCTTTTTTAGCCCACTTTGTTTTCCTTGTCTGCATCTCTTTCAATTTGGACTAGTATTAAATTTTGTTGTCTGGGAATGGGTTAAAGGTTGATTGATACAGTAACTGTTTGGCAAAATTTTCTTAGGCTTGATTCACAATAAGCCCTACAAGAAAATGATATAAAAAACTTTTTCAGATGCTATGGGCAGAAAATATTAACCCTCATCATGGTGAACTCTGATTATTCCTATTTTGGTGGGAGGTATGCACAAAGAGTAGCCTGCAAAATAAGTGCAGACTGATCTTATTCTACACCTCCTGTTTGTCTCCTTCTCCCCTAAGTTGTTTATAAAACCCCACTTAGACATGCTACTTATCATTCACCTATTGGTGAGAGCATTTAATGATGCATGTCGCAATGACTTTTTTCAAATATCAGAAAGAACAATGGCTGAATCAAGGTTCCAACTCACGTAACCCAAGGAATGGGAACCCAGGGTGTTACCAACTGAGCTAACCAGGCTCACTAGTTCAAGTATTTACTGGGTATCAGTAACAATCACTTTTATTATATACCTATAAATTATATGAGTTGACCCTTGTCATGCTGAACCCTGAATATTCCGGTTTTGGCAGGAGGTATAGACTACGATCAGACTGCACTTATGTGACACTTTTAGACGCCCCCAAGAAAAAAAGCTTTGGAAACCATTGTGGAAAATTAAGAAATTGCTTGTTACAAGCAATTTCTTCGGTTACCACAATGTTTTCTTCCCAGAAAGTTGCGAAAATCCACAATTTGATAAACTTTAAATTGGTGTCTGCAACTTCTTTCAATTTGGGCCAGTCTAACATCTTGCTGTCTGGAAAAGAGTTAAAGCACAACATAACAAAAAACCATACCACATGACACTTTTACCTTCAGTATAGCTGCACCATACAGCCATTACCTCATTCTCTCATCAAGTAAATCCCAACTTTAAATAACCTTTAAAACAATAAAATGGTCTAAAATGGAATTCTAAACATACTCAAGCCTGAAATTTGAATTATGAAAACAAGAATCTGTCACATCATAGTTAAACTATAGCTTTACTAATATGTATGTGGTGTTCATTTAACCATTACCATACAATGACGCCTTTTGACAACCCGGAGAAAAAAGCTTTAGAAAACATATTTTTCACAGTTGATACAAGCAATTTCTTCATTGTCCACAATGTTTTTTATGAAACAAAAAAAAAATGACAAAGATTTTAATTCCATTCACTATAATTTGATGCCAGCAACTTCTTTTACTTTTGACAAGACGTCAGGAAATAGATAAACCCATTCCAACTCAATCCCTCCTTTTTACGCCCCTCTAGAAAAAAGCATTGGAAAACATTGTGGAAAATGAAGAAATTGCTTGTATCAACTGTGAAAAATATGTTTTCTAAAGCTTTTTTCTCTTTTTATCAAGCAATTTCTTCATTATCCACAATGTTTTCCATCTAAAAAGACGAAAAAATTTAAAATTCCATTAACTTAAAATTGTCGTCTGCAGTTTCTTTCAATTTGGACCGGTCTAAAATTTCACTGTGTTGGAATGGGTTAAGGTAACATATTGAGACTGAATTACAACACACCTAGGACTGTTTATCCTTGGGGTCTCTGAAATACCAAAGGATCAATATACAATATTGGTTAATGGTTCTAATGACCTGTGAATGTGCAAGGCTCAATGCATTTCCTTTCCATTAAATTTGCTCAGATTCAACCCTTTAACCCATTCCACCACAAGCCCTCCTTTTTACGCCCCTCAATGAAAAAGCTTTGGAAAACATTGTGGAAAATGAAGAAATTGCTTGGATCAAGCAATTTCTTCATTATCCACAATGTTTTCTACCACAAAAGACGAAAAAATTCAAAATTCCATCAACTTGAAATTGTTGTCTGCAGCACCTTTCAATTTGGACTGGTCTAAAATTTTGTTGTGTGGGAATGGGTTAATATTCTCTTAGAATTCTAAACTTGTTCAAATTCAAAGGGACAGCAGACAACATATATAAGCAACTTATTCTTTTTCAACAATGTTTTTTCAAGTATAACAACACAGGGACGTAAAGTCAGGGATTGTACGGGAAAGAGTTAACCCATAACAACAAAATTCAGACCCATCCACATTGAGAGAAGTTGAAGACAAAAATATGTGATTATGTACACTATTAAATTTGAGTGAGGAAGGATAGGAAACATTGTGGTAAAAGAATAAATTTCAAGTATCAGGCAATTTCTTCATTTTAACAATGACTTCTACCTTTTTTGTTGCTTATTTTTCAAGTTTTAACCCAATCCTTCACAACCCAGTTTTTTACACCCCTAAAGTTAAAAGATTTGGGAAACATTGTGGAAAAAGAAGAAATTACTTGTTACAAGCAATTTCTTGATTATCCACAATGTTTTCTTCCCAAAACGACAAAATAATTCAAATTGCGTCACCCTGAGATTGCCATCTAAAACTTCTTTAAATTTGGACTAGACTATATATACTTTGGACCAGTCTAAAACTTTGTAGTCTAGTAAGGGGTTGAAGAAATAGAGGATATGATATTAAATAGTACATTACACTGTAACCTTGAATGTGAGAATTACTAATTTCAATATCGAGGGCTTAGAGCAAAAACATAGTATGGGTCTATACAGTGTATTGACCCATACTATGTTTTTGCTCTAAGCCCTCGATATGCATGAATGTGCAAAGGTTTGTAATTTTCCATTCATAGTATGAATAATAATTTACCATTATATAGTTAATCAGAGCGTAATCTAATTTTGTTTGCATATGATAACTAATTGTTCTATATTCCCATTCAACAATACTGCACTATTTGGATAACAAGAGGGCCATTGTTCCTGGATTGCTCACCTATGTCAATGAATGCTGAAGTATAAAAAAAAACCAAGTGACTATATATTTTACCCAAAAGTGACATGTTATCAAATCTTGTCTAAGAAAACAAGAACAGAAATTCTTACAAAGTTTCAAGGATGCAGGAAAAGTAGCAAGTACATTGTAAGAAATACATAATTAGATGAAACCTTGTGGCCTAGTTTTGACCCCATGTGACCCATTATCAAACTTGACTGGGATTAAATAGGAACAAACATTTTGGCCAAATATGAAGACATTTGAGCCCAAAATAAGGGCTCTACACACTGGGTTTTACCAAAATTTGACCTCGGTTTTGATCTCCCCCCCCCCCCCCCCATCTTATGTCCAAAAGCAACTTGACCAAATTTTTAATAAAGATAAACATTTTGAACAAATATCAAGTCAACAGAGTCAAAATGCAGCCTTTAGAGCGCATACAAGGTATTTCTAAGATTTGACCCTAAGTGACCTAGTTTTTGACCCTCACATGTCTTAGCTATATTCAAGCAGTAGCTATGACATTTAGGTCTCCAACTAACCATTTTACTTTTTTGTTACATGTTAATGGCCATTCATTTTGCAAAATAACGCCATTCAATATCTAAATCAAATTTCCTTCTGTAGGCAAGTAGGTCCAACAATCCATTCATTGTCCATACAAACATTAAATTGTTTCATAAACTGAAAGACGTCTTCTGTAAAGTGCCATAAGATAAGTTTGAAATCCTGCAGATGCCATCAGAATGTGAGGATGAGAATCAACAAGATCTGGTATATTTGGCATTGTGCAATCGCATGAAGACTATCCATAGTTAGTGATACTTATATAATGGAACAGAGCAGTTGGGTTAATGAAGAATTACTGCCCCGCCAACTTACTAAGTTAGCCCTGCCCATTGACTCCGACAGGAAGTTCCGTTTTGATATTAAACGACATTATTTTGCAAAATCCATGGGAAGTAGCATGTAGCAAAAAAGTAGAATGCTTAGTTGACGACCCAAAACGTCGTAACTACAGCTTGAATAAGCTGTATTTATGACATTTAAGTTGCGAAACTAACAGAAAAGCTTCATTTAAATGGCAGCTAATGTCTAAATGAATTATATCATTGGCGGACTGTTAATTTGATTGACAACTGCAATTGGCCAATTCTAGCTTAGAGGATAGAGTATTCTTTCCATTCTATGGAAACAATGGGTGATTTGAAAAAAATGGCAAAAATTTTGTTGACATGAAGTATTTCAATTTTTCTAATCATTCGAAATGAATTCAATACTTATATAAGCAACTGTGATAAGAATAATCAATATGAAACCATAGCAACCATTATTTAATATATACCAAAAAATTAATTAGAAATTTCAGGGGGATAAAACACATGACCACCCTTACAGGAACCAGAAGTCAAAATTCTCGATGGTGAACCAAAATACCCTGATTCTCTTGGAATTTATTTTGTACATGTAATACTAAAGTTAGCTGAGATTCGGTAGCCCTCTCACTGATAATCTGCTGCCAGCAGATTATCAGTGAGAGGGCTACCATATCGCAGTTATGATAAAGTGTTTTAAAGATGATAGAATTTGAATTTGGAAAGTGGATGGCAATTACTCTATTTTCTAAACTGAATTTTACATAGATATATTCATGAGGATTGAAAGTTTGTAAGAGTTAGAACTCACAGTGATAAATGGATTGAATTAAATTTTTATTAAAACACTCATTGCATTTTTCAATTTTTTAGCCCTCCGTATTGTATAAACTGGCAAGTTTGTTGTTTATCTGGTGTTCTATGTTTTGTCTACAGTAGACAAGTTGGTCACATTCCTTTAACCCATCACCAGAAGACAATGTTTTCCAAAGCTTTATTTCTTAGGGGTGTCTAAAAGCGTCACCGAGTGGGAATGGGTTAAGGACAAAATTTTAGTTGGGTCAAAAGTCAAAGAAGTCACAGACAATTTTTGAATGGCTAGTAAAATAGAATTACATGCAGTATAATTAAGTATGAAAAATATTGTATCAAAAAATCTCCGTTTCCAACCATGCAAAATAACTAATTTTGGTCATGTTGACAGAACTCAAGTTGCAGACAATGTTATTAATTGATTGAAAAACTTTCAACTTAAAGGTAGAAGATATTTTTTGAAAAGAAAAAAGTGTCTTTGAGCTTATTCCAGTTGCATTTATCAATTTGCAAGCAATGGCAGTTTTGGAGGATTCAATTTTTGTGTGTGTATAGACAAGCCTCTGTCTTATACGTATTTTGAATTTTTAAAATATTTTTCCTATTATTATTGTAGAACATCAAAACAAATCTTTGACATTTAAAATTGTCTAAAACAATGCAGCCATACCCTTTTTCTTTTGAGAGCAATAGCAAAATGTCTGGTGTCAGGGGTTAGAGTGTCGGCTACACATCCAAAGCAGAAATATGGTAATCATATGTAGAGTAGTGTAGAGTACAATGTAATTAATTAATCATCAATTAACCCTTGCCATGCTGTATAAACTACCTTACTGAATTGGTGTAAGATCAAAGGGCTGGAAGCACTGATGGAACTTGTTGTTCAAAAATCAATACTTTTTTAAAAAATCAATTTCATAAACAACTCTGGCAGGAAAGGTAAAATCAGGAGGTGTAGACCAAGATCTGACTGCACTTATGTGCAGGCTGATCTTGTTCTTCACCTCCTGCCAAAACCGGAATATTCCGGGTTCAGCATGACAAGGGTTAACAACACCAAGTTTTAATGAATCATTTAGTATTTTTGTGAATAACAAGTGTCTTTCTGGAAAACAGCCATGCCCCCCTACTGCCACTCTGATACAGGAAGTAATATAGTTCATAACAGCCCAGTTGAATATAGAAGAGGTACAAATTCATATGTTAATGGTCACAACAACCTTGACCTTACCTTGACTGAGAAAAAAAAAATACTGCCTCTTTGAAAAAGAAAACGGTCAATGTTGTCAAATTTTGTCTAGACTAAGTTTGGTAGGTAAAATTTACGTATTTCACCTATGTATCACAATGTTCAAGAACCTACATCAATTTTGTGTCCAGGTTATAATCCAAACAAGCTGGTTTTACCCAAATATAATTAAGTTGAAGGGCATCCTGTGATCTTGCCCTTCCATAGATTGATCTGTAATCAATAGGTATCATCTCTACAAGATAAATGCTGCTGCAAAATTTTGCATACCTAGCTTAATTCCATAACAATTTTACCTAATTCATCTGTATATCACAAAGTTCAAGGTCAGATACCGCTTTTAGTCCAGAGTATGTCATGTAAAGTGTCCTCGTAACTACAGTATGAATCTAGCTGTAGTTTCAAGGTTTTAGAACAACAATGACAATATAAAATAATCTGCCGGGTAATTTTTGAAATGTAACTTCACCCTAAACCTCTGTACAAGTTTAACAACAGACAATTTGAACTACTAGTACTTAATTTTAATAAGAAGAATGTCAGTTTTGACACTTGACCTTCAGCTGTGACCTGGAACATGGAGGTATCCTAACAATCATTTTACAAGAGGCCAGAACTTGTTAAAGGGAATAACTGTGCCAAGTTATCTAAAAATCCATTCATAAATGTGTGAGCTTTACTTTATTATTTAAGCACTTGACCTTTAGCTGTGATCTTGACATTGGACAGATTCAAACCATCTTTATCCCACAACATTAGTACATGTCAAGGGAAACAACTGTGCCATCTTCTACTAATTCCATTCATTGATGTAGATGATATGCTCAAGACAAGGTCAATTTAGACACTTGTCCTTCAGCTGTGACCTTGAGTTGAGCGTATCAAGACCAAGTTTTCGCATGACAACAGTACTCATGAAAGGGGGAAAACTCTACCAAGCTATGCTATAGACACAAATGGGTCACACACTCAAAAAAGTCAAAGGTAAGTCTATATGATCATCTCTAGTGTCATGAGTGGAGCTTTTAAATAGCATAAATCATGATTATTTTGTGATCATATTCTTGGAATTAGCAAACCAGTTTATGGACTTTTAGATCATACTATATGTTGAACTAGTTAGATGCATTTGACCTGATCACATCTGATAAGACCTGACAATCAAGAGACAATCTAATGGTCAATTAAAAGAATTTTACTCATTACTGTTTTTTAACTAAAGTTGATTAGGAAAATTGTTGGGAAAAGACTTTAAGCACAGCAATAAATATTTTCAAAATACACAAGTCTCATTTCCAATTCAGTGATTTGAATGTCATTTTTCTTTTTCAACAATCAAGTTCATTAATTTTCAATGTCAACCTTTAATCAACAACCTGTACAACTTGTATATCTGTATATCCCTGATCATAATCTTGTTGTACCATTAACAGCTGCACTTTTGGTTTGAAAATTTTGCTTAATGAAAATTTAGCACTTGTTTTGCTGCTGAATAGTTATTGATCATCATTTCCCAATGTCCATAAAGTCTTTAATTAATGTGAGATACCAAGTCAGACTTTGAAAATCTGTCCTGGATAATCTGGGATGTGTGGTATGTCTGCATTCTTTCCATAAAAAATTAAATGTTTGTTACTCAAAAACCTAAATAAGAACCATATTCTCATAATTTTTCCTCAAATAATTTCTTTTTAACCCTTGTCATGCTGAACCCAGAATATTCCTGTTTTGGCAGGAGGTATAGTAAAGATCAGCCTGCACATATGTGCAGTCTAATCTTAGTCTACACCACCTGTTTATCCCTTATGAGCCAGAGGTGTTTAAAGGATAATTTTTCGAAATAAATATTAACCAACAATTAGTTATTCCAGTGATTTCACCCCTTTTATCTTTAAATGTAATTATTTTGAGGATTTCATTTAGCATGAGAAGGGTTAACCCTGCCATTCAAAGAATTTTTAAGAAGAATATTTAAATTTGAAAATGAGTGTCATACATTGCAGGTCAGTTAACATTCTGAGAAATCAGCAATTTTTCCTTTCTTTGCTGCATTTTCTTAGTAATAAAATGTGTGGAAAAGGGTGGTTAGTATCTTTACCTTAACCCATTCCCACTCAATGACACTTTTAGACACCCCCCTAGAAATCAAGCTTATGAAAGCATTGTGGAAAATAAAGAAATTGCTTGTAAAAACAATTTTTTTCATTATCCCTGTGCTTTCTACCCAAAAGGTAGAAATCCACAGTTTCATAAGCTTGAAATTGTCATCTGCAACTCCTTTCAATTTGGACCAGTCTAAAATATTGCAGTCCAAGAATGGGTTAAAAGAGTTCCTTAGATAATAAATGAAAATGCATGCAGTGTAAATTAACCCTTGTCATGCTGATCCTAGAATATTCCTGTTCTGACAATGGCTTTAGCAGGTGTATAGACTAAGATCAGCCTGCACTAATGTTTGATCTTAGCCTATACTAACTGCTTGTTCTTGTTATGTTGAGAAAATCTTGGAACTCAATATCGATCGAATTATGTCACAGTTTTAAAATATAGTGAAAAGAAGATAAATATTCAGCGTGACAAGGGTTAAGGCTGATCTAAGTTAAAACTGCCTGTGAACGCCATTCAAAGGACTGGAGGAATAAAACAGAATTACCAAGAGGACTATGGAGTATCAAATGTCTGGGCATATCAAATAACTCCTTATGCATATTCAGTGAGTGACACTTACAGTGTCCCGAGATCCCGAGGACTCCAATATTGGCCAGGGACTCCAAAATCTAATTTCTGGATGTTCCTTTTGGACTTTGATTTTTCCAACATCAGAGTGCCCATTTTTTAAACAAATTATGTTTGGCCATACCTGGGGGTTTTCTCTTTCATGTTTGTTTTTTTTTTTTTTTTTGCAATAATGTGATGTATTCTTTCCTAGTTTGAATTTTAATTTGTCTTGTTAATCATAGTCCACAGTCATCCAATTTTCAGGGACTCCTCATTTCCAGAAGGGACTCCATAATTATATGACAGGTGTTCCGTTGGGATTCCAAACTAGAAAGTTAGTGTCAAATACTGATTATTACATGAAATTGTGTACCTAGAACTTAAGAAGTGCTGTAAAAAATCTGCATTTTACCCTGAGCCAATCACTTTATCAAATTTCATGTTTTAAAACAAAGACAAGGCTATTTATGTTAACCACATATTTTGCTAGCAAACTTTAACTTCGTTCACTGTATGTATAGATTCATCAATTAAACCCGTTCCCACACAATGACTATTTTTCATACCCCTCAAGAAAATCAATTAGGAGAAAACATAAATCAATTAGGAGAAAACATTGTGGAAAATGAAGAAGAATTTGCTTCTTGCAAGCAATTTCTTCATTTTCCAGAATGTATTCTAACCAGAAAGTTGAAACAATCCAAAATTTCATAGCTTTCATGAATGCTGTTTTCAACTCCTTTCAAATTGGACCAGTCTAAAATTTTCTTGTGTGGTAATTGGTTAATCAATTTTCCTTACAGCACAATCATGCAATTTCAAGATTTAAAAGTTTTAAGTATCCATTACCAGACAGCAAAATTTTAGACTAGTCCAAATTCAAAGAAGTTTTAGCTGACAATTTAAAGTTAAAGAAATTACAGTTATTATCAACTTTCTTGATAGAAAAACATTGTGTAAAATGTAGAAATTGCTTGTTAAAGCAGTTTCTTCATTTTACACTTTTTTTTTCAAATTGCTTATCTTTAGTGGTGTCAAAAACCTTCACTCTATTGGAATGGCTTCAGTGGAAATCCACAGTAAATAAATTGATAATAACTTTTCTGCAATTAATGATTAGTAATCAGTTATTGGTGATTTTTGCTGAAAAGTTATTTAATCTATTAAAAACCACAGTATTGAATATATATCTATTAATCTAATCAGATTACTTTTTCGAGTAATAATGCCTATTTCTGGGCATGAGTTAGATTGGAGTGGATATCATTCTTTGGTCTTTAACCCATTTGTAAATGGTTTAAAAAGTTAAGACTGGTCCAAATTGATGGAAGTTACAGCCAACATTTCAAATTGTGATAAAATTGGAAAATAAGTGCCAAATAGGATAAAAAACATTGTGTGAAAAGGAAAAATTGCTTCATTGTTGTGTGGTATTTGGTTAACTGTCCTAAACTATTGTGAGAGATTTTTTCAAATGAAGCAAAATATGGGAAACAATTTAAACCAATCAAAGATGATTGACTTTATTGACTGTCAGTGACAATCCAAACACGACAAAATAAAAAAGTTTGCTGTCTCTCAGTTAGAAACCAAACCAAAAAGAAAGGCTTTTTTGTCTATCAAAGCATTTTTGTCATATAATTAATCAACAGTTCTTATTATTTGTTCAATACGTATCATTTTTTCCCAATTATGTTGTCGCTTAGTATAAACTGAGCCCGGCCGAATTAACCAGGGGCCGAGTTGACTACACTACTATGTTAGAGTTTTTGGTTTTATCCAATGTTATTTTATATCCCACGGATAAACTTTTAATTCGCATTACCATTTCCAAATATTTTGACATACCTATCAAGGATTATTTTTCATTCAGTCAGGACATTCAGCTGCCAGCATCAGCAACTACAATCAGTTTTATATTAAGCAGGGAACCAATCACAGACTGAATTTGATTTGTATCAGTTGCCTAACTCGATGTTATAAACCACTTTTTCACACAAAGTCATTATCTAGAATGACCCAGAAGGCAAACCAGGACTTTTAGGAATATTATATATAGACAAGGGATACAGCCCAATGAAGTCAAACCAGGCATTTTCATCGTGCCGTTTTAGTAATCCATGGTTATGTGTTCGCCGTCGCGAAATGACTGCCGGACAGTGACAGATTTAGAGGCCCGGATTTTGGATGATGCTTCAACCCTTTCATGGATTGAATATCTCAGGGAGTCAATTAACCGCCTGTAGTTATACAGAAATGTGAAAATTGAATGTGGCCACATGAACCCCGCTTTTTTTATATATATATATATTTCTAGATATTGTCACTGTATGAATATAAATCATTTTAGTCTGAATTGATCCTAAATATCTTGTTCAAAATCTCTTGTTCAACATCTTCAACGATCTTTTTTTTTGAAATTCGAAAGCATTGAAAGTTCCCTTTGAATAGTTTTCTATTTGATTTTTGGAAAAGAATTTAACTCCCCAACAAAATCATTTCGCGAGAACCACTACAGATGGAATCATTTAATATAGCCGGGCCGACATGTTTTCTCCCTCCTTTTGATTCTGCATAATCTCATATTCGACAATTCTCTCGATAATTTCCCCCTCTCTCAATAGAAGATATATATATATATATATATATATATATATATATATATATACATGTATATATATACAGAGATAGATAGGCAGACAGAGACAGACAGAGAGGGAAAGATGAGAGAGAGAGAGAGAAGGAGAGAGACAGAGAGTGGAGGGGGAAGATCTATCATTATATTCATTCTGCTCCAGAAAAATAATGAAAAAATCTTAAATGATAAAAACAATTCGCAGAGAGAAGGTATGATTAGAATATTATAGAAAACAAGAAACTTATGGTTAAATTTTGCTTTGTTTCCTATTGCCTTTAACTCGTTCATTGAGTTCATTTTGTTACAAAGAGAATGTGCTAATACCAACATGGGTCCCCAATGTGATTACTATAGAACCATGAGGGTAATATGGTGTCCACATAGTTCAATATTTGGTCTGATTAAACCAGAGAAGTGTAATAAATTGAAAAGGAAAACGAAGGTATTTTTTCACATGGCTTTTTAAATTTTGTAACGTTGTCTTTTTCAAACTGGAATTAGGATTTTAAACTCGATGGCGTTACTTTTAGTATGACAAAAATGATATTTTTTGTGACATTTATCTAACATTTAACTTGTACATGTATCTATATATCGCCCGTAAGGTTTCGAATCGTCACAACCCAAACCTGTATCGCGACGAAATTATAATATTTCGGAAACACATCGACGACACGATTAATATTTTTATCTAGCAAAGCGTCAGCTTTGATAGCTTAAGTTTAACAGACAAAATTTTGAGGTCTTCTCAGAGTTCATTGAGTGCAAACTGCCACTGGAGGCTTAACCACTAAATCATTGCTTCTCCATAAAAAGTAGTTCTTGTGTTTTTTTCAGGAATATTGCAAACTCTTCCTGCAAGTACATCTCCTAGGTATTTTTAGCTCACTTGAGCAAAATGAATTTGAAATTAATCTTTTCAGAGTCTTTACGATGCGCACTGCTTTGGAAAGCCACACGAATTACCTATATTCAAATTGTAGAGAACTCCTTAAAAGCATAATATTTAACCCATTCCCATACAATCCCGCATTTTAAGCATCTCAAGAAAAAAGCTTTAGAAAAAAATTGGGACAATGGAAAAATTGCTTGTGACATGCAATTTCTTCATTGTCCACAATGTTTTCTACCCTAAAAGGGAAAAATCTAATTTTCATCGGCTTGAGATTGTCGTCTGCAGCTTCTTTCAGTTTGAATCAGTCTAAGATTTTGTCATATTGTAACGGGCTAATTTCTTGGTTACTTTCACCTTGTTTATTTGTTATGAAAACCTTTGACAAAGAGGATTACTTAAAAAAAAAAAAAACTATGCTTTGTAGCTTAGAATAGTATCAGTACATTGATTTATATAAAAAGATTGAAGACATTTTTGTCCCAGTTATGGAAATACTTGTTATGGCTATATTTTTCATAAAAATGCAGAGAAAAAATTGTTAACGGTTAAAATTAAAAAGGAAAAAGACAAAAAGAGTATAAGTAGTTATTCTATCACTTAACTCTAGGTACAATTGGTCACTTCAAGTTCGCAGATTACCAAATAGGTATATGTACCAGTTAATTGATGGAAGAGTATTTTATACTACCCCATCGAAATATTAGGGGCATATTATTTGATATGTGTACGTGTACGTCTGTTGAAATGATTTATAGAATGGAGTTAAACGCCACTTTTAACAGTATTCCAGTCATATCGCGGCGGCTGAAGCACCTTACAACGGATTCCCGGTATTTCTTGCACTAGTATTACCGATACATCCTTTCCTAGCCCCCAGCTGCTATCCCACTTAGGTTTATGATTATCCACCATTGGTAAGAGACAAATATCGGAAAGGATACGTGAAGCCGCCGGGGATCGAACCCATGACATCCCATGAATGAAGATTTGGAGTCTGATGCGCTACCGACTGCGCTGTGACGGCGACTGTCTGTAGAAAGCTGAGCTTAAAATACATTCACTTTTATCCAAATAAAGTTTATTGATGATACAATATACTGTATAGGACGTGAACAAGTTCTATTATTATGGAAACACTGTCAAATATAGTCATAGAACTGATTAGTGTTTCACAAACGCTTGATTTCAATAATATTTACCTATGAAATGTTACTTGAGGCGGGGAAACTAATGGATTGTATAGTTATAGGTTAATGCAACAATTACCATCAAACCACTTTTTCCACTAAAGAAAGAGTACTTTAAGAAATTTTAACCTGTTGAACGCTTTGTTCTTTCAGAACTAGAAATACTGATTCCTAAAATTGATTTTGATCATGTGGTAATTGACCTCAAAAATGTAATCACAGCGAATTATGTTTGGATAAGTCATCAAAAATTATACATTTGTCAAATTTTAACAACTACAACATTCCTTAATCATTCAGTGACGGTGATGATAATAGATTTTCGGTTATTTTTTGTCAAAAACAAACATATTGATTTGTCTTCTTAATGTATCACAAATGAGTGAGCAGTTTTGCAAATGAAAATTAGGTTATAAGCTTGCATACTGACTCCCTCGGTGATTCGGGTGCATGACTGATGATGGTTCTGAGGTCCCATCGTCATCGGGATGTGTTCATGGTAGACAAGGTACTTGATAGCAACCCTCCAGTCACCCAGCTTTTAAATTGTGTAGCCGCTGAGTTGGTATAAGGCACCGTGTCTTTCTATCTATCTATCTATCTATTTATCTCTTTTTCTTTCTGTATCGTCTCTCTCTCCTTCTGACCCCCCACTATCTCTCTATCTCTCTCCCACCCTTCTTCTTCTCTTGATTGGATTCGGTGGCGTCTCTATATCTTTAATGTTTAACGTCGCTCTCTAACTATATCAATTTACACAAGGTTCTACAAACTGCTGAAAGCCAAAAAGATACTCACGGAAACCTTGATCTGTAACTCCATTAATATTGTACCCGTTAGTTTCCATTTTATCTCAACTGTGTTTCATTTAACAATAATGCTGTTATCTTTTCGTCTAAACTTAATAACGAAATAGTACACTGTTCCATGCATCTTCAGCAGGCCAACACGATTGGCCTTTATCACCAATAATCTTGAGTTTAACAGCGCTCTTATTGGACTCCTAAACCAGGGTTCTGACCCTCACAGATTTAAAGACACCGCGTTTTGACCCTTAGAAATTTCTCTCGGGGTGTCATTTTGACCCCCCTAAGTGAAATTCCTGAGGGTCGAAACAGGATTTTATCCCTCATTTTTTAAATAATGAATCTTGGTTATTCTAGCTAATTGTACAAATTAATTGTTACCTTACAAGAAAAGGTCAGTTTTGCACTTTTAGATTTTATAATCATGATGTGCTCTTTTTTTTTTTTTTTTTTATTGTTTTGGCCCATTCAAAAATATTTTTAACCCCTAGAATTTCGTGGTCAAGGAGACAAAGATAAGAGATGAGATAAGGCTAAGATTTGTTTGTTTCATTTGTCTGCCCCCCCCCTACATACTCGTAAATCGTCGTTAACTAAAAAATCAGTCAAATTTGGACTGTCAGGTACGTATCTAGGACAATCTAAGATAGCTGGCATCACAAACCGATTTTCATCAGAGGTTATAAATTATATTATCTTTAAAGTATGTGGTAAGGGTAGTGGATGTAACTACAGTTTGAATAAGCATTAGTTACGATGTTTAAGTTGCCAAACCACCAAAAATACTAACATTAATGCCGGAGTTCGATGCTCACTTCCGGGGACGGCATGAAGTAGTATTCCACGAGACCATTTTGATTGACCAATCGCTGGACCCGCCCGGTTACTTCGTGTTGGCCACGCCCATCGACTCCAACAGGAAGTCCCGCTACTACTTTTAACGGCATTATTTTTGAAAAAATTATGGCCAGAAGCAAGTAACAAACAAGAGGGCCATTGGCCCTAAAGCGCTCACCTGAGTCGATGACTAAAGAGTAAAATGGGACAAGAGACCTTATCTAGTCCTAACAAGACTTGTTACAAATGTCTGGTCTCAGAAATTAAACAAGAAAGACATGCTTATCATGTTTAAGATATCTATGCCAGAAGTAAAGTGACTTCATACAAAGGATGGTTATCATAAGTTCTGACCTAGTGACCTACTTTATTAACTCTTTCTTGTTTTGCAAATTTTAGACCTGTCCAAATTCAATGGTTTTGCAGACAAAATTTTCAAATTGGATTTATCTTGAAAATAACCATTCAGTAGGGTAAAAAATATTGTTGAAAAAGAAGAAATTTGCTTGTTATATTTCTTCTTTTTCCACAATGTTTTCTCAATTATAAAATCACAGGGAGGAAAACTAGGGATTAAACAGGTAAGGGCTTAACATGTAACCCAATATCAAATATGAAAGAGTTCATGGAAACAAACATTCTGAACAAATATAAAGACCTTTGGGCCTATACAGCGAACACAAGGTTTTTCTACCATTAGATCTGGTGACCTAGTTTTTGACGCCACATTACCCATTTCTTAACTCATCCTAGATATCGTGTTTACAAACATTCTGACATAAATTCAAGCCATGTGACCTAAAAATGAGAGCTCTAGAGTGCACATAGGGTTTTTCTCAAGTTTGACCTGGTGACCTAGTTTTTGATCCCGCATGACCCATTTTCGAATTCATCCGAAATATCATGTAGACAAACATTCTGGCCAAGTTTAAGGAAATTAGAGCAAAAAAGGGACTTCTAAAGTGCACACAAGGGTTTTCAAATATTTTACCTTGTGACCTAGTTTTTGATACTGTATGATTCATTTTTGAACTCATCCAAGATATCATGTAGACAAACATTCTGACGTAAATTCAAGAAATGTGAGCCATAAATGTGACCTCTTTTCTAACTTTTGAACTAGTTACCTAGTTTTTGGAGAGCAAACAGCTCTCCTATGGCAATACTATTATGTAAAGTGGCGTGGAAAAACAATTTCTAAACTACTCTCAGAAAGTAGTAAAGGGGAAAGAAGGAAATTATGACGAAAAACAATCAAATATTCTCTCGATTCAAGTATGCCGTTATATAGAATGCATTTGCTTGTTTGTCCGATAATGTTTTAATCAAACAAGTCTAAAAACGAAAAACAACAACAACAGGGAAAAAAAACCCGGTGTAGCAATTTTCCTTCTTGTATGGTCCAACAAATTTCATTGAAAATGAGGTCATGCGATCGAGTTCACCTAACTGCACATTCTAAAAATACATGTAAATGTGCATATTGTTGTATAATCCAAAAATAGATTCGGTTCTCTTTTTTTACGTATTCCAATGGTTATCCCATTCCTAGGCAAGGGCGCTTTTTAACACCCCGAAGAAGAAAACCTTTGAAGAGAATCTTTGCAAAATCTGTGGAAAATAAGTTAATTGCTTCTTACAAACAATTTCTTAATTATCCACAATGTTTCTACCAAAAAAAGACAAAACAAATTAAAATTTCCTCAACTTAAAATTATCGTCTGCAACATCTTTGAAACTGGATCAGACAAAAATTTTCTCCACTGGAAATGGGTTAAATGGAGGTAATATTGATGTCTGCTAGAATCTTATACAATTAATTCCTTTACATGTGAAAAAAGGTAATAAAGTGTAACCTTATTAATAACCCATTACCTGATGACAAAAGTTTAGATTGATTCGAATTAAAGCCAACTATTTTGAAGTTGATATAAATTAGAGAACGTTTCTTACTGGAAAGACAAAGTGTGAGTAATGAAGAATTCAATATTTTTTTTCTCTTTTGGAGGATGGTGTGGGGAAAAGGTTTCGCAATAGAATCAGTGCAAGAGTTGACAGCAGGTTCATGAAATTTTAAAACCTTTTTATTTTATTTTATTTTTTTTTTTTTTTCTTGGTAGAAAAAAAAAACGTACCAAATTATTAGACAGCACTGTATATAATCATAGGAAAAACGATTGATACGCTCCATCGAACATATTCTTTAGACAGCTGGAAAGCTATATAATCAAATTTGCTCTCCAACAGTACTGTCAGTACTTTGATTACCCAAAATGAACCATTTTTGAACTCATCCAAGATATCATGTAGACAAACATGCTGACATAAATTGAAGCCATGTGAGCCAAAAATGAGACCTCTAGAGTGCGCACAGGGTTTTTCCCAAGTTCGACCTGGTCACCTAGTTTTTGACCTCGCATGACCCATTTTTGAATTCATCCGAAATATCATGTAGACAAACATTCTGACCAAGTTTAAAGACATTTGAGCCGAAAATGTGACCTCTAGAATGCACAAAAGGTAAAAGTTGACGACGGACGACGGACATAGCCCCATCACAATAGCTGACCATGACCACGACATGGTCAGGTCAGCTAAAAAGTAGAATGGTTGGTTGGCGACCTTAACCGTTTTAGTCGCCAACCTAACACAGATGTTAACAAAAATGGCGGCTTATGTTGGAGTTGAAAGGTCCGGGCCTAATAAATGATTTGATTGGTCGCTTGATTTCTTGATAGACAGCCGCGATTGGTCAAGTACGTTGGTGGATGATCAAAATAGTGTAGCTTCAGATCAAATAAAGTTTCGTTACTAAGTTTTAATTTTCTAACAAGTACGTAATAAATGAAAGTGTGATAAGTCTTTATTACGCACGTGCGTATCGGTTCGTAATGACCGCTACGCTCTTTACCGATTCTAAAATGAACTCGTGTATGACATTAAATGTGAGAAGTCTGAAATAAACTTGTTTGATAAAGAATTTTAAAGGTACTTGTTTAAAGTTCAAAATATCTAACCCTTTTCCGCACGAAAAAAATCCAATGGTGTACATTGAAAGAAGTTTCATACATTATCTTATTAAAATCAAATGTAATTAATTTATAATAATTTAATCGATAGATTTAAATAAATAAACACTTCGGATAAAAATAAATCGCTTGTTAGAAGCAATTTTAACAGTCTACATATTCTGTTATATATATTTAACCCTTTCCCGTTTTGCGAAATTCTAGAACCTGTCCAAATTAAAAGGTTTTGCAGACGAAAATTTGATTATGATTTAATCTGAGAAATAACCATTCAGGTGGGTAGAAAATATCGTAGAAAGAGAAGAAATTCTTTGTTACAAGCAATTTCTTCTTTTTCTACAATATTTTCTCACTTATAAATTCACATGGACGTAAAAACCAGCGATTGAACGGGAAAGGGATAAACGTTAAAGGAGCTGACAGAAGGAAAGAGATAAAAGATAGACGTTTATGATGACGAATGCTCCTTCTACTGTAGATTGTCACATGTGCATGTTTTGGACATTTACCAAACAAATAGAAGTGATTCATATCGTAGAGCATTATTTTTTACTGGTGTGAAAAATGACCGGTTTCAATGGTTGGTTGACCCATTCCCTCACAATGACCCTTTTAAAAGCCCAAGAAAATAAACCATAAAAAAAAAACATTGTTGAAAATGAAGAAATTGCTTATAACAAGCAATTTCTTCAGTATCCAAAATGTTTTCTACAAGAAGTGTCGTCTTTGAACTTGGACCAGTCTAAAATTTCGTTGTCTAGTAATGGGTTAAACTGATATCAGGAATTCAATGGCGAGAACACCGTGTAGCATGGTCGTGTGAGATCACGGATACCATCTCGTAGTCTCCGTGATCATCGTACTATCGCACTCTCGCGTTATTGCAATCGCACTCTCGCGATATCACCATTATACTCTCACACCCTCGCATAACCACTATCTCACTCTCGCGTTATTGCCATCGCACTCTCGCGATATCACTTTTATACACTCACACCCTCGCTTTACAACTACCGCACTCCCGCGTTATTGCCATCGTAATCTCGCGATATCACCATCATACTCTCACACCCTCGCTGTACAACTACCGCACTCTCGCGTTATTGCCATCGTAATCTCGCGATATCACCATCATACTCTCACACCCTCACTTTACCACTATGCCACTCTCAACAGGCCTCGCATCAAAAATCAACAAATATTTTTCAATGGACCTACGGGTATTCCTTATTTTTGGGTCTATCAATTCACAGCTTTATCCATAAGCAATAAGCTCTGATTATAATAGCGTTGGAAATTTTATCGGAATAGAAAAATGCGTGTGACCAACATTTTATCCTTTTTCCTAAATAGCTTTCCAGCCATTATGATACGATTAGAAGTACTGATTTAATCGCATATTATGTTATCGTCTACAACCTCTTGTAATTTGCTCCCGAGTCTAAAGTTTTATTGTCAGTTATAAATTGAAACGGCTTTAAAACATGCATTCGGTATCAATGTATAACAAGGTATTCATACTTCTCCTTAAACCGCCGTCGGTATTCAAGTACAGGTTACTTTAACCAATCTCCTCACAATTCCGCTTAATACGTCATTCTGGCATGGGGTGTCATAAGTTCGATCCCTGGCGGCGCCATATATCATATCCTATATGTCTCTATCTAATGAGTGGAAAATAGCAAATCTAAGTGCGATAGCAAATAGGGGCTAGGGAAAGATGTAATGGTGGTATTGATGCGAAATGTACCAGGAATACATTGTAAGGTGCTCCAGCCTCCGCGATGTGACAGAAAATTTGTTAAAAAAGCGGCGTTTAACCCTATTAAAACAAACAAGAAAAAGGTTTTTTAAAACATTGTGGAAAAAGAAGAAATTGCTAGGGTTTTTATATCGTTTTCTGAAAGATATTTTTTCAAAATCAGCCAACTTAAAATTCTCCTCTGTAAAATATTTCAATTTCGACCAGTATTAAATTTTTTATTTGGTAATCTACAGAACTTGTAGCGTTTTTCCACAATGTTTTCCAAAGCTTTTTTTCTTGAAGGGCGTAAAAAGGAGGGCTTGAGTTGGAATGGGTTAAACGCCTCTCAATATAAAAGCCTTGGAAAACATCGTTGAAAATGAATAAATTACTTGTAAAAAGTAATTTCTTCATTATCCACAATGTTTTCTACCTCAAAAGACAAAGATCTTAAAGATATCATCAACTTTGAATTGTTGTCTGCAACTTCTTTGAAATTGGACTGATCTAAAATTCTATCCTGTGGGAATGGGTTAAACATCATAACTACAGCTTATAAACTTGAGCTGTGTGAGGTCAAGGTCCCCATACAACGCTAAGCCTTCTGTTTGATGTCTTGGCCATACATTTTCAAAGTATTGTCAAATCGATGTCTCAAATTGATTTCAGAGGTCTATGGGCGTGTCCTTGGATCCGGCAATTTTACGCGTTGTGTACTATCCACAAAGTGTAGATAAAGAGTAATATCGGTGGTAAACATTGTGGTAAAAGTAGAAATTGCTTACAATATTTTTCTCGTGTAACCATGATATCCGTTTCTCGATTAAATGTCAAAGGATCGTGAAAACTGTAAATAGTGTAAATATTCTGTAGTTTATGTGGTTGCACAATAAAAACAGATAATTCGTCTGAAATTTAAATCGGCCAAACCGCAAATATTTGCAGACGCAAATAAAACCAGGCATATGGTTCATAAAATGTATCAATGAATAGATGAAGAAAAGTTTGGTCACGATAACCCTCCGAGAACCTACATTGTGAACTCATTACCTCTAAACGAACTATATTTTGATAACTTATCAGTAGGACAAGACCACAGTACTGGGAATACCGTAACACTTATCATTGTTAGGAGAATTTATTATTTGTCGAATTTTAAAGGTTGTCGGAAAACAGATAATTATGATATGATAGCCATGAAATCACAGAAGTTCAGGTCATTAATTGAATGGATGTTTTGTGCTATTTTGAACAATCTGTCACTTATATCACTCCAAAATTCCTAAAAAGGTTTGGCATTAAGTGTTCAAGAAACTGGACAAAATACTCATATGGACTCTTAAAATTGTGGTCCCTTATCCGAAATTTAGCCCATGCTGGAACGATATTATGAAAAATGATGAAATTAACAAAATGAAGAAAAATAACTATTGTTTTTAGTTTAATCTATGCCGAAGCTATTATTTCTCAAACAAAGTATTTGAGGACTATAGAATATGTAAACGAACTATACATGTATACCTTCAATGTGAAACCCATATTTGTCCAATATTGCCTAATTCAACGAACCAATTATTTCATTCGTGTGATAGATATGTGTGTGTGTTGTTTTTTTTAACTGATATATGATTTTGTTATAAAATGAGGTACAATAGAGCAATCAATCGTTTATCAATTAGGCCACATGCTTCCATTTTGTGCACTTATTTAGATGTTAATCTGTTTTATTATTGAATAATTAAATTGCATATTTGTCCCCCTCCCCATTTATCTTGAAACGTTGCAACATTAGACTTAATACTAGAAACATGTATGCATGTCCCATATGTTGCCCACATTGGCCCAACATGTTTCCCATTTGGGACCCATATATGTCCCCAACATAGGTCTCTTATAAAAACCCGGCTGGACATCCTATTTGGGTCACAGATGTTCTAAATGTGACCCATATTTTTTTCAAGCTGAGTCATTTATCAATTTGTTTCCAAGGTATCGCCAGTTGGCTTACTCCCTGGACAAAGGGCATACCTACTTGAGCAGTTGCGCAACCGGAATTCGAACCTGACTCACTGAGCCACGCGGGATCCCGTTCAGGAGAACCGTCATAACTAAAAGATTGAGAAGATGAACTAATGCGAGTGTCAAAAGTTTGAATTACAAAAGTTAGACTTTTTGGCAAAAAAAGGTATTAATTTTTCAAAATATTTTCCTTGATTTTGTCCAAGAGGTTGCTAAAAATCTACATACATGTACCTGTTGTTAACTCGACGAATCCTGGGGTCTCAAACGAAGTACGAGCGAGCGGCCTGTCCAGTTTTTATAATCCAATCCATTACTTTAAATCTAATTTTCAGTTGTCTTCAGACTAGGCAGTAGTTTTTCCTGCATGAATGCGGATTAAAATGCGCCATAACTCTATCTGGCTTAATCTTCGAACGCTGGTTGACCTTTATTGGCCATATCCTCCTTTTCTAAAATATGTTTTGCAGAATACCTGAACGCATGATCTATCACACATACGTCAACCCGATTAGCTCGACTGAATGAGCGCTTGACTTTAAACTTGGGATCATGAGTTCGGGCCCTAAACTGACCCAACTAATTGTATTTGTATTGTATATATGACGTTAAACGAAGGTCCCGTGTGACAGTTGGTTGTTATATAGGGCAAGGATACTGATTGAAACTACTGAGAACCCCGCCTGGATCTTTATTATGCTCGATGGATAGCATCGTCTCACGGGGCCTCGGTTAAAACGTCCCATACGAAAGACAATAAGTTTGTTAGTTTGGTCAGCCCGGGACGCGAACTCTTGATCTTGAGATTTGAAATTGAGTGTTCTACTAACTGCACTTATCGGGCTGGCAACCCTTTAGCTTATATTACTTGGAACATTATTATACTTGAAATAAAATCGTCATATTTTCATTGTCATATGCATAGCGCTGCGGTATGATATCACGTATTCTCCCTAAGGAGCCTCCATAAACGTGACCAGTCGATTCTCGCTTCTTTAGTTGCAAAACTGAATTTTCAAAAAGCATAGAGGATGATCGTTTATATATATTGAATTTTGTAAAAAAAAAACAAACACACACACGCGTCGCATTTGCCAAAACAATTTATCAAACCCTAATCCCATGTTGCCTTGAACTCTTTAGAATCGTCTCAATGAGACGTAGGATTTGGCGAGAATTCTGTAATAACTTATGTATCCAAATGAGTCAATCGTTCATATATTTTGAACGACCATTCTCTTAAGTGACCACTTTTGGTCGTCCCATAAGTGGTCGCTTAATACAATATTTACTGTTCATGTTTCGTTCTTAACCCATTCCAACACAGCAAAATATATGACTGGTCCAAATTGAAAGAAGCTGCAGACGACAATTTCAAGTTGATGAAATTTTGAATTTTTCCGTCTTTTTTTATAGAAAACATTGTGGATAATGAAGAAATTGCTTGATACAAGCAATTTCTTCATTTTCCACAATGTTTTCCAAAGCTTTATTCTCGAGGGGCGTAAAAAGGGGGAATTGAGTTGGAATGGGTTAAACACAATTCGCAGAAGATCGCTGCCAAGCTATTGTCAGTTTAAAACTGACAAACAAAATAAGCAAATATATATCCTTTCCAGTCGGAAACCCGGTAAGAAACTGTATAACAAATACTATTTTGACTGATCGCGCTGTCACTCAAGATATCTATCGGCCAATCAAATAATGCATTTAGACCGGAGGTGAATGATAAGCTCTGACATTTATGTAAAGCATTTTTGTTGGTTTTGCGACTTTTTTAAAGCTATAGTTACGACATTTGATATGCAAACCAACGATTTAAATTTTGTATTGTGTTTTTGTCCAAATATTTAGCAAACTAAAATCGTTTGATATAATCAGTCGTATATTCGTGTTGGAGGTCTGTCAGCATGGTCAGCGATCCGTCAATTTATATGAATTGAACCGAGGACAACTTTTACTTCAAAAATTAATATTTCACCTTTTACAGGTTTGTTTGGTGTGTTGAAATGGAGAAAGTAAGGCGTTGGTCTAATAGGCAATTTAGTTGTTCAAGTGGTTACCCACTTCTTTTGAAGAACTGCAACTTCATTCACTATTACGTAATGTATTACTTAAAGAAGGAGATGTGACATAGAAATACATTTTCATCTATGCATTTGCAAATGTCAAATTATTTTCCAATACCAGGAATCCATGATTGGGGGCTCCGGCCATCGCGATATGACTGAAATACTGCTCAAATTGCGTTAAACCCCATTCAGAAAATTGACACATTTACCAATCGAATACGATCCTTATTAGGTGAAAATTTTAGGAGAATCCATATGTGTTTTCTACTTTCTTCGAGATATCCAATGCTTCGCAATGTTAATGCGAGAAACGGCCACGGAATCTCATTGTTACAAGCCTGATGCCATCTCACGATATTTGAAACGTCGAATTATTCATTAAAATATTAATGAATTGCGAAAAAAGTAACAAATATATATTGTTTATCACTATACATGCTTGAACAATATGTCTCCCAAATTTTGACATAGACAACAAGATGACAAAGTTCAAAGTTTCAAAGGTTTATTATTGTTTCTCGCCCCTAACTGGCGCACAAGTAAACATTACACGAACATCATAACCGAGGAAAGTTACAAACAATGCATATCAAAAACTAACATCAAGCCATAGTCATGAGGAGGATATTCTCTTGATTCACGATGAAACTCAATATAAAAGGAACTTGATAAACTAAGCCCAATAGCATTAGAAGGACCAGTCTTTTAAACTTTATTACAAAATAGCCTGTTGTTGGACAACTAAATCTCTGACTGTTCCAACCTTAAAGTTTGAATTTTTATGTAAGCAAAGAAAAGTTGGTACTTGAATATCTTGGAGCTAATCGACAAAAGCAGGTCTTGAACTGATCCAAAATGACTAAGAAAAAGTTGTAGAAGGCAATCAGAAGCTGATAAAATCTTAACAATTGTAGTCTTTCTAAGAGCAAAACATGAATGAAAAAATGGCTTGATACAAGCAAATCACTTCATCCCCAACAATGCATCAAAGGTTTTCTCCCTTAGAGTCCCTGTAAGTAGGAATGAGACAACTGATGTACCCATACATGGTAGAAATTACCATATGATTTAAAGGCTAGTATGAAGCAAAGAAAGTCCTACCGTTGACTTCTAATTATATAGTTATACTTACATGTATGTGGTTAAAATAGTCACTTAAACCAATAGCCACAACCACCTCAAACAGAACACCTATTGAGACATTAAATGTCATAGAACCGGAAAGAAGCAGTGATATGATTGGTCGGGTGATTCTGAATGGAGTGGCAATGTGTTGACTAAGACTCAATCATTGGTCCAAAAGGGATTAACAATACCAGGACAGGCCCAACACCAATTCAAGTGTATGTACAGAATATGCACACTCGCAAAGGTCCCACACCAACCACATGTTTAGGTTAAAAAAGGCTGAAGCTTTTCAGCTAATTATACGACTCAACGCAATATATTCAAATGTCACAAAGTGTTCCATATGTATCAGATATCTTAAATCACTGACTAGAGTGCTGCGTTCTGATCAAAGAAATCTACGATCTTTTCCAAGAAGGTTAAATGTTTTTGAATATTTCAAGAAAAGTTTTTAGCACAACTTTGCAATATCTTCAAATATTGAAAAGAAGGTGACAATCTCATGTACCTATAATATTTTAAAATTTAATTGTATCAGTAGGCTTTTTGTACAGATCCCATGGCAAATACACCTTTCTTAAATCTTCAAAATATGTACATTCTGTAAGATAGGTGTAATAATCACCAAGTTTGTTCAGATTATTCGGTCGTCACCTAGAAATCTACCCCATTCAATGGGGAATCTTTGATTCATTAATCGAAAATGGAAAGAGCTAAATTTCAAGTGACAAGATGTTGAAATACTTTTCACGTCCCGAAAATGTTTCTAGATTCTGTAGTTCTCCTCGTGCATTTTAAGTAAAATCTCATAAAGTTTATGAGAAACCTTGTCATGCTTACCATTTATAATTGTTTGCCAAAAACCAATCAATCCAGATCTGACAATTATTTCAATCGGGTAACGTCCAAGTTCGCCATATGGTATAATGTTGGGTGTAGTATTGGCTTTAAGTATTATTCTATAAACCCAAGACATTGTCTTTCAAGGAATGCACAGAACTCAAACCCAGTTACTTCTGATGCATATAGTAAAACTGGTGAAACTAAAGAATCAAATAGTGGAAGTTAGAGGTCTATAGGTAAATTGAGGTTCCTACATTTACGAAGGACAGCAAACATGGATTTACGAGCACGGCCAACTAGTCTTCTATTATGGGAATGAAAGCGACCATTGCAAGAAAACTGTACTCCAAGATAAAAAAGTTTCAAGTTCATAACCATTGTAAGTAAAGATAGGCTGTTGTTGCATTTTTTTATTAGAGAAAATAGTGATTTTGCTTTTTGTTGGATTAACTTCCAAATCCAAAGACTAACAATATAAAAACAAACCAGCTTGTAGTTCTTTGTCAGATTTAGCAATGGTAACAGTATCGCCTACATACAGTAAAATGTATAATTTGAAACAGACTTCAACCTCCTCATTACTTAAAGGGAATTTTGCAATATCATTAACATAAGTGAGACCATCATAAGCATGGGAGATGAATTTTTACAAATCATTCAAAAATAACGAGAACGGGAGATAAGTTTTCTCCCTGACGGACACCTATATTACTTGAAAATGAGGGTCTTGCCGGGGAATCCCGGGGTATCCTGGGACAACTACATATATATATCAGCAGAGGCATATACATAATCATGTCATAATTTAGATATATACACCACATAAACTTAATTATTAGCTTAGAAAATATTCAAGACGGTAGGCAGAGACTGCGTGTATCCTCGGAAATTTTTGAAGAAATACCCCGGGGCGTGTCCCTGTGTAAGTCTAGTACATTTTCCCAAAGATCATAGCATAAACTGTTTTGAACATAGATTAGCTTCGGCAAAGGTAGTTTCAACTCATTAGTTCGATTTATTTTGAAAGATCTACGAGCGTCCCGGTGTATTGTTGGACTTGTAATTAAAAAATAAAAACATTCTGAACTATTAATTTAAAGTGTTATTAATACATCTACATATACCCCGTGTTTCCATTTACGCAAGAATTCACATGCTTGCTTGGATCATTTAAGAACAATGAAATCGTCCCGGGCATTGAAAATTGGTTGTATAAGTTATGAAAATTGATGCAAAATAAAATACCATTGGCCGAATTTACTAATTTTCTCGTTGTAATTATAATGCAGAAAGAGTCCCGGGGTAATTTACTACGGCGGATAAATATAACTTTCAATTTACTTTTCTGCTTTTGTCTTTAACGATGCATTACCAGAATATATACATTCCATTTCTAAAGAAATAAAAATAATTACCCCAGGGCATATTGGTTCATCAGCCCCGGTGTAAGATAACTTTATTGTGTAGATTTGACAAACTATATGCAGCACATATTTGACCGACTTAAAAGTATCCATATCTTTGTCAAACTATAAGTGCGGTATTTTGATAGTTTTTTGGAAATGTGATGTGTTTCTATCGGTTAATTTACTCTCTCTCTCTCACTCTCTCTCTCTCTCTCTCTCTCTCTCTCTCTCTCCCTCTCTCTCTCTCTCTCTCTCTCTCTCTCTCTCTCTCTCTCTCTCTCTTTCTCAAGGTTTATACAATGATAACGCCGTCCCCTGGATATTTCAAGATATGAGGAATATTTTTCTTTTTTTATTGAGTTTCTACTATTTCCACTAAATCCAAACAATGATATAAATTCTTGTGCCGTGAGAGGAGAGGTTGTAGATGTATTTGCAACTCAAATGAACTTTGAATTACAACTTCGAAAATCTTGATATCAGAAAAGCTATATACGGGAAATACCCCGGGACGCTCGTAGATCTTTCAAAATGCATCAATCGAAAAGATTGAAATTACTTTTATCCAAGTTAATCTTAACAGTTTATGCTATGGTTTTAAAAACATGTACTAAAATGCATTAACCATGGACGCGCACCGGAGCATTTCTTCAATAAATTCCCGGGGTACATGAAGTCACTGCATACCGTATTGCACAAAGTCCCGGTTTAAATCATTTAACTAATTCATATAGAAATCATTGTCGAGAAAATATTTTCTAATCCATTCATTAAGTTTATCTGACTTTTAGCTCGCCTGAGAACGAAGTGCTCATGGTGAGTTATTTTGATCGTCCTGTGTCCGGCGTCCGTCAACAACCTTAAAATGACATCTCCTCACAAACTGCTGAGCGGATTTCATCCAAATTTGGCAAGAATGTTTCTTGTGTGGAGCCCTTTAAAAATTGCTAAAATAATTGAAATCTGTTGAATACTCTCTAAATATTATCTCCTCCTGACCCGGAGGGGTAGAGCCTTGATTTTTGGCATGAGGAATTTGTACAATGACCTCTTTCAGAATTGCTAAAAACACCACCTTCGGGTCTCCGGGGGGGGGGGCTTAGAAAAGAAATAAAGAAGGATTTTTAAAACGTCATCTCCTCCCAAAACAGCTGGGCGGATTTCATCCAAATTTGGCAGGAATGTTCTCGGGCTGTGCCATATGAAAATTGCTAAAAAAGTGAAATCCGTTAAAAATTCTGGTTGCCATGGCAATAAAACTGAAATTTTAATGAAAACTTTGAAAATTATCTCCTCCTGACCCAGAAGGCGTAGAGCCCTGATATTTGGCATGAAGCATTTGTACAATGACCTCTTTCAGAATTGCTAACATCATCACCCCCGGGTCCCCAGGTGGAGGTGGGGCTTACATAGAAATAAAGAAGGATTTTTAAAACGTCATCTCCTCCCAAAACAGCTGGGCGGATTTCATCCAAATTTGGCAGGAATGTTCCTTGGGTGATGCCATATGAAAATTGCTAAAAGAATTAAAATCTGTTCAAAATTCTGGTTGCTATGGCAACAAAACTGAAATTTTAATAAAAACTTTAGAAATTATCTCCTCCTAAACCAGAGGGCCTAGAGTCTTGATATTTTGCATGAAGCAGAATTGCTCAAATCACCAGGGGATGTGGGGGTTTCATAGAATAAAGAAGGATTTTTAAAACATCTGCTCCCAAACCACTGGGCTGATTTCAACCAAAGAATTTAATCAGGAGAAAACTCTGGTTTCTATGACATCAAGAGTAATATTGAAAAAAAATCTCCTCCTGACCCCGAAGTTGAAGAATCTTGAATTTTGCATGAAGCATTAGTACATTGACCTCTTTCAAAATTGATAAAATTTTAGAGCCACATGGTGATTAGGCTTAAATAGAAATAAAGAAGGCAACCCTTTCAAACTATTCGGCCAAATTGGGCAGAAATACATTAGTTTGCCCACTTTTAATGATTACTGAAATATTTGAAATCCGTTGAAAGCATTGGTTTGTATGGTAACATAAGTTGATTTTAGTTAATGGTAAAGGAGGTCTTCTCCCGACCCAGTTTGTATTAGGCTTTGAAGAAAAAAGACCCTTATCCCATTTCAGCGCCATTGTTAATTAATTTGAATGAACTTGTATTGATGAAACAACTTGAAGTAGCCACGGGGTAGACTGGTCTATTAGATATTAGCGGTTTGTAAAATTGTTTGGTAACTTAGCAACAACAGATTATTATTATTATTTTTTTTTTCATCCTAAATTTGATTGAAATTGCGTCTTAATTTTGACAAATAATAATGTACATGCACATATATTCATATATATATTTAGGCGACCCAGGGTGCGCCGGGTTTCCCTGGGGTAAATGGTAAGACCGTGAAAATGACGCAGACATGATATTTCTGGATTTGACACAAGACTTTCATTAAGTTTATCTCGTTTTCAATTAATTTGAATTGACTTGTATTAATGGAACTTTAGATATGAGCGGTTTGTAAAATTGTTTGGTCAAATAGCAACAATGGATTAATTTTTTTTTCATCCTAGATATGATAGAAATTGCGTCTCATATATATTTAGGCGACCCGGGATGTCCAAGGGTTCCAAGTAAGACCGTGAAAATGACGCATCTGACACAAGATTTTGCATAGGCATTTAGACTATAAATAATTCTGAACATTTTGCCATCAATATTATGGGAAATAAGTTTTTTGCCATGGATAAGAACGATTAATCAAGTCAAATGCTTTCTTATAGTCCATGAAAGCGCAATTTATTTTTTTTTTATCCTCTGTATAAATAGGGACCCGTATAAATAAAGGCCAATAAAGCATTGAAGATTGAAAATGTAATTAGTAGTACTTTATTGTTTACAAAAAGCTAGCTTGCTCTTCACAATGGATGTTAATATTTTCGAGATGCCGATTCAGCCTATTATTTAGTACAGTTGTAAAAAGAATGGATAAGCGTCGGGTGTGGGTTCGAATTGACTCGTGTACTAATTTACCTTTGACTGGTACCCGCTTTAATGAACAGACTACGGCAAATTATGGACCCCCTTTAAAGTATTCAAATATAAATAAATAAACTTCTAAATTGTTTCCATTTCTCATTTTCTCAAACACTCAGTTCATGCATTTCAAAACAAGAACTTTTGACAATAATATTGAGTTTCATTTAAAATGGAGGGAATAATTTTAATGTGTAGTCTGTTCAGATCAATGAAAGCAAAATGGAGGACAACTGGCGAGGCACTCGAGCTATGCCAATTGATTTAGTGTCTAGGTAGTCAATATTTTACTATTCCCAGAAATTATCCACCAATTAATCTCTTCAATGCCTGGATTATAGTTTCGACGCTTTACATTTGTCAGCGACATGGCAATAAAACGTATATCATACTCTCTTGTTTTGTATCAAGCAAAACAATAAAACGTATGAATTGCGATCATCTAGTTTGTTTTTTAATTTGTTTTCTTTTTTTTTGTATTTCCGTTTATTTATTGTCGCTACCGTAGCGCATGCCCATATGAATGGGCCCCCAGAAGACGGTTAGTTGTTACGAGGATAGTGCAACGATCAGACGATAGCTCCGCCTGGTTCTTTAGCGTGCTCGGTTGATAGCACCGTCATACGGGGCGTTGGTTTAACACCTCATCAAAAAGACAATTAGTTTTTGTTAGTTGATATGGTTAGCCTAGGGCTCGAACCCTTGGTCTTGAGGTTTGAAGTCAAGTGCTCTACCAACTGAGCTAATCGGGTTGACTAAGGTGGATATAAGCTCTCTTCCATACATATTTGTACCATAGTTGCCTTTGAGAATAATCATTGAATCCTCTGCACCTCTTGCCAGTTAAGCCAGAACGGCGTATCAATTCAAGGTTCCATACCTGGGGTTCCAGTGTTGTTCCTAGGTCAGAATTTTTGGGGGACACAGGTGTCCCCCTACCTAAATTTCAAGGGGACATTGGGAAATTTTGGGGGACAAACTAAAACAACTAATTTTTACCTGTTATTGATAAATAGTCTAATTTGAAAATAATTTTCTGTCCATGCTGGATTATTTTGCAATAAAGTACACTATTTCCATAAGTTTTGTTATGGCTTCATCTTTTCCATTGAATGAGCGATCTATAGCAAGGGCCCCCTCATATTTCAAACGCAAAGCTACAACTGCACGTACATGATGAGCCGAATTTTGTTAGGGTACTTGAGCTCATATTGGTAAACCAAGTGTCTGTAGCAAATGGTTTGGATAATTTTAGTTTCGATTCCAAACAGGTCTCCCATTTCTGGCTGTCACCCGATTCTCGCAGCTAAGGAAATTTTGACGACCAATTCTTTTGGAAATTTCGTTCCTTCCATTTTTTGTCTCTGAGGAAGAAGGAGATGATTGGGACATTTCGCTGTCTGCATCAGCAGATGTAGACACGGCTGGATCGCAGCCGTCCCTGTTGATTCAACATCGTCTGCTACCTTTCCACATTTTCCTGACATAAAGTCAGTCAAGCGCATCTGTCGTTTAGCCATTTTTAATTTTAGTAACAATTCCTAGACCGGTTCTCGTTACTTTATATTAAAATTGGCTGAATCAAATGGCACATTGTGGGTCACAGTCAAGTTTTTGTAGGTGCGCGACTGGTTCATAATATTTTACAACAAAATTTGCAGAATCGAAAGGTAAATTTCGGGTCACAGTCAAGTCTTTGAGGGTGCACCGTGTACGTGTAATAATAATCAATGCGTAAATTATACTATCATAACAAATGTAAACGCCGATCGAGCAGGACTTTTTTCGTAGGCATTACGGAATATAAAAGATTGCGGAAATTTGAGCGCGCCCGAAATCCCGCGATGCCTTAGATTTTAGGGGACATCAGAATAAATTTGCGGGAATCCCGCGATGCCGCGGCCTAGGCACAACACTGGGGTTCTTGATATTTGATATCTATAAACTATTACCTCCTAAAGCTTGTCTTCTACACCTCCTCATGGAATCACACGATTTATGTGTACTTTTGGTGCTATTTAAAGTTATGCAGACTACAATAGCTAAATATATTGTGGCCCTCTTTCTGATAATCTGCTGGCAAGGCCCTCACCAGCAGATTATCAGAAAGAGGGCTACAATATCACAGCTACAGACAACAGTAAAACTAGCTGCGATATTGTAGCCCTCTTTCTGACAATGTGTTTGCAAGAACTATGATACCCACTCTCTTTGCCCCTTTCGGAGATCCTAATATCGTATGTTTTTAGATGAGTGATTGTCTATGGATCAATTTAATACATATGTTATCGTTATGGACAAATTCTATCAAAATAATCACAATAACAGTTGTATCAATATAATTATCTATATCAGGGCTCCGGAAATTTGGAAATCTAAATCGGTCCGGGACTTTGCCCCCCCCCCTCCTGCCGGCAAAAACGACCCCCCCCCCCCACGCCGCATAAACGAATACCCCCGCTTTTTTTTCACCTTTACCGTACGTAAAAGGGTTCATCATTCATTCATTAGTTGCCTTCTTTTTCAAATGTTCCGAAGATGATTATTATTTTCAACGATGAAAACAACAGACAGACCCTACTTTCATTTTGTTTTTGAAAATTCGGCCGAGTATAAATTGCAATTCCGGCAATGTACGGCAGTCCACGAAATTCTAATATGTTGTAAAATTAGATAGAAAAATAAATCACATTATAAAAATTTCCGGGTTTTACAGAGTACCGCCGATTTAATTATAGTAAAGATATTCTTTTTTCATTTTCATAAGCTAATTATCCAGAGTTCTATTAATAAACACAGTCATGACGATTTTCTCTCAACACGAGCGTCTGTTGATGAAAAAACACAGCTGACGTCACAAAAATGTCGGGTCAGTCCATTCTACCCCATGGGATCACAGAGTCGTGACGTACATCAGAAAGACCGACGAGACAAACTCCAGTGGGTCGCCCACGTGTTGCACAATTTTCCTAGAGTGGAATTTGTTCACAAATCTCGGTCATTTATTTATTGCAGCTGATTTCCGATTTATAATTCGGACGTTTTCCACCCCTGAAGTAAAATTTAACTTTATTGACGGAACTGTCGTTTTCGTTTATATTTTAGTTATCTGTATTCTGCGGATGTCCAATTATTGTTAGAATTCTATCAGCTATGTTTCTTGCCGTGAATGAAAAATTTTAAAACATATTAACGACGTGATTTTTTTTTTATATAAATTTCAAACCCGGTCTTGCGCGCTAATTTGTGATAAATTAATTTCATAAAAGCGTTGTGCTGAGCTATTCTGACTTTGAATGAACGGCTAGACTGGAACTACTGTGGACTTAAATAAGGTCTAACGAACGGCAACTGAAGCGTGTTCGTGTCCCGATTTTATACGCGTTCCATGTTATTGTAAAAAAAAAATAGTTTCATGAGTAACGGTAATTTAAATCGACGCAGTTTTCTTCGAACGCATGGTAAGTCAAACCTCTTCTGTATTGCAAGTAGTTTACAAAACTTGATACCCAAAGTTTGGTCAAGCGTGAAACTGCAAATTAGGTCCACGTGCGGATTGGCATTTGACTGGCCGGCGGGTAAACCAATTATCGATTTTTGGCACTTTTGTTTATCTCTTAATCTGCAGGTAACGTGTGCAACCCTTGAATTATTTTGGTTTCAAGTGGATTTTGATAGATGGTGGGCGAGTTTATCAATATTTTAACGTGAATTTGATGAAAATTTCGGACCGATTTTGGTGTTATTTTTGGGGATTCCAATCGGTCTGGCAATTCAAAATTCGGTCCAGACCGGCAATTTATCGGATTTCCGGAGCCCTGATCTATATACTGGTTTCTTTTCAGTTAATGAAATAATCTTTAGTTTGGCAGCCACAACATTTTGTTGCTCATGTGATCTCCTATTACGTCACATTGTTTACCATTGTCATGCTGACAAAACAGATGCTTGTAAAAAATTATAGTATCTATTTTTATCGACCAAAGTAACCATTGATAAAATTTTAACATTAAAGGTACTAAATCTTCAATTTTTAAGTTTTCTATCCAATTCAATGGGCCCCTACTGATATACATATTTACCCGGCATGATCAGGAAATTCCCTTGAAATCTGGGTAGTTCTGGTCTATATTTGTAGGCTATTTTTAGCTCCACAGGCTGAAAGCCAGAGAGCTATTGTCATGGCCTTGTGACTGCCAGGCGTCCATCCGTCCGTAAACTTTTACTTTGAAAATCTTTTCAGAAAAGACTGAACAGATTTCAACCAAATTTCATTGAGAAATGATCCTTGGGTAACCCTCTATCAGATTCCTTCAAAGAATTTTGATTTGATGAAAAACAAGGCTTTAATGGGCGGGCTAATTTCCATATATGGTTAAAGCTTTGAAAATCTTCTTCTCAGAAACAGGTTGATGGATTTCGACCAAATTCACAGAAATTTTCCTTGGGTGACCCTTTATCAGATTTCTTCAAAGAATTTTGATTGGATGAAAAACATGGCTTTAATGGCGGGGCTTATTTCCATATATTGTAAAAGCTTTGAAAATCATCTTAGAACCTAGTTGATGGATTTCAAGTGACAACCAAATTTCACAGAAATGATCCTTGAGTGAACTTCTATCATATTCCTTCAAAGAATTTTGATCGGATGGAAAACATGGCTTTAATGGGCGGGGCTAATTTCCATATATGGTAAAAGCTTTGAAAATCTTCTCAGAAACCAGTAGATGGATTTCAACCAAATTTCACAGAAATGATCTATGGGTGAACCTTTATCAGATTCCTTTAAAGAAATTTGATCGGATGAAAAACATGGCTATAATGGGCGGGGCTATTTCCATATATGGTAAAATCTTTGAAATTTTTCTTCTCATAAACAAGTGAATGAATTTCAACCAAGTTTGACCAGAATGATCCTTGGGTGACCTTTTATCAGATTATGAAAAAGAATTTTGATTGGATGAAAAATATGGCTTTAATGGGCAGGGCCAATTTCCATATATAGTACGAACTGAAAACTTTGTAAATTTCTCAGAAACCTTTTGATTGATTTCTACCAAATATCACGGGAATGATAATCCTTCATATATTTTTGAGTGGTTGAAAAACATAGCTATTATGGTGCAGTGAAAATTTTACGTAATGAATTTTACATTAACATGACTTTTGTAAAAACAATGAAACGTTTGAAATGGTTCTATAGAACTATTTCAATGATTTAGATTTATTTTCATTATATTCAGTTTATTTTAAATTGATGGAAAAATTTGCTTAATCAGTACATTCATGCCTGTGGAGCGATACAGGTGCTCAAGCGCCTCTAGTTATAAAGGGAGATACAAGAAATTCGATGTTTTTCATCTTACAAAAATTAATGAATCTTTTCTACCTCATTCTTCTGTGGTGAGTTTATTTGAAAGCTAAATCACTTAAAATGACAATTATCATAAGTTGCCATGATAAGTATGACCGACTATTGTCACCTTTTTAGTGAAATAAGCGTATGTACCTTTTCTTCAGGGTTAAACTTGCAGATAGATTTATTCCAAAACATTGAGAAGTAAGTCAACAGAGTAAACTATGTTCTTGTTAGTATACATGCTTATTCCGTATACATATAAACCGTTTGTGTGACATTGGAACTGACATGATGATAGAGTCCTTACTTTAGATTTACATATTTGTGAGGTTCCACCATGCAGAATGTGATTGATTGCACTGCCGTTTGCTTTACTATAAAATCGTCGATTGCGATCCAAACCTGTAAGTACAGCTTACTTTAAGCTATACCTCAGAAGTTTATGTCGCCCGCCGACGAAAGTCTTCAAGTTTTCTAATCATTTTTATATCAGTACATGTATTCAAGTACTTTAGACAAAGTGAGAAATAAAAAAGTGGAAATATAAAAGATGAATTGTTGAAGAATTGTTATGAAGATCAAATTATAACAATTTTTTTGAATGTGTTAATCTAATAAATTGATACATGTACCATATACAATGTACTTATTACTATATTAAGATATATATTATGCAATGATATCTATAATACAATGTATATATACTGAAAATTGAAAATTTATTTTGTTGTAAACGAAAGGAGATTATTGTAAATGATCTTCAACATATATTATTTTCTTTTACAGATTTTTCTAACTTAAAAGATTTCTTTCCAGATTTTTCTAAAAGAGAAAAGTTTTAAAATAGACTCTCCTTACCTCTTGCATTTATAATCCTTTTTAAATATACAAACTCGTATATTCCTTAGAACTAGATGGATTAGCAAACATCTTCCTTTGTTACTTGTAGTGAGGGAACATCTGGTGAAATTCAAAGCAAATAGCCGATCATTATGAGATATACATGTATCAAGTGTATATTCAAAATACCATCCGTGGCCTATTACGCAATCAGAGATGCTGATCAGAAGCGTGAATGTAACTTGGATTCAAACAGTGGTTTACAGATGGACATTGTTAACTTTTAAAATTGATTTACCATTTAACCCTTACAGAGAAGAATCTCAGAATGAAAGAGGATACAAACAAAATTTTAAAGGCCATGTGTACCAAAATTAATGGATCTTTCAGATGTGGAGAAAATCTGTGCTAAAAGTACTCTTTATTGCAATATTTTTGTTCTTGGTTGTTGTTGTTGTTTGATTTTCTTTTTTAATAAGTATTTTCAAGCCAAAGAAGTAAACGCAATGATTTCCTACATAGGACGTCTGTGCTAATTTTGCTTCGGAAATATAAAGTAAAATATGAAAACTGGACGCGAATGATATTTGTTCCTAGGCCGGGAGTTTTGTTTGTTTGAATGGGGTTTTACGCCGCTTTCAACAATCTTTCAGTTATATCGCGGCGGCTGGAGCACCTAACAATGGATTCCTGGTATTTCTCACACCAGTACCGCCATCACATCCTTTCCTAGCCTCCAGCTGCTATCCCACATAGGTCTATGATTATCGACCCATTGGTGGGAGACAAATAGTCGGAAAGGATGAGTGCCGCCGTCGGGGATCGAACCCGGGACCTTTAGATTGACAGTCCGACGCACTACCAACTGAGCTATGACGGCGGCGTTTCCTAAGCCGGGAGAGGTAAACGATTAAAACGTGCCAAAGCTGCTGCTAATATAAACTACCACAACTATCTCATATTCTAAGAGTATTATAAGAACATTTCTCTGTATGAAATTATGCAAGAAAATCTGATTCTACTAAAAATAGGAGCATTCAGTCTCGTCCCTTATACACTCTATATAGCAAATTTAAACCTGATCTACCCAGTCGAGTCAAGGGAGATAATTAAAGGGAAATTTTGAGGACAACTATGGATATTGGTAGGGGCCAATTAACTCATATGGTGACCCAAGTTTTCATTTACTGTCATTTTTTGGGGAGGTGCGAAAAAGCAAGAATGGTTTACATTTGATTCAAATGACCTATAAACTTGGACTTTCTGATGATGTAGCAACTGGAGAGTTAAATGCACAAAATGTCTGATTATTTGCAGAATAATATTTATTGAGGTCATATGGATAAATGATTAAAGTCCATTCAGGTATTAATTTTGTGTTTGTACTACTTACACAAATTGACCTGAAAGTGTCTGGATTGAATCACTCCGGGCACTGCAATAAGTAGCAAATAGCCCTCCCCAACAGATTATCAGAAGGAGGGCTATGATATCGCATCTGCAGTAAAATATTAGTGACAATGTGTCCTACCACTAGAGTAAAAAAATCCAAAAATTTCATTGAATAGTATTTGTCCTGCAACTTCAGTAAATTTGAACCAGCCTTTTTTATTGTCCTGGAAATGGGTTAAACTTTTCTTAGAAGATAATGGCTTGAATTCAACAATATGTCACAGGAATAATCCTTTGGTGATTCTTTATCAGATTCATTTAAAGAAATTCTATCGAATGAAAAACATTTTCTCCAGGGTCATGAAAAGGGGATTGAGTTGAAATGGGTTAATCTGTAAATTCAGGCCAGTGGAGAATTATAGGTACTCAAGCACCTCAATTTTTTACTTAATTTACAAAATCTTTCAATGGCCATCAAAAAAGATGAAAAAATTCAAAATTTCATACATTTTAAATTGTTGTCTGCAACTCTTTTCAATTTGGACCAGTCTAAATTATTGCCGTCTGGTAATGGGTTAAGTTAGAATTAATGTGTAGTTAAACAGTGGCTTTGCTTTGGATTGGCTTGGGTTTGGCTCATCTCTCCTCAATTTAATCCCAATGTTTCCTACCTTGAAAGACAAAGAGGTTTGAAATCTAATCAACTTGATGTTGTTGTCTGCAACTTTTTTCAATTTGGACTAGTATGAAGTTTTGCCATACCTTAATTGGACATGATCAATATATACGAACTATTGTGAGAACAGAAGAAATTGTAACAAGGACATATACAGTATTTCTCTCAATAATATACAAAAGCAGCAAGCTGTGCAAAACATGGACATGTATAGATTATTTTTTGCCAAATTTTCCCAGTGGTAATTATGTCCAATGGATATTTCTGTTCTATTTTCTTCTCCTTTTAGGATAATTTCCTTAATGATTCATTTTACTTAATCTTGAATTTGAATAATTTCTCTAAAAATCTTTGCATTTATTCCTTAGAGGAATTAACCCCCAAAACAGAAAAAAATATTAGGGAGGTACTATTAAGGAGGGAGTGTTATTAGGAGAAATATGGTAAACACATCTGATGTGTATGTCAAAATATTGTTTGTGACTTCTTTCAGTTTGAATCAGACTTAACAAATTTTCACGTAATGACACCATTTGATGCCCCTGAAAAAAGGGAGATAGAAAAACATTGTGGAAAATGAAGAAATTGGTTGTTACTAGCAATTTCTTCATTATACACAATGTTTTCTACCTCAAGGGACAAAAAAATTCATAAACTAAAAATTGTCATCTGCAACACCTTTGATTTTGGACCAGTCCAAAATTTTGTCTGGTAATTGATTAAGCTAATTTGTTAATGTTGAAAATTTCAGTGAAAGCGATGATGACATTCCATCAGATTCAAAAGGGCGTTCAGATAAAAAAGAGAAGAAAAAACACAAGCGAAAGCATAAGCACAAGAATAAACATGGAAAACATTCCGATGAAAAATATGATGATCGTCACTCTAGCTCCAAACATAGTCACAAACATAAAAGAAAGAAAAACAAAGACGGTAGATCAGACGGGGAAGGCAGTAGGAGTAGAAAACGCCAGAGAATTGAACCAGTTCAAGACAATGATGGAATCAATGAAGCAGATTTACAAAGACTTGAAGAAGCCAGGGCAGCTTTGCGGGCTGAACTGGATGAGGTTCCTGATGATAAGTACGATCCAGTATTGGAGGAACAGTATAATGCTCTCTCAGCTCAAATTGACTTGTACGCAGCTCAGTTTCCAATAATTGAAACTAATCAAAATATAGAAAACTCAAATGACTTAAGTTATGATGGTTATAATAATCCACAAAGTGGTGATCGTTTTAGACCAGAGATAGGTTTAGCAATAACGATACCTGGTAGTAAAGATGATGAAAGTCGGCAAGTGCAATCAGAGCCAAGATCTAGAGGATACCGCGAAGAAGGCCATATTGACTATACAAACAGTAGATCTCATTCTCAAAGAAATCAAAGTGATCTCAGTGCTTATCCTGTAGAAAAGACTAGATCTATGAATTTGATAGCAGAGGGTTATGGCTCTGATGTGAACACTGACTCAGAGGAAGAAGGGGAAGTTGACAGAGAAGATCGGAACAAAGACTTCGATGATGAATTATTAGAATATGCCATGAATGAGGAAGAAGATGAAAGAGGGGCAGAAGTTGTCAAACAAAGATCTGGTGATGTCCTTAAAAGTTTCGAACAAGAGTATGCCGAAATCCGTAGGAGAAGGGAAAAAGAAAAGGAGAGAAAAAGGGAAAAAGAGAAGAGGAAAGAAAAAGAAAGAAGAGAAAAAGAGAAAAGAAAGGAGAAAGAAAAAAGAGAAGCAAGACAGAAAGAAAGAGAAGAAGAGCTTGCTGCTAAAATGAGGGAGCGTAAAAGATCTGCGGAAAGGAGTTCAGAACAAAGCAGAGAAAATCAGAGATCAAGGTGAGCAATCAAATGTCTATTTTTGTCAAATTCTATATAATCAAGATTTCCTTTTAAATCTTTAAAAGGTGATGTGAGGAAATACAAACTTTTCTCACTCATCAAAGGGCCAAGCCGAGTTAGCTCAAGTTTGTAGCATGCTGTGCTCTCATTCCTTGGATTGTTGGTGTGAACACAGGCGTAGCCAACATTCTATCCGTCACCAATGGGGAATGATAAGTAGCGAGCTAATGTGGGACTAGCATGTGTTTCACTGGTATAAGAAATGACAGGAAGCAATGGTTAGGTGCACCAGCTACTGTGATATAACTGATGTTATGTTGATAGTGACATTAAACCCTTTTTTTCTATGGATAAGTTGACTTCAAAATTTCAGGACTTGAAGACTTACCTGCCCAAAGCTCAGAAGCTCTTGCCTTTTAAACTTGGCTATTTTTCTTTTTTTTAGAAAACCCAAGGATTAAGCTCCATTTAATAAACCAAACACTTGACATTTTCCTTACCATCTTCTTCAGTTATAAAGCGCCTGCAGCCACATGCAGTGCACTTCTTTCAATGGTTTTTCCTTCAAAAGAAACTTTCAATAGTTAATACCAATTCTAATGAATTTAACTTGTTGACAGATTCACAGTCAAAGCCGTAGATAGAGGGGGTGATTTTGATTTTAGATTTATATGATTCAGGGATAATGTCTTAAACCCATTCCCACACGATATAATTTTAGACCAGTCCAGTTTGAAAGAAGCTTCAGACGACAATTTCAAGTTGATGGAATTCAAATTTTTTCATCTTTTTGGATTGAAAATATTGTAGATAATGAAGAAATTGCTTGTCACAAGCAATTTCTTCATTTTCAACAATGTTTTCCAGAGCCTTTTTGCTTGGGGGGGGGTCTTGTGTAGGAAAGGGCTAATAAAACCCTGTCTAGATGGTACTAATTGGAATCATCTTGTCAATGAGTTTTCTTTACCCATTCCAACACATTTGCGCTCAAGAATAGCAATTGGATAACACTGTAACAAGCAATTTCTTCACAATTTATCCTACCCAGAAAGTTGAAAAAAAAAAACCCTCAAAATTTCATACACTTGAAATTGTTTTCTGACATTACTAACAATTTGGACTAGTCTAAAATTTTGTCATCTGGTGATGGGCTAGCTTTACCCTTTCCTGTTTTTTGAAATTTTAGAATGGTCCAAATTCAAAGGTTTTGCAGACGACAATTCAAAGTTGAATTTATTTTGTAAATAATCATTCAGTAGGGTTGTAAATACTGTGGAAAAAAGAAGAAATTGCTTGTTACAAGCAATTTCTCCTTTTTCCACAATGTTTTCCCAAGTATAAAAACACAGAGACGTAAAAACCAGTGATTGTATGGGAAAGGGTTAACCCATTTGCACACAATGAAGCTTTTTGATGCACCAAAGAAAATAAGCTTTGGAAAACGTTGTGGACAATGAAGAAATTCCTCGTAACAAGCAATTTCCTCATTATCCACAAGGTTTTCTACCCCAGAAGTAAAAAAAAAATGCAAAATTTCATCAACTTAGTCTTGTCATCTGCAACATCTTTGAACTTGGACTAGTGTAAGATTTTTTCGTGTGGTAATGGGTTAAAAGATTTATTAGCAAATAACAATTTCAGAAAGGCATTATCCACTCTCACTTAAAAGTTATAACTAGTTTTATACAAAAAAGGGCCTTAGGGAAGCCAAAGATAACTGCTTTAACCCATTCCAACGCAGCAAAATTTAAGACTGGTCAAAATTGAAAGAAGCTGCAGACAACATTTTCAAGTTGATGGAATTTTGAATTTTTTCGTCTTTTTTGATAGAAAACATTGTGAATGATGAAGCAATTGCTTGATACAAGCAATTTCTTCATTTTCCACAATGTTTTCCAAAGCTTTTTTCTCGAGGGGCGTAAAAAGGAGGGATTGAGTTGGAATGGGTTAAATCCCAGCAGCGCCACTGGCTGGTAGCTGTCTTTCGGCAAAATATTTCAGAGCCCCAGCACAGTACTGGTGATGCCCAGGAAGGACATGAATAAGAGAACTTTGCTGTGATATAACAGAAAGATTATTCAAAGATGTGTTAAACTACATTTGACCATTATACAAACAGTTTTGTAATTTTGAATGATTTCAACCTATCATCCATAAAAGGTCTGACTAATACGGGAAAATAGATGCATTGTATATGAACCATTGTGTGAATTATGTTTACATTTAGATCCAAATCGAGAACTGCCGACAACAGAAGTGAAAGCAGAGATGAAAGAAGGAGGGAACGAAATGATGACATGGATAGAGGGAGAGAAAAACCAAGAGAAGAAATGGATAGGTCAAGGCCATATGAAAGGGAAAGGAGAGAGGAGATGGACAGATCTAGACCAATCAGAGATAATGATAGAGATCGAGACAGAGACAGAGAAGTGGGGAGGGGTAGAGGAGGTGCTATACTCAGGGAAGATAGGAGGTAAGATAAGATGACTAGTATTTGAATTTTGGAGGGCAGATGAGATGCTATGCTCAGGGAAGTTAGGAGATATTAGGATAACTAATGATCAAAGTGAGATCAGGTCCAGTGATTATAGAACTTTTTTTGTAATCAACTGAGAATTTACTCGAAATTTGATTTACGATTAGATATATATATTAAGTTAAATTCTATGGTAACTTAGTGGAAATGAAATATAATCCAGTTGAACCTGTCTTAATCAAGTGGTACATTATACAGTCAAGCTGTCAAGAGATTGACCAAAATTGCTTGCTAAAGACAGGTGCTTGCTTAATACTGGTCACTCTGTTAAGGTAATGGTTGGACTTTTGTATAAAAAAGAATTGGGTGGCTAGAAAATATCATTCCTATTCATCAGTAAATAATAAACAAGAAAACAGTTCATTCAAATTTTTAAAGTTTTGTTAAGAATACTCATAGGTCTAAATGCTCACAGTTCACAAAGTCTATGAGATTATCAGTTGATATTCAAAAGGTTCATATCTGATCGCTTGAACAGTCGTAATTACTTTTTTCAGAATTCGAAAAATTGAACAGTCGTAATTATTTTTTGCAAAGATCGAAAGATTGACATATTATCGGCCAGTTGATGTACTTTTCAAAATCTTTGTCTTTTGAGGAAGAAAACAGTGGATAATGAAGAAATTGCTGGGCAATTTCTTCATTTTCCACAATGTTTTCAAAAGCTTTGTTCTTAGGGGCACCCAAAAGCTTCATTATGTTGGAATGGTTTAAGAAGGGAAGAAAACAGGGAGATAGAAGAAAATTCAATTTCTCCTTTTCCCAAAGTATTTTCCATTGAATGAAGAAGCAGGTTTGTATTGTAATGGCTTAATACATAATAACTTATTACTAGGTCATGGTCATTTGACCTACATGACAAATTCAAAGGTCAAGTTTCCTAAAATTAGTTGTTATAGAGGCATCATCAGTATTGTTTTTATGCCCGTTCTTATTTCAGACCAAGTCCTTTTAGAAGAGATTTCCGTGGTTCATCACCCTTCGATAGAAGACGTCGACGGTCAAGAGAGAGGAGGAGCAGATCTCGTGACAGACGAAGTAGGTCAAGGGGAAGAAGAAGTAGGTCAAGAGACAGAAACAAGAAACAGGAGAATGAAGACAAATTTAAAGGCAGTTTATCGGAGGGTTTGTTTGTGAAAAAAGAAGAATCTTCAGATGAAGATATTCACATGTAAGTATACACTTAACCCATTCCCACACAATAAAATTCTAGACCAGTCCAAATTCAAAGAAACTGCAGACAACAATTTTTAGGCGATGAAATTTTTCAAATCTTTGTCTTTTGGGGTAGAAAACACTGTGGAAATTGCTTGTAACAAGCAATTTCTTCATTGTCCACAGTCTTTTCCAAACCTTTTATACTGAGGGGCGTTTAAAAGCGTCTTTGAGTGGGAATGGGTTAATGGGTCAGAAACTGCTAGATGTATTTTATCCAAATTTCACCTGCATGATCCTTGGGTGAACCTAAATCAGGTTTCTTCAAAAATTTGATTTGTTAACCCATTCCCACACAGTGACACTTTTAGACGCCCCTAAAGAAAAACAATGAGGAAAACATTGTGTAAAATGAAGAAATTGTTTGAACCAGGAAATTTCTTCATTTTACGCAATATTTTCTACCTAAAAAGTTGAAAAAACCTAAGATTTCATAAACTTTAAATTGCCGTCTGCAACTCCTTTCAATTTGGACCAGTCTAAAATTCTGACGTCTGGTAATGGGTTAAAAAACAGGTTTAATGGCTGGGGCTGTTTATTTCCATAAATGGTTTATAAGCTTGAAAATTTTCCCAGAAACCACTGACTGGATTGTCATCAAATTTCAAAGAAATGATCCTTGTGTAATATATTTATCAGATGTATGTAAAAAATTATTGATCAGATGAAAAATATAGGTTTTATAGACTAGCCATATATTCTAGGAAAAGAATGAATCAATGGATATAAATGCTGCTAGGACAGGTATAAAACTCTAGAAGGATTTTCTCCTTTCAAGCTTAGAAATAATGGCAAGCAATAGCTATCTCTATTATTTTCTATTTCTTATTTAAAACATGCACCCAAGATGGTATTAAAATCACTTCAAGCTCTATAAAGTTGTATTATTTGTTTTTAATACACTTGCAGCTGACTTAGTAAGTGAATTTCACATGACTTGTTGACCTAGTGTCAACTGAAAATTGTCATCTACAATTCAGTTTGAACCCATCTAAAATTATCATGCGGTAATATAAAGCTCGGTTTTTAAGGCATCAGAATTGGAATATGAGATGTCAATGGACACTGGTTTGATTTCAGGCAGCAGCCCTGTTTACATTAGAACATACTAAGGCCAGACCTTTCATGTTCCTTGGATAAATGATATAATTGATATCCACAAAGCAGAAGAATAAGTGAACTTCGCTTTTATGTGATGAAAGATTGTTAAAAAATTGTCTGAAACAGTAATTTAACTTGATACAATTAAACATCAGGTCAACTGTCAAGGTCCCTTGCACAAGAATTAATAATGACATATACATTTATGTTTCATAAATCTTTTTGGACATTTTCTGTTCTCTCATATTCCAAGAAAAGTTGGGTTTTGTATGCTTCTGGCCACACCACTGGTCAAATGGGTATGTCCGTTGGAAAGGCATTCAGAGCCCAAGCCTAGTACCAGTAATACCCAGGATGCACATGAATAAATGAAGTTTGCCATGACATTCCTGAAAAATTGTTCATAATGATGTAAAACTCTTGATGAATCATTTTCTCTGTTTCAGTTCTGACATAGAAATGGATGATGATGAAGATGCTCTTATTGAAAAAAGAAGAAAAGAAAGAGAAGCTTTGATGCAGGTTAGTCAAGTTTAATCTCTTGAATGCAAAACTATTTTAACCCTTTCCTGGTTAATCCCTGGTTTTTACGTCCCTGTGATTTTATAATTTAGAAAACATTGTGAGAAAAAAGAAATTGCTTGTGACAAGCAATTTCTTCTTTTTCCACAATATTTTCTACCCTACAAAATGGTTATTTTTCAAATGAAATTAACTTAAAATTTGAAAACCTTTGAATTTGGACAGGTCTAAAATTTTGCAAAACAGGAAAGGGTTAAGTGTCTTATAAGTATAATGACACTTGGAATAGTATTGCATTTGCTAGCTGTATTATTTTCTTCTACATGGGAAAATACAGTCGATCTTTCCGACAATTGTCTCTCACCAATGGGTTGATAATCGTATACCTAAGCAGGATAGCAGCTGGAGGCTAGGAAAGGATGTAGTGGTAGTACTGGTGTGAGAAATACCAGGAATCCATTGTAAGGTGCTCCAGCCGCCTAGATATGACTGAAATACTGTTAAAAGCGGCGTTAAACCCCATTCAAACAATCAATCAGTCTACATGGGAAAATACAGTTGATCTTGCTTGAGCGGCTACTTCTATTGAGTAACTTCTTCCATTAACCCATTCCCACTCAACAAAATTTTAGACTGGTCCAAATTGAAAGAAGCTGCAGACGACAATTTCAAGTTGATGAACGTTTTCTATCCAAAAAGACGAAAAAATTCAAAATTCCATCAACTTGAAATTGTCGTCTGCAGCTTCTTTGAATTTGGACCAGTCTAAAATTTTGTTTAGTTGGAATGGGTTAAGGGACAATCAAAATCCTCTTTCAAAATGAAAATCTGTTTTAAAGAAGTGGTTCGCAAAAACATATTGTACTTAAATCTTATGTTGTTGGATCTTGGTGAGATGATTCTAATGTGTCCTAACAACACAGGATTTAATGAGAATTCTGTAGTAAGTTACATTTGCAATAGAATCAATACTTCACAAAAATGTGTTTTAAGAGACCCTTCTTTGGTCGCTAAATACATGATTTACTGTAAACTCTCAGTCCATATATGAGATAACCTGTTCCCTCATGATTTAACTTTTTTACCCCCGACCCTTAAAAAGAATTGAAAAATTGGAACAATAAAGAAATTGCTTGTAACAAGCAATTTCTCAATTGTCCACAATGTTTTCTACTCTTAAAAGGCAAAGAACTTTAAAGTTGAAAAAAAATTAGAACTCAAAAACTGCAATTTAGACCAGCCTAAAATTATGTTGTCTGGTAATGGGTCAAAGAAAATTATGTTGCATTTGAAAATCCATTTGTTTAAATCTAGTTGAATTACATTGATACAAGAGAAGTTGTACAATCTGTAACCAACCCAGGAGTTACCGAGTTAGTAGATGTTGCTTGTACTAGTTTAAAAAACAACAACTACTGCATATAACAAGCAATTTCTTCATTTTCTACAGTTTTTTCTTCCCCAAAAAAGCCAAGACTGTTAGAATTTCGCAAATTTGAGATGTTGTGGGCATTTCCATAATTCTTTTGAGTGGAAATGGGTTAATTTAATTTATTACTGACTACCAGGTTTGTTCAGCTCTGTTTTATGCTTAAAATCATTATTAAAGTTAAATAAAGTCTATCTTTTTTAGCAATTAAAGCAGACTGAAAGTAGTCAGGATGGAATGGAAGAAGAAAAGCAAGATAAAAAAGAAATTTTAGACACCCAAAATGTTGTTCAGGAACCTAGTCCTTCAGCTGAAGAACCAAAGATGGAAACAGGTAAATACATTCCATGACTTGAACATCCTTCAATTATAGAAAAAGGGAAAATCAAATCAAGTATGTAACCTATGAGTATTCTAATCTATCAATTCTCCCAAAACATGAGGTAAAGGTCATAGGACAGGATGAAAAGCTCACAGAGTAATCCTTTAGTTTTTGTTGTGTAGATTTATTTGACATGTCCAGCAAAATGGACATTTATATAATTCTGTTATCCCTTTCCTGTTTTGCAAAATTTTAGATCCATCCAAATTCAAAGGTTTTGCAAATGAAAATAACCATTCAGTAGGGTAGAACATATTGTGGAAAAGGAGAAATTTCTTGTTACAAGCAGTTTCTTCTTTTTCTACAATTTTTCTCTCAATTATGAAATCACAGGGACGTAAAAACCAAGGAATGGACAGGAAAGGGTTAACCCATTCCCTTTCAATGATGCTTCTAGTCACCCCTTTGAAGAAAAGCTTTTTGAAAAAATGTTTGAAAAATGATGAAATTCCTTGCTACACGCAGTTTCTAAATTATCCACAGTTTTCTATCCCAAAATTTAAAAAAAAATTCCAAATTTCCATAAATTTGAATTATCTGCAACTCCTTTCAATCTGGACCAGTCTAAAATTTTACCGTGTTAACATGGGTGTGAGAAAGATGTCATTTCCAGTACTTAAATCAGGCTGTTATGGGTGTATAATTTGATCAAATAACTATTCTTCCAATTAAAAATCTGAAATAGGCTGTAGTTATGAAGGTTTTAATTTCCTTTTAAGGACATGTTAATATGTAATCCTTTGTATCATAATGCAGTTACTTGGACAGTTACTTATGAGGTGGGAGTAGCTGGAGGCTCGGAAAGTATGTAGTGTTAGTAGTGGTGTGAGAAATACAAGGAATCTAAGGTTAGGTTCTCCAGCTGCCGCAATATAACAGAAATACTGTTAAAAGTGGCGATAAACAAATTAAAAAGAAAAGTTAAGAGGTGGTCTGTTAGAGGAGATGACTTAAATTGACTGATTTTCTCAACTCAGTTTGCAGGAGGTTGGTGGTTCTAAGGTGTAGATTTTTCAGAGATTGTCATTTCTGCTAATGCTTGATATAAGCAATTTCTTCTTTAATTGCCAAGTTGTCTTCCCAAATAGACAAAGTTTTTTAAGGTGTCATCAACTTAAAATGGTTGTCTGCAATTTCTTTGAATTGGAACAGTCTTGACTTTTGTCATTTGGTTATGGGTTATAAGGCAACAAACTGGGCATAATTTAGTGTTAATTTCATTCCACATCAATGGTCTTGTTAGCTCAAGGTGAGCTTTTGTGATCACCCTTTGTCTGTCGTGCATCATCCCTCAGAAGTCGTCAACAATTATTTAAACATCTTCTCAGTAATTACTGAGCCAATTTCAACCAAACTTTGCAGAGATGTACCTTTGGTGACCTTCTCAAAAGTTGGTCACAAAAGTTTGATTGACCCCCAAATATGTGTGTGGAAGGGCTGGGCAGTTTTTGACTTTAAACATCATCTCCTCAGTAAACATTGTACCAATTTCAACCAAACTTTGCATGAATGTTCCTTGGGTGACCCTTCTCAAAATTTGTTTGTGAAAATTTGAATGCCCCCCCCAAATATCAGCAGAGCGGGGCTTATTTTGACTTTGAAATCATTTTACCTCTTCTCCTCAGTAACAACTTGGCCAATTTCAACAAAACTTGGCATGAATCTTCCTTTGGTGCCCCTTCTTAGAACTTGGCTGTGAAATATTGATTGACCAAGAAATATTGGGGTGGCAGGCAAGGCTTATTTTGAAATCTTTATACATCTTCTCCTCCCAAACCAGTGGGTCAGTTTCAATCAAACTAGGCATGCATCCTACTTGGGGACATTTCTCAAAACTTATATGTGATAATTTGATTGACCCCCCAACTACAGGTGCATGGGGGGGCATTTTTCGACTTAGAAATCCTTTAACATCTTCTCCTCAGTAACCAATGGATCGAATTCAACCAAACTTGGCATGAATATTCCTCGGATGACCCTTCTCAAAACTTGTTTGTAGATTTTAATTGACCCCCAAATATGGATGTGGCAGGGCAAGGCCCACGGCAAGGCTTATTTGACTTTGAAAATTTGTAAACATCTCCTCAATAACCACTTGCCTACTTTGTTTTCAGAAATTCTTGAAATTTAATTCTATTGAAGCTTGAGGCTAGGAAAGGATGTAATGGTAATACTGGTGCGAGAAATACAAGGAATCCATTTTAAAAGGCTCCACAATATGACTCGAAAATTGTTACAAACAACTCGGTCATCTTTCATCAGACATTTGGCACAATCATTGTGACACTGTTGTCTCCCACCGATGGGCAAAAAACAAGCGGTATGCACAAGTGAGGTGGGCAACTAGTGAGAAACAACAAATGATCTCCAGTGTTTAACAAACAGGACAACTTTTAGAATTATAATTACTTTCTTTTAGTCAAACCCACTTGTAGTAAGCAAGACAAAGTTGTCAAAAATAAAATGTCACAATTAATCTCAATTGTGAGTAGATGTGCCATTTGTTTTTTCTTGTCTTAACCCTTTGCCATGTCATCTCTGATTTTATATCCCTGTGATATTATTCTTGAGAAAACATTGAGGAAAAAGAAGAAATTGCTTGTAACAAGTATTTTCTTCTTTTCCTACAATATTTTCTATCATATATATATAGAGGATGGGTACTTTTTGAATTATACTTCCTATATAATGTGGTCTGCTAGCACTTTGAATTAGGACAAGTCCAAAATTTTGAAAAAAATAGTAAAGAGTTGATGTCCTTTAACCTGTACCTTTAACTTTCATCATGTGATTTGCATGTATTGTAAGTAAATGTAGTGTGCATTAAATGACCCATTTTGTTGAAAGGTCGTAAACCTGATATATTATTTCATTCTTTGGTATCGAAAAAAATCGAGTTTCAGAATTTTCATAAATATTTCAGACCCTGACAATGATGACAGAAGTAGGAAAAGAAGCCCGCCACCAACTAGCAGCGACAGCAGTAGTGATAGTGAATCATCATCAGACAGTGAGAGTGATAGAGACAGACGAGAAAGAAAATATTCAGACTCTGATAGGGATCGACGGAAAAAAAGTGACAATGATGAATCTGATAGTGATAGAGGCAGGTCTAGAAATGTCGAGAAGAATGATTCTGATAGAGACAGAGCATTGCTAAAAGAGAAAAAGGATCGAGAAAAAAGATCAGAGAGAGATAGTAGTGAAGAACTTGAGAGAAAGTATAAACAGATAGAGAAAAGAAATAGAAAGAAAGAGAATAGTTATAGTAGTGATAGTTATGATAATCGGAAACAGAAAAGTAAGAAATATGAATCTGACTCAAGTGACAAAGAAAGTGACAGAGATCAGAGAAAATATGATAAAAATCGTAAAAATAAGGACAAATATGACAGTCAAGATGATGTAAAGGAAAGTCGGAGAAAGAATAATAGACATAGTAGTATTAGTAGTGATGATGAATATGATAGAAAGAAAAATGAAAGACAAAAAGATGGTAGTAGGGATAAAGATAGAAAGAAAAAAGAAAGAAGTGATAGTACAGAAAGGGATAGAACTCAAAGAAAAAGAAGCAATAGCAGAGAAAGAGAGAGAAAAGATGGCAGAAGTTATAGCAGAGATAGGGATGGAAGAGATAGAAGAAGAAGTGACAGTGAATCAGAATCTAGGGACAGATACAGAAAAGAAGACAGAAAGGAAAACTCATCAAGGGAGACAGAGAAAAAAACAAACCAGAAGAAGAGACGATGGGATAGTGACACAGAGGAGAAAAAAGACGTGACAGCAAAAGATCTGAAGATTTATGACAATCTAGAAGATAGTGTAGACTTTGATGAGATTGTCAAACAGAAAAGACTATCCATGGATGCACCTGGAGGTATGTAGCTCTTTAGTGATAAGTTAACCCTTTCCCGGACAAACCTGGGATTTTCATCACTGATTTTATACTTGAGAAAACATTGTGGAAAAAGGAGAAATTGTTTGTAACAAGCAATTTCTCCTTTTCCCACAATATTTTCTACCACAAAGAATGGTCAGATTTCAAATTGCATGAATTTTTCATTGTTGTCTGCAACCTCTTTCAAATTGGACCAGTCTAAAATTTCATAAAACAGGAAAAGATTAAAGAATTGACTGATTACTTGTCACGCCCACTGACCTTCAACATGGCAGGTTGACTCAGATGATAAATGACATTATCTTGCTAAAACATGGGAGAATGAAATAAAAGCAAATTATTGATTGGCAAGCTAAACAGATAAGCTGTAGTCACAATGTTAAAGGCTCTAGACCAACAAAAATGCTTAATAGAGTTAGAAGTTCTTGCAGTCCAACTAAATTTTTATGCCCCCGCATCGATAGATCGGGGGCATATTGTTTTACCGTTGTCCGTCTGGCCGTCTGTCTGTCTGTCTGCAAAACTTCATACTAAACATTTTCCTCTAACTTCATCCCTAATTAAGATACAATGCTAATAATCGGTATGTAGATAAGTCTAAACAAGGCACAACTTGGGAAGATGATTTCATGAAGGTCAAGGTCCACATTTTAATCATTTTCCCTAAAACGTTACTCAAAAACTAAACCTGCCAACTGAACATTTTCCTATAACTTCATCCCTAATTAAGTTACAATGCTAATATTTGGTATGTAGTTAGGTCTCAACAAGGCGCAACTGGGGAAGGTGATTTCATGAAGGTCAAGGTAAAATTTTTAACCCTTTACCCTAAAACATTACTCAAAAACTTAACCTGCCAACTAAACATTTTCCTATAACTTCATCCCTTATTAAGTTACAATGCTAATATTTGTTATGTAGATAGGTCTCAACAAGGCGCAACTGGGGAAGGTCATTTCATCAAGGTCAAGGTAAAATTTTTAACCCTTTACCCTAAAACGTTACTCAAAAACTAAACCTGCCAACTAAACATTTTCCTATAACTTCATCCCTAATTAAGTTACAATGCTAATATTTGGTATGTAGTTAAGTCTCAACAAGGCGCAACTGGGGAAGGTCATTTCATCAAGGTCAAGTTCAAAATTTTAACCCTTTTCCCTGAAACAAAGAAAAAAAAACCCATTAAAAATCACCCTGTTTCGGGGGCGTGATGTTTCACAAACACATCTTGTTTGATTGGTGAATCCGTTGTTTGGCTGAAAGTGGAGATCCATCAAGTGTATTATGAATCTTGATGATACAAGCTGTTCTCCCTTAAACCAGACTTTTATTATATTGCATTGCTTTTACATGGGCATCACAAGATAAAACACGTATTGCTTTACAATTGATGGATCACTTTTAAATCAAAGAATTAACCAATTGATCAAATAATTCATTTAGACTAGAAGTGAACTTTGAACTCTGACATTGGCCAATACTTATTTGATGAATATTTGTTTGTTTGGGCATTTAACCCATTCCCACTCAATCCCTCCTTTTTACGCCCCTCAAAAAAAAGCTTTGGAAAACATTGTGGAAAATGAAGAAATTGCTTGTTAAAAGCAATTTTTTCATTATCCACAATGTTTTCTATTCCAAAAGACGAAAAAATTCAAAATTCCATCAACTTGAAATTGTCGTCTGCAGCTCCTTTAAATTTGGACTGGTCTAAAATTCCATTGTGTTGGAATGGGTTAAACATCGTAAATACAGCTTATTAAAGGTATATTCAAGAGGTAAGTTGCCAACCATTTATTTTTTTGTTACATCTTTCTGGCCTTGAATTTGCTTGTCCGGAGCATTATGCCTACAAAACTTTGCGGCTCGACCTAGTCTCATTAAGGTCTTGGCTTTTGGGGAGGGGGCAATATTGGAATTGTTGGTACCAAACAGTGATAGCTTTGTAAACTTCTTCTCTGAAAGCATTCATCTGATTTATCTGATTCATGCAGCAATTTTCCTCTGGTAGATATCTCTCAGATTTCTTCAAGAAATTTTGATTGTATGAAATTATGTCTCATTTGGAAGACTTATTGACTAGTACAAATTTGTACCAAACGGTAAAATTTTAAAGAAAATCTTTTATGAAAATAGTCATTGGATTTGTATAAATTTTTAGCTCATTGAATGAATATTGATGAATATGGCTTTTGAAAGGGTAGGGCTTATCAGATAATCAGCACTTTTGGAATTCTTCCCTTTATGCACTGTATTTGTATGACCCCTTTCTGATTCCTTTGGAGCCGCCGTCATAGCGCAGTCGGTAGACGTCAGACTCCTAATCTTCAATCAAGAGATGTCATGGGTTCGATCCCCGGTGGCGGCACATATTCTTTCCAACATTTGTCTCTCGAAAATGGGCGGATAATCGTAAACCTAAGTTGGATAGCAGCTGGAGGCTAGGAAAGAATGTAGTGGTAGTACTGGTGTGAGAAATACCAGGAATCCATTGTTAGGTGCTCCAGCCGCCGCGATATGACTGAAATACTGTTTAAAGCAGTGTTAAACCCCATTCAGTCAATCAATCAATCAGATTCCTTCCGAGATTTAGAGTTGGATCCCTGGTGGGGGCAAATATACTTTCTGACATTTGTCTCCCACTAATAGGTGGATTATAGTTAACCTAAATGGGATGAGCAGCTGGATTGTCAGAAAGGAGCAGCCGCCGTCATAGCGCAGTCGGTAGCACACAAGACTCCTAATCTTCAATCATGGGTTCGATCCCAGGTGGCGGTACATATTCTTTCCGACTTTTGTCTCTCACCATTGGAAGGATAAATGTAAACCTAAGTGGGATAGCAGCTGGGGACTAGGAAAGGATGCAGTGGTAGTACTGGTGCGAGAAATACCAAGAATCCATTGTTAGGTGCTCCAGCCGCCGCAATATGACTGAAATACTGTTAAAAGCAGCGTTAAACCCAATCCAATCAATCAATCAATCTCAGAAAGGATGTAGTGGTAGTAGTGATTTGAGAAAACCCGGGAATTCATAGTTAGGTGCTGCAGCCCCTGTGATATGACTGAAAAACTGATATATGTGACATTGAACCTATTTAAACAAACAAGAACCTTTTTTCCCTAAAAGAAACATTTAAAACTCAACTTGGGATACTTTACATTTTAACTGTTTCCTTCAGATACTGATAGCAAGGATGGTACAAAAGAAGACACATCAGATTCTGCACCAAAGACTAAAAAAGAAGTGGATATGTTTTCTGAGGATGCTGATATGTTTGCTGAACATTACAATGTGAGTGTACAATCCTGCATAATTCCGTCCTAGCATGAATAAAGAGATCAGTATGGGTTTCCACGAAAGAAATGTTTTATCCTTTCCCATTTTAGACTGGCCCAATTTGAAAAACATTGCAGACAACGATGAAAAATGAATGCCATTTGAAATGAAACCATCATATATGGTAAAAAATATTGTGGGAAAAGGAGAAATTGCTTGTTACACAGTGACGTAAAATACATGTACCAGTTTTGTAAAAGAAAGGATTAAAAAGGGATTGGATGAAACACCGGTCACTTAGGATTGGTATTTAAATAAAGACTAACTGTTTTGGAAAATTACAAAGTAAGTTTCTAGTTTTGTTAGTCTGTCATCTGTCTGGATGTCTTATAGTTTATCCTGGATTATAAAATCCTTTTTTTTAAACATGGAAATGTAGAAATTGCTTGTTTCAAGTAATTTCTTCAATAAGCACTTTTTTGAAGCTCTATTTAGGGTCATAGAAAAGCAGATTTTTTTTAGGGAATAGGATGACCTATTACCACACACTCCTGACTCTTAATGATATCAACAAGTTATATTTAAGCAAATAATGTGAAAAAGGAGATATCCCTTGTTTCAAGTAATTTCTCCTTTTCTCACAATAGTTTCTAGTCTATGAGACACTTTCAATTTAATTGTACTTTGAATTCTTTTCTGCAACTTCTTACAATTTGGTTCAGTCAAGTTTTGTTATTTGGTAAGAGATAACCTTTTTTGTCCCTATTTTCAGAGCCCTAACCTGTCTGGGTTCAAGATTGGTAAGAAGGAGAATCCAGCTCTCCTCGACAATTGGGATGATGCAGAGGGATATTATAGTAAGTCTAGTCTCTTTTGCAACAGTCATGCTGCTGTTTCACATTTATTGCAGAGCCTGGTTAGCTGGTTTAGTTACATGCTCTTCTATCAATCCTTGGGGTGCGCGTTCGACTTTTCACTTTTTTACAACGCCAAAGAAAATTGGTGGGAAAAGATTGTGTAAATTGAAGCAATTTCTCCATTTTTCACATTCTCCTACATTGAAAGACAAAGATTTCTAAAATGCTGTTTTTCAAAGTAAATGTAAGATATTGTTAAAGCCTTACCGTCATCATTGTCATGCAAAAACACCTCTTGTGATATCTGTGAAATCTTTGTTGTAATTTCATGATTATACATCTTCGTGAGACCAGCTTTGCCAAACATGATTCAGGCTTCAACTCTAAAGGTCAAGTTCACAGCTTAAGGTGAAAGACAGTCAAAATTTGACCTTGCCAATATCTATTGATCCTATGGCTCAATTCAGGTAATATTTTTCATGCTAGTACATTTTCATGAGAGCAAGAGTGCTGTATTTGAATCAGGCATAATGGTCATAGCAGAAGTCATAGTTCAAATTTTGACCTTGCCTTAATCTCTTATATTTACATGTCAGGTTCTCATATTGACGCACTTATATTTGATGAGAGCAAGTGCATTGCTTCATTCACTTTATTGCATCCAAGAATTTGCTCCTGCATGGGATGCTCTTGTAATCAACTAGGAATTGTTTTCTTTAACCTCTTTGAATTAGGACAGTCATAAATTTTGTCTAATCTTGTCTCAATATGACCTCATTTGTTGAGTGGGATGCTGAGTGGGAAGTAAAATCAATCTCTTATTCTATTTAACCCATTTCCAAATGACAAAATATTAGAATGGTTCAAACTGAAAGAAGCTGCTTGTGACAGTTTTTAGGTGATGACATTCTAAAATTTTTGTCTTTTGGGTTTGAAATTTAACATTGCGTATAATGAAGAAATAGTATGTACCAAAGAATAACTTCATTTTCCACCATGTTTTCCAAAGCTTTATTCTTACGTAGCATCAAAAAGGATTGTGTGAGGATGGGGTAAGTTGTTACCTTACTTAAAGTATTTGGTATTTCATTAATTGCTGGGAAAATTTGCTTGTTGCCAGTAACATGATTAAAAGAGAATTATTCTTTAAGTAGATAATCCTAAATGCAACTTAGCTAGAGTTGTACACCTTGACAATAATAAAGAGATAAGATTTCATCCATAATTCAGTGCCTCTAATCTTAACACCTTTGTGCACTTACTTGAATAGAGGTACTACAGTTGAATCCTGCTAATCGCAACACCAATTTGTCAACACTTTTGTTGCAAATAACCAGAAGTTGCTATTAAAAGGAACTTTTTCTTCTTTAGATCTAAAGTTTGTGCATGACATCAGTTGCAATTAAGCAATGAATTGCTATTATCAGGGTTGCAATTCACTGGTCAAAGAGTATTCAACTGTACTTTATTTTTACTATTTTATAAAATTAGAAAATTAGATTACTATAGCAGAATTTGTCATGACTGAAATATTTATTTAGTAGCACATTCATCTATCCTATAATTACAGGAGTACATATTGGTGAGATATTAGACAAAAGATACACAGTTTATGGCTACACTGGTCAGGGAGTGTTCAGTAATGTTGTACGAGCCAGAGATCAGGCCAGGGGAAACACAGAAACAGCTATTAAGATTATACGTAATAATGAACTCATGTAAGTTATTTTAGAATTTAATTTTGGAGATAACAAAAATTTAGAGTGGTCCAAGTAGGAAGAAGCTGCAAAAAGCAAATCTAAATGTACTTAAAAATAAAAATTAAGTGCTCTATAGGAAAAGAAACACTGTGATAAAATGAGAAATTTCTTGTCACCACTTACAATATTTTAAATGGCTTAATTTTTTCTGTGTATTAGATAGAATTTTGTGGCAACTGGTTTAGTGAAATATCAAGTAGAAACTGGAATCAAGATTTTATACATAAAAACTTAACTTATATTCATAAGTAAATTTTGCTTTATTGATAACAATGGTTTTGCACCATGTCTTTAATTTGTCTGTTGTTTATTTGTTGTTGTTGCAAACTTTGAAAAAAGTCGGGATCAGCATGATTTATTTGTGAGCAAGAGATTTTTACCAACTAACATTGAAACTATTTTCTCCAGGCATAAAACGGGTTTGAAGGAGCTAGAGTTTCTTAGAAAGTTGAATGACGCAGATCCGGAGGACAAGTTTCACTGTCTTCGACTTCATCGACATTTCTTTCATAAAAATCATCTTTGTCTAGTTTTTGAATCATTAAGGTAAGAAGGTTTTATATTGTTATTCTTCAATACTTGGTGTAACAGATAAGGCCCTGACTTAAATGGGTTATTGCAAAGCTATTGTTATAGCATTTACAATGTATTTGTAATTAAGATAGTTTTGCAATAATTTTGTATTACATGGTCAAATGTGCTTATTGTTTGTGAGCAAACTCCAGCTTAAATTATATTTTGTATGTCCAAGCATCCCGGATTGGTGTTAAAATTTCAAAATAATTTCATATTGAGATAAATACCTGTAAGCCCTGAAACTCTTACATTGTCTCTAGGTTTAAAGGATACTAAGTTAGAAGAAGTGAAGACTTATCTTTGGTAACCCATTCCAAGGTAATCCCTCCCTTTTACGCCCCCCTCCTAAGAAAAAACTTTGGGAGACATTGTGGATAATGATGAAATTGCTTATAATAAGCAATTTCTTCATTACCCACAATGTTTCTTTTCCCAAAAGACAAAAAAATTAAAATTCCATCAACTAAATATTGTCATCTGCAGCTTCTTTTAATTTAGACCAGTCTAAAATTGTGGGAATTGGTTGATATTTATCAAAAGTGTGCAAAAGTCTCTGCCAATGTTGAAAATGATGTTCCTGAAGCATTCTAAGTACGCAAATATCTAATATGTGCCATGTATGACCTCTCAAACAACTACATCAGTGGGGCAAGTGAAGACTTGGATCAGCATGTGCAATAGTACAATCTGATCAGGTTCTTTAAAAATGTACCCTGTAGAAAGATACATATCCCAAACTTTTTAGATCAGAGAATATTCTAATGCAGAGTAGCTCACATGTTTAAAGTTAAAAAGATGTCGTGGATTTGATCCTGGGTGGCGGCTGATATCCTTTCCGACATTTGTATTTCACCAATGGGTGGATAATTGTAAGTCTTAGTGTGATAGCAGCTGGAGTCTAGGAAAGGATGTAGTGGTAGTACTAGTGCAAGAATTACCAGGAATCCATTGTTAGGTGCTTCAGCCTTTGCGATATGACTGAAATACTGTTAAAAGTGGCATTAAACCACATTCAATCAGTCAATCAATTAAGTTAAAAAGTAAAATTTTTGTTGTAGATACTTCAGTTCATCCATATGACAGATTATATTCTCCCTTTCAGTATGAATTTACGTGAAGTATTAAAGAAATACGGCAAGAATATTGGCCTCCATATCAAAGCCGTGAGGAGTTACAGTCAGCAGTTGTTGATGGCTTTAAAACTACTAAAGAAATGTAGTCTTCTACATTCTGATATAAAACCAGATAATATTCTTGTAAGTACAAGTATATTGTGTAAGCTTAATTTACCTTCTAGGCCTGTGATTATAGAATCTTGTTGGTTTCATGCTCTAAGAGAATTTACCCAAATGTCGGGTTTTGACCTAAGATATATGTCTGGTGAAACAGTTGAAAGTACATATGTAAAAGATTATTATGTAAAATTGTTACTTTTAACATTCAATGGACAGATAAAGTGGGGAAAAAACCACAATAATTCAAATTTGAGACCATGATTTATATTAACTTACTCCTCTGCATTTCTTCCTCTGTTCTTTAGTTTAAACATATTTTTATTTTACATAAACTTTACAACACATGCAATATGTTTTCCATTCAACAACAGCTTCCAGCAAAAAGCATTGGAACGAAAGAAAAGCTTAAATAGTTCCTTTCCCGTTTGGTAGATAGAGACAATTACAAGTATATCTCTTGATCAAAAATATTTTGTGCCAATAGGTAGAGACAGAGAAAGAGAGAGAAAGAAAGAGACCTCTGTATAGAAAAATGAACCTATGTGTGACATTGCCAATAATTATACTGTGCATTCTATAGATAGATATTGGCCAAAAGTTTCGGACAACAGTCACTAAGTATTCTAAGTGCACTGATAGGCTTTGAAGACTACTCATTGACTGTGCACATATTTTGTGTACATGTATATTGTTGAAAATGTCAGGCACAGGCTCATGTGACCCACAATAAAAAAGGAACTATTCTTATAAGTCTGAAAAGCATCTACCCTGCCCAAATTGTAGAGATTTAGAAGGCTGACATTGGTCTTTCTATATATTTTAGCACATTGCCTACCATAATAGGTATCCATGTTAGGAAAAAAGTTGCCTTAAAGGATAGTTTTCTCTCAGAAAATTGTTTTGAAAATGAAAAATAAATGTTAAACACTAACAGGGCAGTTCATGTTTACGACACATAATCAAAAGCACCTTTTTGACAGACTAGCTGTTCTTTTGAGTTAATGTTGGAGAGGCAGGAAGTTTATGTAGTGTCATTCAACTTACCTTCTACTCTCTTATCCCATTTATGAACATTTAATTTATACACAGACTTTATTAAAATTGCATTTTAAATGATGCAACAATAGCGGTAGGCAAGAAGTTTAGAAGATGATAAGACTTCACATATAGGCTGTTTTTCTTTTGCAGGTAAATGAATCCAAGTTATTGCTTAAACTCTGTGATTTTGGTTCAGCATCCCATGTGTCAGAAAATGACATTACACCTTATCTAGTCAGCAGATTTTACAGAGCTCCAGAAATTAGTAAGTTCACTTTCATTTGAAAATAAAAATTATTCCAATCACTGACAGTTCAGGTAGCCCATTTTCAGTATGAAGGCATTGAGCACTTGGGACACTGGTTTGAATCTTGTCCTGTCACTGTTAGGTGAGTAGGTGATAACTTGCATGTGATCCTTAGGTTGCACTGTTATATATACCTTTTGGAAGACACGATTAATTGTACCATTCTATTAAAACTGGGTAATAGTACAAAGGGCCAATTAATTCATAAATCAAAGTGACTAATAATGAATTGTAGTATCCATACATTTTCATGCCCTCACATCAATATAGGCATATTGTTTTTTATTGTTTTCTGTCTATCAACTTGATAGTCTGTCCAAAACTTAACATATTCCCACTCAATCCCTCCTTTTTACGCCCCTCAACGAAAAAGCTTTGGAAAACATTGTGGAAATGAAGAAATTGCTTGGATCAAGCAATTTCTTCATTATCCACAATGTTTTCTATCAAAAAAGACGAAAAAATTAAAAATTCCATCAACATGAAATTGTCGCCTGCAGCTCCTTTCAATTTGGACTGGTCTAAAATTCCACTGTGTTGGAATGGGTTAAATGTTACTAAAAGATTGTTGACAGATCACTGGCCACACCCACTCACTCCGCTGGCCAGATGGGAATTCCACTAGTATATTAACCCTCTTCCGTTTTTGGAAATTTTAGACTAGTCCAAATTGAAAGAGGTTGTAGACGACAATGAAAAGTGGATGCAATTTGAAAAGAAACTATCCTATGTGGTAGAAAATATTGTGGAAAAAGGAGAAATTGCTTGTTACAAGCAATTTCTTCTTTTTCCACAATGTTTTCTTGAGTGTAAAATCACAGGAACGTAAAATCCCGTATTTGAACTGGAAAGGGTTAAACAGCGCTGTTTTGCAAAATTTATGGCCAATTTAATGTGACAAAAAAAGTAAGATGGTTGGTTAACTACCTAGAGAACGTACCTACAGCTTGAATAAGCTGTAGGTATGGCGTTTAATTGCCAAACCTACAAACTTGCTTCACAAAAATGATAGTCAAGCCAGATTTCAGGGTTTTCTTCTTGACTAAATGAATGAGTGCACACTTTTAGTTTGTAGATAGCCCTCATCATGGGGCATCTGCCTAAAACAAGATGAAGGTCATCTGTCAAGGTCAAACCTCCGTTTTTGGGTCTTTATTATTTATCAAACTTGTTTGATGTACAATGTATTAGATCCAAATGTGAAAAAAAGTCAGATTTATCAATATTTTTTCTTTATTATTGATAAATTAGTATGGTGAATAAAAAACAACAAAAAAACTGATTGACTAATTAGATCATTCAGTTTGACCAGAAGTGAAATGTTAAATTCTCATCGCTTGCTACCTCAAATGCCATAACTAGCTTATTTTATGTTCACCAACATATATTTTGAATACTGACATGGTTTGATATCTCAGTTGAACTACCTTGTTGGGGGTAATTAGGCTTGCCAGGGATCCATAAATTCTGTACCAATTGTACTTCTTTGGCACAATCAGAAAACTTAACCCATTCCCACTCAGTGATGCTTTAAGACGCCCACAAGGAAAAAAAGCTTTGGAAAACATTGCAGAAAATGAAGAAATTGATTGATACAAGCAATTTCTTCATTTTCTGCAATGTTTTCTACCCAGAAAATTGAACAAATCCAAAGTTTTATAAACTTTAAATTGTTGTCTGCAACTCCTTTCTATTAGGACCAGTCTAAAATCTTGCCAAGTGGGAATGGGTTAAAGAGTTCTGAAACTATACAGTAACAGGTTATTATTTTTCTTTCCAGTTATAGGAATAGGATATGACCATGCCATAGATTTGTGGTCAGTAGGCTGTACAATATACGAGTTATATACAGGTAAAATCTTATTTCCTGGTACCTCCAATAACGAGATGCTCAAGTTTATGATGGACCTTAAAGGAAAAATTCCAAATAAGGTCATACGGAAGGGGATGTTCAGGGATCAACATTTTGACGGCAACAATAACTTTTTATACCATGAGGTAGACAAAGTTACTCACAGGGTAAGTCGATAATTTCATTTATTTTAATTGAGCCTATGCATGACATTTCAAACCATTTTGCATGTGCGTGACTCGCACACATTTAGCACCCTGGACAGCCATTCAAGGCAATTACAACATTCGCTGATTGTTTAAAGAAGCATTGGGTCAGTCTCTATCTTCAGAGCGCAGAGCGGATGCACAGGCTGATCTGAGTCTTTACTTGGCGCACATGTGTAATGGTTGGAAATGTCACGCATGCGCTCAATTACTTACATTATTAATCCTTTCCTAACAATTACTGTATTTCAAGGTCCTGGTATATCGTGTGGAGGAATACAATGTGGGAAAAAGAAATTTCTGGCAGCAACTCTTTCTTATTTTAACCCATCATACAATGACGCTTTCTGATGTCCTGAAGAAATACAATCATTGAAAACTTTGTTGGAAAAGGAGAAATTGCTCAAATTCTTTTCAAGCTATGCTTTCTATGTTATTTGACACTTATTTCCCAATGTCAGCACTGTTTCTTATATCGCCTGCAACTTATTTCTATTTGGACCAGTCTAAAAGTTTGTTGTGTGGTAATGAGTTTCTACAAAAGCTCACCTTTTACTACCTTCAAGTAGGCTTTATAAAGCAGGGTGAAAAATACGGAAATTCTTCTTTTCTCAAAATATTTACTGTTCTGAAAGAATTTTTTTTTTTAAATTTTATGAATTTTCAATCATCATCTGCAACCTCTCTCAATTAGGACCACTCTGAAATATTGTCATCTTGTTATGGGATTAAAAAACCATTTCTTTCTATAAATTTCAGTGAATTTTATCACCAACTTCTTTCAAGCTCTTCAAATGATTTATTGTCTTATCAAGATATTGAGTATGGATCTTGCCTTAAACCATTCCCACAAAGTGACACTTTTGCACACCCTTCAAGAAAAACAATTGGGAAATCATCGTGTAAAATGAAGAAATTGCTTGTCACAAGCAATTTCTTCATTTTACTCATCTTTCAAACCAGATAGTTGATAATATCCAAAATTTTCGATGAATTTAAATTGTCTTCTGCAACTGCTTTGAATTTGGACCTCTCTAAAATTTTGCCCTTTTGTAATGGGTTAAGTCATCATTAGGGACAAATGACAGGGAATCCAAAAGAAAGAAATGAATTTGAAAATATCCTCAAATTTTCTACAAATCCTCACAGTGTGACAGATGCATTACAATGAAAATAGATCATTATTAAAGTATCTGTATGGGGAAAATTATCTACAGAAAAGCAACTGTCTAGTACAGAAAAAAGTCTTAGATGAGCATAAATGTAAACTTGCTTTGACCAATTCCAAACCTGTCCTGTTTCTTAAGCCTCTCAAGAAAAGTGGTTGAGAAAACAATGTATAAAATGAAGAAACAAGCAATTTCTTTGTTTCCCACAATGTTTTCAAAAGCTTTTATTGATGTTGTCAAAAAGCATTACTGTGTTGGAATGGATCAAAGGATTAAATGAGAAAATTTGCTTATATAGTAAGAGAAATTACCAAAGAAGGAGGTCTAGGTTCCTGAAAATTGTTTGAAAGCTTTCTCTTTGACACAGAATTGCTAGCATGGCCCACTGAGCTCAACGTGTAGTTCATTTATGGCCAGTAACATGTAACAAAATAGTAACATGGTTTGCGACTTATGTATCGTAAATACAGCTTGTATAAGCTGTAGTTATGCCATTTAAGCAGCCAAACCAACAAAAATGCTTCATGTAAATGTCAGCCAATGTTGGAGTTCAAAACTGCCTCAATGAATTGTTTGATTGGTTGAATGATGCTTTGATTGACAGTCGCAATCTGCTAATTGATGTTTGGCTGCATACAATCGATCACAAATCAAATAATTCATTACTCCAGAAGTAAGTTTTGACCAAACTTTGTTGTTCCTTAGGCTACTTAAACTTATTCAAGCTATAGTTACTACATTTAGGTCATCAACCAAGAATTTACCATTTCATTTTTGTTTTGGCTGTTTCACAACACAACTGCCATGTCAGAAGTCATCTGGCCACCGATCCGTAAGTTATTGTGAAATCGATTCATCTGTATTTCCACATAGGAAAAGACAACAGTTCTGAGCAGCATCTCAAGTTCTCGTGACCTACTGACAGAGTTGGTTGGATATCAACGCCTACCAGAAGACCAAATGCGTAAAGTGAAACAGCTAAAAGACTTTCTGGAGAATGTGCTAATGTTAGATCCAGCTAAACGATTATCTATTAACGCAGCTTTGGCTCATCCATTTATACAAGAGAAGATATAAGGGTAATAGTGACTAGACAGTTTGTGAATTATTATCCTATAAATTGATGTTTACATACATCAGGTTGCTATGAATACTGGAATTACCTTGTCAGAAGAAAAAAAATGGTTGACTTTGGCTTTATATGCTTGGCTGTTTTGAAACAAAAAGTGGAGGTATTGTTGTCACCTTGGCATTGGTGTTGTTGACAATATTTATCCTTGGTCTAATTATTATCAAAACTTGGCACATATGTGCACGTTTGAATGCAGTGGTAACGCGTAAGACTTCTAGTCAAAGGGTCCCAGGTTCGATCCTTGGCCAAGGCAAATATCTTTTCCGACATGTATCTCTCACGAATTGGTGGATAATCGTAAACCTAAGTTGGATGAGCAACTGGAGGCTTGGAAAGGATGTAGTGGTAGTACTAGTGTCAGAAATACCAGGAATCCATGGTTAGGTGCTCCAGCCACGGCAATATTCCATCAAAACTCTGGTTGCCATTACAACAAAAAGGCTGAAGATTAAGAAAATCTTTCACAACGTTCTTATGACAAACAATAGGGACTAGAGATTTCCTATTTCACATATGGTACTGTCTGGTTACCCTCTACTGAATTTGTTAGAATAATGCCCTCTGGGTCTCATTTTGTTTTCACTAGGCAACAAGCAATTTCTTCATTATCCACTGCAATTTCTACCTAGAATGTTGAAAAATCCAAATTTCATAAACTTTAAATTGTTGTCTGCAACTTCTTTCAAATTGGATCGTCTAAAATTTTGCTGTCTGGTAATGGGTCACCAAGAAGACTTAGGTGAGCCATTAAGGATCAACACAGACCTCTTTTGAACATCTTTTTATATAAGAGCACCAATTCATTATATTGTGATATCAGAAATTGTTTGATATTTCATATGAATACTGTACCTATACTGATGTCCAAATGTAAACCTATTGATTGAAGGAAAAAAGATTTGGATTCAGCTTTGTGGATACTTTATTAGCTAATTGTACAATGGATTGTTTGTTTCTTTTTGGACAGAAACACTGAGCTTTGCAATATCCACCATATACTTTTTGTTTACCAAACAAACTGAAAGGAAACAGCATGTTACAAGTGAGATTGGTTAATTAAACTATAGATTGCAATTAAAGCAATATGATGTTCAATGTACCTGATTGTTTTTGTCACTTAGTAAATTGTAACATGTTCTATATGATCATAAAGATTGTAAATTGTCTTATTTCTATTTCACTGCTATCCTGTTCGTGAAAGATGATTCATACAGGCCACTGGCAGATTGTCAAAGACAGAAGAAGATTGCGTGGTAGTTGGTCACATAATTCAAATGACAAATGTACTGTCAACAAATCCAGGCTCAGGTAGCAATGAATAGAAGATAGGTAAAAATTAAGTTGATCTGAAGACGCTTGTATTTCTAATCTAGCATGCAGTATTTGTAGGATTTTGATTACATAGCATATTTCTTTATATACTGGTAAAACTGACATTTAATTCAAATCTAAACATGAGAAAAGCTTCAGAAAATGCTGTCAAAAATTTAGGAAAAGAAATAAAAGGCCAGCAAATTCTCTGTATTACAGGACATTAAATTGATTGCTCTATCAGTTAGATTTCCTTTGGTGGTATGTTAATTAACTGTATAATTATATCAAATCATCATGCATACTTTTGCTAGTGAATAAATCTAAGTATTTGTATAAAAAAAGTAAGTTTCAAGTGAAATGCTTTGAGTTTTGGAAGACAATTATTTCATATCTTATGTGGACAACTTATGTACAAAATATGTTCAGTTAGAATATAAGTTATGAAATCATTTTGGAGCTCTATAGAGTTACCCCATTAAGATTTAATTTCATTTGCACAATATGTTCTGGTACAACATGTATCTAAATTCAGTATATTGAGAACTTATTTTCGAAACACAAAGCCATTTGGAAAACTACTTTTGCACCTGACCCTTTTTTTTTACATGAAATGTTAAGAAATTCATTGCTGCCTGATAAAACTGGATATATATTACTATGAATGAGCTTTTTACCTATTTCTAAAGGGATGAAATTTACATGACTATTTATGTAAAAGCATTGTGCAAAGGATAGCCGCCAGTAACTAAAAAATTATTTCCAAAATGTTGAGTTGTTTGTAATTAAAGTGTTTTGGAAAAATGCACATTATCGCAGTACCATTTCAGTTGAAGGAGTAAAATGCTTAACTAGAAAATTTTACTGCAAGAATTGCTTTTGAAATAGTGTTTGATTATTTCTCATTTTTATGGAAAATATGAAAAACTCTTTCAGCTTAATCATGTAATGGATGTAACACTTCATGAATTGAATCATTAAACTATACTTGTTGTTTTATTTTCTGTAGGCTTACACATTTATGGAGCCATATCGGATTTACATGACTAATCGTTTTGAAATCAAACCAGCAAATGTGAACAGAACAGAGTGGTAAATTGTTTCTGTCTAATTGTTTAGAATATTATCTTATGCGTATGAATATTAAAAGAGCCGATTATCAAATACCATTTTATCCCACTTCCCATTTTGAAAAGGGGTTGTGTTTGTTAGGTCACCTGACCAAGGTCATGGTGACCTATTGCAATCATGTTTTGGCGTGTGTTAACTTTTTGCATTTTCAACTTCTTCTCAAGAACCCTTGGATTTCAACCAAACTTGGCAGGAAGCTTCCTTATGGTAAGGCCCTTCAGATATGTACACATCATGGAGTTATCTCCCCTTGGGGCTCAATAAGGCGCCAAAAAGGGTACATCTTTAAAAATCTCATGAACCGGCTGTCAGATTAGATTCACATTTGGTATTTAGAGTCTTTAGGGCAAGGACTATCAAGTTTGTACAAGAAAAAAAAATTGTCAAGAAATGGCTGGGGGGGGGTGGGGTACATAAGCTTACATAGTGACAACCTTGAAAATCTTTTTCTACCGAACAGAAAGACATATAGCTCTGATATTTGGTATGTGGCATCATCTAGTGGACCTCTATCAATATTGTATAAATCATAACCCAAGGGTCAAAATTAACCCGTTCCTGGACGTCCCAAGTTTAACATAGGCTAATATAGTGAAAAAATCAAAAATCTTCTCCTGAATTAGTGGGCCTAAAGCTTTTATATTTGGTATGAAGCATCATCTGGTAAATTTGAATCAAGATTGTATAAATCAGGGACCCAGAGACAGAATAATCCCATTCCCCGTCGTCACAAGTTGTACAAAAGGCGTATATAGTGACTTTTTTAAAAATCTTCTTCTCCCAAACAGGAGGGCCTAGAACTTTGATATTGGTATACAGCATCATCTGGTGGACCTCTATGAAGGTTGCCGCCATCATAGCGCAGTAGGTAGCGCGTCGGACTGTCTATCTAGAGGTCCTGGGTTTGATCCCCGACGGCGGCACTCATGCTTTCCGACTATTTGTCTCTCAACAATGGGTTGATAATCATAGACCTATGTGGGATAGCAGCTGGAGGCTAGGAAAGGATGTAATGGTAGTACTGGTGTGAGAAATACCAGGATTCAATTGTTAGGTGCTCCAGCCGCCATTATATAACTGAAAGATTGTTGAAAGCGCGTAAAACCCATTCAAACAAAACAAACAAACCTCTATGAAGATTGTAAAAATAATTGCCTCAGGATTAAAAATATTTTTGTATGTCACAAATTTAACATGGGCTTATATAGTTAAATTTGTAAAAGTCTTCTTCTCCCGAAACATGAGGGCCTAGAACTTTGATATTTGGTATACAGCATTGTCTTGTGGACCTCTATCAAGATTGTATGAATTATTGCCTCAGGATTAAAATTAGCCCATTCCCAGATGTCACAAATTTTACATAGGCTTTTATAGTGAAAACTTTAAAAATCTTCTCTGAAACAGATAGGCTTAGAGCTTTGATATTTGGTATGTAGCATCATCTGGTGGATCTCTATCAACATTGTATGAATCAAGGTCATAGGGTCAAAATTAGCCCATTCCCAGACGTCACAAATTTTACATAGGGCTTATATTGTGAATATTTAAAACTCTTCTTCTTCCAAACAGGAGGTCCTAGAGCTTTAATATTTTGTATGTAGCATCACCTGATGGACCTCCATCAAGATTGTATAAATTATGGCCCCAGGGTCAGAATTAGCCTGTTCCAAGATATCCCAAGTTTAACTTAGGCTTGTATAGTGAAAACTTTTAAAAATCTTCTTCTCCAAAACTAAAAGGCTTAGAGCTTTGATATTTAGTATGTAGCATATTCTGGTGGACTTGTATTTGTTTTTGTGTTCTGTGGACTCAGGTGACCCTATGGGTCTCTTATTGTTATTGCTCTTTGTCCTTAAAAACAAGATTTGATACTATCTACCTTAGAACATGGAATAGGAATAAAAGAACAGAGAATATTCTGTTATACTGATATGAAAGATGGGTGTTTGATAAAGCTGGTTGAAATAATTTGATTTGATGCTCAGCGCGATAAGTTTAGATTTACTTTCTCAGTATCGAGTTATACCATACGAAATGAAAAATGTAAGAAAGTGAGCGATTTATACTTATACCTAACCTAAACCGGTTTCTTTTTAATTGACAGCAAATAGATCTACAGTGTAGGTCTTGGTATGGTAAAATACAAGGTCTGTGACTTTCTTACTTTATTTTCTCTTCTATTAGAACGTTATATTTTAGGCAAGTACAGTAGCATTTCCCCATTTTGTTTAATTTTAGACAAGTCCAAATTGCAAGAGATTGCAGATGACATTGAAAATTGGATGCAATTTGAAATGAAACCATCTTATGTGGTAGAAATATTGTTGGAAAAGGAGAAATTGCTTCTTTTTTCACACTGTTTCCTCAAGTATAAAATCACAGTGACATACATCCCGGGTTTATACATGAAAGGGTTTAATTGGCTTTCATTCTAAGACTCTAATTGGCCTTTTCGATCATGAATGTGTACTTCTGGAAAATATAGAGTAGATACATAGAATCTTTATTATGTTCATGTGAAATGGCATAAACTTGTTTCTGTTTGGAAATAAAGAAAGTGGTTCAAAATGGAAAGCTTTAGTGATAAATGTTTATCTTCAAAAATCATTTTCAAATTTTTATTGAATTTACTAGAGAATGGCAAAAGTAACTAATTTTATTTAATGTCTTCGTCTTAAAATATGCAGAAAAGAAAGCAAATCTACTATGTTTTCCGTAAACCCATCAGATCACCTTATGTTTTTACACTTTCAGAAAAGAGGGCAGGAGTGCAGCTGTCATCTCAATCAGGTTGTTACCAGTGTAAACTCAACAAATATCTTTCTTGCACTCCTGACATATTTGTAATCTGTTCCCAGACTGGAAAATTTTGAAAAAGTCAATCAGCAATGTTATTCAAATTAAAAGATTTTTTGAAAAGTTAAGTGATCACTGGCTGTTGTTGCTGTTTTGCAAGCCATATAGTAAAAGGAAGAAGAGTGATTAAGATATTTTCTCGCTTTTTCATTTCAAGTATGTTAAGGTGAATTCATGTCTACTGAAACAAAAAATGATCCATGTAAGTTTTATGTATAATGGAAGATAAAGGAGGGTGGTGTCATTGGAAAAAATGAAAATGATTTGAGTATATTGTATTTTCAATCAGTTGATACCAATACATATGTTTGACTAATTTATTTCACTTCTTGAATTACAGGTAAGTTCAACTTCCTTTAATTTACAACCCATGAAGTTTAGAGAATGTTGATTCCATACAAGCCAAGAAGCCAGAACAGTGATGTTGTCAATATGGACTCTTAATATGAACACTCTCAAACCATGAACTTTTCCATGCTTCTTAAAAGGTTTCTGTGTTCAAACTATTTGGCAAACTTGTGTACTTTCATAGATGGTGTATTTTATAAAATGAGTATTATGCTATCATCTTACAACTTGTATTTGATCCAAATTGCTTGGAAACATTTTGATATTTGTCGAGTGGAATATCAAATTTTCCTTTGCAGTCAGGATCCAAAACAAGATGTGGCTTTAAAACAAAACAAAGTATTATTATATACCTACAAAATTTTACAATTGAAAGAAAAATAGTAAGTTGTTTATAATCAACGTTTCGAAATCTTAAAATTCATCTGGTATAATACTTACTCTCATTGTGACGTCATTTATGCAGGAAAATGATGTTATTGAATACAACTTAATATGGAATGGTATTTTACATTGTCAGATGTGTCCCATTTTGAGTGTGTGCAATAAAAATAGTTTCCAAGCAAGTTTTGTAGGTATATACTCTTATCAATTTATTAGCTTGATACTTACCCACCCAAGATAGTATGCAAATACACCCTACTTTTATGGACATACATACTCTATCATTCTTCCAACAATCCTAAATCTTGAGATGTCATTGGTTCGATCCCGGCAGCATCACATATCCTTTTCGACATTTGTCTCTCACCAGTGGGTGGATTATCGTAAACGTAAAAGTGGGATAGCAGCTGGAGGCTAGGAAAGGATCTAGTGGCAGTACTGGTGTGAGAAATACCAGGAATCCATTGTTAGGTGCTCCAGCCACCGCGATATGACCGAAATTCTGTTAAAAGTGGCGTTAAACCCAATTCAATCAATCTATCAACTTCCCCAACATTAACAATATGATTTTATATCTCGAGGGTATGTTAAACAAGTGATTAATTTGGAAAGGGTTTAATTATGAAATTGAAAAAAAAATGTCAGCATAGCTCTCTAAATGTTTATAGTATTTGTTTTAGATGCTGTTTTACTTGTTATACTACCGAGATTGTTCAGATCTTATTGTACATCTTCAAGGATAGATAACATTATTTTCTTAATAACTACATGTGTTAAAGATTTTTTTCCTTTTGGTTTTCCACCATTTTCAAGCCTCAGCTTTGAATCTATGTCTATTTGATATTATGATGTTGAAAGAGAAAGTTCGGTTTTACACTTTAAAACATTACTACAACATCCTCTTATCCACCCCCACACAGCCCTTCCTTTTTACACCCCCCACAAATGACAAAAAACTGTATAAAACATTGTGGAAATGAAGGAATTGCTTGTCACAATCAATTTCTTCATCATCCACCTTGTTTTCTACCTCAAAATATATAAATGATAAAATTCATGAACTAAAAAATGTGAGCAATTTCTTTGAATCTTGATTAGTCTAAATTTTTGTCATCTTGTATGGCTTAATTATGAGTAAGTCTGATTGACAAGGCTAAATAAAATTATTTTTGAAAAGAAATACCCATGAAAAATTTACTTTTATTGAGCCCAATTGAAGTAAGCAAGATAGTTGTCATATATGACAGTTTGTTGTTTATGCTCTAATCAGTGTCTATCTGTCTGATTTCAACCATAACTGCTGTCGTCATAGCGCAGTTGGTAGCGCATCGGACTTCTTATCTTCAATCATGAGATGTCATTGGTTCGATCCCGGCAGCATCACATATCCTTTCCGACATTTGTCTCTCACCAATGGGTGGATAATCGTAAAGTGGGATAGCAGCTGGAGTCTAGGAAAGGATGTAGTGGTAGTACTGGTGAGAGAAATATCAGGAATCCATTGTTGGGATCTTCAGCCGCCGGGATATGACTGAAATCCTGTTTAAAGTGGCATTAAACTCCATTCAAACAAATAAACCATAACTTCTACACTTAAAATTGACAGCTCGTGGCTGTCAATCAAAGAATTTACGGACCAAACAATATCATTCATGTAGACCGGAAGAGAACTCTGCTATTGATCCACATTTATTTGAAGGTTTTTTTTTAATCTTACCTTAATGAGCTTTTGTTATCATGTGTCGTCTGTCATCCGTTGTGCGTTATCAACAATGTCCTTGTAAGAACTCTAGGGGCACAGTTTGGCCCAATCTTCATGAATCTTGGCCAGAAAGTTTTTCTGGTCACAAGGACGAACTCTATCGAAACTAGGAACGTTTCATTGGAAAATAAAGGAAAAGCGGCCTTAATGACATTTTCCTTGTCGGCACTCGAGCGGCCAAAATTTTTGCCCAAACTTCTTTAAACTTGGTCAGAATGTTTGTCTGAGCACAAGGATGAATCCTTTCGAAAATGGGAAAGTTCTGCTTGAAAATACAATAGTTACCTTCATGAAACTAGGTCAGAATGCTTGGTAGGTCACTAGGATGAATCCTATCTAAAATGGGAATGTTCTGTTGGAATACTAGGTAAAAGATGCTTTAAAGACATTTTTGTCAGCACTCTAGTGGCCATAACTTTTGCCCAATCTTCTTTTAACTTGGTCAGAATGGTTGGTTGGTCGGTCACAAGGATCTATCCGAAATGGGAATGTTGCATAGGAAAACAAGAGAAAGGGGGCCTTAATGACAAGTTCCTTGTTCAAACTACTTCAATTAATCGAAATCCTTGAAGAACTGTACTTGCCATGGCAACAGAATGAAACAAGAGGACCATGATGGTCCTATATCACTCCCCTGAGTATGATGGTTCGTGGCTTTATGATATGTACAAAGTAGCAAAGCCCTCTATTTCATTATTTTGCAGGAGCAGATGTTAAAGGATTTTTCCTTTTATCGTAGGTATAATGATGATCCCACCATATAGCGCTAATTTCCTGAGTACCACAAATCTTTATTAGAGAGTCAACAGACATCGATACACACCAAATATCAAAGCGCTTAGGAGGAGAAGATTTTCAAAGATATTCTTTTTCCTGTCTAAAATCCGGAATTGCACAGAAAAGGGCGAATTTTCAGAGAACGATAATTCTATGAAGTATCAAAGTAGAGGGCCAAAAGAGGGTGATTTATTCCAAATATCAAAGGTTTTGGCCTCATGGTTTCGGAGGAGGTTTTCAAAGATCTATTTCTTTATTACTATGTAAAATCAGGGATCGCACAGAAAAGGGCTAATTTTTAAAGTGTAGTAATTCATTGAAGATTTTTGGTAGAGGGTCAATAGACACTGATACATACCACATATCAAATCTCCAGTCCTTATGGTTTGGGAGAAGGCGATTTTCAAAGATTTCCTTCTTTATTCCTATGTAAAATCAGGGATGGCACAAAAAGAGCTAATTTTCAGAATACGGTAATTCTTTAAAGTATTTTGGCAGAGGGTCATAAGGCAATAATACATACCAAATATCAAAGCTCTAGGCCTGATGGTATAGGAGGGGAAGATTTTATAAATGGATATAATAAACTATTAACCACTCCCGGCTAGTCAAAATGAATGGGTAAAGATATAGTTAATGAATGATAAATGCTGATATTAAAAAAATTTTTTTTTTTCTTTTTTGAGGGACTGATGGAAATGTTATGCCTACAATGTTTTAGTTAATATTCTCCAAAGTAGACTTGTGTTAAATTGTTTCCAATGAAAGACTCTAATTCATGTAAAATTGCCTCTACCTCTAAAATCAAGCAAACACATCTTAAATTTGCTGTAGATACAGGCTTTTCGACACAAACCGGCGACATGATTGGTATGTCTGGGACTGAATATTCTATAATTTTTTTTCTTTTATCTGACTTTGAAAGTGTTTCTACAAAGAGGAATCTACCCCCTTTTCTTCCCTAGTTTTTACAGACGAAAATTAAAAGTGAATTTGATTGGAAAAATAATCATTCGGTTGGGTAGATAATATCGTGGGAGAAGAATAAGCGAGTTATAGAATATCCTAAGGTTACAAAGTGATTAAGAAGTGAATAGGAGTCGTCAGAGACGGGTTGTGTTCTCCGAACAAGTGTATATCACAAGAAGACAAATCAAATAGGGTACCGTTATCTACCCATGAATTTTCATGTTGATATATAGCTTGAAATTATTGACATGAATTGACTTTTATGCAATGCATAAATTAATTTTCGAGGAAAGCCGTGCGTTTACGCGTTATTTCGTCCATACCCGAAAAAATTCAATATACTTTTAAATAATCTAATGTTAGTTATCAACAGTTATGTGGTCGAGTGGTACGCGCAAAATTGAAGAAGACAATACGGTTTCGAAACTTTTTTTTAGCTCACCTGAGCACAACGTGATCGGTAATTGTCCGGCGTCCGTCTGTCCGTCCGTAAACAAATACTAAAAAATATTCCCCTCCTAAACCATAAGGCATAGAGCTTTGAAATTTGGTACATATCATCGCCTATTGACCCTCTACCAAAATGCTTCAAAGAACTACTGAACTCTTAAACTTAACCCTTTTCTGTGCGATCCCAGATTTTACAAAGGAAATATTAAAAAATATTCTCCTCCTAAACCATAAGGCCAAGAGCTTTGATATTTCGTATGTATCATCACCTATTGACCCTCTACCAAAATATTCAAAGAATTATCGTATTCTGAAAATTAGCCCTTTTCTGTGCGATCCCTGATTTTACAAAGGAATAAAGGGGGAAATCTTTGAAAATCTTCTTCTCACAAACCATTTGGCATAGAGCTTTGACATTTGGTATGTATCATCACCTATTAACCCTCTCCAAAAATACTTCAAAGAGTTACTGTATTCTGAAAATTAACCCTGTGCGATCCAAGATTTTACAAAGGAAATCTTAAAAAATCTTCTCCTCCTAAACCATAACGCCAAGAGCTTTGATATTTGGTATGTATCATCACCTATTGACCCTCTACCAAAATACTTCAAAGAATTACTGTATTCTGAAAATTAGCCTTTTTCTGTGCGATTCCCTGATTTTACAAAGGAATAATGAAGGAAATCTTTGAAAATCTTCTCCCAAACCATAAGGCCTAGAGCTCTGATATTTGGTATGCATCATCATCAATTGACCCTCTACCAAAATACTTCATAGAATTACCCTATTCTAAAAATTAGCCCTTTTCTGCGCGATCCCTGATTTTACAAAGGAATAAAGAAGGAAATCTGAAAATCTTCTTCTCCCAAACCATAAGGCCTAGAGCTCTGATGTTTGTACATATCATTATCTATTGACCCTTTACCAAAATACTTCAAAAATAATTGTATTCTGAGAATTAGACCTTTTCTATGCGATCCCTGTTTTTACAATGGAATAAAGAATGATATATTTGAAAACCTTCTTCTCCTAAACCATTAGGCCTAGAGCTTTTATATTTGATATGTATTGATGTCTATTCTTCAAATCATTGCCTTATTCAGGAAACTAGGGTTATATGGTGGGATCATCAATATACCTAGGATTAAAAGGGAAAATCCTTAAACATCTCCAAAATAATTAGACAGAAGGCTTTGTTATTTTGTATATTTAATAAATCCATGAACCATCATACTCAGGGAAGCAATTTAGGACCATCATGGTCCTCTTGTTTATTTACTCAAATGCGTGTTATTGAACACAGCATTCTATGCCTGTGCTTTGATAAAGGAAAATGTATTATATATGTTTTATATAAATCCACACATATTTATTTTATTTTTCAAAAGAACGAGATCACGATTCTAGACATGTTACAAGAGAAAGTGTATCTGCACGATTCAATATTACATTGATAAACTGTATCTGTCAGCGGATAAACATCTACAACAGTATCGTGCAGGAACACATCTCGGTGTAAGATTATTCCCTTCCTCCCAGTTGCGACAACGTGGCTCCTTTCTGTATAGTTTAATCCGCGATAGCCACAATTCATATGTTCTAAAGACAGGCAATCGTCACATTATCCAGATACTGAGTGACATTTGTCGTATCTTCAAATAACAGCTGAAGCGAATTTCGATAACACCGGGACCGTGTCAAGAATACGGCGGAGCTATTTGATGTACATTGCCAAATACTAAGAAGCCTGTTATTCTCTGACGTTTTGAAGTTAAATGTTCAAACAGTGGATGAAGAAAAGATTGTTATCGCCTCGAACTACCGACTATAAGCGTAGTGGAACTTCGCTCCATCACACCGTAGACATTTCGGTTTGAGAATCTCGTGCATTCAACAAATATGTAAATGTTATTACAGACTAAGGGAATAAAACGAGAAATACCGAAGACAATCAGTTTAGTGCTTAATTATGCAAATAGAGGTCACGGCCTGTCAGGTCAATAAAATCTTACTATACTTTCCTTTATTTAGTCAAGGACAAATTAAGTGAAATAAAAAAGAAACATAGAGGAGAAATAGCACACAAATGCAAGCATTTCACTGTTATGGTTCTTCTACACTGTTCTTCTCCCCAATGGCTTCTATCCACCTATAATTTTTTCATTTTGATAGCTATGATATATTTTTGAAATATCCTCTCGACAAAATTGCAGTCGGGAAAATTTAAAATAAAAGTATGATGTGACTCTCTTCAAAGTAAGGCATAAAAGTGAGTATCGTGTCTTTAAATCCTAAAAGTCTTGAAGAAACAGGGAAATTTTATCTGAAATTGTATAATACAGAAATTGTAAACAAACAAGTTACCGAGCCCCCTTTTGCATAACATTCTCTTATTTTCTTAAAATATGTCACACAGCCCCTTTTTCAGTTTTTCATAAATATAATATGAAGAGTGTGTATATTCTGAGTTGCAGATGAATACAACTTGTCTAATGATTTTGAAAAAAAATATAACCCACTTTACCACGAAGCAAAGCTACAATATATTATGCCCCTTTTCCCGTCACACAATTTTATATATATGAATTTAAAAAATAGCGTAGTCTTGGGGTTTTGATTATTATCTTAAATACGGAATTCCATAAAATTCTGACCAATAAGATAGAAGGTGTCAGTGGGAAAACTTTTTTTTCTAATTCTACGTCTCCCTTTCCGTGACTCGGAGAAATCATAAAACTGTTTATGGAAATTCATAAAGTAAGTTTTTATCAAATTTAGTCCAAGGGGTGTGGAGAAATGACTTCATAGACAGACAGAAAGATAAGTTAAGCTATAGTACTTTAAGCTGCAGTTTTCAATATTAGTTTTGTGTAAATAAATTATAAACGGTGCATGATCGGAAGCATGTGATCCATAACTTAAGTATTAATTTTCATTTAATCTTACCATTGAATTGGAAGATACCACAGAGAAAAACTAATTCCTACATTAATCTCCTTTTCCCGTGACAAAGTTTTACAATGGTAATTACTGAAATCCAGAAAATAATATCAATTTGGTGAACGTCGTTATTCCTTTTGAACTAAAAAAGGTTAAAATCGGCCTAAAATAACAAAATGAAATCATCATATAAAAAAGAAACCAGTCTTCCCGTCAGTCCATGTTCATGTTTGCAGCATTCGCCCTGGTTCCCAGTCTATCAATCAGCTGGCGCTTACAAAGTTCCTTGGCATTTTCATCCTCGCTCCAATGAATCACCTGATGACGTCGCATAGTGTTGGCGAGCTCCTTCGGGATTTTCCGTTGAGGGAGTCCTCGGCCGTTATGGACGACGATGACTTCTTCTATTACCTCACCATACATGAAGGTAAGCGCTTGGTCCATTTCGAATAAATGAAAACTGTCCTTTAGATAGCTTTTACTCAAGACAATAATCACCTTTCTACTTCGGATCATGTTTTCGTAACAGTTTCCTACCTTCATGTTACCTACAAAAGAAAAAGATTAGTATTTAAATGATTTTAAATCAACTGACAGATAAAGTTTGTCAATCGAGAGATCGATAGACCAATCAAATCATAACATTTAGACCGGAAGTGAACTTTGAACTCCACATTTTTGCGACTTCAACGTCGTAACTACACCCTATTCAACTTGACTTGTAAAATAATGAAAAGTTTAAAATTATTCTCTAGGTCTATTTTAGTTGATAGTTGAATTGCTAAAAACACTAATGGCTTAATCAATACATTTATACCTGTGGAACGATACAGGCGCTTCAGTGCCTCTAGTTAGCTCATCTGATCAAAGAGTGCTCAAGGTCAGTTATTGTGATCGCCAAATGTCAGCTGGCGTCCTCGTCGTGCGGCTGTCAACAATTTCTTTAAATATCTCCTGAACCAGACAGCCAATCTTGATTATGAAGAGATGTTCCTTGGTTGAAGCTCTTCCAAAATTGTTCAAATAAAATCCGTCTTTAACTCTGGTTGCCATGAGAACAAAAGGGGGAAATAAGGAAATATTCTAAACCGTTCTTTTCCGAAACCAGAAGACTGAGAGCTTCAATATTTTTTTCTATGTAGCACCCCTTAGGGGACATCTATCAACTTTGTTCAAATGAATCCCCTTGGCGCACCCAATTTTACATTTAAGAGATGAAGAGAATATTTTTTGTTTTCATGGAGGTATGAACCGAAAAACCTAATCACACTGTATGAATACGCGTAGCGGATTCATACATTGTGTGATTACGTTTTTCGGTTCATACCTCCATGAAAACAAAAAATATTCTCTTCATTTCTTATAATTTAATTGCATCGAGCGAAAAATACAACAACTTAACAAATTTTGATACCTTTTTGTAGTGAACTATTTTGTGCGGAAGCATTCAAAATGGCTGCGTACTCAAAATTTTGTTCATGGAGGTATGAATTAAAATTTTCGACCAATCAGATCGCTCGTTTTTGATAGACGAAACTAACAATTAAATTATTGAAACAATGAAGGAAAAATTTAAAAATCTTCTCTGAACTAGAAGACCGAGAGTTTAGATATTTGGTATTAAGTACCTCCTAGACTGTCTAAGAAAACTATTCTATATATAAATTAAAATGGCCGAACTGAAAAAGCCAACTGTATTGAAACGGCTAGTCGTTATTTTGTAAAATTGGACACATTTTGTGTTTATATGATGCCATGTTTTTTCAGTAATAACTTTGCAATGCGCTGTAGCCACCTTCCATAGAAATATGAGAGTTAATAGCGACTCTCTGAAAGCTCTTGTAATTTTATCTAAGGGACGAAGATTGTTTGTTTGTTTGTTTTCATGAAACGAAAAACTACAGATCACACTGTATGAATGCGCGAAGTTTTATTAGTTCATTTATTCGTTTCATTGACCCACGAAAACAAAACTCATTCTCTTTATTTATTATGATTTAATGACATCAAGCAAAAAACACAAATATTTTACAAATTTTGAAACGCAAGTTAAAAAATAGCTATGTGCTTACCATTTTGTTCGTGGAGGTATGAATATTTTTTCTGCCATTCAGAACGCTTGTTATTGATAGACGAAACTAACAATTTAATTATATAGGGTCGGACATGGTTAGTCAGGAATTGTTTAAAAATTTGCTGAAAATTTATTCCCTTGCGCATATCCTTGAACGATGTTACATGTAAGATTTTTTACCATTGTAATGGACTGAAAAGTAATGTTTGTTTTAACCAAAATGACATTTGTTTTCTGATTATTTTCTTCATCTTTAGCGGGTTCACTCAAATGAAATTGTGTTAAAAAACAATAAACAAAGAAAGATGTTGAATTACTCAAATGTTAAAATATTGTGGGGATTTTGCTTTAATATGCGTAAATCTTAGCTGAAATTCCATTTCTTCTTTTTCATTACACCTTTATCATTCTGATCCCGGAATATTCCTGCTTTGGAAGGAGGCATAGACTAAGATCAGCCTGCACAAACGTGCGGTCTGATCTTAGTCTTCACCACATGTTTGTCCTATTTATACCTAAATTGTCTATAAGATCATTTTCCTTACTAAAGAATGACTTTTACATTCAGCCCAAAAGTGCTATCAGTCCTTTGATTTTAATGCAATTTTGAACAAGGATTTTTATTCAGCATGACATGGATTAAAATTTAGGCAAAAACTGTGTCCCTTTTTTGCGTCTTAGTCCAAGGTCAAAGTTTGATTAAATTTCACGATTAGGCATCATTCACGATGGCTTAGCCCAAAAGCACCCAAAGAGTCTACTGTATAGACACTTTTGGGCTTTGGAACACAGTATTTTTTAAGCTTGTTTACTCAAACTTCAAGCTTAAAAAATACTGTGTTCCAAAGTTATCTGTAGATTATAACTTATCAATATAATGTTTCATTTTCAAGAATTTGTCGTGGAATTTAACGCAATATGAATCTTTTATTTCGAACTGAACTTTGAGTAAATTCTCAATTGAATACAAAAAAAGTTTTATAATCTCGGACCCAGATGTCATATCGCACAAGAGGTATTATTTCTCCCCAAAGAGACCTATCAACAAAGTCTTGTCTTAGAAACTAAAACTGGAAACACATTCTACTACATCTATGCCAGAAGTGCATTGTCTTCATAGGCCTTTTCTGGTTTTTGAAATTTTAGACTTGTCCAAATTGAAAAAGGATGCAGACGACAATGAAAATTGGATACAATTCCAAATAAAACCATCCTATGTGGTAGAAAACATTGGAGAAGAAGAAGAAATTGCTTGTGACAAGCAATTTCCTCTTTTCCACAATGTTTTCTCAGTTATAAAATCACAGGGACGTAAAAACCAGGGGTTAACAAGAAAAGGGATAGCAAAGAATGTTTTTCTATGACTTGACCTAGTGTCTTAGTTTCCCATGTGACCTAATATCGATCTTTATTGAGATATCATGAAGATAGCCATTTTGACAAAATATTATGACGTTTGAGACAAAAATATGGCCTCTAGAGTACACAGAGTGTTTTCTAAGATTTGAATTAACTAGTGACCTAGTTTTTAACCCATTGTGACCCAATGTCGAACTACCACAGATAGCATGCAGAAAAAATATTCTGACCAAAAATCAAGACATTTAAGCCAATATGTGGCCTTTAGAGTACACAAAATGTTGTTCTAAGATTTTACCTAATGACAAATGTGAGTAAATATCAAATATGACCAAAAAGTCATGCAAACAAACGAACCACGAAAAACGACATTTGAGAAAAAGGTATGATCTCTAGAGTACACACAAGGTTTTTCTAAGATTTAACATGGTGACCTAGCTTTTGACCCAATGTGAACCAATATAGAACCTGACCCGAATATTATATAGAAAATGATTCTTACCAAATATCAAGACATTTGATCTGAAAAATGTGACATCTAGAGTACACATAAGGTTTTATCTGAAATTCGACCTACTAACTAGCTTTTGAACCCACATGACCAAATATCGAACGTGAAATAGATTTCATTTAGACAAATATATCAAGACATTGAGCCAAAAATGTGGCATGTAGAGATCACACATGGTTTTTCTAAGATCTGACCAAGCGACATAGTTTTTGACCTCCATGTGGCACAATATCGGGTAATTCTGTTTCTGTACAACAAAAGAGAAAAATGGGAAAAAAATCTGAAATCGCGTCATTTGGTAAGTGTTAATAGGGCAAAGTAATGATCTCAAAAGTATCTTTTGTCTCGCTGTGATAACATCAAATAGCCTAACGCGAATTGATCGAAAAAGAGCTAATCTACAAAAACAGTAAGTTTATCTATTAACCCATTCCCACACAAGAAAATTGAAAGAAGCTACAGCCGACAATTTCAACTTGAAGGAATTTCTTTTTTCTTCTCCTATGAAAGAAAACTCTGTGCATAATGAAAAAATTGCTTGGTACAAACAATTTCTTCATTATTCAAGATGTTTTTTCAAGTGGTTTTCTTGATGGCGTAAAACGGATGCATTGTGTGGGAATATGGATCGAGTAATACTCCACAATCAAATATCAATAAAACAAAGGAAAGCATTAAAAATGTTTAGATTACCTGGTTCTGAATCCCTCTCGTCGAAGTACAAAGAAAATTGGCCTTCAAATTTCTGACGCTCGTTCAATTCACCTTTGTCAATTCCGTACAACAAGTTGTCAATGACCCATTCTCTGTCGTTTTCAGCACTTGATATATACGCGTCGTATACTTTTCCCGCTTCATTGATTGCACCGTAGTTTCCTCGTCCATCTCTTACTTGCTTGATTGACTTGCGTCCGTAACGTTTCTTGTAGTAATACAGTTTTAAAGCCCATCTCTTGCGGAACAAAATTCCTCCAACTATCATGACCAGAATTGCCACGCTCACGCTTATGATGACGATTTCTTGCCATGTGTAAAACACACAATTAATTTTGGTTTTATCAAAAGAAAGCAGTGGCTTTCCGGTCCATTCTTTTGGTTGGGTACACATATATGACTTCAGATTGGTCAGCGTAACCGAGGTTTTGTTTATCCAATCCCTAAACCACCTCAGGTCACAGCCACACATAAAGGGATTACCTGTTAGGTTTAATTCAGCTAAATTCCGAAATTGCTCAAGGTTTTCTTGTTTAGGTACAGTTACAAGGTTATTCGTAAGGTCCAGGTATTTGAGATGAGGAGCTGACTTGAAGAGATTCTGGTCCCATGTTTTAATCTTATTATTGGTGAGATTCAGAGTTGTAAGGGACGCGAGGTCCTGAAATGCAGGTGCTTGGATTTCCGTTATATCATTGTCCATGAGATATATCTCCTTTAGTTTGCCAAGTCCTTTAAATATTGCACCGCCAAAGTCTGCACTGATCAATGGACCAACTTGATTGTTTTCTAAATGAAGGTATTGCAGTGACGTCATGGATTTCAATAAATCTCTCTGGAAAAAAGCGCAATTATTGTCAGCCATATTGAAATAGATTAGAGATCCAAGTGAACCAAATCTTTTAGTTGCATTTTGTATTGAAGACAGTTTATTTTGAGCAATGTTTAACGAGATAAGGCGTACTAAAGGATTAAACACAGTTCCAGGCAGGGTGTTAATGTTGTTATATCTGAGGTCGAGCTTGCTGAGACTCTTTAAATTAAAGAACGAGTCCTCTTTCAATGTCAACACTTTGTTGTATCTAATTCTAAGGTCCTGCAGAAGCACCAAGTTACTAAAAACTTTCGAATCAATCATTTTTATCTCGTTGTCGTCCATAAATAAACTATATAATGTTGATGGAAGGTTTTTGGGGACGGCCACAAGCTTGTTCTTTTTCATATTAAGAATCTGAAGTTTGTCGAGTCCAGCGAATGCGTTGTCTTCGGTAGTCATGATCTTGCAATTAGAGATATCTAAATGCAGCAAGTCATCAAGTCCATTAAACGAGGCATTCAATAGTTTTGGTATAGAATTATACGCCATATTTAGTGTTGTCAGCTCAGTGTCAAGTAACTGTTTGAAGGTATCCTTAAATAAGAGTCCGTTTAGTCGTAGGCCAGATATATCTAACGATACAATCGCCTTCCCCTCTAGACCGGTAAGAGCTGTTTTCAGACCAGCGCTGTCAAGGTGATTGTGTCCAAGTTTTAGTGACTTGATAGCAGCAAAGCTTTCAAAGGTTCCTGATTCAATACTTTCAAGTTTGTTGCTAGATAAATAAAAACTCGATACCGATATATTTATCAATGATTTAAAGGTTTCATTATGAAGATTTTCTAGATTATTACTACTTAATCCAATGTATTCCAATTCTTTACTACCAGCAAAAGATTTTGGAAATGTTGCATCAGCGATACTATTCGATTGTAGAATAACTTTCTGTAGCTTATGCTGTAGTCCAAGGGGAGGTATGGAAGTGAAGGCGTTTGATTGCAAGGATATATACCGAAGTTCCTCGGAACCTTCAAATGCCTTATCGTCAAATCGCTCCAGATTATTCGTCATTAGAAACAATTCCTGCAGACTTTGCAACCCCGAGAATGCATTGGGGCCAATAAATGCTAGTTTATTTTCCCTTAGGTCAATGATTATTAGCGATTCTGCACCAGCAAATGCCATAGGTTCGATATCTGTAATTTCATTGTTGTTTAGATAGAGTTTCTCTAGTTTCGTAAAACGTCCGAATGTGTTTCGCTTTATTGTTACAAAATTATTGTATCGAAGGTAGAGTTTTGTGACATTTTCCGGGATGGTGTCAGGAACCTCCGAGAAATGTTTTCCGTCACAGTTTACAGATGTTTTGTCCTTGTTGCAAAAACACATCGGTAAGCCTGGACAAGAATCATCTCCCCTCGCTAGCAGGGCAGCCAAACCAAGATGAAGAACTGTGGCAGCAAAGGCTTGCATCCTGAAGGAAATTGAAATATTGAGATAAGAAAATGGTTTAGTTATTGATTGAAAATATGGCTTACTTTATTTTCGAAGTATGTTGGTACGTGTACGTGTCAAATGATCCTGTATATTCCTAATACATTCCTAATATATTCCTACGGGGACTGACTCCAGTTTCAAATTGTAAGCAGCAATTACTTGTTCACCAAACTCTTGAGGGTTTTTATTGGACTCTTCTCACCAAGAGGATTCAAATGAGCACTCAAGGCGTCGTCGGGACCATTTAATCGGAGCGATCAAATCAACTTCTTTATCAACATTTATCGAGTTAACACGACAAAATTACAAATATCTGTGTCTTTTTGGATAGAGAACATTGTGGATAATGAAGAATTTCCTTGATATATTTTTTTCAAAAAAAAAAAAAAGTCTTGGGGGGCGTCAACGAGCGTCATTGTGGGGAATTGGTTTAAAGCGGAGTTTTCTGATTGTTTACAGGTATCTATACCAATGTCATTGTGACAACATAATCATGTTTGAATTGTTCACGGCACACTGCACCACAGACGACGAAAAATAAGTATCCCCATGAGCACGCTTTCCCCAGCTGAGCTAAAAATGAACCACAACCTACCTAATTGAGCTACTTTATGGTATTCCCTAAGGTAAATTTCTGTATAATGAAACTGTATCAGAACTCCAACTGTCTAAGTAAGCCACAAAATTGCATTACCAGTCTTCATGTTATTACTTCTAGACATTTATATTTATGAAATAATGATTCAACAGTGGACGTATAATAAACGGATTGTAATAAGCAGCTGTATGTTCGGGTATTTCTGGGGGTGAGAATTGCAAGGAACATTATATGAGGTACATCAGCAACTGCGTTATGACTAGAATGATGTAAACTTTGTCAATCAATCAGTCCTTGTTCATAAAGTTTTAACTTTAATCGCTGTAACACCTTCACTTTCGTCAAACACAAATCCACGGACATTATATATATAAAATCTTCATTGCATTTTTTATTTAACACACGACTATTCAACTTCCAAACTTTATTTGACATACAACTAAGATTGTCGATAAAATTAAACAGAGCAAAAGATAATCTACGTAACTAAGAGCTCTACCGCACCGGCTAATAATAGGCAATTGTCAAGGAGAAGAGTCTGGTCATTGATTGACATTTAGAGCAGTCCGTTACATACATGGCTGTCAATCCAGAGCTCAGTCGGGAACCATCGTCAGGATGGCCGTAACATATTTGGATCATAATCCAAGGATCAATCAAGGAAACCTCGTCGAGATGCAGGAACATACTTGGTTAACAATCCACTGGTGATTCGTGAATCCTCGTCGATATGTCCGTAACATACTTGGCTCATAATCTAAGGGTAATTTTGAAACCCTCGCCATGATGTCCGTAACATTCTTGGTTGTTATTACAGGGGTCACCCCGCAGGAACTCTCGTCAAGATGTTGGTAGTTCATTAAATTTGAATTCAACGCCACTTTTAAGAGTACTTCAGTCATATCGCGGCGGCTGGAGCACCTAACAATGGATCCTGGTATTTCTCACACCAGTACTACCATTACATCCTTTCCGAACCACCAGCTGCTCATCCAATTTAGGTTTACGAATATGCACCTATTGGTTAGAGATAAATGTCGAAAAGGATATTTGCCGCAACCGGGATCGAACCCTGGACCGCATAATTGAGAATCCGACACTGCGCCATGTCCGCGGCCTCAATGTCTGTAACATACTTAGCTGTTAGTCAATAGTGTCCTTATTTAACAACACATCTTATTCACAACTCAAGTCCAATAAATTTACTTAACATGTGCTCTGATTTCGTATATAGAGACACATTTCAAATAATCGGGCCCTTCGTTATGAAATGCAGAGACAAAATTAAGAGTAGGGTTGGAAAATTAAAAAGTGTCATTGGTCGTTTACCAATGGATAAGTGATCGCCGAACACTGACAGAATATTGTGGCATGAGGAAATTACAATAAGTAAAGGGTGGATACACCAGCCTCAGTATCCTAAATGCAGTACTATTCAAATAAATGTGGAACATCAATAAGCAACAAGTATTGAATTGGATTTGGTTTCCTAGTTTCACATCCATCGCATAGAAGTTCGATCGCTATCCAAAATAACCTACTGATGAACTTATTAGCATATTGCTAATCATTTGTAATTCACGTGCTGGGGCCCTACGGTAAGAAACGGGTTTCATATCGCAAGATCGATCAAGGCTTGAAACTGCTAGAACATGCTGATAACCATATTCTTTAGTCCGTTGCCGCAAAACCCGTTGTCATGCGCGGATCCCCCCCCCCCCCCCTGGGGTTTTGTCCCTAGAATTTTGATCAGTTTTACATGTGGGTCTGGATACCACCAAAGTATCTAACACGAAGAATGCAAATTCGCAAGGATCCCGTTAGTAAAAATTCAAGTTCCGTGCTTCTTTTTGACGACACTCGGCTCAAAATAACCGATCGCTAATATATGGAACCCAAGAAATTACTACAGAAAGCAATTTCGTTATATTGCATGTTTTCTATCCTTGTTATCTGCTGTTACATTTGTTTATCGAATTTGAACCCACTTTAAAAATTTCTCATTTTGAAGAGGGCAAATTATCATGATAATGGGGCAAAAAATGCGATAAGATTTTACCCTTTAATCCATTCCGGCCCAATGGTGCTTTTTGACGTCCATCAAGAAAAACAATTGGGAAAAATTGTGTAAAATGAAAAATTTTCTTGCAATAAGCAGTTTCTTCATTTTACTTTATGTTAACTACTCGTGAATTTCATCAAATCAAAAACTTAACGCCCTGTAGAAAAAAACTTACGGAATCTTTTCATTTCCCGCTATGTTTTCTATCGAGAACGGACAAAGATTTTAAAAAAATCTAATCATCTTGAAATTGTCGTCTGCCATTTTTTTCAATAAGGACCAGTCAAACGTTTTGTCGTCAAGTAATGGGTTAAACTAAGTGTAGACTAAGATCAGACTGCTTTTATATTCAGGGTGATCTTTGTCTATACCTCCTGTCATTCGAGTTTCAGTATGACAGGGGTTAAATCTCTAAACCTGTGCATTTCGTTATGGCCGCCGTCATAGCGCAATTTGTAGCGCATCAGACTCCCAAACTTCAATCACGAGGCGTCATGGGTTCGAACCACAGCGGCGGCACATATCCTTTCCGACACCTGTCTCTCACCAATGGGTGGATAGTATTAAACCTAAGTGGGATAGCATCTGGATGCTAGGAAAGGATATAATGATGTACTGGTATGAGATATACCAGGAATCCATTGTGAGGTGCTCCAGTCGCTGCGATGTGACAGAAAAAGTGTCAAAAAGTCGCTGAACCCTATTCAAACAAACAAACAAAGCAATTCATTACACACCTTTCTTTATATCTATGATCACTATATCCTGCAATATTGGCCGACTCTGCATAAACTAAATAAACCCCACATACGTTGTTATGTAGTAATTTAGAGAAACCGAAACTACGTCTCCGGGAAATACGGATGACTCATTGTAAAAACGTAACGGAAGTCCCAGATCATTGTTCAAAAGCAGTAGACCGAATGTTTTTAGTTCTCTTGCACCGTCTTAGTGGTGATGACATGGTTAACCTGGTTCCCAAACAACAAAATTTTAGACTGGCCCAATTTGAGACAGGTTGCAGACAACAAAACAAACATGATTTAAATTGAAAAACTATGGCCATTCGAGGTAGAAAACATCGTGAGAAAAGTAGAAATTGCTTGTTACAAGCAATTTCTCCTTTCATCACAATGATTTCCAAAGCTATATTTATTCGGTGTGTAAAATTGCGGGATTGTGTGGTAATGAGTTAAACATATATGACGTGAAGAAAAGTAGATGTTTCGCTTTGAAATATGAACAGGTATTTAACATTCAGTATGATGGCGATAAAAAAAGTTAAACAGGCCGACGACTATGAAAGTAAAAGATGGTTTATGCTTGTGCAGATCCGATTAAAGTATACACTACGGTAGCCTCAAGTCATAGAACTAAACAGTGTTTTCTTTTTCCTACAACGTTTCCTGAATAAAAATCACTCGTCTGTTGATGGAACTCATTAGGAATGTGTGAAAAGTATCGACCTGGCGGAATACCCGTTTATATTTTCACGGATCTAGAATGACTATTCCTCCACTGAATAAGCGTATCGGCCAAACACCGAAACTCTTATTGACCTCTGCTGGATCCTCTCTTTTTCAAACATTTGCTATACGCAGTGTCTGGAAGGATATTTTTCGTCATGCGGATAATAATAACAGATGGAACTCTAATAACAATCACTGACGTCCAACTAGGCAGTTCTCGACTGAAATATCCAACGGCGTTGGTTTGTAAGATATATGAAAATGGGGGGGGGGGGGAGCTAAAAAATCGATGGATTGCGAACTTAACTTCCTAAAGCTTTTACCCATTCCCCAAAAATCCCTCCTTTTTACGCCCCTCAACAATGCTTTCGAAAACATTGTGGATAATGAAGAAATGGCTTGTATCAAGCCATTTCTTCATTATCCACGAGGTTTTCTATCCTGAAAGACGCAGAAATGAAATAAATTTCCATATAATTGAACATTTCAGCTGCAGCTTCTTTCAACCAGACTACAATTGTGTTTGTTTTGGATTGGATTAAACGGTGTAGCTACGGCATTTAAGTCGCTAACAGGTAACAATGTCCGATATAGATAACAGAGTTCAATTTTCACGTACAGTCTTATTGAATGGTCTGATTGGTAAGTCGATATTTTGATTGATGTTGGCAATCCGTCAGCTTGAATGCCGCCGTCATAGCGCAGTTGGTAGCGCGTCGGACTGTCAATCTAGAGGTCCCGGGTTCGATCCCCGACTGCGGCACTCATCCTTTCCGACTATTTGTCTCTCACCAATGGGTCGATAATCGTAGACCTATGTGGGATAGCAGCTGGAGGCTAGGAAAGGATGTAATGGCAGTACTCGTGTGAGATTTACCAGGATTCCATTGTTAGGTGCTCCAGCCGCCGCGATATAACAGAAAGATTGTTGAAAGCGGCGTAAAACCCCATTCAAGCAAGCAACCGTCAGCTTGATTGTGTGCCATTGGTAGTTTGGGCTCAAGGTGAACATAAACTAATGAAAACCACAGGAAAACAGATTTTATTTGTAATCAATTTCTCATTTTCCCACGATGTTTTATCTAAATGTCATTCGTTCCGGCGTTAAACTAAGGACTATACTGTAATAAATTTTATACTTTTCCAGATCAATATGCGAAAATGGTAAATGTACCTTACATGCTTTTTTTCCTTTTCCCCCAATTCTTTTTTTTTTTTTTATAAAATATTTATTGTGCAACGACGATAAAAGTGGGGGGAGGGGTCTTGTGGTGATCGGTTAAATATTTTGTTGTCGATTTTCGATAAAATATTCAGAACAAAATTTAAAAACTTGAATTCTGTAAACGCCAAAACGAATTGTTAAACAAAGAGCATAAATAAACGAAAACATTCTTTTTAGAAAACCATTGATGCAGCATCAACCATTTCCTGTTTTGCAAAATTTTAGATCTGCCAAATTCAAAGGTTTTGCAGATGAAATTTAAAGTGAATTCAATTTGGAAATAACCATTCAGTAAGGAAGAAAACATTGTGAAAAAAGTAAATGACACTTGTTACAAGCAATTTCTTCTTTTTCTACAATATTTTCTCAATTATGAAAATCACAGGGACGTAAAAATCAGGGATTGAACAGGAAAGGGTTAATTTTCGTTACGTTGGACTATTAAACCGACGAGAAAACTGATCTGACGTACCCCTAACGTGTAACGTCCGGACATGTGACTCTCTCATCCATGTACGTCACTCGCTAACGTCACTCACTAACGTCACTGGCGAAACCGCTTTATCATGCTAGAACTGAGAGCTCGCTTGCCACGCCCACTGATCTCCGTCATGAAAGTACGAACAAGGTAATAAACGACCCCATTTTACAAAATATGTGGTTATGGATGTAACATTAAAGGCAAATTATCGATTTGTTACTAAACGTCGTATAAACACTTTATAATATGATAGCATCGAGCGAAAAAAGTAAAACCATGACAAATTGTGATACCTTTTTCTATGGGACCATTTTGTGCGAGAAATATACAAAACTGCTGCGTGCTCAAAATTTTGTTCGTGGAGTTATATATGAAAACTTTTTTCGATCAATCAGAACGCCCGTTTTTGATAGACGAAACTAAACATTAATTATTGAAATCATTTTCTAAATACCTTATACCGGAGTGTGTGTCATCGTTTCAGCAGATAAATAGTGTCTGGCAAATGAAATAACGCATATTATTTTTTCCGAATGAATTCATTTTCCTAAACTTCACGTCGGCGTTCAAAGAAACGTGATCAAGGGTATAAAGTCCACCATCTATTTGGAGAATTACATTGTGACGCTTTACCGTCACAATGGAAAGTGACGGTTAGCCAACAGATACTGAACATCTGTTAACCCTTTCCTGTTTTTTGAAATTTTAGACTGGTCTAAATGGAAAGGTTTTTCAGACGACAATCTTAAGACCAATTTATGTGAAATGTAATCATTCAATAGGGAAGAAAATATTGTGGAAAAAGAAGAAATTGCTTGTTACAAGCAATTTCTTCTTTTTCCACAATGTTTTCTCAGCCATAAAATCACAGGGACGTAAGAACCAGGGATTAACCAAGAAAGGGTTAAATGATAAGTACGGTAGAATGGGTAGTAAGTGGTCCGTGATTCAATATTGGGGTTGAAATGTGAAAAAAAATGACAGGAAACCCATGGTTAGGTGCACCAGCATCATATAATTGACGGATCGCTGGCCACGCCCCCTGAGCTCCAACATGAAGTTCCTCTTAGATATTAAACGGCGTTGTTTTGCTAAATACATGGTCAGTAACTTGTAACAACAACTACAATGGCGTCATATCTACAGCTTGAATAAGCTTTAGTTACTGCGTTTAAGTCTCCAAACCAAAAATTGGATGGGGTTTAACGCCGCTTTTAACAGTATTTCAGTCATATTGCGGCGGCTGGAGCACCTAACAATGGATTCCTGGTATTTCTCAGTACTGTCACTCCATCCTTTCCTAGCCTCCAGCTGCTATCCCACTTAGGTTTACGATTATCCACCAATTGGTGAGAGACAAATGTCGGAAAGAATATCCAAACCAACAAAAAGGTTAACAAAAATAGTGGCCAATGTTGGAGTTCAAAACTCAATGCTGGTTTACATGAATAATTTGGTCGACTGTTTTTTTTTTTATTATTATTATTATTTGATAGCCGTTATTGATCAAATAGAAAACGCACTAAATCGTGTCGCCACATTGACCCTGTGGAAATATTCTTGAAAAAAGGTAATGAAATGTAGTCTGCTTTTTTTTCTTACTTTGGACAAGCTTAAAGATTTTTTATGAGTTGTGCTGGGTTCACACCAACTCGACCAAACACGATCAAACATTCGCAAACTAGCCTTCATTAGACTGAGAGAGCGGTCGGGATAGTTTACCTTGGTCTGTGTTTTTACCCTGAATTTTCTTACTGTAAGATTGATTGTATTCAGATCGGTCTGGTATCAAGCGAGTAGGAAGCCGAGATGATCGAAAAGAGGGTCGAAGTAATTGAGGGGCATTCGTATTGGGATGGGGTTGACGGGTCGCTAGTCACAACCACTTCGCGTATTCATACAGTGTGATATGAAGTTCCATTTAGATATCAATCGGCGTTTTTTGTGTTTGGGGGGTGTTTTTGTATAATTTGTTCAGTAACATGTAGACATAAAAAATTGGTTGGCTACCTAAATGTCGTAATTACAGCTCAAACAAGCTGTAGTTACGGCGTGGAATTCGTCGAACCAACAAAAATGTTCACGTGAATTTCACACGAATATCAGCTAATGTTATGAGTTCAAAGTTCATTTCCGTTCTAAATGAGTAATGTGATTGGATGGATTCTTTGATTGACATCGCGATCCGTCTGTTCTGTCGAATGGCATTCAAAACACGGGATAATCTCGATCAGATAACCATTTACTTGATCAGAGGCGTGTGAAAGTCGGGACGGGTCGAGCGGTGATCGTATGATAGTCGTATATGTATCGGCGCTGTGGATTAGAAATCGGGTACCATCGTAAATGGTCCAACTATTCAGACAACGAATTAGGTCGGGAAGATTGGGTTGATCTAATCCGTAGTGTGCAACCTCCTGTGATATAATTCACCCAGACTTTCAAATAAATACCATTATGTAATATTGTAATCCGTAAAGATCATAGTACAAAAGGTATTTAAACACGATAATGAGTTTAGTTTTATGTCGGGTGACTACAAAACCATCGTAACTATTACCTTTTAAGGAGCAGTTACGAGGTACTGGGATCCAACCAATGGTTAGTATATCAAATGAAGTCGTTCATATAAATAAATCCATCAATGACAACACCGAGCTCCTACGAGATGGGTGTCTTCAATGTGCTTATTACGGTTACAATTCTTGCAGTGGCGGCGTATTACGGTTCATATCAATGGAGTAAATCCACGCGGGAAATTTACAGGAAAAAAGTAATTGGGACCATTGAAACACTCGATGATATAAAGGCACATGCGAAAGAGTTTAACAGAAAGGAAATCATTCAGGTAATTTGAAGTGCTTTCACTTTTTTTTAATTTAAGACTGGTCCAAATTCTTAGAAGTCACAGAGGACAATTCTTAGTCGTTGAAAATTAAAAAAAAAAAAAAAAAAAAAAACAACAAAAAAAACATTTGTCTTTTTGGGTAGAAAACATTGTGGATAAGTATTTTTTCTTGAAGGGCGTCCAAAAGTGGGATTGTGTAGGAGTGGGTTTATGCCTATCCACTAAGTATATATACATTAGAAAAAAATGTTTAATGCTCGCCGATTGTTAAACGAGATTTCTCGGTGGATGATCATTTGATGATGTTGATACCACCAAATTATGAAACGGTAATTTTGAAAGTTTTAGCACAGGTATCGTTCATTTCAAGCCATCGAACGATTTCTAAGATTAATCCAAGACACTGATGTCGTGTGCGTAATGTTAAAAAAAAAATTCGACAATACTCTGTATCGTTCTCTCTGTCTCTCTCTCTGTCTGTCTGTCTGTCTCTCCTTTTCTCTCCCCCCTCTTCCTTTTTCTCTGCCTTCTCTCTCTCTCCTTCTCCTCCTCTATCTCCCTATTTCTCTCTCTTTTTTCTCTCCTCCGTTGCTCTCTCATTCTCTCTCCCCTCCCTAGCCTTATAAAATCTGCGATATGACCAAAATAGGCATTGAATCCCATTTAATTAACTTCAAGAAATAGAATATTCGTTTGTTTCGTGCATCGGTTTTTCCTTTCACAACAAAAGCCATATCTTCACTTGACCAGCTTTTGCTGTCCCCATAATGAAAGATAAATCAATCCTACACTGAAACAAACGATTATCCTCAAAACACTGATTCGTTAGCATCGGCGATTCTTAGCCCTTCGTGACGGACGACGCTAAATTTAGGGACATTGATTGCAACAATAACAAGAATATACATGACAACCCAATGAAATTTGAATGAATAAACGTTCCGTGTGTGTGAGTATTGTTTGGCGAAAGAACAGGGAAAAGGTGGTCTGCATCACAAATATGGTTGACCGAATTTCAACCTGATAATGGATGTAACCAAATACTTACCTATGACCTACATTTGAACAAATGTGTGACATGTTCAATAATATAACAAGTGCATGTGGCATAGACACTTATCAGACTGGCCAGCCATGCGGTACATTTAGAGTATTGCTGGTTGTTTTAAGAACCTTTGAGTCAGTGGCTGTCTGCAGGGTTCACAGATCGACCCATTACCAGACGACAAAACTTTAGACTGGTCCAAACTCAAAATTGTTGCAGATGACATTGTTAAGTTGATGCAATCATGTTATTTTGTCTTTTTGGGTATAGAAAACATTGTGGATAATGAAGAAATTGCTTGTCACAAGCAATTTCTTCATTATCCACTATTTTTCATACAGCTACTTTTCATGAGTGCGTCAAAAAAGCGTCATTGTGTTGGAATTGGTTAAGCTCTTATCAGACAGCGGATGCACAGGCTGATCTAATTTTTTGCCTGGCTTACATGTGCATTTTTTTTTTCATAACCAGTTCATTCCTCTACTGAGATAGAATGTATTTTTCAAGCTGTGACATGTCATCCGGATCAGCTCAGTTGGTATTGCGCTTGACTTTAAACCTCCATCGAGATCACAGAAACGAGACCTGGGCTGACCCAATCAAGGGTCTATCAGAAGAGACGTTAAACCGAGGCCGCGTGTGACGGTGCTTTACACCGAGCACGTTAAGAAATCAGGCGGGGTCCCTCATCAATTTCGTCCTGTATCCTTGCAGTATCCCCCGTAACAACTTATCGTCTTCTGAGGGCGTCGCCCGTATTACTATGTGCTGCTGAAGCGGCGATGAATTACTCCATTGTGAGGGTCACCATCCAACGATACCCGTCTCGCTAACAAATAGTCAACAAAGAGTGGTTCTAGCACAGCACAATCGTGATTCATTAGTTATTTTACCCTCTCCCGTTTTCTAAAATTCTAGACGTGTCCTAATTCAAAGGGGTAGCAGACGACATTTTAAAGCAAGTGAATTAAAAAAGTAACCATCCTATATGATAGAAAACATTGTCGTAAAAGAAGAAGAAATTGCTTGTCACAAGCAATTTCTTCTTTTTCCTCATTACTTCTCAATGTTTCTCAAGTATAATACCACAGGAACGTAATTAGCAGAGATTTTACGAGAAGAGTGAGGGTGAAAATACTTTTATAGAATGAATATCGAAGCTTCAAATTTGTTTCGTTGCGTAGCCGGTTTGAAATGGGTCTACTATTTTTTATGTGTGCGTGTTTTTTTTTGTTTTTTTTTTACCAAAGACTAGTATTGAGTGTCCTCTATTCGGTGATGGGCTAGCAAAATGTCGGAAATACAGCTTGCGTAAAAGCTCTGTCTCTGCCATTTTTCAATCGAAATAATTAGATTCGAAAGATATTGGTATACTCAAAGTATTTATAGGCCTAAAATGCTGGTAATTTCTATAGGGTGGTATCAGAGTCTTAAACTTTACTAATTCATTTATTACTTTTAATACTTTTTATTTTACTAAGGTTTCCGACAGTATTTTCGTCGCTATAGGCTATGCTTTAGCCAATTCTATCATGATTATCGGACCTGATGGTGTCGTCATTGTCGATGTCACGGAAAGTTACGAAGCGGCCTCGGAAATCTACGAGGGGTTCAGGAAAATTACGAAGAAACCTGTGACGGACATTGTGTATACCCACAACCATGCCGACCACATTTACGGAGCCAAGGTGATGTGCAATTTATCTGTTTCTATCGAAAGACGCTAGTTTGCATGTTTGACTCTTGGGGACGGGAAAAAGGCAGATCGTTGGTTTGCGATCCCATGAACGCTGTTACTACAACTTGATAAGCTGTAGTTATGACATTTAACCTATTCCCAAACAATGACGCTCTTCGACGCCCCAAATAAAGAGGTTTGGAAATCATTGTGTAAAATAAAGAAATTGCTTGTTACAAGCAATTTCTACATTACTAACAATGTTTTCTACCCCAAAAGGCAGAGATTTTTGAAATTTCACCAATAAAAAAAAGTCTGCAACTTCTTGAATTTGGTCCAGTTGTCTGGTAATGGGTAAAGACACTAAACCAACAAAAATGCTTTATATAAAAAACGGATGTTAACACTCACTTCCGGTCTACATGTATGGTTGGAGTGATTTAATTTATCACTCAATTTCGTTATTGACAGAGGCGAACCGTCAGCCTTAGAACGGTCATTAAAATGTTCAAATTCTGAGATGTTGCAGACTTGTCCAAATTCAAGAAAGTAGCAGACGTTATTATAAAGTAAGTACAATTTAATCAGTAGCTATCCTATATTAAAGAAAATATTGTGGAAAATGCAGAAATTGCTTGTTGCAGGCAATTTCCTCTTTTTCGTCAATATTTTCTCAAGTATAAAATCCCAGCTTCGTAAAATCTAGGGTTTGTACAGGAAAGGGTTAATCCCCCCCCCCGGAAAAAAAAAGAAATTCAATCAACTTGAGATTATCGCCGGTATCTTCTTTCAATTTGGACCAGTCTATATTTTTGGTTTGTGGTTATAGGTTAATAAATAGTAATACATGTCAGTATAACACGTAAGATAGATGGACTAAATCATTCTCCGTTACAATGATGATACGATGACTCGGACTAAATGCAGGTTGATCAGGTTCGATTGTTTTCTCTTAATAATTTGCCCCTATTTGCTTTCTTGCTCATAATTTGTACAAATAGATACATAATTCAGTTTAACATGGTAAAGTCAAATGGTAAAACTCTGCTTTCGGATCTCATTACAAAAGGGTTTTACGGGAAAAGGTTTTAAATCAGGTTTTAAAGGTATGCCCTAGTTTAAACTAAATCTTATCCACTGTCAATAAGTAGGTACATTCGTCAATAAATTGATTGGTTGATTGAATGGGGTTTAACGCCGCTTTTAACAGTATTTCAGTCATATCGCGGCGGCTGGAGCACCTAATAATGGATTCCTGTTCTCACACCAGTACTACCACTACATCCTTTCCTAGCCTCCAGCTGCTATCCCACTTAGGTTTACGATTATCCACTCATTGGTGAGAGACAAATGTCGGAAAGAAATATGAGACGCCGCCGGGGATCAAACCCGTGACATCCCATGATTGAAGATTAGGAGTCTGACGCGCTGCCAACTGCGCTGTGAACAAGATAACTTAACCCATCACAAAACAATCCTGAATTATGACCCACATGATGACAAAGCTATTAAAAGAATGGTGTTATAAAGATTTATTACTTGTTACTATCAATTAAACCTTTCCTGTTTTAGACTGGACCAAATTGAAAGAGGTTGCAGACGACAATGAAAATTTGATTTAAAAAAATGTGTGAATCGTCAAGCTAATAATCCCCTTCTGTATACCGTTTTTATTTATTCAATCATTAAATTTTTTTTTTGAAAAAGAGATAGAATCATCAGCAGAGGTCAATTAGAAATACAATTATTAGAAAAAATATGTTATAAGCTAGAATGACCACTCTTTATTCAGAACATTTAGGAAGGGCGAAAGTTTCTGGGTTAGTCTGCGCAGTTTGAATTCGAGCCATACTTTTCGCCATTCTCAGGATTCTTTCGCTTTCACAAATTGTTAGACTCGTTCAAATTGACGGAAGTAGCAGACGGCAATTACAAATTGCAATCGAAAAAAAAAAAAAAAAAGACTTGTCATATGGAGTAGAAAATATTGTGAGAAAGGGGGGAAATTGCTCGTTACTATCAATTTCTCCTTTTCTCATAACGCTTTCTAAGGCTGTATTTCTTCAATGCGTAAAACTGTGGGATTAAGTGGTAATAGGTTAATGGTCACATATTTTATTTACCAGGCATTTATTGAGAACGAGCCGAAATCTCCCGGAATTTGGGTACACGAGAGTTTCGGCGAGGCCTTGGCTGTCGGTACTCGTGGAACGAACGTCGCTTATTACGTCCGTGCTATGAGGCAGTTTGGTGTATTTCTACCGGAGCAAGTTTCGGCTGGTATAGGCCTCCGGCTTAAAATCGGAAAAGATGCGAAAACCATGGCAACTCAATATCCAACTAATTTTGTCAATGGGTCTGAGGAAGACGTCGTTATGGCAGGCAAGTATACTTGGATTTTTGAAAATGTTCAGATACGTCAGACTGATAATTTTTACGTTCGTATAATTATTCATAGGGAGTTGCATTTGACTTCGGTGTGCTATCGGAATGAGTAGGCCAGAGAAAACGACAGAGAGAATGTGAATGGGAAAGGTGAGAGAGAGAAAGGGGGAAGAAAGAGAGGGAGAAAGAGGAGAGAGGGGGGGGGGATAAAGAGATTTTTGTTTCATAAGTAAGCTTTCAAAGTACGCCTCTGTATAGCAGACTGTTTCAAGGAATATGTCCGTTTGATGAAGGATAATTGAAATTGTACTGAAAAGTACTGTAAGCTAGCAAAGCATTGTTTTGGTCAATAATATTCTTTGTCAAATGTTATCATGATAAACGAAAACGATAAAGAAACGAGTATAAAGTAACCAAGGAGTTAACCCATTCTCACACAATCCCTGCTTTTTACGCCCCTTTAACAGCTTTTGTGGAAAACAATGTGGAAAATGAAGAAATTGCTTGTTGCAAGCAATTTCTTCATGTTCTGCATTGTTTTCTATTTAACGAGATAAATATTTTAGAACTTTCTACAATTTGAAATTATCGTCTGAAACTTCTGTGAAGACTCTGATCAGAGTCATTTTGAACACGATGTGCTCAAGTGAGCTGAAAATACCAAGGCGATGAACTTGCATGCAGAATTCGCAATATTCCTGAAATACATAAGAACTACCTTTTATGGCGTAGGCATTTAACCGATTAAGTGGTTAAGCCTCCAATGGCAGTTTGCACTCGTTGAACTTGAGACGACCTCAAAATTTTGTCTGTTAATTTAAAATATCAAAGTGACGTTTTGCTGGGTAAAAAGTGTAAGTAGGGAAACCAAAACAACTAAAATAAAAATTAGCAACATTTCGATATGATAAAGAGCTACACATTTTTATCCATGTAATATAGTATAAGATATACATATAGATTTAGATTAACATCAAATATTTTTCTAGATATCTTAAAGCTTTTTTGCAACTTATAGTATCGTTTCACAAATTTGGTCTCGTTCTAAGGTATTCCACTGAAACTCGTTCATATCCCAGGAGAGACCGACGATCAAATCGGCGTCTGGTTTCCGCAGCAACGTGCCTTCCTCTGTGCCGACGATCTTTACAAAGCCTTTCCGAACCTGTACGCTATCCGAGGTACAAAATCACGTGACTTAAGACAGTGGGTGGCTTCGATGGACGTCATCATTGACTTCGAGCCGGAGCTCTTAATACCGAGTCACACTCGTCCGGTAATCGGAAAAGACACTGTGACAAAACTTCTCACGGAATACCGGGATGCTATTCAGTACGTCCATGACCAAACAGTCCGCCTCATAAACAAAGGATACCATCCGGACGAGATCGCTCAAATGCTGAGTTTGCCAGATAAGTTACAAAATAATCCATACTTGCATGAGTTCTACGGAACAGTCGCTTGGTCTGCTAAGTCAGTGTTTATAGACTATATGGGGTGGTTTAGTGGAGACCCTGTTGAGCTATATCCCTTGACTCGAAATGACAGAGCAGAAAAATTAGTTCGATTGATTGGTGAAGAGAAGATGATTCAAAGTGCTCAAGAAGCTTTAAAAGACAGAGATTATCAATGGGCGCTTGAACTTTCGTCGCACCTGCTAAGAACTAGTCCGAGTAACTCTGATGCCCGGAGAATCAAAATAGACGCGCTTATCGAACTTGGATCTAGACAAACAAGTACCAACGGTAGAAATTACTATATAACGTCGGCGCTAGAGGTCGCCAATGACATAAAAATACCACCATTACATCCTGATCAAAAGAAACATTTCATTAATACATTTCCGATTGATTTTCCATTAGACGCCTTTTCAGTTTTATTTCGTGATGAGACGTGCTCCGATCGTAATGAAACTTTATACATTAATCTGACTGAACCTATATCGCATCATTTTGTTCAAATAAGAAACTCCGTTGCCATAGTTAAACACAAGATTCCTAAAACCTGGGATCTAAAAATAGACTGTACTGACATAGTTTGGAAGGGCATTTTATCCCGTGAAAAAAGTGCTATATCCGCTCTTACATTCGGGGAGATTTCTGTTGAAGGCGGCGTGCTGAAACTGGCGTCGTTCTTTCGATGCTTTGATTCTTCAATTACGTTTGAAGCTGACTGATATCAGTTGCGCAATCGCTAGCCCCGCCACGTCAACGTATTCCAACAGAAAATTAAATGGCGAAAAAATATAGCCGTAACTATGCAACAAAAAGTAAATTTGGTTGGTTGGTGACCTAAACGTGGTAACTACTACTTGAATAAGCTGCAGTTACGATTTTTAAGTCACCAAACCAATAAAAATGTTTAAGGTAAATGTCGGTTAATGTTGGAGTTCAAAGTTCAAATCCTATTTAAATGAATTGTTCGATTCGTCGCTAGGTTCTTTGATTGACAGCAGCGACTGGTGACTCGCGTTCCGTCATGTGAAAAGATACATAACTATATAAAAACAAAATAAAATATCAGTAGTTTCCCTATCTCTCAAGCTGGTGAAAACTCGAGTTCCCGTGGAAAAATGAGCTACTAAGTAACTGAATTGTCTGATCGCGATGGTTTATCAAAAAATAGATTGACCAATCAGTCATCATTTATAGAGGTATTGTATGGTGAGATCCTATATTTATGCATAGCATTTTTGTAGGTTTGGCGACGATGTCCTTTATATTGTATTTTTTTGACCATGAATAATGCAAACTAATGGCGTTTTATCTGTCAATCAAAATACCTTGTCGGAGGTCAATGGGCGTGGCCAGCATTACTTCATTTTTACTCCAGTCAATCGATCAGGCAAAGAGCAGTTCCGCAATAATGATCTCATAGTCAACTGTACTATTATCTTATTGACGGATCGCGTAGGTAAATAATATAAATCAATCGACCAATCAAGTCATTCTTTTAAACCGGAAGTCGGAAACTATGTAATGCAGTTTTGTTGTTCGGTGACTTAAACGCCGGGATTTCATCTACTCGATTTGTAGTTACGACGTTTAGGTCACCAACCAACCACTTTACTTCTTTTTACATGACCAACACATGTTTTCTGTAGGAATATGTACATGTTTCACACAAATTGTCTGCCTAGATGGTGGAGTGGTATAGGTACTTGGCTTGTGATCTGAAGGTCATTGGTTCGAGCCCCACCGTCACCGGGGTGTGTTCATAGGTTAGACACTTAATAGCCAGCCTCAGTCTACCCAGCTGTAGAAGTGGGTAGCGGTGGGAAAAGCCACTGCCTCTCTTTCAGGGACGTGAAAACATCTGATTTGAGTGTTCGAAAGCGACTCTATAAGCTTAAAGCTTTCGTCGCAATCGAACTAAAATAAATTAGTATAAACTAAATTGACCAATCGCTGGCCCCTCCTATAGACTCCCTAGGGTGTTTTCTTTGATTTTTAACGGCGTCATTTTGCAAAAATTATGGACAGAAACATGTAACAAGAAAGGTGGTTGGCGACCTAAATGTCGTAACTACAGCTTGAGTATGTTGTAGTCACGACGATCAAGTCGCCAAACCAACAAAAAGGTTAACAAAAGTGGCGGCCAATGTTGGAGTTGAAAGCTCAGGTCCGTGCTGAATAAATGATTTGATTGGTCGGTAGATTCCTTGATTGACAGCCGCAATTGGTCAATTACCCTATCGAGATACCGTTTGAAATGGGCGTGGCCATCGATCTATCAATTTGTCGTCAGACTGGGGGAGATCGTAAAAAGATGTATTTTTCCGTGGAAAAGGTTGTCGAAGGGGGAGGAACTATATCAACAAATTTATTTTTTAGAGAAATACTTTAACTTTAATGTATATTGAATGCAAAGTGAAATTGGCTTTAACCCATTACCACACAATGACACTTTATTACGCCCTGAAGAAATGGAATTCTGAAATCTTTTTGGGAAAGGGAGAAATTGCTTGTAACAAGCAATGCCTCCTTTCCTCACAATATCTTCTATCCTACTTGTTTGTTTTTTTAAATTTATGTCTATCTGAAATGACGTATGCAGCTTCTTTGAATTTAGACCAATCTAAAATTTTGTCGTGTGGTGATGGTTTGATAAAATGAGATTCAAATTTCATAAATGATAACAAAAAAGAAAACTCTTCATTCACTTAAAACTCTACCATGCGTATTCCAGCATTCCTTCTTGTGTCTCACGGATGTCCGTGCGAAGTTTTCGTGACAATGAACCGTAACATCTTATTAAGACTGAACTATGGTATATTTTTGTTCTATTCGTTTTTCGGACGTTTTTTTTTCAATCTTAATTACTGATGATTAAAATATGACGAAAAAAAATGGGGTAATATGGGATAATGCTGTTGGTCCGTTATGACAGAAAACGTTCCTAGCAGACCAAAAAAGATCCCCCCTCCCCTAAAAAAATAAAATAATAATTTCTGATTCACAAAAATGGAAAAAAATAACAATATCTGACTGTAATTACAACTGCATTTAGCATAAACCTATTACCCAGATGACGAAATTTTAGACTGGTCCTATTTTAAAAAAAAAGTTGCAGACGACAATTTTTAGTTGATTAACTTTCTCATATCTTTTAGGGTAAAACATTGTGGATAATCGAGAAATTGCTTGAAACAAGCATTTTTCTATTTTTCCGCAAAGTGTTCAAAGACTTTTTCTTAAGGGGCATAGCAATAATCAGTCAGTTTTGACGTCATCAACGTCACAAAGTTACGTCATTTAGGCAGGTTTCCCTTGATAACGGAATAGCTGCTAAAGGTGTTACAGAAATATATTTTTTATGTAAAGCAGCTCGTTATCATAGATAACTCGAAATATTCATTATCAACAATTTTCAAGTAAAGAAGAAGTAGCCTAAATCATTTATAGATGCTATTTAGCATACGTACTGCTCCCTGTGACTGAAACGTACGGGAACCCGTTACACCTGATTTATCACGGATCATCATCACAAAAAGATCGCACGGATGTCCGTGAAATAACTGACCTATTTACATACAATCTAATGAAAGACTTGCACATAAAGAATAATGAAAGACTATCATAAATGAAACCTGACACATTCAACAGTTCAATTTGGTTGATTGTTAAATTAATAGTTTAATTTAGCTTCGTCTATCAAGATTCAAGCCTTTTGATTGGCTAAGGGTTTTTTTTCATACAAAATTTTGAGCACAAACCTAACTTGTATGCATGTGCATTAAGCAAATCCACAAATTCTTTTTAAAACTAGTAAAACATATGCTCTGTTTTGCTTGATGGCATTAAATTATAGGAAATGAAGAGCATGTTCGTTTGTTTGTTTGCTTTCATTGATGTATAATTTAATTGTTAGTTTCGTCTATCAAAAACGAGCGTTCTGATTGGTCGAAAAATTTAATTCATACCTCAATGAACAAAATTTTGAGCACGCAGTGATTTTGTATGCTTCCGCACAAAATAGTCCCATGCAAAAACGTATCAAAAGATGTAGGGTTTTTGCTTTTTTCGCTCTATACCATTAAATTATAAGAAATGAAGAGAATATTTTTTGTTTTCATGGAGGTATGAACCGAAAAACCTAATCACACAATGTATGAATCCGCTTCGCGTATTCATACAGTGTGATTAGGTTTTTCGGTTCATACCTCCATGAAAACAAAAATATTCTCTTCATCTCTCAAATGAATGCGCTTCGCGTATGCATACGGTGTGATTAAGAATTTAGATTCATACCTCAATGAAATAAAAAAAATAATCCTTTCATTTCTTAACCTTCTTGCTTTAATGTTACCTTTCCTTGTCAATAGATGCACGAGGGAAGCAAACAATTCAATACCAGTAATTCTTGTAGTGTGTTCTAGTTTTTGGCTCTGTCAACATAATTCCAACAGCGGGAAAAATGCATGGTTGTAAATTCTACCCACAGTATCTTTAAAACATTAGAAAAGCATTTCCACGTACAAAAGCGAGTATTCTACTAAATTTCTGCTATAAACAAAGTTTTTAAAGTTGTTTAACGAGGGGATTCCAGCGATGTATCTTTTCGTTATGCGGTGAAGATGATATTTATGTCAACCAGTCACTCCCAACTTTAGCCACCGTGAAAGTTTTATCGGGTTTGTAGGAGGAGCTTCGTATGATGGTAACGTCTATTTTCGGTTCGTTCTTTTCTCCGGTCTCTACATTCAGTATTTGACGGACCACCCACATTCCACGCAAGACTTTACCGAATACCACGTGTTTACCATCTAGCCAGTAAGTAGACCGAGCCGTGATGAAAAACTGACAGGTGTTCGAATCCGGACCTGGAAATGAGAGGACTTTAATCCATTCCTGTTCTCCAAAATTTTAGAACTGTCCAGATTCAAAGGTTTTGCAGACGAAATAATCAAACAGTAGACTAGAAAATATTGTGGAAAAAAAAAAGAAATTAGTTGTTACAAGCAATTTTTTTTTCTACAATATTTTCTAAAATATAAAACCACAGGGACGTGAAAACCAGGGATTGAACAGGAAAAGGTTAAGATTTATTTGGTAAATATAGATTTAGTAAACACATAGTAAAATTTTCATTTAAAGTGCCACAAAAAATTCGACGCCCAAGAAAACGATTTTGTTGGTTCAACCAAAAATTTCCTGGTACAGTGCAAGTACATGTATAATGTTGTAACGTTGTAACTACTAAAACTTTTGGTTTGAAAACATATTAATCGCTGGTCCCAGCCACTGAGCCCTGACAGGAAGTTCCATTTAGAAATTAAACATAACTATTAAAAAAAAAAAAAAAAAAAAAAAAGAACATGAATGTTAAATTTTCATCTGATAACATCAAAATATCTTAATATTTGATATGGGTAATTCACTACTTTTATGGCGCATGCAGAGGAAGTTACCGGGTCCGGCCCTTAGAAAAAGAACGATTGTTGAAAATTCCAAAGAAATTCAAACAAATGTAGTTCTCTTACGATTTTCAGCTTTAGACACCCCCCACCCATACAGTACAGACATTATCGTGCTGATCGCAATAAGCCGAATGTTTTCACAAACATGCGACTTAAAATTGAATAAACGTCAAAAGTACAGGTTGAATAAAGATTTAATAGGGACAATGATTCCGATTAACACAGAGTTGTAGAAAAATGAGGCCTTTTGGAGAAAGAAAGGAGGATGCCTTTTTTTTTTAAAATTTCTCTCAAGTTTCTTGTGTTGTGGTCATTCTAGTGGATTGCTGTTCAATATCACCTTCTCAGACGGATAGCAAAGCTTTCGATCTTTAATACTTGGATATAAATCGACTAGTCTATTGACACCTGCTGTGGCTCGGGGACCGTGTTGAGGCTAGATTGCGCGTTCAGATGTTGTATATTGCAGCATGTTGAAGACATGTTGAGCTAAATGAATGACAGCCGACTTGCATACGAAGCAAACAGAAATCGGTCAAACAACCAGCAACTGACGGATCGCTGGCCACGCCCACTGACCTTCGACATGAGTTTCAAGTTATATATTCAACGGCGTTATCTTTTTTTTTAAAATTTGTGATCATTAACATATAACAAACAATTAGAGTGGTTGGTTGTTTAGATAAGATGTAGTAACGACGTTCAAGGCTCAAAGCAAACAAACATATTTCACATTTATGTGGCAGGTAATAGTTGACTTCGGGTCTACATGGATAATGTGATTGGTGTAACGATGTTTGATTGACAGGAACGATCCGTCAATCCGCATGTAACAAGCAATTTCTTCATTTAACACATCATTTTCTACCCAGAGAGTTGAAAAATCTAAAATTTCATAAACTTTATGTTGTCGTCAGCAACTCCTTTCAATTTGGACTGGTCTAATATTTTACCCCAAAAATTGAAAAATAAAATCTTAAATTTCACAAACTTTATATTATCATCTGTAGCTCCTTTCAATTTGGACCAGTCTGGTTATACGAGCTTTGCAACCTTACCTGCATTTGCCATGCTTAGCCAGCCAGGGCCATAATGGGCTAGGATAAAGTTCTCGTCCTCAAATCTTCCACCATAGATACTTCCCTCCCCGCTGCCGTTGTTATGAACATAATCGCCACCTTAAAAACAAAGTTGAAAGTGTTGGTACTTTTGACAAGTGTTGATCAGATGAATAGAGAATATAGAAATGCTTGGTATTTCCTGTTTTAACTATATTAGTGATAAAGAAATATTTATACACATTCTGTCAATAATAGCAGATTTGGTTGTGTGTTGTTTGCTTGTTCGTTCGGTCCAGTATAAAGGGTTGTTTTTCAAAGCGTTAAGTTGTATAATGGATTTCTAAAAATTGATGCTTTTCAGAGGTTGTACAAAACATATATAGTAGAAAACAGTACGGGAAAAAGAGAGTTTTTTTTTCAAATAATTACAGCTTTTCCTCGCATTATTTTTCAAGAACTGACAAAAACAGGCTGTTAACCCATTCCCATACAATAGAATTTTAGACCAGTCCAAGTTCAAAGAAGTTGCAGACGACAATTTTAAGTTTATGTAATCTTGGATTTTTTCAACTTTCTGGGTAGAAAACGTTGTGGAAAATGAAGAAATTGTTTGATACATTTTCCTTAATGTTTTCTAAATTTGTTTTTCATAATGGGTGTCAAAAGGCGTCACTATGTGGGAATGGGTTAATTGTGTCGTATGTTCATACCTTGTATCATAAAGTCGTCTATGACCCTGTGGAATTTGGTACCTGAGTACCCGTACCCCTTCTCTCCTGTGGCTAGGGTCACAAAGTTCTTCACAGTTTTAGGTGCCGTGTTCCCAAACAACCCTATATAGATGGTACCCGAATCCACATCCCCGATTTGGATGTCGAAGGATACAATGTCGGTAACCAGTGTATCTTCGGCCTGCAGATATAGACATAGATATTTGATCAAAGAAATCTGATACATTTTATCAATCGTGGTTGTCAATCAAAGAATCAATTGACCAATCAAATCATTCAGTGATTTGAATTTCAACATTGTCTGCATGCCTTTTCTGTTGGTTTGGGGAGTTAAACGTCGTAACTACAGCTTATTCAACTTGTAGTGACAACGTTAAGGTTACCAACTAACCATTCTTCTTTTTGTTACATACTACTGACCATATTTTTTTCATAAGAACGCCGTCCATAATCGAAGTGAAATTCCTACCGGAGTCAAAGCTTTCCTCAAATTTTCCTAAACTGTGTTAAGTATGGTGATTGTGTTGGAATTGGTTCGGCAAACATTGTCCTGCAAAAATCTCTACTTCTGTTTATTGTTGTTGTTTTTCTTGTGCTTTTAGAAAGGCTTCGGAAATGTCGGTGTTAACTACTGAGATTTAAGAAAAAGAATTTTGAATACCATTCCTTTTTCTGGACCATTTGTGAATATGAATAAATATATGGTGTTTACAACAGGAAACAACTCTATATAAAACGTCCAAGTCAACGGATGGTCTGATCGCCGCTGTCATGAAATCAACGTACTGAAAGTACTGTAAGCTAGCAAAAACCCTTTTCTGTACAAAAACGGGATTTTACGTCCCTGAAATTGTAAAATTGAGAAAACGTTGCAGAAAAACAAGAAATTGCTTAATTGTGAAGAGCAATTTCTTCTTTTCCACAATATTTTCTACCCTACTGATTGATTATTTTTCAACATCAATCCATTTCAAATTTTTATCTGCAAAACCTTTGAATTTGGACCAGTATAAAATTTTGAAAAACAGGAAACGGTTAAGTAATCTTCTTTGCTAAATGTTATCATGATGAATAAACGAGGTTAAAGTAACCCAGGGATTAAACCATCACAACATGACAAAATCTTAGACTGGTTCAAATTGAAAAAAAGTTGTAGACGACAATTTCAAGCTGGTTGAATTTAGAAAATCTTTCCCTTGTTAGGTTGAAAACATTGTGGACAATGAAGGAATTGCTTGTAACAAGCAATTTCTTCATTGTCCACAATGTTTTCCAAAGATCTTCTCTTGGGATGCTTAAAACTCGGAATAGAGTTGGAATGAGGTAAAAAGCATGTTTTTGAAAGAGTAATCTACAATTTGAATAGAGTTTGCAATATTCTTTAAATACATAAGAACTACTTTTTCTATAGCGAAGGCATTCAATTGATTTAGTGGTTAAGCCTCCAGTGGCAGTTTGCACTCGTTGAACTTTGAGGAGACCCCAAAATTTTGTCTGTTAACTAAAGCTATCAAAGCCGACGCTATGCTAGCTAAAAATCGATTGGCCAATAAAACAATAAATTTTGACCGGAAGTGAATTTGACCTCCAACAATAATCGGAAGTATTTTTGTTGGTTAGGAGACTTAAACGTCGTGAATACAACCTATCATTAATGCCTTTCATCTTATATCCAAAGCTACATACATATTTTACTAAATATTTTAAAAGCAACATCAGTCGAACTGTCTTGTGGGCAAGGTCAGCGATCATTCATTTGGTCAATCGTTATGCATATTTAATCAGACATACATTCATTAATCACTTACAATTATATTCCTTTATTAATGGTTCGAATTCCAAAGTGTATAAATGAGATACTCAAATTAAGTCTTTTCAAATAGATAAAAGGTGGGAAATCTAGGGAATATTATCAAAATAAACTTACGTATAATCTGTTGATCATTAATATCACCGAAGCAAAATAAGTGTAGAAATGTAACACGTCCATAGCGTTATGTATCATTTACTTGAGATATTTTGAAAATGGAGTCCCTCGACACGTTCTACTGCCACGTAATATATATGTTGTTTACACTGTGTCTGGCTTGGCTTATCAGTTGGCTTCCAACAGAGAACATATTGTGTAGACATATATGCTGTGTAAAGTGTTTTACTCTGTAAATAAGCCTGATTGCTTATCAGCTGTTTTGCTCTTTGTGATAAACCCATTCCAACACAGTGACACTTTTTGGAGCCCCCCCCTCCCCCCAAGAAAAACAATTAAGAAAGCATTGTTTTAAATGAAGAAATGGCTTGTGACAAGCAATTTCTTCAATTTCCACAAAGTTTTCTATCCAGAAAGTTGAAAAAATCTAAACTTTCATAAACTTTAAATTGTTTTTAGTCTGCAACTCCTTTCAGTCTAAAATTTTGCCATCTGGTAATGGCTTAACGATCGATCAAGATAACGTTGCACATCAGCACAAAGAAACTTCTGTTAACTTCGAATGGGCGAGAATTTGTTTCGGGGTCATTATTCAGTTGTAGCCTGGTACAAATTTTAGACTTGGCGGAGAAATGCAACGTCCAAACTTGAGACTACTTGTAAACATCATAATAAACATGTAAGATGTGTGAAAAATATAATTTTCAACCGCTACTTGTAGCGAAAAGGGAAACTCTTGTTGAGTGCAGGCATGCTGGCTGACCACGGTCGAAACTTTCGCTATTTGAAAGTTTTATTTAATTATATATGTTTACCTATGGATATTTTTAAATTGAATGTAGGACGTTTTGGCCACGGACGTTTTGGCCAGGACGTTTTGGCCACGGACGTTTTGGCCACCACTATTGGAAAAACGGACGTTTTGGCCAAATTCATTTTATATGTACTTATTTTAGATTATTAAGCCAAATTATTAGTATTTCTTACTAAAAACAAATAGTATTATGTAATGGTTATATGAAAATTGTAATTTTTATTTTTTTACTAAATGTTTTTCTTAAGCATTTTCTTCTTTTGTCTTAATATTCGGAAACATTCAGCAACATCTCTTCTCTCAATATTCCCATGATACAACATACACATTTTCCAATTTTGACATCAATTATGTTTTTGTCTGAAACCATTTTCAAATTAGAGTAGTCACAGTCTAAAATTGTATTGTTGATAAAAAAAGACATTTACAAGTACAATGTTGCACAGAAAATTTTAGGTAAAGGAGAAAATGCTGAAAATTAGTTTTTTGGGGAAATAATTTTCCAACTGTCATCTATGTTTTTCTAACTATCAAATAATAAATCTTTGAAATGACAACAGCGGAAGTTTTCAATAAAGAAGAGTTTATATGTCGCTTCACTTCATCAGAGTCGAGGCTTGGATTGTCTAATGGTACCTATTTTGAGTACAGGTTTAAATGCTATTAACATAGCTTTTCATCTTCATATCTGACTAAGAAAATTAAAGTTTCATTTATATATTCTCTTTGTTTCTTCTTATCAATTGACCATTTCCAAATTGATGAGAAGTTGGTGGAAAAATGTTCTTTTCCTTCTTTTTCTTTGATGTTTTCCAAAGTTTCCAGTACTAGGGTTGTCAAAACTAAATTATCATGAAACTGTTATTCAATGGGAATGATAAATGGGAAAATGCTGGTTATCTATATACATGTACATGTCTTTACTAAGAAATAAAACAACCATTATGATCCATAGGAGAGGAGAAAACATTTATGAAAGATGAAAAAAATGCTCAAAATCTATAATAAGTACATTTAAAATGAATTTGGCAAAAACGTCCGTTTTCCAATAGTGGTGGCCAAAACGTCCGTGGCCAAAACGTCCGTCCTCCTTTCAAAGTCCTACCTCTGATTGACTGCTGCTGGATACTACCTCTTTGGAAAAATTCGCTTTACAGAGTTTGCAAAGATAGGGTCACACAAGAATAATTGTATGTGACCCATCACGATAAAAATGATCAAAGATGCGAAAGTGCCGATGAAAGTACTGTTGTTTCCAGGCCGGGGATGTTCTCGGAATGACTCAAAAAACGGATGTATAGCGTTATCAAATCTACTTCATTTAGACCGGAACACCTCCAGAATTTTTTTAATCAATTCGGTTGTGGGCGAAATAAATCTCGTAACTGAAGGCAGCCTCTTCAAGACCGTCGTTTAGGTCGCCCATAAGATGTTCGCCTATTGTTTTATGCACTTGACCATTCATTTCAAACATAAAATATTGTCGTTTGATACCTCAGTCATTCATTTCTGTAATCATGCACAAAGTTTATATCGAACTCATGGACCCCATCATAGCTCATCCGAGAGGTCCTTTTTCGAGAGACACTGGGCAACATTTGTTTGATGTAAACATGAAACAACTACGGACCGTGAAGCCTGGCGACCAGAGACATTCCAAACGTTAAAGACGTTTTACCGACTCTGCTGGAAAGCTTCATAAGCCTTCACGGGGACAATATGTAGCGACAAAATTTTAAAGAAACCGTCTGTCCATGTATGAAGTTTAATTACAACCCAAAGATTATATCTATTTCCCATGATAGCAGTTGATTGATTGAATGGGGGTTAACGCCACTTTTAACAGTACTTCAGTCATATCGCGAAGGCTGGAGCACCTAACAATGGGTTCCCGGTGTTTCTCACACCAATACTACCACTACATCCTTTCCTCGCCTCCAGCTGCTATCCCACTTAGGTTTACGATTATCCACATTTGTGAGAGACAAATGTTGGAATGGAATGTGCCGCCACAGGGGATTGAACCCATGACATTCCATAATTGAGGATTGGGAGTCTGATGCGCTACCGACTGTGCTATGACGGCGGCTTCCCGTGAAAGCAAACAAAATGAAACAGCCCAGCTTTTAGGATGAAAAATGGTTTGGTAACGATTGAGTTTGATTGTACCCCGGTTTGCGCTCAGTGCCGACGCCGGTTTTGTAAACAAGAGGGCCATCTGGCGCTGGTGCGCTCGCCTGAGACAAAGGATTTTTTTCGGTCAAATTTAATGCTACGTTGGTCCTAATTAATAATACAATTCGATCTAACAATATACACATATAGGCCATGCCCCCATTGGGCCTTGGGGATCCAACTTGAAAGTAAAGATTTCAGCATTGTTCATAGAACTTCTTTTAGAGATTCTAAAGGACAAATCCAATGGTCTAGAACGTCCATGTCAGGGGAAGAACACCTTTTACTCCACTGGGGGCTTGAGGGTATAATTTAAGAAATTTGAAAGAGGATTGCTGAAAGACTGGTGCTTCATACAAAAAGAAAGAAAGGCGTTTCTTGAAATATCATTTTTGTTGTTGTAACAACCGGCGTTGCCCATGGACTTCAGATCTTTTAGCTATTAGAGAGGACAACCTAAGGATTATTACTACCTAGTTTGGTCGAAATTGGCCTAGGATTTTGAGAGGAGATATCATTTAAACTTCGGAAATAAGAAAATTGTTGTCGGACGATACTCGACGTTGTGCTCAGGAGACCTAAAACCGGATTTCAAGAGAAGGCGTCCGATAATTCTTTGGCATGCTAGACTGACGCCAAGAACCTAGTTTTTCAAGTAAAGCTTGGTAGACTTTTCATTTTTGGAAATAAAAGTTTTAATCATCTTCAGGAATACACAGACGAGCTCATATGGAATCGTCTTTTATAAAGAAAAGAACATTTTCTATTCTGTAAGACGCATTCTACCTGATTGACTTATAGAAAATGAAAATGTATATAAAAAAGATATATTTTATCAGTAAATGACGAATTGCGTTACTACTGTTATTTAATAGTATCTAACCCATTACCAGATGACAAAATTTTAGACTGGTCCAAATTGAAAGGAGTTGCAGACGACAATTTAAAGTTGATGAAAAATGAAATTTTACAACTTTCTGGATAGAAAACATTGTGGAAAATGAAGGAATCGCTTGTTACAAGCAATTTCCTCATTTTTCATTGCTCTGTAAAGGAAGATTTTTCGGAACTCGTGGTTTATTTTTTATAGTGAATCATGCTTAAAAATCGCTTGTACTAAATAAATTGAGCCTTTGAATGACGATTCTAACTAATTCTAATATGCATGAAGCAAACATTGAGCAGTCTGGACAGCTCCGTTGACCTAGGTACCAACAGAAATGTTCTTCAAGAAATACATGCATATTATTCATAGAAAATATGACCTTGACAGATGACCTTGAACTTTGAAGTTAATACATTATGTAATATTTACTACAAAATGTCACAATACTCTTGACTGTTTTGTCATTTTTTGCATGGAAACAACAAAACAAATGAAGCCAATGGTTATTGCATTAGGTTTTCTACAAACAGTACCGAGCTAAAACTAAGACAAAATTCTCTCTTATTAAGTTTATTGATATGGTCTGTGTGTAAAATGTCATATAAAGCAAAGCAAAATATCACTTTCAAAATATATAACTACATATCATATTCGATTATATGTTACATATTAGAATATAAAAGTATGTATGGCTTGAAAGTAAGCACCTTTGGTATGAGTATATACATTGTATCTATGTTTTCGTTGTATAACAATATCAGATCAACATGAATACACAACAGAAAATTGAACTAGTTTTTTTCTCAATACATGTATGTAATGCTTTATATCTTTGGCACTTAAAAATGTTATTTTACAATTTATGTCAAGAGACCAAGGAACAAGGTCTGTCAGTGGACAGCAATACTTGACTATTGTTAAGAAATCGTCCTTAAATTATCGGAAATCAAAACACTAAACATCCAATTTAACTTATCCCCAAGAAAATAAAGTGCAAAAATGAGTTCACTCTCTCTGTTATACCATTCCCATACACTCCCGCTCTTCTTACGAATCTGAATAACAATACAAGTTGTGGGCCAATTTTCCCAGAAACAATTCAGGTTTGAAAGGAACAAACAGATGGTATGGACTAAGATCAGACTGCACATATGTGCAGTCTGATCTTTGTCTATACCACCTTCAAAAACAGGAATATTCTGGGATCAGCCCGACAAAGGTTAATTTTTTAAATTACTGAATAATTCCACTTTATTTGACAAGTTATATGTGTGTGTGTGTGCAATACCTCAGGTGAAAAAGGACTTTCTATGAAGTTTTATAAGTGTCTACCCTGCTCAGCCTGCATGTACTGCAAAGTCTAATCAGAACAGAGACCTCAGTTTGAGAATAATTTTTAATCCGGAATATTGTTCTTCCTCACTTAGTTTTTTTTCAAAAAACCATCCTTGATTGACCTCTGCTTGAACAAATCTCTTTATTAAATAGTTCCGAATAGGTCACTTTTTGATTGACAGGACTTATATTTTAACCTCTCCTGCACAATCTTTTGTTTTTATGTCCCTGTGATTTTAAACTTGAGAAAGTATTGTTGGAAAAGAAGAAATTGTTTCTTACCTGTCTAGGTTGGTTGTTTTTCAAATTGCACCCACTTTTTAATGTCAACTGCTACTTCTTTCAAATGTTAAAAATTGACCCCCCCCCAAAAAAAAAAAAAAAACACAACCCCCTTCCCCCCAACCAAACAACAGGAAATGGTTAACTCTCTGCCAAGTGACAGAATTAGTAGCTGTTTCATGGTTAAACCATTTGCTGATGAAAGATCCAGTGACATAACTGATACGTTTATTTTTAGCATTACAAGGGGTCAAATTTGTTGCAAGAACCAAAGAAAAAATAGGACAAAGCAGTTCCTCCAATGCTCACCCTGAGAATTGGCCCTCTTCACTTCAACCATTCCAACACATTCAAGCTTTTTATATTATGTCCCTCATGATTAAAGCTATGGAAAACAATTTTGAAAATGAAGAAATAGATTGTGACAAGCAATTTCTTCATTAACCATAATGTTTTATACCCCAAAAGACAAAGACTTATAAAAATTACGTCAACTTAAGATTGTCATCTGCAAATTCTTTAATTTGGACCAGTCAAATTTTGTAGTCTGTTAATGGGTTAGGGCACTCAGTTTTCTAGACTTCTATGTAGCTTCATTGTAGTTTGAAAAAAGGTTAACCATAAACTATTTCTAGTAAAACTCTGCACTTCCAGGTTTTTAATCTTTACTATATTATTTATTTTTTCATATTTTCATTTATCTCTTGTTCAAACTGTAGCACATGCCCATACAAGCAACGCCCTAAGAAGACAATTAGGTGTTACAGGGGATAGTGCAAGGATTAAGGATGAAACTGCTGACAGCCCCAGCTAGTTTGTCTCATCCAAAAAGACAATTAGTTTGTTTGGCCATATTAAACCCACAATCTTAACGTTTGAAGTCAAGTTCCCTACCATGTGAGCTAAATGGCCAAGAAGTTAAGGAAGAGATGTCATAGATTTATCTAAAAATTCTCATGTTTATTGCTGTAGCCACCAGAGTTAAAAAGCAACTTCATTCTATTGTAGTATTCTTTATTTTTATTCTGAAGAAGAAGATAGGCAGCCAAGGAACGTTCCTGCCAAATCTGGTTGAACTTGGCTTAGGGGTTTGGCAGCATATGTTGTTTAAAGAAACTGTGTACAAAGGACTTACACCAGACCTGGGACAGAAGGTGATCACATAAGTTTACCTTGAACATATTATGTTTCGGAGAGCTAAACAGATATCATGTTAACCCTTTTCATGCTTAACCCGGAATAATTTTGTTTTGGCAGGAGATCTAGACAAAACCAGGCTGCACATTTGTCCAGTCTGATCTTTGTCTAGATCTCCTGCTTGTCCCTTTAAAGACAGCATTGTCTATCCCATTAATTTTCTAAATAATTTCCAACACAAAATTTGTGCTTTCTATGCTTTCAGTCCTTTTATTTTAAGACAATTTTGTAGGGGATTTATTAGCATAACAAGGGTTAACAATCCATTTCACTTTCTAAACGTGTCTTCCCTAGAAGTGTAAAAAGTTGAGACTAGAAAATAGGGCTACATTTTCTCTTATAGAAAAAAAAAGGCCACTTGGCATAATCATTTAATAAGAATCATTATGATTCTTCGAGTTTCACCATAAATGGCTCTCTATCAATAACTCCTGCCTCTTTTATCACACAGGGGTGTAGTGGTTTATCAAGTACATTTTTTGGTTCTTTTTCTATCTTGTGAACCACATCCATACCATTCAAAACTTTTCCAAACACAACATGGTGCCCGTCTAGCCAATCTGTGGTAACTAGAGTGATGAAAAACTGGGAACCATTGGTGTCAGGCCCTACAAAAAAAATAAGATTAACACATAATTAAATGACAAAACTTAAGACTGGACCAAGATGAAAAAATGAAAGAAGACGGCAATAGGGTTCTTTCTCATGACTATACAAATATTTTTCACCAAGTTTGAGAATAATTGATACAAATTATGACCTCTAGAGTGGTTACACTAAATTTTTGACGGTGGACAACTGGCATTCAAATATCCTAAAGGCTCACCATCAGTATGTTGTGCTGAGGTGAGCTAAAGATGACAGCTTAATTACCTTATGTCCATGTATTACAGAGAGATATATTTTTGTAAATTGTTATTAGATACACACCTGCATTTGCCATGCTAACCCAGCCTGGTCCAAGATGTTTTAAATCAAAGTTTTCATCCTCGAAATGTAAACCATAAATACTCTTTCCACCTGTCCCATCTTCATTCTCAAAATCACCACCTTCAAAACAGATGTAATTGTAAGGTATATTGTTGCTGAGCAAATAAACCTAGTAACAACAGCTTAAATCAATTCCACACACTGACCCTTTTTGACACCCCTCAACAAGAAAGCTTTGGGAAACATTGAGGATAATGAAGAAATTGCTTGTTATAATGTTTTCTACCCTAAAAGAAAAGATTCTTAACCCTTGTCATGCTGAACCCGGAATATTCCTGCTTTGGCAGGAGGTATAGACAAAGATCAGCCTGCACATAAGTGCAGTCTGGTCTTGATCTGCACCTTCTGCTTGTCCACTTTCAGCCAGAGGTGTTTAAATAATCAACTTTCAAAAGAAATATTGACCCTCATTAAGACCTTCCAGTACTGTCAGTCCTTTGATTTTAAAGCAATTCTGTATTGGCTTTTAATTCAACATGACAAGGGTTAAAATTCCATCAGGTAGTTGCAAGGTTTCAGCTGCTTAATTCCAAACTCTGTTACAAGATCTTCAATCACCAAAATTTAATAGCTTTAGTAGACTGATATTATAACATTACATTCTCCATTCAGTGACTCACCTGCTAGATCAGCCACCTTTATAAACGCTTCACTTGCCCAAGTGAGCCACTGAAAGATTTGAATTATCATTTATTCATTTGTCATCAGCATTGTATTCTCTCATTACCACGTGAGAAAATTTCAGACCAGTTCAAATTGAAAGAAGTTGCACATGACAGTTTCATGTTTATAAAATTTTAAAAATCTTTGTCTTTTGAGAAAAAAAAAAACAATTGTGAATAATGAAGAAATCGCTTGTTACAAGCAATTTCATCATTCTCCTCAATATTTTCAAAAGCAATTTTCCCTAGGGGCGCCAAAAAGTTGGATTGAGTTGGAATGGATTAATGTGGAAGATGGAATTTGATATTAAACTGCATAACTTCAGCAAATAGTGAAGAACGGGATGACATTAGACTAACATATGATTGGTTTTATTTGAAGAGTAAATTTGAAGGGGGGTCCCCTTTCTTCACAAAGCAAGGAACCATGTATTGCGATTAAAAAATGGTGCAGGGGACAACTTCTAGTTAATTAGATTTTAAAATTCTTTGTCTTAAGGGTAGAAAACATGTTGAAATGAAGAAATTGCTTGAGGCAAGCAATTTCTTCATTTTCCGTATTGATTTCCAAAGCATTTTCCAGGAAGGGCATAAAAAGAGGAATTGATTTGGAATGGGTTAATGAATGATCAAAGTTAAATTTTAAACTGCAGTCACTCCCTCTATCTGGATCTCTGAAGGGGTATTTATTAGGCTAACAAACAACAAAATTAGGGACTTGTTTAAATCCAAAGGAGCTGCAGAAGACAATTCTAACTTGAAAAAAATCTTTGTGTTTTTGAGTAGAAAACATTGTATGTAATGAAGTTGCTTGTATCGAGCAATTTCTTCATTTTTTGCAATGTTTTCTAAAACTTTCTCATCAAAAAGTGGGATTATGTAGGAATAGGTAAACCATATATCAGACAACAAAATTTTGGACAAACTTGACCTTTAGGAGTGTGCTGAAATTGGAAAATAAGTGCCAAGTAAGGTAGAAAACATTATGAGAAAGGAGAAATTGCTTGTTGCCAGCAATTTTCCTTTCCCCCCAGTTTTTCATAACCCTAGCAGGTTTGTGTGGTAATTGTAGAAAAACTGATTGTGAGATAAATGGGATAGTCTACCTTGAATCATAAAGTTCTCAATGACTCTGTGAAAAATCGAGTCTTTATATCCATAGCCTTGTGCTGAAGTAACCAATTGTACAAAGTTGTCAACAGTTTTAGGTACAATATCTCCAAATAATCCAATTTCAATCCTCCCTGCAGATGTTCCATTGATCTCAATGTCAAAATATACCACTTTGGTTATTTTTCCTTCTTTGACACTACCCTGAAATGAATAGTTTCAATAGCAGTTATTCCATTTAGTGATGTCATTTCGAAATAGGTCAGACTGTTGAAGGCTGGCAATGGACATGACTTTTTGATTTTAGCTAAGTTTTCTGAATCAAGAGTAGTCATTCTACCCTACTATATGTTTATTTTTGAAATATAAAGGAATGATTAGCGTAACCAATTTTCTAAGTGTTTATGTACATACTTCTTTTTTGACAGAACAAGTTTTAGCAATAGCAATTTCCGCAATGATCTATGATTTTCATGGAACTCAACTTCTTCTATAATTCTTTGCAAAAACTAATCAAATCCAAAGTTTTTATTGGGTTTTGCATTTGGGAAGCAGCTATTTAAATCAATCCCAATTGAAAGAAGTTTCCTATCACTTCCATGCTCATATACTTGTAGTTAAAATCTATGTGATGGCCTTTATCCTATTTCATCGCTGAAAAAGAAATTACAATTTACTTGTTGAACCCCACAGCCTACTTTTTGTTGTGAATAACAAGGAAAGTTGTTTAAAACTTCAAGAATCTTGTATCTTAATATATTCATGATATATTGTCTAAATGAGAGAAACCTTTACCGGTACTCTCGTTTCAAGATAGAATCAAGGTCAGTGGAGTCAAGCAAATAGATGTAAACAAACTCTGAATATTGCATGTTATTTATGACCTGGCAGGGTGGACCAAATTAACCAGTGGTTTCATTTCAAATATAATTTAATATTCAGTATCGTCTATCAAAAACGGGCGTTCTGATTGTCTAAAAAATTATTCATAACTCCATGAACAAAATTTTGTGCACACAATGATTTTGTATGCTTCAGCACAAAACAGTCCCATACAAAAAGGTATAAAACTTTGTAAAGTTGTTGCTTCTTTTGCTCAATGCTATCAAATTATAAGAAATGGAGAGAATATTTTTTGTTTTCATGGCGGTTAGAACCGTAAAAACTAATCACACTGTATGAATACACGAAGCAGATACATACATAAGTGTGATTAGGTTTTTCGGTTCATACCTCCATGAAAAAAAAAATGTTCTCTTCATCCCTTAACCCATTCCCACACCATAAAATTTTAGACCAGTCATAGAAGTTGCAGACGAAAATTCAAAGTTGATGAAACCTAAAAAATATTTGCCTTTTGGGGTAGAAAACATTGTGGATAATGAAGAAATTGCTTGTAACAAGCAATTTCCTCATTCTCCACAATGTTTTCCAAAGCTATCATATTTAGGGGTGTTTAAAAGCCTCATTGTGTGGGAATGGGTTAAGAAGATAATCTCTGTCTGCTACAATAGCTGACTCAGTATTGTTACAGCCCTGTTATATATGTGGTTCAAGAGTATAAACAGTGAATACGAATTCCACCAAATCAAACACTCTTTCTCCTCTCATATTCAAAGTATGTCTTTGAAACATACATTTATTACTTTGTGTGTTAGAATAACCAAATGCTCATTGCAAAAGGAATTGAATGTTAGTTTCAATTCTCTTGTCCTTTAACCCATTCCCACACAGTGACTCTTTTGGACGCCCCTCAAGAAAAACAACTGGGAAAGATATTGTGTAAAATGAAGAAATTGCTTGTTATGAAATTGCTTATTACAAGCAATTTCTTCATTTTACACAATGTTTTCTACCAAGAAAATTGAAAAAATCTAAAGTTTCATAAACTTTAAACTGTTGTCTGCAACTTTTTTAATATGGACCAGTCTAAAATTTTGTTGAGTGGGGTTGGGTCAAAGCCAATTTATCTTCCCTCCAAGGAAGAAAAAATAGTTGAAAGAATTGTTTGGTTATTTGGTCACTAAAGCAAGGGCCTACTTAATATCAATATGCAAAAGCAGGGTATGAATGATGTTCTCTAGAAAGAGTAGTTTGTGTTTTCCTTATAGATTTCAATTTGTGTTTGTTTACATTTTGAAATCGGGACAAATGTACCCGATTCTTTACCAAAATCTTGCTAATCTTCGGTGTTATATGCACAGGTGCTGATGACTAAACTTTACGGCCTATTTGGTCAATCTTCCTCACCTAACTAACTGTTTGAAAGACTAGCAAAAGTTAAAACATCATCACTGACGTCATTATGAAATGTAAACAAATCTTAAATTGTGATGGGTCATATTTTAAAATATCCTTAATTCTTTCATGAATTGTAGGCTTACTATGTAGAATTATGTTGATCTTATACTTTCAATCATCATATTTATTTATGTTTTGAGACTGTAGTAAATTTTTCTAATTAATTTTATAGTGTGTTTTGGGGGAAGATATGGCTTTCAACATTTAACCTGTTACCACACAACACCTAGTTTTCACGCACTGATGAAATAAAATGAATGAAAATTTTTTGCTAAAAGCAAATTAGAGAATTCAGGTTTAACAGTAAACTGTATAAAAAATCATGAAAAAACATTTTTCAATTAATCATTTTAAGGTTTTTAATACATGTATTCTTTTACGGAGGGTTATAAAGGGTGCCTTCCTATGTAAAAGACTATACTTTTCCTTAATACAAGGAGACATAGAAAATTTCTCAGTGATTTGCAATGACTTGACACACAATGACATGTTGATGTTTCAAATTCAATTGATTTGATTTGCTTTTCATGTTGTCGTTGTAAATACCTTTACTTAATTGTTCTTGTCGTTAGTGCAAAATCATCAACATCTTGTAATATCACAGGTCTTATCAAAGGTATTTATTTGTTATTTTGGATAAACAAGTATGTTCATAATAACAAGAGTTACATGATTGTCCTATATCGCTCACCTGATCCAAATAGCTCTAGGTTTTACTGTGATACTGGCGGCGTTGCCGTATCCCCGTAGGTTCGAATCCCTCAAGAGTCAAATACAATATTAGTTCTCCACTAGGGTTGAAAAAGAAAGAGTCACTGCCGTAGTTGAGAGAATTCAATATTCTATAAATATAATTTTTACTGTGATAGTTTGCAGAATTATGGAAGGATCCCGTAAGGCAACACATTACATGTATATAAGCATTCACAGTAAGTTACGAAAATTGTGATCTATGGAGAAGTAACAAGGAATTTGCCAATAAGGCTCCTTTCCCTTGATATTGGTCAGAATGTCACTATATTCAAAAGCATCCTTCTTCATGACTATAAAAACATTTTCAACAAGTTTGAGAAAGATTGAACCAAAATTATGACCTCTAGAGATCACTATGATAATGAATGTGTTTTTTAATTCACAGTGTGTCCTCTGGAAATTTTGACAAGGGGTTTTGGTAGGTAAGTGGGGGGTACAAAAAATTTATTTGGGGTATAAAAAAATGTAAGCACCGAATTTTAACAAAACTTTCATTTATTGTCAACTCTAGGCTATCAAAAATACCCTTCTAAACATATTAAAAGATGGCAAAACTGGTTAAATTTGAAAGAAATTGCTTGTTATTAAAAATTGTTTGATTTTCTTAGGATTACATGGTTCCCTATAAATTTTTCTTAACCCATGACGCTTTTAAACGCTCCTCTATTTAAGAGGTTAGGAAAACATTGTGGAAAATGAAAAAATTTCCTGTAACAAGCAATTTCTTAATTATCCACAATGTTTTCCACCCTAAAAGACAAAGATTTTGAAGATTTCATTTAATTGAAACTGTCGTCTGCAACTCTTTTGAATTGGGACTGGTCTAAAATCTCATAGTGTTGGAGTGTGTTAAATAAGGGGCACTTTAAATAGGATCATTATGTAGGTATATTGCAAACACAGTGAAGGGGTCAGAAAAAATGACCGAAGATTTTTGGGTCAAATGATAGTTTCATAATTGAGATAAAAACCTAATAACCTTAGTAGAAGCAAAAAGATAGAAGTCTTTTCTGTCAGTGGATTAGTAATTTAACTTAAATGGCGAGTCTAACTTAGGGTAAAAATATAGAATGGACCATTTTCAAAAAAAATGTTAAAGGCCCTTTAAAGGTCACTTGTGATTTTTATGAAAATAACAATGGACATAGTTGAAACTCAAGTAAATCATGTACAGGTCTAACATTCTTGGGTATGAATGAACTCAAAATTAATTTAATCTGTTTGCTTTTAAAAATGCAAAAGTAAAAAAACTTCTGGTAAAATTAGACTAACTATCAATAACTTTTTTCAATTTGATCAGAATTTCATCTTATCTACCTATTAATTTATACAATTGATAAAAAAGAAGTTATTTTAGCAGTACGAAGAAAAAACTGGCAACTGATAGTCTCATCATATATATCTATTTATGAAAATGATACAGAAATGAAGATTGGTGTTTGTTTTAATGAGGAAATCACAAAAGATGACCAGTATGACTAATTTTCAATTGAATTAAAGAGTTGATTTACTGTCTGCTAAAAAACTTCATGGCAAAATAATAGAGTGGGACATTGGGCAGACGGAATGGTAAAATTTGAGAGCCTATGGAATTTTGGTCAGACATTTCCAACAGTCTGATGCTCCTTCACCATGAGTATGTTGAATCAATTATTGGTCACCTTTTGCGATGCCTGTTTCATCACCAAGTCATTTTGTAGACGCTTTTTGTGCAGGGTTTAACACAATGTTTCGGTCATGTAAACAGCGTTCAATCTAGCTTTGTATCATAGGGGGCCCAATGGGCCCATGGCTCTTGGTCAAGGGGGTCATGCGATACAAATACATAGACAAGCTATTGAATTACAAGGTTTTAAATGTAACAAACCATAACAATTTGATAATTAATACATGTTTTGAACAAAATAAATCTACTACAAAAAGCTAAGACATTATTTCCATCACTTCATTCAGAGAAGTCTTATTGAATGTGTGATTAAAGTGTGCCATTTGGGCCAAGTCTTCATTTTGAATGGGGTCATTTTGGATTTTAGAGGGCCATTTTAGCCATGGTCCCCTCTAGATTGAACACTGCGTAAAAATCACATAAAAAATAAAGTAGTCAAAATGACCAATTGCAGCATAAGAATCAGTATTTTCGATTTACTTTACACATTTTTGGGGTCATACTATATTAAGATAAGCACAACTTTTGATAAGAAACACAAAGGATGATTGAATTCGGCATTGTTTGGTTTTCACTTGAGTACCCATTTCATTTAGCGTACATTCCGAGGCGTATCGGGCAAAAAGGCTGTACATGTTTTCTGTTCATCCTACATAATTCGACTATATTTTTATGTGATCAGACACCCTAAGTCACTTATACCATTACCAGATTACAAAATATTAGACAGGTTAAAATATAAGGAAGTTGCAGACAACAATTTTAGCAGATGAACTTTTAAAAATCTTCCATCTGTTTGGATAAAAAAAATTAGATACATAAGAAATACTTGTAACAAGCAATTCCTTCATCTTCCACAATGTTTTCCAAAACTTTTTTTTATTGAGAGCAGGGGTTGAAAAATTTCTTCAAACCTACTAGTCCTGTAGGACTAGTAGCTCTGAATTTCTACTCGCCCTTAAGGCAACCCAACTCGCCCTTAAAGATGAAGAAAATTACTACCCAAAAAACAATCAGATGTCCGCTGTTCCAGCCATGAGTTTTAAAACAGATGAATTTTATCTAGATCGACGTATTTTCGCTTTGCAATACACATTAGTGATCAATCAAGAGTTTAAAGATACGGAATACTATGCTGGCTAAACTGGAGATCCTGTCTATACATTATCGTGTATTTCGACAAGGTCTCCAGTCTACAAATCAAGCGTCTATGAAGATTGATCAACATAAACAGGGAACGGTCTAATTTTACAGCGAATATTATTGTTTCTGATATGAAGTTGTTTGAAATGAATACTTTCTTTTTCGATCCTTTATTTTTTTCCCTCAATCAGCGAGATTCAAGTCCTAAATTTGCACTCGCCCCGTCGGACTAGTTTGTCCCCAAATCTACTCGCCCTACGGCATTTTCTACTCGCCAATGCGAGCGGGCGAGTGGATTTTTCAACCCCTGGAGAGTGTCACAAAAACAGGGTTTTCCATTGGCATAAGAATTTAGGGGTCATTGTGACCCCTATGCCTTCAGAACTGGGGGTCTTTTCTCCAATTTAGGGGGTCAAATCTGAAAGACTGCTAGAGACTACAGGAATTTATAAAATAACAAAGGAGACATGAAAGACGAAAGTTCGTACAGCCAGTAGTGAAAAGGATTAGTTTTTTTCGTTTTAATACTTGGGTCACACAGCATTTCACCATCGGCAAATTTAAGCCAACTAAAGGTTTTTAACCATTTCTGACTGAAAGACCTCTGGGTCTTTTTCAAAGACGGACCCAGGGTTTCACCATCAGACCTGCTACCAGAGCTCTCTTTGGTATTCTGATCACTATAACTGCCCGATGCAGACGAGAGGACATCTTTGTTTGACGCGACATTTTTGCATTTTCTAGTAGTCGGGTAAGCAATATGTTTATCATCGGAAATCGAGTCTAAATATGATAAAAATTGCTATAACTCGTCTACAAATTTTATCTGTCAACTAAAAATAGAACAGGATAATGCTATAAATAAATGTTGGAAACCCAAATTACTGACAGTCGCTAACTTGATTGATTGTCGTAACTCAGACTTCTAAAGTATTTTGGCCTTTATCGACGATTCTGTTCACAAAGAATTAGATTTTAAAACTTGCGACATTTATGACGCACAGGTAAAATTTTTACGGGTAATTTGTTTTGAAATTGCGACAATGACGCCCGAATTTTGCGTCATGGAAAACCCTGCAAAAAGTGTCACTGTGTGGGGATCAGTTAATCATTGATTACTTGCTTTAGCATTAACTTAGCTTTTTTCATGTTTTAATCATAAATAGTACTCATAATCTACTTTATGACAAAAGTTTTGAATAAAGATATACAATAACATAAATATATTCTTTTAAAATGGGGAAGGGGGGATGATGAAAAAGTTAGAGCAAACCGAAAAACAGACACACCTTTAAGGCAAACAGACCCATAGCAAAATATATTTAGGACAAACAGACCCAATGGCCGATACCTTTTTTTTACTCTCTCAGAGCACAGAATTCCTGCCATTATATCATTGACAAAGGGAGAACAGTATACAAGCAAGTAAAAACACACCCACAAACATAGTGATCTCAGATAAGTAATAATTAAGTGATGAATGTAATGAAATAACGTATTTTCGAAAGAAAACCCTAGTTTATTGCTTGTAATCTGAAATATGGCTTGGCGCGAAATCCTATGACATGTACCATTGGTTCTTGCTAGATTTCGAGAATGTGATTTCCTTATTTATCAGGTCATGCAATAATACTCACTTCTATAGTTGATAATAGAAAAATTAAAAGAAAAACTGAAGTAAAGAAATTCACATTCAACATCTTGTAGTGTTGACGTTAGCAGACAACCTTATATGGAAAACAGACTGTGTGCTTATTTCAATTTAAAAAGAAACATTTTCTAGACATCGCTTCGAGAACCCGTCCGTCCGATCAAGGCCGGAAACCAGATTCGGACAGTACGAAAATAACCGAGTTTTCACGACTAAGAAAGAAAATGGGAAAACCCCAAAAAAAGAATTTATGACACACTATCATTTTCGTTAAAATGACTAGCAATGGACGTTACTATATTCTATTGTACCAGTGTTCTGGTAAAAAGAAGGAAAGAGGTCTTCTGAAATCAGGGACATCTCGAATAGATGTCTTGCCAGGGACTTTGCTAATCTTTCTTGATATTGATGAAAGATCTTCACCAACTTCAAAAAAATATTTTCTAGAAACAGTTAACCCCGAGGATATTGAAATACACTGTGAAAAGGACTTCTTTACGGAAGTAAAATATGAAGAGTTTGATTATTTAGTTTCTATACCAACTTGTAATGAAAGATTAAGCGTGTTTTATGATAAGGAATGGCTAAAAGAAGGATTTGAGTTAAAAACTGGTGACTATGTTCAAGTATCTATTAAGGGCATATCAAATGATATATTTGGAATCTTACGATATAAAGGAGCTGTAAGTGATGTTCAGGGTGTATATTTTGGCGTGGAATTACTTGTAAGTATAAGGCAAGGTACTCTGAAGATAATTTGATACTGAATAAATGTTTAAGACCTGTGAAGTTGACTGCCTGTTTACACACTCTGGTTGATTGCTCACACAATATTAGGACCATCACCCTAAACAAAGGTTTGGCCAGTAAAAAAGACTGGGCTAAACTGAAAGGATTTGCAGAGTGAAGAAAACTTTGCCAAATTGAAAGAACTTAAAAAAGTAAAGTATTTAAGGGTAGAAAACACTGAGGATGAATAAGAAGTTGCTTGATACATGCTGTTTAGTTGTAATAAAGCAGGAATGTTTGGGAATAGATCAAATTTTATTTCACAAGCAAACTCATAATCTGGAAATCTATCAGTTTATGTAAGTAGTGTATATGTAAAACTAAGCTGAATAGGCTCAATCCATTCTCTCACAGTGACACTTTCAAGTGCCCCTCAAGAAAAAAGCTTTGGAAAACATTGTGGAAAATGAAGAAATTGCTTGTCACAAGCAATTTCTTCATTATCCACAGTGTTTTTCTAACCAGAGGAATGAACAAATATAAAATATCATCAACTTTAAATTTTCATCTACAACTTATTTCCATGTGGACCAGTTTACGATTTTGTTGTTTGGGCATGGGTTAAGCAGTTGATAGAGGGAAAGTTTACAATCTAAAACTTGAATTTCTCATCCCCATCTTGTTACAGGTTCTCATTAGTTTTTACCTTAATAGATGATTCCATTGAGTACCAACAAAATAATTTTTGATGCATGAAGAATGGAATTTTATAGAGATAAGATTATACCAGACTTATAAGTAAATACATTCATCAAATACAGATATTGATGAAATATGTTTTTTTTTAATCCCCCTTTTCTTAAATGCAACTACAAATGTTCACGTAAGATAGATTTTTTTCTTTTACAGGATGGTCAAAGGTTAGGAACTAGTGATGGCGTTTTTCGAAAGCAGCGATATTTTGACTGTGAACCAGAGAGCGCAGTTTTTGCGCCTTTACACAGAATTAGAAAATGTAAAGAACAGAAAAGACCTAGGCGAATCAAGTCGGAGACAAAACCAGGAGAGTATATGCATTACGATGATATAACTATATCTGGCCTAGGTATTGGCACAAGAGTTGTGTGGATGAGTGATAATGGACCTGAGCATGGACTTGTCAAATGGATTGGTATTTTACCAGATAGTCGAAGAGCAGATGATTACACAGTTGGAGTGGAATTTGTAAGTGTTGATAAGAAGTTGAATCCTCATTCCCACTGCACTTTTCTTACTGAAATGGTAAGATAAACTGATGGTCCTACAAACTGTTTGTTTCAACAAATAGTGCACAGGGCTTGTGTGAACCAAGGTTTTGACTCTCAAAATCTCAAAATTTCTTCGTTTTATACCCTTGGGTGAAAAGCTTTGACAAACATTGTGGAAAAAGAAGAAACTGCTAGAATCAAGCAATTTCTTCATTATTCACAATGTTTTCTACCCCCAAAATCAAACATGGCAAACATTGTGGAAAATGAAGAAATTGATGAGACAAGCAATTTCTTCATTATCCACAATTTTTCTAACCCATAAGACAAAGATTTCTAGAATTTCATCAATTTTATGTTGTTGTCTGTAACTTCTGTGAATTGGGACCAGTCTAAAATTTTGTCATCTGGTAATGGGTAAAGTGTGACTGACAAATTAAGGATTTGTGCATTACGTTAGAGGAATTATGCAACCATAGACAGCAGGATTAAGGTCACAGCTGTTCATGCAGTTGACCCTTTTGGGAGAAATTTCGAAGGGTCAGATTGGGGTTTTATCCCTTAATGTTTCATTGATGTATCTTAAATACTTTTGAACATTTTACAAATGAACTGCTTAATTCATATTTTACAGAAAAAGGTCTGTTGACACTTAAAGCTTGAAATCTATAGTTATGATTCACTCTTTTCATTATTTTGACCCCTTCAAAATCAGTTTTCTTGCTCAAGAAGTCAATGACTCTGTCAATTTCAAATGCTAGCGCAAGCTCTGGTGGAATTTGTGGCTTGATACACACAAAATAAGTATGCCATAATATTTTCTAGCAACTTTTTCATCTAATCTCTTTAAATCTTTGTACATAGAGAATTCTTGATGAAACAAGAAATCCTTTTGATTTTAAGGTCCAATGTCAAGGTCAGAAGCCAAATTTACTTAAAAGCTTGTAGCCACTTTTCACCTGTTTTTCTTTCAAACTTTCAAACTGGGAAGCCGTTGTTGAGATAAGGAGCCCTATTGAAATTGAAGTCTAGGGTCATATGGTCAAATTTTGTTAAAAGTTTATGGCCTCTCTGAAGGTCATATTTTTCATCCAATTCCTTAAAAACTTTGCATGAGTGTAGCCTTTGGTAATTGCCAAATGCATTTTATACTAAAACTCATGCTCACAAGGAAAATTTTGATATAAGATTGTGGTCTCACTATAGGTTACATTTTCATCCAATCTAAAACTAAGGGCATTTGAGTAGCCCTTGGTGAGAAGAAGAACTCTATTGAATTGAGATTAATAAGTCAAAGGTCAAGATCCAATTTTTATATAAGCTTTTGGCCTCTCTACAGGCCATATTTTTAGCTCACCTGAGCACAAAGTGCGAGGTGAGCTATTGTGATCGGTCGTTGTCCGTCGTCCGTCCGTCTGTCAGTCCGTCCGTCCGTCTGTCCGTCGGTCCGTCTGTCCGTCCGTCCACAATTTCTTTAAAAATCTTCTCCTCCTAAACTAGCAGGCCAATCAAGCTGAAACTTTGCAGGGATGTTCCTTGGGTGAAGTTCTACAAAAGTTGTTAAAAGAATTCAATTCCGTCAAAAACTCTGGTTGCCGCGGCATGTGAAAATTTGAATCTTTAATAAATCTGTAAAAATCTTTAAAAATCTTCTCCTCCTAAACCAGTAGGCCAATCAAGCTGAAACTTTGCAGAGATGTTCTTTGGGTGAAGTTCTACAAAAGTTGTTAAAAGAATTAAATTACGTCAAAAACTTTGGTTGCCGCGGCATGTGAAAATGGGAATCTTAAATAAATCTGTAAAAATCTTTAATAATTTTCTCCTCCTAAACCAGTAGGCCAATCAAGCTGAAACTTAGCAGGGATGTTCCTTGGGTGAAGTTCTACAAAAGTTGTTAAAAGAATTTAATTCCGTCAAAAACTCTGGTTGCCGCGGCATGTGAAAATGTGAATCTTTAGTAAATCTAAAAAAATCTTTAAAAATCTTCTTTTCCTAAACCAGTAGGCCAATCAAGCTGAAACTTAGCAGAGATGTTCCTTGGGTGAAGTTCTACAAAAGTTGTTAAAAGAATTAAATTACGTCAAAAACTTTGGTTGCCGCGGCATGTGAAAATGGGAATCTTAAGTAAATCTGAAAAAATCTTTAAAAATTTTCTCCTCCTAAACCAGTAGGCCAATCAAGCTGAAACTTAGCAGGGATGTTCCTTGGGTGAAGTTCTACAAAAGTTGTTTAAAGAATTTAATTCCATAAAAAACTCTGGTTGCTGCGGCATGTGAAAATGGGAATCTTTATTTAATCTGTAAAAATCTTAAAAAATTTTCTCCTCCTAAACCAGTAGGCCAATCAAGCTGAAACTTAGCAGGGATGTTCCTTGGGTGAAGTTCTACAAAAGTTGTTAAAAGAATTTAATTCCGTCAAAAACTCTGGTTGCCGCGGCATGTGAAAATGGGAATCTTTAGTAAATCTGTAAAAATCTTTAAAAATTTTCACCCCCTAAACCAGTAGGCCAATCAAGCTAAAACTTTGCAGGGATGTTTTTTAGGTGAAGCTCCTCAAAAGTTGTTAAAAGAATTTAATTCCGTGAACTCTTGTAACTGCGGCATATGAAAATGGGAAATTTTAGAAAATCTTTGTTGTCTTTTTTTTTAACAGACTACTAGGCCAAAGGCATTTATATTTTATATAGAGATTAATCATATTGTTCTCAACCAAGTTTTTTTAAATATTTAATCTCTGGGGTCAAAAATTGCCCCGCCCCTGAGGTATGAAGTTTGGAAAAATGCTTAATTAGAGCAATTTCAAAAGACTTCTCCTCTTAAACTATAAGGTCTAGGATATTCATATTTGGTATGGGGCATAACTAGATGGTTTTGTACCATATCACTAAAAGTTGTCTTCTTCAGGTCAAAAAAAGCTCTGCACTAGGGGTCCAAAATTTGGAAAAACGCAAAATTTGAATATGTTAAAAAAAATTCTTCATTTTAAGGAGGAGGGCATTGATATTTTGAGTGTAGCATAGCCTGGCTGTTATCTATCTTTAATAAAATCTTTTCCCAGTGTGTTTCATGTGGGTATCCCTTGCTAAGACAAGATTTTAGGGTAATCAGGTCAAAGGTCTAGATCACAAGATTAAATTTGGTTATAGGCTTGAAGTATATCTACAGGAAACATTTTTCACCCAAAAGTGTTCATGTTTGTAGCTTTTGGTGCAAGGAGGAACCCTGATTTATTTCAAGGTTGAGGTTAGCAGGTCAGCACAGTCCTGCTAAAATCTTATGGCTTTCTTACAGGTCAACATTTTCCATCCGCAGGGGTCAACACTAACTTTGCTTCAGTGGGATCCCACAAGAATCCCTACCTATTACTTAAGGGTTTCCTCCAGATAATCAGGGATCCCTCCTTGATATACATTAACTCATTCACACATAATCCTGCCCTTCTAAGCCCAACTTGGAAAAAAAGGCTTCGGAAAGCATTGTGGAAAATGAAGAAATTGCTTGTTACAAGCAATTTCTTCATTATCCACAATGTTTTCTAAAAAAACAAGCAAACAAAAAAATCAGGAGCATTAGTTGATAGATTAAGGAGAAATACTGAAGGATTCTGGCGGAATCCCTATCCTGAGATTGCTCGGGTCCCTTCAAATTTTCTGGGATCCTCGGGATCCCGGGACACTGTAAGTGTTGACCCCTGATCTGATCTTTCAATGTATGTGCATAGTAAGCCATAGGTGAGATGGGGTCAACAGGATAATTTAAGGCTGTGAGGTAAATTTTCGTTTATAAGCCTGTGGCCACTTTTCCTGTCCATTTGGAAGTTATGTGAAAGAGAGTTTTTCGGTACAGAGTTAACTCATTACCGCCAAATCACGCTTTTTAATGCCCCTTTTGAAAAAAATGAACTTTGAATTATAATCTGCAACTTCTTTCAATTTGATCCTGTCCGAAATTTTCTTGTCTAGTAATTGGTTGAAAAAACTTGATTATTTATATCAAGAAAATGTTATGTCCTTTTCTTCCACATTTCTGTTGTTACAATGATGCGAGTATTGAAAAAAAGTGGATTATTTATATCATTTTCTGCTTTAAGGACAACCCGGTTGGGTCAGGAACTGGTAAATACAAAGATCAACGGTTGTTCAATGCCAAACAGGGCCACGCCTCTTTAGTACCCATTCTTGGATTGATGACAGAGAAAGAGTTTCTGAATCCTACTCCCCCACCACAGGCTCATGAGGAATCATGTAAGTTCTCAGGCAAAGCATCTTTTCTATAACCCATTACCAAACAAGAAAACTTTAGACTGGTCCAAATTGAAAGAATTTGCACACCATAATTCCAAGTTGATAGAATATTCAATTTTTCTGACTTTTTAAATAGACAACATAGTGGATAATGCAGAAATTGCTTGATACAAGCAATTTCTTCAGTTTCCACAATGTTTTTCCAAGCATTTTTCTCAAGTCGTAAAAAAGAGGGATTGTCGGAATGGGTTAACCATGTCGTTTAATTAACCCTTGTGATGCTGAATAAAATCCTTGTTCAGAAATGAATTTAAAATCAAAGGGCTGAAAGCTCTAGTTGCCAGTGTAAATATTTAGGCTGGAAATTGATCTTATAAAAAATCTTGTTTAAAAAGGACAAGCAGGTGGTGTAGAATATGATATGATATGCAAACATGAAACTTCATACAATTCATACAATTGTTGCCAGTAATCCAAGGAATTACCCTATTGTTTTGGGGTAATGTAGGTCAAAGGTCAAGGTCACACTTGAACTTGATTGAAAAATCATTTCCTTGCTCTAACTCATCAACCATTTGACCTAGGACCTAGGACCTTGAAGCCTTATACAAATGTTAACCATGAGCCAAGGAGGTGCCCTATTGTTTTTGGGTGTGCTACTTGTTTAGCAAAATGCTGTTGAGGAAATAAGTCCATTTTGAAACAATTCTAATTTTAACATTATATACTTTTCAATAGATGCATTACTGAAAATTTTAGGGATCAATATTCCTTGTTTTTACCTTTTTTCTCAAGGGCTCATAAATTTTTCAGATTTTTGTGGATTGAAATCCTGGTTTACCAGTCACACAGGAGCCCTGCTTAAAGATTGACCTTATGCAATGAAAATTTTATTATCCCAGTCAAAACAGATATTGTGTTTGCGCTGTTTGACTGGCTGTCTTTACATTCCCGATTCAGTCCGAGTTTGTCTGCATCATTACTCTTACATTTTGGATGTATTTCGAAATTAGTTTACACACTTGACCCATCATGACCAAATATGCCATTTGAAACCAAATTTCTGGAAAGCTTCAAGTTCAAAGTCACAGATCAAGGTAAAATGTTAAAATTGAGCTTATCAGGAGCATACCTCTTACATATATGGATGACATTTATAACAGTTTGGCACAGTTTTTCTCCCTCATGGGTAGTTATGATATTTTAAATACTGACACAAACCAAGTTCAGATACAAGTAATAATATTAGCATTATCTAAGTTGAATAGGAGCATTACTTTTTTGTCCACGGCCACAGTGCGGTTGCTAGTGTGTATGACTCCAGATCATGGAGTCCCCAATATGATCCCCAACAGCTGAGAATATTCTTTCTGACATTTGTCTCTCACCTATGGGTTGACAATCCCAAACTTAAGTAGGATGAGCATCAGGAGGCTTGAAAAGTTTGTTGTGGTAGTACTGATGTGAGAAAACTACGAATGCACAGTTGTTCACCATCTCCAGCAGATATGCCATTAACCTTTTGCCATGCCATCCCTCTCTTTTACAAAATGAAGTGATCCTCATAGTAACATATTTTGAAAACATTGTTGAAAATAAAGAAACTGCTTTCCATATGCAATTTCTTCATTTAAAACAATGATTTCTACCCCAAAAGACAATAAACAGCATCAACTAAAGTATGTCACCTGCAATTCTTAGAATATCAGAAAATCTTGAATTCTGTTGTCTGGTCATGGGGTCTTTTATCACAATTTTCTACCCTATTTGATATTTACTTAGGGATTTAAGCATTCTTTAAAATGTTTTTTGCAAACTCTTTTGAGTCGGACCAGGCTAAAATTTTGTGTAAGTATTTTGTCTATTAACTAGGGATGATAAAGAACAGCAAAATTAATATTCAAATATTCATTTTGATTATTTGAATACATTTGAATATTCGTTTTTTTATTAGGTCAAAACTAGATGTCCAAATATAGGTTATACCAGCGCTCTCTTCTGTCTAATTGCTGAAGATTTTCTATTTCTAGATGTGTTTTGAATATAATTACTTCATAGTTGATTTATTTTTTTTTATTTTGTTTATTTTACTTTCTTCAAAAAATCAAATGCTATACATGAATGATGAACACTGGGACAATGGAAGTGCGATCCATGTAAATAAAATACGTCAAAATGTTTTACAGCCGTAGCTTACCGAGTCTAACCACGAAAATGTTTTATCTGTGGACGACAAAAGTATCTTAAATACAGCTTTATTCAAGCCGTATTTACAATTTGCTAGTCACCCCCTGGCAATTTGCAAATGACATGATCAAACAGATTTTTCCTGTCATTTATTTTTGAAAGAACTGTAGCGTAGCTGACGCTGTTCAAAAAAGTTATGTACTCAAATCAGCAAACATAGAACATAAGGGCCAATCCATGTCATTACTATTTGTATATTGTCATATTCCACATACTTTTCCAAAGCTTTTTTCTTCGAGACATCTAAAGCATCAATGAGTGGGATTTGATTATCATTACTTTTTCTCGCCTTTCCGTTTGATTCAGATCATGAACTCGATGTAGATCAACAACAGAAAATCCTTGATGCCGTCACTCAAAATAGAAAGTCTGACATCAAGGTGAAGTCTGAAAATACACGAGAAGTCCATGCTGTTGTGGAATCTGGTACCCAGCCAGCCAGTCAGTCTAGCAAGGTTTTTTCCTCCACGCAGGGAATCAACCCTTTATATGAATACAGTAGAAACAGATCAGGTAGCTATTTATTGACTCTTACCATAACTCTGTGATAAAGACATATCTATTTATTGCAATCATTCCTGTACTATCCTTTTCCTTTACCCAATCCAAAACTCAAAAATTTTAGACTGGTCCAAATTGAAAGAATGTGCAGGGGCATAAAAAAGGATAGTGTGGGAATGGATTAAAAAAGATTGATCTAATAAAAAAAAGACATAATTTTTTAAGAACAGGGCTAATTTCCATAAATGATAAACAGTGAAAATTATGATAAATTGCTCTTCAGAAACTATTGCTCAAATTTGAATTTCTCAGGATTGATCTGTGGTAGACCCTTTATCAGAGTCTATGAAAAAAAATGGCCTTTAATTAATTTCCTACACAATCCTGCCTTTTGATGCACCTCTACCAAAAAGCTTTGGAAAACATTGTGAGAAATGAGTAAATTGCTTGTAAAACAGAAAATCTACATTTCCCTCAATGTTTTCTATCCATAAAGACCAAGAACTTTTAAACTGTATAACAAGTGTGTAAAACAATTATTAAATACAGCACGAAATGTAGGAGTAATGATGCAGACAAACTTGGATGGAAACCAGAATGGACAGACAGTCAGCCAAACAGAGCAACACAATATCTGTTTGCCTATTGGCTGAGATAATAAAATTTATTTCCACAAAGTTTTTCACCTTTAAAGACCAAGAATGTTTAAATTTTATAAACTTAAAAATTGTTGTCTGGATCATCTTTCAATTTAGACTAGTCAAAATTTTATTTTTAGCTCCACTGGCTACAAATCTTTTCTCAAAATACTGAACAGATTCAACCAAATTTCACAGAAATGATCCTTGGGTGACCCCTCACCAGATTCCTTCAAAGAATTTTGATCGTATGAAAAACATGGCTTAAAACAACAGGGCTAATTTCCATATATGATGAAACCTTTAAAAATCTTTTACTCAGAAACCATATGATGGATTTCAACCATATTTACAGGAATGCTCCTTGAATGACCCTTTATCTGATTCCTTCAAAGAATAAAGATCAGATAAAAAACATGGCTTTAATGGGCGGGGCTAATTCCATGTATGTTGAAACCTTTAAAGATCTTCTTTGCATAAACCAATTGATGGATTTCAAGCAGATTTTACAGGAATTGGTTGAAATCCATCAATTGGTTTCTGAGAAGAAGATTTTTAAAGCTTTAACCATACATGGAAATTAGCCCCGCCAATTAAAGCCATGTTTTCATTGGATCAAGGAATCTGATAAAGGGTCACCCAAGGATCATTTCTGTGAAATTTTGTTGAATTCTTTTCAGTACTTTCTGAGGCGAAGACTTTTGAAGTAAAAGTTTATGGACGGACGATAGGACACACAACAGACTCAACGCCATGACAATAGCTTGCTGGCTTTCAGCCAGTGGAGCTAATGATTATAAGTTTTCAGCATATTTCACAAAATGATCTGTTGATGACTCTTTGTTAGATTCCTTCATAAAATATGGCTCATATGTAAATTATGGCTTTTATTTTGGGGCTTGTGTCCACACTTTTATATTGTACATGTATATAGTGAAATTTAGAAAATCTTATCCTTGCAAACTGCAGGATGGTTTTAACCAAACTTCTCAGGAATGATAAATAAGTTCAGGCTGGTGGAGCAGTCAGGGGCTCAAGCGCTTCTAGTTTGGTAGTAGTTTAATCCATTTTTACACACTGTTGCTTTTTGACACCCTGAAGAAATATGATCATAGAAAACTGGGAATTTCGCCTTGCTCACTTTGTATCCTTCCACATTTGGTGTTTATTTTCCAATGTTTTCTGCAACTTCTATCAATTTGGACCAGTTTAAAATTTTGTCATTGGTAATGGGTTAAAAGGGAGGATATTTTCAGTTAGAGATCAGCCAGTAATGCATGAGAGTCAATTAATATTGCTGGACTTTTTGGCACTAACATCGGTTTTGCACTTAGCTTCAGGTGTCATTTCCAATAATTTCAAATGGTCATTAACCAAAAATCTCAAATCCCATTTTTTGATGCTCAATGGAGAAAATTTTGAGGAAAGGAGAAATTGCTTTTAATAAGCGTTTCACCTTCTCTAACAATGCTCTCACCCTATTGGACACATATTTCCCAAATTTGACACAATTTGAATCGCTTTCTGCATTTTATTTCAATTTAACCAGTCTAAAATTTTGGCATCCTGTAATGAGTCAAGCAAATATGCAGGGTCACTTACACAGAGTATTTGAAATATTCTCTGATTACCTGGGAAAACTTTTAAGGAGTACCTCTCTACAGAGCAAAAGGTGAAGACTCTGATCAGACTGCCTAGATGTGCCGACTGATCTTAGTGTTTACTTGGTGCACAGTTTTATACACAGACTTGGATTCTTTATTTGTCTCTCAAACATGCTGAGTATAAATAGAGAGTATAGTTATATTGAAGGGATCATTAACCTTTTATACAGGTAATTAGTTGCATTCAGTGAACAAGAAGGAAATTCAAGAAATGCATAAGTTACATAATTCTGCAAAGTTTGACTTCCCAAGAGTATTATGTTTTTGCAATATTATCTCAAAAAAGGTTAAACCCATTCCCACTAAAGTCCTGCTTTTTCACATCCTAAAGAAAAAAAGCAATTTCTTCATTATTTGCTATGTTTACTGTCATAGATTTTTAAAATTTCATAAACTTGAAATCATCATCTGCATATTTCTGTCAATTTTAAAAAAAATTGTCTTCTTACAATAAATTAGATTAAATCTTGAATGAAGTATTTTATGTAAGTGATTGTGTTAGATATAATCAGATTGGTTTAACTACTCTTGACGCTTTTAGACGCCCCAGAGAAAAAAGCTTTGGAAAACTTTGTGGCAAATGAAGAAATTGCTTATTACACAAATTTTCTGAATTATCCACAATGTTTTTTACCCCAAAGGTAAAAATCAAAAATTTCATGAGTTTGAAATTGTCATCTGCAACTCTTTTCAATTTTGACCAGTCTAAAATTTTACCAATTGATAATGGGTAAACTGATTCCCACACAAGCCCTCCTTTTTCATCCCTCAATAAGAAAGCTTTGGAAAACATTATGGGACATTGATGAAAAATGAAGAAAATGCTTGTACCAAGCAATTTCATCATTATCCACAATATTTTTTTATCCAAAATAGAAAAATAAATAAAATTCCATCAACTTAAAACTGTCATCTGTATCTTCTTTCAATTTGGACCAGTCTAAAATTTTGTATGGAAATAGGATTATGCAAATTTTGATTGGCTGTTTTAGATTATCTTGATGAAGGGCTAGAGAAACCATTGTTACTTGCATCACAAATAACATCACAACGGACTAAATCTATGCCTGAGCCTGACCCAGACCTTGAAGTCGGTTCTCTTGTCGAAGTAATGTCATGTACTCCGCTTTACGGATTAATCAAATGGATTGGACATTTACCAGATCAAAAAGAACCAAAGAAATTGATAGCAGGATTAGAAATGGTAAAGAGAAAATTAACCCTTTCCTGTACAAACAAAGGATTTTAAATCACTGTGATTTTATTAGCTCCACTGGCTGAAAGCCAGTGAGCTATTGTCATGGCGATTTGTCCATCCTGTGTCTGTCCGTGGCTGCGTGTGTGCGTCCGTCCGTTAACTTTTACTTTAAAAATCTTCTCCTCAGAAAGTACTGAACAGAATTCAACAAAATTTCACAGGAATGATCCTTGGGTGATCCTTTATTAGATTCCTTCAAAGAATTTTGATCTGATGATAAACACGGCTTTAATGGGTGGGGCTGATTTCCAAATATGGTGAAACCTTCAAAAATCTTCTTCTCAGAAACCAAATGATTGATTTCAACCCAATTTTACAGGAATGATCATGGGATGACTTTTTATCAGATTTCTGTACAGAGTTTTGATCTGATGAAAATTATGGCTTTAATGGGCCGGCTGATTTCCAAATATGGTGAAACCTTCAAAAATCTTCTTCTCAGAAACCAAATGATTGATTTCAACCAAATTTTATAGGAATGATCATATGGTGACCCTTTATCAGATTCCTCAAAGAATTTTGATTGGATGAAAAACATGACTTAAAGGGGCGGGGCTAATTTCCATGTATGTTGAAACCTTCAAAAGTCTTCATCCCAGAAACCATTGGATGGATATCAACCAAATTTCTCAGGAATGATCCTTTGGTGACCCCCTTTAAGAGTGCTAAAATAAGAATTGATTGGCTTAAATGGATAGGGCTTATTTCCATATATGGTATATGGTGATTACAATTGATTATATATTTTTTCAACAAAATTTCACAAAATGATATTGGTGACTCTTTGTCCAATTCCTTCATAAAATATGGCTTAGATGAAAATTATGGCTTTTATTGGGGGACTTGTCTCCATATACTGACATTTTGAAAATCTTACTCTTGCAAACTGCAGGATGGTTTTCAACTAAATTTCTCATGAATGATAAGTAAATTCAGGCTGCTGGAGCAAATCAGGTGCTCAAGCACCTTTAGTTCTTGAGAAAACATTGTTGAAAAATGAGAAATTGCTTGTAACAAGCAATTTCTCCTTTTCCAACAATATTTTCGACCACATAAGATGGTTTCATTTCAAATTGCATCCAATTATAATTGTTGTCTGCAACCTCTTTCAATTCAGACAAGTCTAACATTTCCAAAGCAGGCAAAATTTATAGACTGCTGGCCTCTCCCACTGACCTGTGAAACAGTAGTTTGTCTGATATAGTAAACAACTGTTTTTTATTCTCAAAACACATGGCTAGGACCATATAACAAAAAGTTTGTTGGCGGGCATCTTTATTCAAGCTGTAGTTATGCAATCATAGAATTTCATATGAAAAAAGTACAAGTCAGGCTTGTCACTTTATGATTTTCTCGAGCCCAAATGAAGATTCATAAACCTATTCAAAATTATGTAAAATTCTTCGAGGATAAATTGGTTAGTTGAAGTGAAAAATAAACAGGGATAACTTAAATGATAAAATAATAAGGCCAGAATTTTTATAAGCACTTTGGGCTCGTCATAACAGATTTTTAACAAGCCCAAAGCAAATTTTACTAGTTTTTGATCGTCTTACTAGTGCAAATTTCGATCACTGGTCAAAATGAACAGTTTTCCATGGATTGATGACTCTGATCTTACCTGATCTTTTCAATTTTACAAAACAATTGAATCACAAACACTTACAAACACTAAGTGTATTTACTTATTAATTGACAAACACAAATTTAACTTTTAATCTTTAAATCCATTCCCATGCTATCTCAAGTTTTAAGACCTATGTAAAGATGGTTGGAGAAAATTGTTGAAATGAAGACATTGCTTATAATTAACAAGCAATTTCGTCATTTTCAACAATCATAACTCCCTAAGAAGGCTTTGATTTTTTAAGATTTTATCAAATTGACATCTGCAACCTCTTGGCAGTATAAAATTTTGATGCCTGATAATGGGTTTATTGGCAAACACAGACAATTTGATTAGGAGCCTTGTTTAACCCATTCCAACACAGCAAAATTTTAGACTGGTCCAAATTGAAAGAAGCTGCAGACTACAATTTCAAGTTGATGGAATTTTTAATTTTTTCATCCTTTTGGATAGAAAACATTGTGAATAATGAAGAAATTGCTTGATTAAAGCAATTTCTTCATTATCCACAATGTTTTCTAAAGCTTTTTTCTCGACGGGCGTAAAAAGGAGGGATTGAGTTGGAATGGGTTAAGTTAGATAAAGCAAGACTGACTGTTTTGGCAATTGTTAACCCATTCCCACACAGTTATGCTTTTAAAGTCCGTCAAGAATAAAAATTGGGAAAAGATTGGCAAAATGAAAATTTCTTGTAACAAGCAATTTCCTTATTTTACACAATGTTTTCTGTCTAGAAACTTGAAAAATCTAAAATTTCATAAACGTTAAAATGTTGTCTGCAACTCCTTTCAATTTGAACTAGTCAAAAATGTTGTTGCTGGTTATGGGTTAATCTAAATAACATGTTATACAAAATAGTCTTTTTATTCATCCAATGATATCTACATAATCATAAACGTAAGTTGGAAAGCAGCTAGAGGCTAGGAAAGGATGTACTGGTAGTACTGGTGTGAGAAATACCAGGAATCCATTATTAGATGCTCTGACTGCTGTGATATGACTGATATACTGTTAAAAGTGGCTTTTAACCCCATTCGATCAATCAACTAATGATATCTGTTTATTTCTTTAGGAAGAAGAAATATCAGCGGGTACAGATGGCACTTTTGGACAACATCGACTTTTTAATTGCCCTCCTCGTAAAGGATTTTTTGTGCCGTTATATAAGTGTAAAAAGGATAAGAGATTTTTAGACAGCAAATCCAATCGGTTGTTAAGTAATAATTCTGACGTTAATTTTGGAAGCACAGAAACGCCAGATTTACCAGGAACAGTATCGCCACCTGATTCTATTGAAGACATTTCGATAATTTGTGGTAAAGGAAAAGGTATCCAGGGACATCATAATTCGTGTTACATGGATGCGACAGTATTAGCCATGTTTTATTTTACCCCGGTGTTTGATTCTATTTTATATCGACCTCGTAACTCAGCAGATTTAGCGGAATATGATGATATACAACAAGTTTTAAAGGAAGGCATCGTGAATCCATTAAGAAGGTAAATTCCTATCCTCTTAACCCATTCCCACACAATGATGCATTTAGACGCCCCCAAGAAAAAAGGCCTTTGAAAACATTGTGGCAAATGAAGAAATTGCTTGTCATAAGCAATTTTCATCATTTGCCACAATGTTTTCTACCAAGAAAGGTGAAAAAATCTAAAAGTTCATCAACTTGAAATTGTCATTTTCAACTTCTTTAAAATTGGACCGGTTTTAAATGTTGCTGTGTTGGAATGGGTTAAGACTCTCTTAACCCTTTGGCTTAATCCTTGATCATTCGTCCTTCTATTATCATATTCAAGAAAACATTGTTGAAAATAAAGAAATTGCTTGTTACAAGCAATTCGTTCATTATCCACATTATTTTCTACCCTGCTTCATTATTGACAATGTTTACTTTCCTGAATGACGAAGATTTTTACAAATTCATCAACTAGAAAATGATGTCCGAAACATCTTTGAATTTGGACCTATCTAAAACTTTGTTGTCTGGTAATGGGCTAACAGGCTATAAGCCATTCAACAACACTCTTTCATCTTAGTTGTCTTGAAATTACATGTATTTCCATTTTGAACATTGATTTAGATCTAAAGGGTTAAGGCATGCTATCATAATAGCAATTAACCTATACCTGCCAAATTTGTTTACACCTGTCCAATTTGAAAGAAGATGCAGTTAAAAGTTTAAACAGGTGTGTAAACAGTGTCTGATCTAGCATTTGAAACTCAGAAATCATTAACCCATAACCATTAAATGCAAGGGATCTTAACTGTTTTTCTGTGGATCAAAGCAACAAAAAGGTAAAAAATAGTTATAAATTTGAATGTTTTAAGTAAAAACATACAGATCTTTTAAGGAATTTAAGTGGACGATGTGGAATGTTTTCATTCAAAATAACAAAAATGGTTTTATAGGAAATCTCAAAAATCATATTTAGCAGGATTTTCCATCTCAACAAAAAGACCGTACCTCTGGAAATGATTAATTATTGATCAGTGTGCCTTACTTACCTCATTCAATACTGTAAGCGCTATTGAATAAAGTACCTTTAGCAACAGCTAAAAAGAGTAAAAAATGTCCAAATTTGCCTGCACAGTAGATACTGTAGTATTTTTTGTGTACTCAAAGCTTTGAACCTTACAATGTTTGTGTATGTGAAGAAAAGATACAGAGAAATCTGATATGAAAATTAAAAGAATAGCATCCCCAGGTTCTTGGCATTTTTTTTTTAAAATTGATTTTTAGCTCACTGAGCACAAAGTGTTCATGGTGAGCTTTTGTGATTGTTGAATGTCTGTTGGCCGGCATGCGGCGTCAACAATTGAAGTGTTTACACTCTAGAGGCCACAGTTTTGACCCAATCTTCATAAAACTTTGCCAGAATAATTGTTTGATCATGAGGATGAACCCTATTGATTATGGGAGGGTTCTATCTTAAAACACAGGAAAAGGGGCTTTAATGACAATTTCTGTGTTAACACTTTAGAGGCCACAATTTTGGCTTAATCCTCTTGAAACTTGGCCAGAATAATTGTTTAGTCACAAGGATGAACCCTATTGATTATAGGAAGGTACTTTTGGAAAACACAAAAAAGGGGCCTTAATGACAAATTCTTTGTTAACGCTCTGGAGGTCATTTTTTTGCTAAATCTTCATGTAACTTGGTCAGGGTACTTGTAAGGTCATAAAGATGAGCCTTATTGATTATGGAAAGGTTCTATCGGAAAACACAGGAAAAGGGGCCTTAATGACAATTTCTTTGTTTACAGTCTAGAGGCCACAATTTAGGCTCAATCTTCATGAAAGTAGGCCAGAATGATTATTAGGGCATGAGCATGAAGCCTATTGATTATGGGAAGGTTCTTTTTGAAAATACAGTAAAAGGGACCTTAATGACAATTCCTTCGTTTATTCTCTAGAGACCCCAATTTTGGCTCAATTTTCATGAGAATTGGTCAGAATAATTGTTTAGTGACAAGGATGAACCCTATTGATTATAGGAAGGTATTTTTGGAAAACACAGATAAAGGGGCCTTAATGACAATTTCTTTGTTAACGCTCTAGAGGTCATCATTTTGGCTCAATCTTCATGTAACTTGGTCAGGGTACTTGCTAGGTCATAAAGATGAACCTTATAGATTATGGGAAGGTTCTATAGGATAATACAGGAAAAGGGGGCATAATGACAATATCTGTGTTTACAATATAGAAGTCACAGTTTTTCCTCAATCTTCATGAAACTTATTATAGTTATTTGTCTCTAGTTGCATTTTAACAGCAGACAGTTCAGGTGAGCGATGTAGGACCATCATGGTCCTCTTGTTTTTTTTTCTTGTTGTTGCATGTCAAGACTTTTCTAGCTGGTATTTATGTCTTCTAAGTAGACCCAGTAATATGTACTAAAGCTTGCTGAAATACTCCTCGAGTTTAATCCTTAACCCATTCCCACACAATTAAATTTTTGACTGGTCCATAGTGACAAAGGGAAAGAAGCTGGAGATGACAATTTCAATTGATGGAATTTTTTTTTGTCCTTTTGGCTAGAAAATGTTGTGGATAATGAAGAAATTGCTTATAATAAATTTCATAAATTTTTCTTTTATAATGCATATCTTTACTGTTATACTGATTCATTAATCCATCACCAGGGGACAAAATTTAGCCTGGTCTAAGGTCTGAGAATCCATGATTGATTGCTTCTAACAAACATTTCTTGTGTCGAAAGTAACCAAGGCTTTTGACATTCTCGACTCTCTGGGGCTCAGCCCAGCCGCCGTCATAGCACAGTTGGTAGCACTTCGGACTGTCAATCTAGAGGTTCTGGTTTCGATCCCTGATGGTGGCACTCATCCTCTCCGACCATTTGTCTCTCACTAATGGGTCGATAATCGTAGACCTATGTGGGATAGCAGCTGGAGGCTAGGAAAGGATGGAATGGTAGTACTGGTGTGAGAAATACCAGGATTCCGTTGTTAGGTGCTCCAGCCGCCGCGATATAATTGAAAGATTGTTGAAAGCGATGTAAAACCCCATTCAAACAAACTGGGTCTCAGCCTAGTAACATCCCATTTGATCTACACCAATTTTGTCTACTTCCATTTCACCTACAAAACAGATCTTAGTTCTGTTTCCACTACAAATGTTTTGCACAGGTTCCAACTTTATCTACGTCTTTATGCCCCCGCAGAGAAATCATGAAATGGTTCTTTAAAATCTTCTCCTACTAAACTCCTTTGACAAACTGGACTAAACTTGGCAGGGATGTTCCTTGGGTGGTACTATTAAAACTTTGTTCATGAAATTTTGATAAGTGAAAAAATAGGGGCATGGCAGGTAGGGCTTATCAGACTATAGAGAAGTAACGGAATATTTCTTTAAAAATCTTCTCCTCTGTAAATATTGAGCCAAGTGTGACCAAACTTTGCAGGAATGTTTCTTTGGTGATACTTTTCAAAACTTCTTCACGAAATTTTGATTTGCATAAAAAAGGGGCATGGCAGGGCCGGGCTTATAAGACTTAAAGAAATCATGAAATTATTCATTGGAAGTCATCTCCTCCTAAACCATTGGGCCAATTTGGACCAAACTTGGGCATGGATGTCACTTGGGTGGTACTTTTAAAAAAATGGATCATGAAACTTTGATTAGTGAAAAAATAGAGGCATGGTAGGTAGGGCTTATGAGACTTCAGAGAAATAATGAATAGTTCTTTAAAAACCTTTTCCTGATAAACCACTGGGACAATTCAGACCAAATGTTCCTTGGGTTACTCATTTTCAAAACTTACTCATGAAATGATGATTCACACTAAAAAATGTTGGTGTCTGGCCTTATTAGACCTAGAGAAATCATTCTCAGGTTAGCCACTTAGGGCTTATTTCGCCCTCTTGTTTCACCTTCTATCTAAATACATGTACTTATAATTGTCATTAACATAAATGACCAAATTATATAACTAATCTCTGATTGACCTCTGATGAATTCTATCTCTTTTTCAATAAAAATTGTTTTATGGACTCCTCTTCCCCGTCTATTCTCTTGAGCTTTGACAGAAAAGGGATTGTGAATAAAGGGATTAAACTATCATTACAAGAATGAGGAAGTTTAAGTAAATAAATTAATCAATGAAATGAAACCTTTTTTACCTTCCTGAATACATGTATGTAATCATGTGTGGTAGTTGTTGTCAAGAATGCAGGTTTCTTGATCAATAGGTCCTAAGTTTGATTCATTGAAAACAGATATTGATCTTTTGCTCTTTCACATATGGCACAAGTACTGATGTACTCAGGAACCAGAATTATGAGGGATTAATCTAAGTCATAAGAGCTTGTTACCCAGTGAATGTGAAACTTTGGAGATTTTTTGCTCATTATTCAGCAACAATGACTGTTTCAAATATATGAAAGTATATTGACAGTGCTAGACGGAATCTGTGACAAGAAGATTTGCAACGTAACATGCAACCAACTGCAACTGAAAAACAAAGCCTCATTAGCCTTAGTTATTAAAGTCAGAGGAAACTTTGTAGAAGTGTTCCTTTAATGGATACAGTGCCATTGTTTTAGTCTAGTCTAATAGGATGAAAAATTTATCATCATAGGTAAAGACATAAATCAGTACCAAATAATCTCACATTTTGACACATTGTAGAAAGATTACTTTTTTAAAACAGTTTCATGAAAATAGAAATTGCTTTTATCAGGCAAATTATCTTTTTCTCACAATATTTTCTTTCCCATACATGGCATTTATTTCCCAAATAAGAGGTTTTTTGAAAGAATGTCTGCAACTCTTTGTGATTTTGGCGAGTTTGTTACTTTGCATCTGATAATAAGTTACAGTGGATGAATGGTGGTGCCTTTTTATACACCTTGAGAGCTGTATTACATTATGGCTCTGTCCGTGTGTCAGTCTGTTAGCAATTATATGTGTGCACAACTCTTGTTTGTTTTAACCCTTGTCATGCTGTATGGCATCAATGTTTGAATGGCATTAAAATCAAAGGTCTGAAAGCACTTGTAGTACTTGTTTTTCAATTATTCAAATTTCTTTGAAAATTAATTTCTTAAACAACTCTGACAGGAAAAGTTCAAACAGGAGGTGTAGACTGAGATCAGACTGCACTTATGTGCAGGCTGATCTTGTCTATACCTCCTGCCAACACTGAAATATTCCGGTTTCAGCATGACAAGGGTTAATTTGAATGAACTGAAACTTATTACAATGAATCTCTATGATGCCTAGTTTAAAGCATGACTTAACTTTTTTTTTTTATCTCTCTAGTCATTTCAGAGTATTTGCCTTTGACCTAGCAAAGTAGCTTAAAATTAGTGTTTTTTGTGTGCGCAACTCCTACTATATTTTCAATTGGATGGAGATGACACTTGCCGCAATGAATCTGTATTATGTAAAACTTTACTTTGATTAATCAATTCCTTTTTGATTTATCTGCCTTTGACCTAGCAAAATTGCTTATCCTATATTTTCAGTATGAATGAATTTAAAGCTACAATCAATCTCTATGATGTCTAGTTGTGCATGAGATGAACATTAATTTGATTCCTCAAGTCTTTGTTTTCATTATTTGCCCTTGAATTAGCAAAATATCTTAAAAATTGAATGTGGTTTTCACTGATAAGCCCCCTCGGTGTTTAATGACTGCTCTGCTCTGCAAAGTTCTTGATGAAATTCAAGTCCTTAGGCAAATAAAGAGAAATTTACATTTAACCCATTTGCTTTCAGTGGCACTCCAAAAAAAAGAGCTTTGGAAAATATTGTGCTAAATGAAGAAATTGCTTGTGACAAGCAATTTCTTCATTATCTAAAATATTTTCTTCCCTAAAAGTAAAAAAAAATCCCCAAATTTAATAATCTTTGAATTGTAGTCTGCAACTCCTTTCAATTAGGACCGATCTAAAATTTTGCCATCTGGTAATGGGTTAAAAACCAGCCTAGGAAATTAATAGCAGAATTAGTTACGAGTTCATTGTTGTGTATACAAAATACATGTACTCAATGTAATTAGTCATACAGGACTGAGTGGGTTATTTCCAAAAGATTTGATCAGTTAACCCTTTCCTGTTTTGGGAAATTTTATACTAGTCCATTGAAAGAGGTTGCAGACGACAATGAAAACCTGATGCCATTTGAAATGAAACCATCAAGTGTGGTAGAAAATATTTTGGAAAAAGAAGAAATTGCTTGTTACAAGCAATTTCTTCTTTTTCCATAATGTTTTCTTGAGTATAAAATCACAGGAATGTAAAATCCTGTATTTGAACGGGAAAGGGTTAAACAGTGATCATTTTCCTTAAACAATCTATTAAGAGACAACAAAATTTTAGACTGGCCCAAATGATAAGAAGTTTTGGAAGACTATTCAAATGCATTCAGAATAAAATAGGGTAGAAAACATAGGGACAAAAGGATTAATTACTTGTTACAAGTAATATGTATCAATGATATACGATCATGATTTAAAACATCTCTGGACAATTCTTAACCCATTACCAGACAATAAATTTTTAAACTGTCCAAACTGAGGAATTTACAGACAAATTCGAAAATAAGTTCCAAATAGGATGGAAAAATTTGTAAGAAAAGGAGAAACAGCTTGTGGCAAGCAATTTCTCCTTTTCCCACAAAGTTTTCAATGATTGTATTTCTTTAGGGCATCAGAAAGTGTTACTGTGCGGAAAAAGGTGAAAAATGGATATAAATAGATAAGATAGGAAAGTCATTACCGGAATGTAAATGACAGATTTCTGGCCTTGCCCATTTCCTCCGACAGTAACAAAGTAGAATGATTTGTTTATGATCTAAACATTGTAACTATAGCTTAACCATGTCCCGCTATTTGAAACTTTAGACTGGTCCAAATTGAAAGAGGTTGCAGAAAACAGTCAAAATTGGATGCAATTTGAAATGAAAGCATTTTATATGGTAGAAAATATTGTGGGAAAAGGAGAAATTGCTTGTTGCAAGCAATTTCTCCTTTTTCACAATGTTTGCCTAAGTATAAAATCACAGCAATGCAAAATCCTAGGTTTGTAGAGGAAAGGGTTAAAATAAGCTTTCGTTATGATGTTGAAGCTGTCAAAACAACAAAAGTTCTCGACATATATGTCGGAGTTCAAGTTCATTTCTGGTCTAAATGAACGATTTAATGAGTCTGTCTATGTTTTAGTTGACAGTCATGCTCTTCTTTTAGAATGATAATATTTAGGGCCAACAATGCATTCAGCTGGCTATAATATAAAGGGAATGTAGATAAGATTCATTGTCTGTTAGCCCATTATTGCACAATCCCCGCATTTTTACATATCAAAGAAAAATTAGCTATGGAAAACATTATGTTTGTTACAAGCAATTTCTCCTTTTCACCATTTTCTCCTTTACTTTTCAACTCGAGCACACTTTGAATCGTGAGAATAATTTATTCTCAGAAAATGGTAAAAGTTGTAGTATTATTGTTGATTTGACGAGGGCATTTTGTGAAAACATGGTAGGCTATGGTAGAATGGTCTGAGAAAGACAAATAGAATTAAAATATAGGTAAAAGTTATTTTGAAATCTTATTCTCTGTATGTTGATATAAAACAATGTTATTTGCAAGATTACATAACCACATGCATGCACATGTCACTATTTTGTTTGACAAGGCAACTGTACCGAAACTTATTTTCTTTCAGATACAATTATGTGCGAGCTGATAAAATGATGAAACTACGTAAATTGTTGGATAAAGTAGGGAAAATCCCGGGCATGATGAGCGAAGAGAAAGGTCAGTATTGTATTGAACTTCTATAAATAGATATTTGGAAAAACCCATGTAAACATCATACATTTCAACAATTAAATGTATTGATAAGTTTGTTGATAAAGCCTGATTTTATTGATTAAACCCGTCAAAATGTCAAAGGAATTTCTTAAAAACAATGATAAAATTGACACATATAAAATTGTTCATGTTTCAATCAATTGGGTATCAGCAAAATATTAGACTGGTCCTGTTCAAAAAAACTTGATGACAGTAAATACAATGTACATGCATTGCTTAGAGTTTTTAGCATTTGCTCCATCAATTTAACCAATTGACCGATCCCGGCTGTAAATTAAGTAACAAGTCAACCAATGAAATCATTCATTTAGACTGGAAGTTCAGTTTGAACTCTGACATTGGCTGCCATTTTGGTGAATAAATTTTGTTGGTTTGGCGACTTACACGACGTAACTAAAGCTTATTCAAGCTGTAGTTATGAATACGTCGCCCACCAACCATTCTACTTATTTGTAACATAGTACTAGCCATAGATTTTTCAAAGTAACGCCTTTTAAAATCCAAGTGGAACTTCCTGTTGGAATCAATGGGCTGGGCCAAAGGAGTCGGTGGAGGGGGCCAGCAATTGGTCTATTACATGTTCAACACTACACTGCTTTTTCACACCCAACCCCCTTTGATTTTACTTTTTTGTTACATTTCACCTGTCATGGATTTTCAAAATATCTAGAGCCGCCGTCATAGAGCAGTTGGTAGAGCGTCAGACTGTCAAACTAGAGGTCCTGGGTTTGATCCCCGATGGCGGCACTCATCCTTTCCGACTATTTGTCTCCCACCAATGGGTTGATAATCGTAGATCTATGTGGGATAGCAGCTGGAGGCTAGGAATGGATGTTATGGCGGTACTGGTGTGAGAAATACCAGGAATCCATTGTTAGGTGCTCCAGCCGCAATATAACTGAAAGATTGTTGAAAGTGGTGTCAAACCCCATTTAAACAAATCAAAATATCTGTTTTATTTCTAAGTAGGACTTTCTTTTGAAGCCCACTTGGCATGTCCACCATCCGTTTATTGATCAAGAATACTGGTAGTGCAAAAAGAAAAATACCATTCCAAGACTAGACAAGCTTATCTTGTTTAAAATAGATTTGCTGGATTTATATTGTATTGCCTAAGGTTAAAATTTCATCTCTTTTACAGATCCAGAAGAATTTCTCAACTTGTTACTAAACGAAATCACAAAGGCTGATCCATTTCTAAAAATCAGGTATAATATATTCACTCTTTGTTCATAACATGAATTATTTTGCTGAAAACCAGTAGGGATTACTGGTAAATTAATCTACAGTTACTTCATTCATTTAAACCATTCCCATATGGTACCACTTTTTTACACCCATCTAGAAAATGCTTTGAAAATTATTGTGGACAGTGAAGAAACTGCATGTTACAAGCAAATTCTTCATTGTACACAATGTTTCCTACCCTACAAGACTTTTTTTTAAATTTCATTAACTTGAAATTAATTCTGCACATCCTTTTATTTTGACCTGTCTAAAATTTTGTTAGATGGTAAAAGGATCACTCATTCCCACACAACCAATTTTTAGACTGGTCCAAATTGAAATGGAGTTGCAGTTGACAGTTTATGAAATTCTAGATTTTTTCAACTTTCTTGGTAGAAAACATTATGGATAATGAAGAAATTGCTTGATGCAAGCAATTTCTTCATTTTCCACAATTTTTTCCAGAGATGTTTTTCTGAGAGGTGTAAAAAGGAGGAATTGTGTAAGAATGGGTTAAGAAAATTGTGCCAACTGGTATTATTTACATTATGCCATGTTTGAATACTGCAGAAAAATCTTTGGTCAACATTTTCATAAAAGGAGAAATTGCTAGTATAAAGCAGTTTATTCTTTTATCAAAATGTGTTCTACAAATATTTCTATAATTCAGATGTACTTTGAAATGTTGTTTGAAATGTGGAATTATGACAAAGTTCAAGGGAAAAGGGGCACTTGTAACCACTTTAGTGGTCATGATTTTGGCTCAATATTTCTCTCAAACTTTCCGAAAATGTTTTTCAAGTTATGAGAAAGATCCCTACGGAAAATGATTTTGACCAAAATGAAAGGAAAAGTAACTTTATGACGAATTTCTTGCTACTTTTCTATAGGTCACATTTTTGGCTCAACTTTTATCAATCTTGCTAGAAAAAATTTGTAAGATCTTGAGGAAAACACCTTTTGAATGTAGTATCATTTTGACTCATACCAAGTGAAAAGGGGCATTATTCAGGATCTCCTTGTTACAACTCTACGAGTTGGAATTTTGGCTTAATCTTTCTCAAATGTGATGTAAATGCTTGTATTGTCATTCAAGAATATGGTTACATATTGACATATTCTATCTTATTTCATTATGTAAAAGGGGACTGGCAATATTAATTTTCTGCTAATCCAATCACAACCTTTTGCCTCTATATCCATTTATCTTTGTGAAAATATCTGCATTGTTTGATTTGATTAGTTGGCTAAAGAAAGCAAATTCATGCTAGTGATCTAGGCCAGCTTTGACCTCTAAATTCATAAAACATGTGGTATGATTAGCAGAAAGACTCAGGTGAGCTAATTAGGACCATTATGATCCTCTTGTTTTCTATTTGACAGTTCTGGTGACAATCAAGAGACACAACAAACTTATTTCTATCAACTCATCATGGAAAAAGATGAACGCCTAGTACTGCCGTCCACCCAACAACTGTTTGAACTGTCTTTCTTGCAGATGGGTATAAAATTAAGGGAGGTGAGAAATTCAAATTTATATCTCTGTTTTTAATTTTATATGAGTAATAAAAGCAATGAGAATTAATGACTCTATTGAATGCCACTTTTTTTGCCTCTAAAAAAAGTAAAAAAAATTATGGAAAATGAAGGAATTACTTTATAATCCACAATGTCCACCAGTCTAAAATTTTGTTGGTAAAATTTTCAACTAGTAATTAATCAAGAATTTCAATAAACCACCTGAAAGCATTAACCCATTCTCACACAATGACACTTTTCGATGCTTGCCAAGAAAATAATTAGGAAAATATCCTGTGAAATGAAAATATTGCTTGCAACAAGCTTCATTTTATACAATGTATTCTACCCATTAAGTTTAACAAATGTAAAATTTCATAAATTTTGATTTGCCATCCGTAACTCCTTTCAATTTTGACCAGTCCAAGAAAATTTCCTCTGGTTCTTGGTTAAAGAAAAGACATTTAGAATTTCATTTGTTTCTATCATTGTTAGATTCCTTCTTGCCTGATCATCCAGATGCCGAGATTTGGTAAAGATTACAAAATGTATAAAAGAATTTTACCTAGCTTAGAGTTGGACATTACGGATGTTCTTGAAAATGGTAAGTACTTGAGACCTTTTTATTAATCAAGTAATTTTAAACCATTCCAACTCAAGCCCTCCTTTTTACACCCAACAAGAAAAAAGCTTTGGAAAACATTGTGGACAATGAAGAAATTGCTTTTATCAAGCAATTTCTTCATTATCCACAATGTTTTCTATCCAAAAAGGCCAACAAATTTTAAACTCTATCAATTTGGGATTATCGTCTGCAGCTTCTTTCAATTTGGACCAGTCTAAAATGTTGTTGTGTGGGAATGGGTTAAGACATTTGTCTCCCACGAGTGGGTGGATTATCATAAATCTAAGTGGGATTGGCAGCTGGAAGCTTGGGTGTAGTGGCAGTACTGGTCTGAGAAATACCAGGAATCCATAGTAAGGTGCTCCAGGGGCCACAATAAAACTAAAATACTGTTAAAAATGGGGTTAAAGCCCATTCAAACAAACAGAGATTGCTTGTAACAGTAACTTCTTGAAATTTGCAAGTTTCTGTTTGTTGTAGACTTGCAATATCTTTTAGTTTGGACTTGAGTCTCGCATTTTGTCGTTTCATATTGTGTTTAACATTTCTTGATTGTCATTTAAGAAAGACAGATTTAAACTATGAATCTATTCCAAATTATAGGAGATGCAATTTGCCAAAAATGAAAAAATGTAAGAAACTATTGAAATTTCTTTAAAAACTTAGAACAGTAAATAGAAAAAGCATACTTACATTTTTACAGCTGAATATTTTAATATGCATAAAATTTACTATTCAAGAATTATATATTTGTTTTGTTTAATTTCAGCTCCTCGTGAATGTATAATCTGTGGTGACCTTGCTGCGTTTGAATGTAAAGAATGTTATCAAATTCATGGTGCAGGTCTTAATACAATAGCATTTTGTGAAGGGTGTAAAAGAACTGTGAGTTATATGTTTCTTTCAAATTTGAACTTTTGTTCTGTGGTTTTAGGATATGGTTGTTCTAGTGAAAACTAACTCCATGATAATGGTATGACAAATATCACCCTGCATCGAGGAAGAGTGGGTATAATGGTTTACCTCTGTCCATCTGTTTATCAGTCTGTAACCAATATTTTTCATTGCATTTTTTTCTCAGCAACTGTTAATAGCATTGACTTGAAACTTGGTATGGAGGTTCAGCTAGGGGTCCTAGATGGCGTTAAGACATGTAAATAAATAGGTTACGTATCTCCTGTTTAACCATTTTGATATTTAGACATTGCCAGGTTAAGTTGTATGTTTTCATAGCTTATCTATCAGTAGCTATTAATCCATTCCCACACAATAACGCTTTAGACGTCCCTCAAGAAAAATAATTCAGAAAATGTCGCATAAAATGAAGAAATTTGTTTGGAAAAAGCAATTTTTTTTCATTTACCACAATGTTTTCTACCCAGAAAGTTGAAAATATCTGAACTTAATTGAACTTTGAATAGTCGTCTGAAACTGCTTTCAATATGGACCAGTCTAAAATTTTGACGTCTGGTAATGGGTTTATACCAGCCACTTGACACTTGGTTTTGAGGTTTAACTAGGGGTCCTAGTTAGGCCTGCAAGTTATCTACTTCCTGTTTTACAACTTAAGTTAAACCAATTCCCACACAAAAATTTTTTAGACCCGTCCAAATTGAAGGAAGCTGCAGAGGACAATTCAAAGTTGTTGAAATTTTAAAAATCTTTGTCTTTTGGGGAAGAAAACGTCTTTTGGGGAAGAAAACATTGTGGATAATGAAGAAATTGCTTGTAACAAGCAATTTCTTCATTTTCCACAATGTTTTCTAAAGCCGTTTTTATTGAGGGGTGTAAAAAGGAGGGATTGAGTGGGAATGGGTTATAGTTTATTTTTGGACATTGCCTGGTATAGTGGTATATCTTTGTCACATTTTTGTTGGCCACTATCAATAGCATTGACTTTATTTGGAGGTTAAACTAATGGTCCTATATGGGGCTTACCTGATTGATGAATATCATTATAGATCTTTATTTCCTCCATTGTTGAAGATACATAATACATACAAAATTTCATGAAAAATACACAAAAACACATACAAAAATAAATACACACATATATTTACAACAAAGATATACTGTTATACATGAAAATATTAAAGCCTGAGACTAAAGATGTTTTATGACTTGATTTATTTCGCCTGGTATAGACATATTTTTACAACCTATGGATGGAAAAATATTTTTTTGTACTGATCTGAAATTTACTTTAAGTAGAAGTTCTAATACAAATTTAAATTTTCCTTTGAATGAAGGTTTTAATAATAGAAAAACTTGCTGTCTTAATTTAGATTTAAATTATCCGGTAGAGTTCTTATTTGGTAAGAGATCTCAAATGTTACCACTTCAAATAGTTTTTTAGCTGAAACCATCCATCAACTTAGTTTTAAAGTTTATCCCTTTCCTGATTTCAAAATTTTAGACTTGTCCAAATTCAAAGATTTTGCAGACGAAAAAGTTAATTAACCCATTCCCACACAGTGGTGTTTTGGACGCCCCTCTAGAAAAATATTTGGGAAAACATTGTGTTAAATGAAGAAATTGCTTGTCACAAGCAATTTCTTCATTTTTACACAATGTTTTCTACTGAGAAAGTTGTAAAAATCTAAAATTTCATCAATTTTAAATTGTCGTCTCCAACTCCTTTTAATTTGGATCAGTCTAAAATTTTATTATGTGGGAATGGGTTAAAGTGGATTTTATTTCAAAGTAACCGTACAGTAGGGTAGAAAATATTGTGGAAAAAGAAGAAATTGCTTGTTACATTGCTTTTTCTACATTTTTTTACTCTAATTCAAAATGCATGGATGTAAAAACCAGGGATTAAACAGGAAAGGGTTATGGCATGAATTTTCAGTTATTTTATCAAAAAAACAGTCGGTTACCTCAAGGCTTGTTTCATTTCAGAGTCACCAACATAAGCAGAGATTAAACCACAAACCCAGACAAATTCATGCTCCAGAGTTGTTTAAAGAACATTACAATAGATTGAAGTCATTAAATGAACAATCCGTTGCAATACCGAGGGAGAAAATGGAACTATTTGCTGTGATCTGTATTCAAACAAGTCATTATGTCTCCTTTGTGAAGTGCGGGAGTGGAAAGTCGGCCCGCTGGATCTTTTTTGATTCCATGGCAGACAGAATGGGTGAGTCTCTATTTAATTCCATTACCTCAAAAAGACTCTTTATGATCCCTTGAAGAAATAGGATCATAAAAAGGCTTGTGGGAAAAGGCGAATTTGTTTGTAACAAGCAATGCAATTTTCCCTTTTCTCAAAATGTTTTCTACCCTTTTTTCCAATTTTTCACAATTTGCACTGTCATCTGCAACTTTTTTCTATTTGGACAAGTCCAAAATTTTTTTTTCTGGTAATGGGTAAATTATCTATCTGGTCCTAATGGGATCAATTAGTATCTAATGGCATTATCATAAATTTTGTCCACATAGGAAACAGATAAAGATTTACCCATTACTAGACAACAAAAATTTAGACTTCTCCAAAATTATAGAAAGTTGCAGATAACATGTCAAACTTCACTTAATTTGGAAAATAAATACCAAATAAATAAGAAAACATTGTAAGTAAAGGATTTATTTTTAACCTTGAATCTGAGTTGCCTCAAGCTTTGTACCAAGACTTGCAAAAATCGAGATAACAAATGTTGACAGTAAACAAGCGTTCCACATGAGAGCTTTAATTGAATGGTAGATGTGCAAAGTTCACTTCCTCTCGATATAATTTGATTTGTCAAGTCAATTTTTGTTTGACTGTAGCAAACCCTCAATTATGAACCCTTTTATGCCATTTCCACACAGTGAAACTTTTTGACTCACCTAAAGAAAAACAATTAGGAAAACATTGTTCATTTACATCTTCATTTACCACAATGTTTTCTTACTAGAAAGTTGAAAAAATCTAAAATTTCTTAAACTTTAAATTGTCATCTGTAACTCCTTTCGAGTCTAAAGTTTTGCCATCTGGTAATTGGTTATATTGAATAAAGGAATTGGAAAGTAGAAGTTCTTCAATATTTATTGCAGGTGAACAGAGTGGATACAACATCCCAGAGATCAAAGAATGTGGGGAGATTCTATCCTGGCTCTCAGATCAACATTACAATGAGATCATAAATAGTCCGGATGATAAATTTTTACCTGAACATATGCGAAGACTTATTTGTGATGCCTATATTTGTATGTACCAGAGCCCAGAGGTCATGAAATTCAAGTGATTAAATGCCTTGGTTGATCTGTTTCTGGCCAACGGTATTTTAGACTGGTATGAAATGAAAGAAGTTACAGATGACAACTTAACCCATTTCCACACAGTGACACTTTTAGACGCCCCTAAGAAAAAAAGCTTTGGAAAACATTGTGGATAATGAAGAAATTGCATGTTACAAGCAATTTCTTCATTATCCACAATGTTTTCTATCGAAAAGGATGAAAAAATTTAAAATTCCATCAACTTGAAATTGTAGTCTGCAGCTTCTTTCAATTTGGACAAGTCTAAAATTTCGCTGTGTTGGAATGGGTTATGATTGCCATATGAATACAATCACCTTTTATTACTCCCCTCAAGAAACAAGCTTTGGAAAACATTGCTGTAAATCAACCCATACCAACTCTATCCCTCTTTTTTACGGTTTAAGAAAACATTGTGGAAAATGAAGAAATTGCTTGTAACAAGCAATTTCTTCATTCACCACATTGTTTTCTTCCCAAAAAGAAAAAGATTTTTAAAATTTCAACATCTTTGAATTGTCGTCTGCAACTTCTTTCAATTTGGAAAAGTCTGAAATTTTGTTGTGTTGGAATTGGTTAAGGAATTACTTGTTAAAAGCAATTTATTGATTATCCACAATGTGTTCTACCCTAAAACACAAAGATCTTTTAAATTTCATCAACTAAGAATTGTTGTCTACATCTTCTTTGAATTTTGAAAAGTCTATAAAATTTTGTCATCTGGTTGTGGGTTAGTGTCTACGCACATGTGAAATTGATGGAAATGTTAGCACGGGTTCATTTGTCTGGCACCCCTTTCAAATTGAACAATTATAAATTTCAATAATTTTGAAATGGGCAAAGGATAGAAAAGTTTAGGTTTGATAGTTCATGATGTATGAATTTGATGATTGAAAAATGTTATTAAATCATTCATGCAATCCTGCTTTTAGAAGCCATATAGGAAAAAAGAAGCTTTAGAAAACATTGTGGAAAATAATAAAATTGCTTGTGACAAACAATTTTTAATCATCCACAATGTTTTTGTACTTAAAGGACTAAGATTTTATAAATTCCATCAATTGAAAATTGTTGTCTGTGACTTCTCTCAAATAAGACTTGTCTACAATTTTGTTGTCTGGTAATGGGTTAAACAATTGCTACTGCAGCTTACACTGCCTTTACAATATATCTTTAATACATGATTTGCAAGCAGATAAAAATCAGACATTGTCATAAAGTTTGATGTGATATGTCTCTTTGGACTCTTTGTTGTGGTCAATCTACCTTCTCAGTCTTAGATGTCCTAGAAGTTTAACCCTTTCCTGTCCAGTGCTCAGGGGACAGCTTGTGTCAACATCTTTTGTGCACTCTAGAGTGCACATTTTAGGCTTTAATTTTATATTTGGATTACACTCCAGGGGCCTAAATGATTTGCACTCTAGAGCATGCATTTTTTACTTAATTGACTTTGTTTAGAAATTTTGTCTCCATAAAAATATCTATCACTTTTATATTGGGTCATATGGGTCAAAAACTAGGTCACTAGGTCCAATCTAAATCTGTGAAGATCTATGGTTGCCATGGTAACCAAGTAAAAGAACTTAAAAAAATCTTCTCCTCCCAAAATATAAGGCCTAGAGCTTTGCTATTTGGTGTAAATCATCTATTGAACCTCTATTTAAAAACTTCAAAGAAAATTATTCCTTTTTTGTGCAATCCCCTGATTTTACATAGAAATAAAGAAGTAAATTTTTAATGATCTTCTTCTCTCAAACCATAAGGCCTAGAGCTTTGATATTTGGTATAATTCATCATCTATTGACCCACTATTAAAATACTTCAAAGAATTACTGTACTCTTGAAATTAGCGCTATATTATTGGATCTTCAAAATACCTGCGATTAAAGCAGAAAATCTTTAAAAAATCTTCTTCTACAAAATAATTAGATGTAGAGCTTTGATATTTTGTTTATATCATAAAGCCTTGAGCCATAGTACTCAGGGGAGCAATATAGGACCATCATGATTGTCTTGTTATACTGGAGAAAACAAAGTGAGATAAGAAGAAATTGCTTGTAACACAATTTCTTAGTTTTCCTCAATATTTTCTACTCTACTGGATGACTATTTATTACGTAATATTAACATTAGATTGTGATCTGCCAAACCATTGAATTTTGACAGATTTAGAATTTTGCAATACAGCAAAGGCTTAACATATTAAAAAGGAAACAAAGAAAGAAACACTCACACTTCAAGGCAATTGGTATAATTTTGAGTGTGTTTTTATTTATTTATTGTCTCTACTGTATAAATTGGCCTCTTGAACAACACCCATATATGATTGTTAGTTGCGTTGAGGGATAGAGCAAGGATACAGGACAAAATACTTGGAGCTCCAGCTTGTTCTTTAATGTGCTTGATGTATTGCACCATTACACACAGCCTTGGTTTAAAATCACATCTGACTATGGTTTTGTTCTTTGGATCAGCCCATGGTTTAAACCGTTTGAAGGCAAGTACTCTACCAACTGAGCTAATCAAGTTAATTTTGAGGGCAAGAAGGTGTCTTACCAATTTTTGGCCTTAACCCATTCACACACAATCCAACCTTTTTACACCCCTCAAGAAAAGTAGCTTTAGAAAACATTGTAGACAAAGAAGAAATTGCTTGTTTTAAGTAATTTCTTAAATGTCCACAATGTTTTATAGCCCAAAAGACATAGAATTTTAGAATTTCATCAACCTAGAATTGTAGTCTGAGTCTTCTTTCAGTTTGGACCAGTCTAAAATTGTCTCATGTAGGAATGGGATGGGATAATGGTTAATCTGATTAGTCCTTTTTCTCTGCTTAACTCATAGCCACACAATTCTTCATATTTATGTATTGACGGATTGCAGCTTTGGAAAACATTGTGAAATTAGGAGATACATGCAATGTCTCCTTTTCTTGCGTTTTTACATGAACAAACACATTTGTAACAAATGATTCAAATGTGCTTCACATCCACACAGACTAAAATGAGAGATGAGAGAGAGTCTTGATTGCTCTAAAGGCTGATTTGTACAACATTCTCCCTATCCAAGTTGTTTTGCATTGTATTACTTCTTAACCATTATCACTCAATCCTCCTTTTTGACACCCTAAAAATTATTGCTGTGGAAAACTGTGGGAGATGGAGAAATGGCTTGCACCTTTAATCATAATGCTATTTTCAACTGAAAATTTTTCACAATTAATTGGTAAAATCCTATGTTGTAGGTATTTATTTCAAATGTTTTTGAGACAAACTGAGGACTCGCATCTTCTGTTCTGCATGAGAAAAAGCAATTTTACTAAGACCTCAGAATTGATGCCTAGTTTAACCCATTCCAAAACAATCCCCCTCAAGAGAAAGGCTTTAGAAAACATTGCAGAAAAGGAAGACATTGTTTCTTTTACAGGTAATTTCTTCATTATCATGTACCTTTTCTACCCCAAAAGACAGATATTTCTGAAATTTCATCAACTTAAAATTAATGTCCTCAATTTCTTTAAACTAGATTTTGTTGTCTGGTAAATGTGTACCTTCTTTAATTTTTCAAATTCGAGCCAGACACCTGTGAAATTTTGTTTTGTTAAATCATTTGTTTTGGAGCATTTTAATGCTTTTAGTGCTATTTTGGTTATTTGCATTCAAACATATGTATTTATTATTAGTATTATGCTTAAACATCTATGTGAAATGGGAAGATATTTTTTATTTGTAATAAAATAATTGAAAAATATGGGTTTTTATGGTTTCAGCTGGCTGAAAAGTGTGTAAAAATTGACCAATCGCAGCTGTCAATTAAGGAATCAACCGACCAATCAAATCTCTTTGAACTTTCAACTCCAACATTAGCCACCACTTTTGTTATTCCTTTTTCTTGGTTTGGCGACCTAAACGTCGTAACTACAGCGAGTTAGGACGCTTAGGTCTCCAACCAACAATTCTGCTTTTTTGTTAGATGCTGCTGGCCATAGATACTGAAAAATAATGCAGTTTAAAATCGAAACTCAACTTCCTGTTGGAGTTGATGGGCGTGACCAAAGGAGTAATTAGGCCAGTGATTGGTCAATTGATAGATTGCTGACCACACCAACTGACTCTGATAGGAAGTTTAACTTAGATATAAACCCATTCCCATACAAACCTCTTTGTTTACGCCCCCCTAAAGAAAAAAGCTAAGGAAAACATTGTGGATAATGCAGAAATTGCTTGCACAAGCAATTTCTTCACTATCCATAATATTTTCTACATGAAAAGACAAGGATTTTTAAAATACCACCAACTTAAATTCATTGTCTGCAACTTCTTTGAATTTAGGCCAGTCAAAGATTTTGTTGACTGGAATGCGTTAAGCCATTCCCACAGAATCCTGCATCATTACAGATCAAATTTTCCACCTTGAAAAATGTATTAACCCTTTCCTGTTTTTGAAAAATTTAAAGGTTTTGCAGTTGAAAATTTGAAGTTTATTTAGTCTAAAAAATAACCATTCATTAGGGTAGAAAATGCCATGGAAAAGAAATTGCTTGTGACAAGCAGTTTCTTCATTTTCTATAATGTTGTCAGAGTTTTTAAATCAGGGATGTAACAACAAGGTATTGAACAGGAAAGGGGTAACAGAGGAAATTGCTTGTAATAAGGAATTTCTTCTTTGCTTACAGTGTTCCCTACACAATGTTAATCTCAATTTTCAATTTAAACAAACTTTGAATTATCATCTGCAACCTATTTTAATTTTGGCCAGTCTAAATTGTTTCCATTGTGCAATTGGCTAAACAACGTTTGTTTCAAAATTAATGGACCTAATAATATGTAACAACAAGGTGCCAAATTGTCACAAGATACGCCCGTAACACTGCTTAATATTAACTAGGGGTTTGAATAGAACTGATGTTATTTTAAATGAATATTTTTTGTCAAACAAAGTATGAAAAACAACAAAGGGCAATAACTCAAAATATATGCTAGGTAGAGTTATGGTTCTTGTAAAATGCACTTCCACTTGGTGAGCTCTATCCATCCATGAAGTTTCATGATTCTAGCTATTATACTTTTAGAGATATACTCCGGACAAGATTCAAGTATGATAAACAACAAAAGGCAATAACTCAAAAAATAGGCCAGGTAGAGTTATGGTTCTTGTGCACTGCACAACCCCATGGTGAGATCTATACACCCATGAAGTTTCATGATCCTAGCTATAATACTTTTAGAGATATACTCCGGACAAGATTCAAGTATGAAAAACAACAAAGGGCAATAACTCAAAAAATAGGCCAGGTAGAGTTATGGTTCTTGTGCACTGCACTCCCCCTTGGTGAGATCTATCCATCCATGAAGTTTCATGATTCTAGCTATAATACTTTTAGAGATATACTCCGGACAAGATTCAAGTATGAAAAACAACAAAGGGCAATAACTCAAAAAATAGGCCAGGTAGAGTTATGGTTCTTGTGCACTGCACTCCCCCTTGGTGAGATCTATACACACATAAACTTTCATGATCCTAGCTATAATACTTTTAGAGATATACTCCGGACAACATTCAAGTATGAAAAAAAAAGGGCAATAACTCAAAAAATAGGCCAGGTACAGTTATGGTTCTTGTGCACTGCACTCCCCCTTGGTGAGATCTATACACCCATAAAGTTTCATGATCCTAGCTATAATACGTTTAGAGATATACTCCGGACAAGATTCAAGTATGAAAAACAACAAAGGGCAATAACTCAAAAAATAGGCCAGGTAGAGTTATGGTTCTTGTGCACTGCACTCCGTATTGATGAAAAGAATATAACTACTAAGTTTAAAGTCAATCGGACTTACGGTGACAGAGTTATGCTCCGGACAAAGAAGTGGACACCGCCCGGACGCCCAGACGACCGGACGCCCGGACGCCCGGACATCACGGGTGATCCCATAATACGTCCCGTCTTCGACGGGCGTATAAAAAGGTAAATGGTTGTTTGGCAACCAAAGCATTGTAACTAATTTTCAACTAGAGGCGCTGGAATGCCTGATTAGCTCCACGTGTCTGCATTTACTTATCATTTCTGAGAAAATTGGTTGAAAACCATCCTGCAGTTAGCAAGAATAAGATTTTAAAAATTTCACTATATACCATATATGGAGACAAGCTCACCCATAAAAGCCATCTGAGCCATATTTTATGAAGGAATCTGACAAAGAGTGACCAAAGGATCATTTTGTGAAATTTTGATGAAAACTTACAATCATCATTTTTTTTTAATCTGGGAAGATTGTAAGTTTTCACTGTTTACCATGTATGGAAATTAGCCCAATCCACTAAAGCAATGTTTACAGCCAATCAATTCTTTTTTTAGCAATCTAATAAGGGGTCACTAGAGGATCTTTCTAGTGAAATTTGGTTGAAAAACATCCATTTGTTTCTGAGATTTTCAAAGCTTTTACCATATCATAGAAATTAGCCCAGCCAATCAAAACCAGCAAAATTCTTTGGGGAGATCTGATAAAGGGTCATCCAAGGATCAATCCAGTGAAATTTGGTTGTAATACATCCATTGGTTTCTGAGAAGAAGATTTTCAAAGTTTTCACCATATATGGAAATTAGCCCTGCCCATTAAAGCCATATTTTTCATCTGATCTTAATTCTTTGAAGGAATCTGATTAAGGGTCCCCCAATGAGCATTCCTATAAAATTTGGTTCAAATCATAAATTGGTTCCCTAGAAGATTTTCAAAGATTTCACCATGCCATTCCATCTTAATTCTTTGGGTCACTCATTGATCATTCCTGTAAAATTTGGTTGAATTCCATCTATAGGTTTATGAGAAGAGGTTTTTAAAGGTTTCATCATGTATGGAAATTAGCCCTTCCCATTAAAGCCATGTTTTTTATGCCCCCATATCGATAAGATCTGGGGCATATTGTTTTACCAGTGTCCATCTGTAAGTCTGTCCATCTGTCTGTCTGCAAAACTTAACCTGCCAACTAAACATTTTCCTATAACTTCAACCCTGATTAAGTTACAATGCTAATGTTTGATATGTAGATAGGTCTTAACAAGGTGCAACTGGGAAATGTCATTTCATCAAGGTCAAGGTCAAAATTTTAACCCTTTTCCTAAAACAAAGGAAAAAAAAAAAACAATAAAAATCACACATTTTTAAAGAATTCCTGTTTCGGGGGCATGGTGTTTCACAAACACATTTTGTTATCTAATCAAAATTCTTTGAAGAAATCTGATAAAGGGTCACCAAATGAGCATTCAATTAAATTTGCTTGAAATCAGTCCATTGGTTTCTGAGAAGATTTTTAAAGGTTTCACCATATATGGAAATTAGCCCCAATCATTTAAAGCCATGTTTTTCATCCAATCAAATTTCTTTGAAGGAATCTGATAAAGGGTCACCCAAAGATTATTTATGTGAAATTTGGTTTAATTCTATATAGTCCTTTCTGAGGAGAAGATTTTAAAGTATGCATGCACTGACGGACACATCGCCATGACAATAGCTTGCTGGCTTTCAGCCAGTGGAGCTTACAATGCCACAAACCAAAGTAGAAACATTAAGGGATCCCTTGTATCAAAATACATTCAACAATTTTTCAGTTATCCCATTACCAGATGACAAAATTTTAGGATGGACACAAAGAAGTTACAGACAACAACTGAAAGTTTATAATTTTGTTAGGTTCATTTTTCTAGGTAGAAAACATGGTGGAAAAAAGAAGAAATTGCATGCAGCAAGCAATTTCTTTATTTTTCACAATGTTTTCAAAATTGTTTTTGTTGAAGTGAGTCAAAAAGCGTCAATGTGTGGGAATGGATTAAATCACAGAATTTTTTCTTTGAATATCAGCAGAAATTGTCAATTTCAAATTTCTAGCTATGAGACATATGGGAGTGACAAGGTCGTTCAGCTCATGCAAGCAACTTTCTGCAAGTGTAGATAAACTGGGTATTGCAAATAGTAACATTAAGGGGCAAACACAAAAATAGACGAAGAAACCAGACTGAAACTTAAAAATTTAATGATTTTGACATAAAATATGTACGACAACAGGCAAATATTTACAAGAATTCAAGTGTGTGATCTTTTGTCTTTTGAGACCTTTCATACTTAAAAGAGATCATGCAATTACTAACTATATTCAACATAAGCAAAGAGCGGAATAGTTATTTTTTCAAAGTATAGTCAATTGATAATATTGTTTAACCCTTTCCCACACAAGAAAATTTTAGACTGGTCCAAATTGATAGAAGCTGCAGACGACAATTCAAAGTTCATGAAATTTTAGATTTTTTCAACTTTCTGGATGGAAAACAGTGGAAAATGAAAAAATTGCTTGTAACAAGCAATTTCTTCATTTCCTCAATGTTTTCCCAATTGCCTTTCTCGAGGGGCTTCCAAAAGTGTCACTGTGTGGGAATGGGTTAAATACTAAAAAATCTCAAACATGCAGCTTTATAAAAATGTAGTTATCTTTACTCTTAGACTATAGAAATAAGATTTTTACATAGGTTGTTTTTTTTCCACTACATTTTATCTGGACCAAGATGGTCAATTTATAGAACACCTATGTCCATCAAAAAAAAGTGTCATTGGCCCTGGTTAGCTCAACTGAAACAAAGGATTTAATCCTTTAAACAATCCATTTTAATTTCAAGTGAAGCATTAAAGATATAAGTTTGCCTAACAATTCTTAACTGATAAAGACATTATCCAGACTGTGGATCTGCCTATGGGATACAGAGGGTAATAATTTTAGCAAGAGTTCATTCTACTGATGCTTCATACAGAATATCAAGGCTTTAGGCCAGAGATTTGTCAAACTTTGCTTTAGTTGCCATGGATAAAAAATTTTGTTTGATTGAATGGGGTTTAACACCACTTTAAACAGTATTTCAGTCATATCCTGGCACCTAACAAAGGTTGGTTGGCAACCTTTAAGTTGTAACAACATACATATATTGAATAAGTTGTAGTTACAATGTTTTAGTGGCCAAACCATCAAAAATGCTTCACATAACTGTCAGTGTTAAAAGTTGACTCCTGATTCTTTGATTTACAGCCATGATTCGTCAACTATACCCCAAATGATTGGTTGAAAACAATTGTAGCTGCATGTTCATTGAAACTTTACTTACCACAGTTTTATACAATGCACTTAATTTCAACTAACTTTCAAAATGAATAAATGTCCCTTTTGATTTTCCCTCGCTTACATACCAATGTAACACAGCAAGTCATATTTTTCGATTTTCAGTTCACACAATTAATATCATTTCTATGGATAAAAACTGTAAGTCTTACAAAATTAACAAAAATCAAGGCAAGCAACAAATAAAAGTGTATGAATGAATTAACCCATTACCAGATGACAAAATTTTAGACTAGTGCAAATTCAAATAAGATGCACACAACAATTTACAGTTGATAAAATTGTAACATTATTTTAGCAAATATAAGATACTGTGGATAATGAAGAACGTAATCATTATCCACAATGTTTTCAATCCAAAAATTTCAGTTAATAAAATTTCAAAAAAATTTTCTAGTAACAAGCAATTTCTTCATTTTCCACAATATTTTCCAAATATTTTTTCTTTTTGGGCATAAAAACCAAGGATTGTGTGGGAATGGGTTAACAAGGCGTATTGACAGCAAGAAATTAAAAACATTAACCAGTATTAACCAGTATTTAAAAGAAGAGAGAAGATATAACAAAAATGACAAACGCATACTAAAACTACATAACTTATGTGGTAAAGTAAGTATCAAAATCCTAAAACTCTCTGAAAGACGTACAAGTTGATCAAAGGATACTTAAAAGATTCTGATAATATTTACAGGGAAATTCAATTTTCAAAAGAAAAAAGGATTTTTAGCTTAAATGAAGGAGGTTCAGGATTGCCTACCAAAGGCATTACTTAACGCATCACCAGACGACAAAAATTTAGACTGGTCCAAATTCAAAGATGTTGCAGACAATAATTTGTATTTAAGTTTTGTGTGTATTGAGGTTTTTGTTATTTTCCACAAAATTTTCTAAAGCTTTTCTCTTTGGGAGTATCAGAAGGGGTTGATATTCTTTATCATTTCTGTTTGTTATAATTTCTGCTTTCAAAAATACATAATGTGGAGAAAACATTACTCAATTTTCCTCAAGTATGCTTGGTTCTTTTAAATTATATAAATAAATCAGAGAAATAAAACATTTCTTTGTAGCCTTGAAATGAAGACTTGTTCATTTTTTAATAAGCATTGTACTAGTGCAGATTTCATGGGCTTTCATCTTGCTGTTTTCTTAATTACATGTTTTCAAATGAAAACAATATATTTGGTTGGAATGGATTAGGATAATTAAGGTTCTATTGCTCAAAGAAACAAAGAATCATAGATTGGTAAGCACTTTTTGGCCCAAAATGAAATAATCAGATGCAAAAACATTCTAGTGCCCTAACTAATCAAAGAAACAAAATTAAGACAACATTGTTGGAAAAGGAGTAATTGCCTGTGATGAGAAATTTCTCCTGACCTCAACTTTTTCTAATACACATGGCCAATTGTTCAATTCAAATGCACTTTGAAATGTTTTCTGCCGTTTCTTTCAATTCAGACTTAAATTTTAAGTCTTAAATTCTCCCATCTAGTAATGCGTTCACTCTTGGTTAGTCTTGGTGGTACAGACTACAAGTTACTGAATCCATTCAATGACAATTCTCCCCCTTGATTCTTCAAGACTTATGCATACTTTTTTTTTCAAAATTCTTGATATGCTTTTAACACATAAAAGGAAATCAAAACTTCCAAAATCTGTATTTAAGTGCTTTTTCAAAGGAACCAAATTCTTTTTAATGAAAATCTTTCCAATCAACATAAAAAGAAAGAAATATATAAATGTCAAAACAAATACACTGAGTATAATAGCAAATGGAATAGAATAAAATCTAAAATTTCAAGCAACAAAAATCCGATAAACAAAGCTGTTGTGTAAATGTCAGATTTATACAGCTACAGATTTACAAGTTAAAACTAAAAAAAACATTTACAATTCAACTTTTTGCCTCTATCCCATTACCACACAATCCCATATAGAAAGCATAGAGAGAACAAGGAATTACTTGAAGCAAGCAATTGCTACTTTTCTCACAATGTTTTCTACCATATTGGGCTCCGATTTCTTAATTCAAATGAATTGTCATCTGCAACCTCTTTCCAATTTGGACCAGTCTAAAATTTCATCACCTGTTCATCTGTTAATTGGTAATATGTACCATTTTCCTGTTTATTCTGTTGTATTCAGGGGTCAACTCTAACAATGTTACAAGCAATTTCTTCATTTTCAACAATGTTTTCCAAAGCCTTTTTTTTTTGAAGTTGGGATTTAAAGTGCAGGATTGTGTGTGAATGAGTTAATGTATATCAGTTAGGAATCCCTGATTATCTGGAGGTAACCCTGAAGTAATAGGTAGGGATTCCTGTGGGATCCCACCGAAGCAAAGTTAGTGTCGACCCCGGTACTTCTACGTCAGCAGGCAATGTAAGATCAGCCTGCACAGAAATGAATTTTAGCCTACTCTACTCCCTTATATTCTTATCAATTTTCAAGTTTTTTAAAAAATAGAAATGGTAGATTAACCCTTGGGATGCTGTATGAATTACCTTACTAAATTACTGTCAAATCAAAGGGCTGAAAGCACTGATAGAACTTGTTAAAAAATCAATTTATCTTTTAGAAATCAACTTCATAATCAACTCTGGCAGGAAAAGTACAAGCAGGGGGTATAGACTAAGATCAGCCTGCACATAAGTACAGCCTGATCTTAGTCTACGCCTCCTGCCAAAACCGGAATATTCCGGGTTCAGCATGACAAGGGTTAATTGCAAGAGAAATTTTATTCAGCAGGACAACAGTTAAGTATTGATCCTAAATATTATTGCTTTACCTACATTATAAAACAAGGCCTGACCTTGTAATGTAGGAAAAAAATCCACTAAAAGATACTAACTACTTTATTGATGGCCCTCTTTCTATGAGATCAAAATTACAAAGAAAATCTACAACAACAATTTAACTTTAACAAACTGAAAGTATTTCCCCTAGTCATAGAATTAATCCTTCAAACAAGTACAAGTCTGTTCTATTTAACCCTTTCCTACACAGAAACACTTAAGCTGGCAATTGCAGACAAATATTTTGAGTGAAATTTAATTTAATTTTAGTCCTTTGGGGTAGAAAACTTGTGAAAAATGAAGAAATTGCTTGTAATAAGCAAATTTCTTCATTTTCAAAAATATTTTCAAAAGTCTTTTTCTTGGGGGGAGTAAAAAAGTGTTACGGTTTGGGAATGGGTTAATGAAATTTAACCATGCAACCAACCTGTGGGTGAATATTCCAACAATCACATTATACACACCACAGAAAACTCGAATAAGATTGTACATCCACACAATCTGACCAGAGTCTTCTATGAGTGCTCTGTATTTAGATACTTGCTCTGTATTTAGATACTAACTCAAAGTTTCTTTAGACAAACAGCAAATATTCTAAATACACTGTATGGCAATTCAGCAAGCTCATTGTCAGTGTTTCACACTCATGTGAAATTGACAGAATGCTGGCCACGCCAGCTGAGCTTCGACAGAAGTTCCACTTTGATATTAAATCGTGTTATTTTGTAAAACTTATGGCCTGTATCCAGTATTGGAAAAATGGTTGTCCTACAAAATGAATCTTTTGACGCCCCAAAGAAAAAAAACAACTATGGAATAACTTTGTGGTAAATGAAGCACTTGTTAATAATTTCTTCATTTTCCATAATACTTCCTTCCCCAAATTTCTAAAAACAAGATGTGTTTGTGAAACACAATGCCCCTGCATTAGGACTTAACTATGAAAAGTGTTGTTGACTGGTACATGAGTTTTTTTGTACATGATTATTTCCTGCAGCTCCTTTGTAAAGATAATTTCTGTGAAAATAGATCCGACTTGTTCAGGTTTTAGAAGTACTGAATTAGAGAAAAAAGTTTCAATTCTGAAACAGAGAGAAAAGCTCATTGCAAGCATTTTTCCTCAGTCTCAGTTAAGAAACGACTCTCTTTATTACATTACCACTAATTTAACTTTTGCATGTAGAGCAGACATTCTTGAAACGTTACCTACTGCAGGAAAACTATGTTGTTCGCTACTTGCAAGCTCAGGACAGAATTGCTAATTACATTTCTACATTTGTCTTTTTAATTTCTTGCCATCTTACACTAGCCAAAAAATTCAACAAAAATTGCATTTCTTTTTATATCAATAAGTTTTTCTCAAAAGAAAAATATGTTACTACTTTTCTTCAAAAATGTCTTTCTAAGTAGTATAAATCATACATAAAACAATCACAATATTTAGGGGATTTCAAATATTGAATAAAGAAAAGATTTAAGGTCAAAACTACATCTTGATACTAAATACAGTATGCACTAGTCAAAAAATATTATAAGATCCCCTGAAATCATCCCCCTGGAACAAATCTCTCATAGAATAATATGTGTAAACAGAAGGCTGAATGAAGATACAATTCAAGGGTAAAAGTTTTAATACAAGACATTTGTTAAAAACATTTCTGCTTTGTCTTCACAAAAAGTAAAACAGATGTGTAATATAAAGGGGTAAAAACAAATGGATTGCAAATTTTTATCAAATTTAAGGTGTTAGAACTCCAAAATATTATTGGATGAAATCTACTGACTATTGTGGACCTTAATATCTCTGTGTTGCTTAAAATACCAGTGAATAAATAGGGAATATTACAACAGTGTCTTTTTCTATTTGTTGTTATTGTATTCGAGAAGCGTGTGTAGGTATTTTTTTATTGGATGAGACCTTTGGTCTCATCCAATAAAAAAATACCTTCACACCATTCAAGAACACAATCACAACAAATAGAAAAACACACTGTTGTAATATTCCCTTTATTTTATACCTTTTAGGACATGACATTAAGAAAATTCTCTTAAATGATTAAAGAATTATCAACTTTCCGAAAAATCCCGAACGTCAATACACAAAAAAGTAGTCCGTGTTTAATGGTACTCGCAAAATACGGATTTTTTTTCTGTCGAGTTGTATTAGATAGCCAGATTTTAATCTATATCTTTTACAGGTCTATAATAAATCATTCAACAAATACAGTTTTGTGACATAACAGATTAATAGGTAGCAACAAGGGCAAGTCCTTTTTCCATGTTTGGCTGACCTCTTAAGATACCATAGGAGACCAGATACCCTAAAGTTGATAAAAGTAGGCACAGCTTGTGTAGTTCTGTAATACTGTAAGGTTGTCCATAGCTAGTCCATATCATCACTGAAAAATAAAATTCTTATTTTTTTAACCAACTTGGATATCAACCTGGTGTTATTTTTAAAAAATTATGGCCAGGTACATGTAACCAAAAAGTAAGTCTGGTTGGTCAACAGCATTAACATAGTAACTACAGCTTGAATAGGCTTCAGTTACGATGTTTTAGTTGCCATACCAACAAAAATGCTTTGCAGAAAATAATCTGTCAATGTCAGAGTTCAAATTTCAATTCCAGTAAAAAATGAATGATTTGATTGGCTGTATTTTTTTTTTAAAGAATCACTGCTGCCAATCATAACATTGACTGAACAATCTTTAATTAATTCAATGTTTATATGTATAGTCATTTCATTTGAAGAATTATCCGATGAAGGAATGTAAGAACAATTAGGAAACTAACAAAACCAATGCAAACAAGAGGGCCATTGGCCCTTGTCCACTCACCAGAGATCAAGCTCTATAGATAGATATACCTATAGAATCTTTAAAACCAAGGCGCAATTGACAAAAAGATTGACCTAGATATTAATCAAATTTAGAATTTTTCAGACTATAGGCCCGTTGGATGGGGCAGATTTTGACTTTGGGGCAAAATTTTAACAAAACAAGTAGAGCATATCTTGTTATGTTACATACCAAATATTAATGTGTTAGGCTTGAAAGTTTTAGGATGAGAAGATTTTAATTTGCTCCAATTAAGCTTTTTTCCAAAGCTTGGAGAGCAAAAGTTTTTCCACACTAAGTAGATGGATTACATGTGATTCCTTCACAATCCCTCTTCTTTAGGCTCTCATGAAAAAAGGTTGTAACAAGTAATTTCTTCATTATCAACTATATTTTCTACCCTAAAAGACAAATATTTTCTAAAAATTCCATCAACTGAAAACTGTTGTCTACAACTTCTCTGAAATTTAGATCAGTCTACAACTGTGTTGTTTGGTCTTAGGTAAAGAAGATTGATTGATTGGGGTTAAACGCCACTTTGACAGTATTTTAGTTATATCGCAGTGGCTGGAGCCCCTAACAATGGATTCCTGGTATTTCTCACACCAGTACTACCTCTACACCTTTCCTAGCCTCAAGCTACTATCCCAATTAGGTTTACCATTATCCACCCATTGATGAGAGACAAAGTTGGAAAGGATATGTGCCGCCACAGGGGATCAAACCTATGACATCCCATGATTGAAGGTTGGGAGTTTGATGCACTACCAACTGTGCTATGACGGAATACTTACTTGTCAAACATCATGTCGGAGGTGTCCATGGAAAGGTCTGTCTCAATCCCTGAATCTCCATAGTGCCTGAAGCTGAAAAATAAATAGTACATAAGCCTGAGTGTGACATTTCCTACTTTATCACCATGATGACCAAATGATGACTCAGATCAGCCTGTATATCTTAACAGTCAGATCAGACGTAGCACATAACTGAACATGATGAGAAAGCCAGACATTTCCTACTTTATCACCATGATGATCAAATGATGACTCAGATCAGCCTGCATATCTTAACAGTCAGATCAGACATAGCACATAACTGAACATGATGGGAAAGCCAGGCACAGGATCAAATGTAAATAATATTACTACTTTAATTGACTGTATCAGTTTTCATTTAACCACTCAACAAAATTTTAAAGTGGTCCAAATTCAAAGATGTTGCAGACAAAAATTAATAGTATCTAAAAATTCATTATTATTATTTTTTTTTTTTTTTTGAGGAAGAAAAGAAATTCTTCATTTTCCACAATGTTTTCAAAGCTTTTTTGTCTAGATGGATGTAAACCTGGAATATCACGGTTTTGGCAGGAGGTGTAGACCAAGATCAGCCTGCATATAAGTGCAGTCTGATCTTATTCTACACCTCTTGCTTGTACTTATCCTGCCATAGTTGTTTATGAAAATGATTTCTGAAAGAAATATTGATTTTGAACAACAAATTCTATCAGTGCTTTCAGCCCTTTGATTTTACAGCAATTCATTTAAGTAATTTTTTAGCATGATAAGTGTTAATGTAGGTGTTCAAAATTCATTTCCAATTTAATGAATTGATTGGCCAATGTTTTTTTTGATTGACACTAGCAATTCATCAATTGCACATTAGTGCTAGTAAAGACACAGGTCAGTCTGCACATTGGCTCAGAGTTTTCATTTAGTGCTCTGCAGTTTGGTTTTAAAGTGTAGCACTCCAGTCAGAGGGGATTATTTAAAATTGAGTCCATGAGTGATATTTCCAATCATTTCACAGCAAAAAGAACAGAGCAATTTCTTTATTTTCCATTATGTTTTCCCAATCGCTTTTCTTGAGGGGTGTCAAAAAGTGTCATTGTGTGGGAATGGGTTAAACAATCAGCAAATGTTCCACATGACCTGTGTGGCTGTCCAGGCTGATCAATGTGTGCCCATCATGTACATGTGAAATAGTTGGAAATGCAAAACAAAGACTCTGTTTCATTATCAGTGCACCACACTTTATGATTTTGGGTACCCATTAGAACCTTCTCATCAGGATGTTTCTGATTTTGAGAGAAATTAGGATAAATTTCTATGGTTCAAAATAGGATATTTTTAGATTTTTGAGTGTCTTAAAATAGCTTATTATTTAATTGCTGTAAATGAAAAAGTTGATTGTAACGAACTTTTAAGCTTTATCTTCACTTTTATTATTGTTTTCTACCAAGAAAGACAGACATGTTTAAAATTCTATCAACTTGAAATTGTCATCTGCAGTATCTTTGACTTTGGGCCTGTCTAAAATTTTGTCCTCTGGTAGTGATTCAATTCTTACATAAAACTGATTTACTCTACGTAATAGTAAAAACCAATGATGGAGGAAAGCTTTCTATCTTGGAAATTTCTAGTCTTTCTTCATATTATTGACATAAAGAAAAATACGCTAACCTAGTAGCCCTACAGTTGAAGAAAACAATTCTCTTCATTTTCTTGTTGTAGAAGAAGAAATTGAAGGACCAGATACAGCCGTCCTCTCCGAACGGATCTGAGGCAAGGTCAGGGTTGTAGCTAAACACATCACACTCCTTGAGTTGGATCTCATCATTAATAGCTGCCCATAAATGATCCTTGAGATTACTGAAGGCATCCTTGGCCGTAGTTTGTAGTTGGGAATCTACAGCATTCAATACCCACTGTAAAAATAGAAAAATCTTTTTTTGATAATTCATGTAAGACAAAATCGTCGTTCACTTTCCAAATCTGAAAATTATCAAGTCTGAACTTATGAAATTATTAATATATTACCAAACAAGGATAATTCATTCGTAAAAGATGTGTTTAAACCATTCCTACACAATTCCACTTTTTCACACCCCTGAAAATACAAGCTTTTCAAAACATTATATACAATGAAGAAATAGCTTAAAGCAAGTGATTTCTTCATTGTCCATAATATCTTTCGGGTCAAAAAGATAATGAGTTTTATAACTTCACTGACTTAGAACTATTGCCTGCAATGTCTTTCATTTTTGACCAGTCTAAGCTTTTGTTGTTTTGTAATGTATAAACCCAATACCAGACAGCAGAGTTTTAGACTAGTCTAAAGTCAAAGGAATTGCAGACAACAATTTTAAGTCTATGAAATTTTAGATTTTTTCAACTATCTGCATAGAAAACATTGTGTAAAATGAAGAGATTGCTTTTTACAAGCAATTACTCCATTTACACTATGTTTTCAGAATTTTTTTCTTGAGGGGCGTCCAAAAGCATCATTGTGTTGGAATAGGTTAAGTTTGCACTAATGCTCCTTAACCCATTCAAACACAATCCCTCATTTTTACGTCCCTCAAGAAAAACGCTTTAAAAAACATTGTGCAATTACTTCATTATCTACAATTTTTTCTATCCAAAACGATAAAAAAAATTAAATTCCATCAACTTGAAATTGTCGTCTGCAGCTTCTTTAAATTTAGACCAGTGTAAAATTTTTCCATGTTTGAATTGGTTAAACTGCTAAATGTACTAGAATGATGGCCTTGACCATGACAGATTACCTTGATCATAATATAAGCAAATGAATTTTCATCGGAGGTACCTTCATCCCAAATATCAGTCCTGAACCTTAAATATATTCGAAGTTACAGGCAATTGTCTAATTTGCTGCTTAACCCATTACCAGGTGACAAAAATTTAGACAGGTCCAAATTGAAATAAGTTGCAGACAACATTTCAGTGTGTTAACCTATTCCCACACAGTGATGCCCCTCAAGAAAAACAACTTGGAAAACATAAAATGAGAAATTGCTTGTATCAAGCAATTTCTTCATTTTAAACAATGTTTTCTACCCAGAAAGTTGAAAAAATCTATAAATTCATTTACTTTAAATTGTTGTTTGCATCTTCTTCAAATTTCGAACGTCTAAAATTTTGCTGTCTGGTAATGGTTTGATATTGAAAATAATTTAGGTCCAAAACATTGTGAGATTTCTCCCTTTCTCAAAAAGTTTTTCACAACTATATTTCTCCAAGGCTTCAAAAAGCAGATTTGTGTGGTATTGTTTGGGCTTTTTTACAGAAAGACAGACTAATGGTCAGACAGATACCAGTAAAATGATATGCCTAAATTTTATTGGAGCATCAGCATTCAAACCCTGTTGAGATTATATTGTTTGCTGTTCAAAAGTGCATAAAAAAATGAACAACTATACAGAGAGATTTAATTTACCCACTCCCTCTCAATGACACTCTTTAATGTCCCCCAGCAAAAATAATTGGAAAAATATTGTGTAAAACTTCTTCATTTTTTGGAATGTTTTCTACCCAGAAAGTTGAAAAAATCTTAAATCAAATTAACTTTGTGATGTAATCTGTAACTCCTTTCAATATGGACCAGTCTAAATTTCTGCCAGCTGGAAATGGTATAAATGTTCATAACTTTTCATTCAATGAGGTAAAAATAAATTGAATAAATAAACAAGAAATAATACCTCAGCACTGGGTTCTTTACTAAATTCCTCACTTTTAGCATGGCTGAAGTCATAGTCTGGATTGAAGGAAGCATTGAGAGTTGATATCAGGTAAAACAGAGTTTTTCTTGTTATGGTATCACAAAGGTATCCTTCTCCATCACTCAAACTTCTTCCATAACCCCTATTGATTAAAACAAATAAAAATTACAGCTAGATATATAACTTGATCAGTCTAGTATCTGATGGCTAACCATCAACGGCTACTATGGTGACAGTAAATTGTCACAAGTTAATACTTCCAAATAGATATAATTTCACCCTGTCAAAACTGCCGATCATTTTTCTTTTTGGTGTCAAAGGGGGGGGGTTAAGCATATGAAAATCCCTCAAATTGGAATTAAAAACAAGCTTTAACTCAACGCTAGACATGATGTATCCGCCAAAAACGATAAGCCTGACATCTTTACAAGGTGCTTAGGAAATTGCTTTTAATTTCAAGAAATACCATGTCCTGTAAAACCTCTTTGAATTGAGAGCCTACCCTATGTTTGCTAATAGTTTGAGGATTACATTGATCAGTATAGGTAATGTACTAGCACAGAAAAGAAACATTCAAGCTACTGAGGAGTCTGAGCACTACAAGATGTGTTTGTGAAACACCATGCCTCTGTAACAGCCTTTTTTCGGAAATGTGTACTTGATTAGTAACCTTGACCTTTGTCATATGACCTCACCCCTGGTTTCTGCGGATGCATATCGATAATAATCATGCTAAATATGAACAGTGTATCTAGAATAGGCTTCTTTGGTTAACCCATTCCCACAAAATGACTTTTGGACGCCCCTCAAGAAAAACAATTGAGAAAACAATGTGTTCAATGAAGAAAATGATGGTAACAAGCAATGAGTCATTTTACACAATGTTTTCTACCCAGAAACTCTAATTTGTCATCTACAACTACTTCCAATTTGGATCAGTCTCAAATTTTGCCGTCTGTAAATGTGTTAAATCTGACAGATAGACAAGTAAAAAACGGCAAGACAATATGTCCCCGACCTAATGATGCAGGGGCATACAAAAGGATTGCATTCAATGACTGCAAAATGTTATGTAACTGACTAAGTTCAGTTCTGTCCATAATTTGACAATCATTACCAACATTGACAAGGGATTTGACAGGTGACCTTCTTGCACTTGATCTCTAAAACCATAGTTTATATACATGTTTATACTTTAAAACCCATTACCGGAGGACGAAAATTTCAACTGGCCCCAATCCAACGAAATTGCAGACGTCAACTTTACGCTGATGGAATTTTAAAAATCTTTGGGTTTTTTGTCAATTAAAAACATTAGGGTAATGAAGAATGTCTTTCTTGTGAGGGGTGTAAAAGAGTCAGATTGGGTGGAAAATAAAAGAAATACATAATGACAAAAAATAATTTTCAAAATATTGATGTACAACAACATTCTAAACCATTTGTGCCCTTATCATTGATTTCTCTTTTTTCCAGTCAGTCACCACACTATCAATCAAAGATACATCAAAGAATAACTTAAAGGATAAGCCTAAGGGCAGCTTAAAATTCCAGATCATAAAACTGTCAAATTTTTCAAGCTACCTAGATGGATAATACTGACAACAATGACCAATAACATAACTATTTGTAACTAATTGAGACACATGTCCAAAGCCCCAAGGGAAAAAGTGGACTCGTGAAATCAGATTTAAGCTATTCCTGTACAACCCCCTTTTTTATGTCTCTGTGATATTATACTTAAGAAAACATTGTGTGTAACAAGCAATTTCTCCTTTTCCCAAAGTATTTTCCACCTGGCAGGCTTGTTACTTTTCAAATTGGACTCACTTTTATTTGTCTTCTGTGACTTCTTGCACATTGGACAATACCAAAATTTTGAAAAACAGGAAAGGGTTAAATAAACAAAATAAAGAATACATGTATTAACTCATCCCCACACAATGACGCTTTTAAACGCCCCTTAATATGAAAGCTTTGGAAAACATTGTGGAAAATGAAGAAATTGCTTGTTACATGCAATTTCTATATTATCCACAATGTTTTCTACCTTGAAAGACAAAGATTTTGAAAATTTCATCAACTTAAAATTGTTGTCTGCAACTTCTTTGAATTTGGACTGGTCTAAAATCTTCTTGTGTGGGAATGGGTTAAAAGCCAATTTTCTGCATGAACTATAGCTTTCTTATTTTTGTTTTTCTCAAGCATTTCTTTAGCATTGCATAAAAAAATATTTATTTTGATAATAATTGAATTGCCCTTACAGTGGCAAAAGGACCTCAATGATCAATGACTGTGGTCATTTGGTTCTTTTATCCATTCCAATTTTCACCCCTCAAGAAAAATTATTGCAGAAAACAAGGTTGAAATTACTTTTTTTTCAACCTTGTTTTCTGCCAAAAAATACAGATACTCAAAATTCCCTTTAATTGTTATTTAGATTAAGACCAATCTACAATTTTCTCGTATTTGAATGTGTTAAAACGCACAGCTAGATTGAACACTGACTTTTGAATAAGCATAATAAATAATATCAAGTTTGTTTTATTAAGAAAGTCATTGTAACAATGCTTTGCTTTAAGTTTTGAACAGGATACTTACTTATTCGGACTGGCAGACACTGTACTCTGAGGTGGTGACAAAATCTGTAACTCTTCTGGATTTCCATCTCCTCCATCTTGCATCAACGTCTTGAAGAGTCGTTTATCATTACCTGCCATCTTACAAGAGTAACTCTCTATTCTAAAATCAGAATGAAAACCTCAAGATAGTGGGAGTGATCCAATTTCAAATCATAAACATGCAAATTTTCCAAATCTTGGTATTTTCTTGGTACTCATTTGAACTGTCTCATGAGACTTGAGTACTTAAGTTGATAGAATCAACCAGGCAGGCAGGAATAAGATAACATCTACTTACAGCTCTGTCATTAAGAACCAATTTCAGGACTTGAAGTTTCTATTTCAGGAAGTTTTAACAAAATCAAGGATTTTTTTTCATAATGCCATACCCCCATTCCCAAAAAATTAAAAATAGATGAAATGAAAATATATAGATAAAGCCTGCAGTACAATATGTTCCATTTTTATCTATACTCATAGACCCTTTGATTGGAACTATAGAAAACATTGTGGTAAAAGGAGAGATTATTTTTTGCATTAATTTCCCCATTTCCAACAATTTTCATCTCCTCAAGCACATCCAATTTCAAAATTCAAGAGGACACATTTGGTAATTGTCCACTTGGTATTTGCTGTTTGTAAATTTTTCAAAATTCAGACAAATTTCTGATTTGCAGTAAGGGGTTCAACTGACTCTAGTCGAAACGTTCGGAGTACGACAAAACCGAAACTGGATTATTCTCAATATCTCTGGTCACATCATAGATATCTGTCTACATGCGTCATGACTCATGAGAATCACTTATGTGAATTAAAGTGTCAGTACAGAAAGTAATGAAACTTTTAGTAGAGTTTGCATCTGATAAGAATTTCTACAAGCTGATGTTTACAGACAACGTGGTGACATGTGACGTCAATGAGAAGATGAAGAACCCTCTGAAACTAGCGATATAAATCAGGTAACTTCAATGTTTCTACAATGGACGTCACATCAAGTGACAATATTGAATTCCTTGTTACATTAAGTTATTCCAAATGAAAAACTTGTGCTTTTTTCAAGCTTCATTCTGTACACCCACCAAAGACAGGACTTCACATTCTGGATCTATAAATTTACCAACACAAACATAGTTTACAAAAATCAACCAGACATCAATATTTGACAAAGTCTAGTTCGATGTCCACTGGCCTACTCAAAGATCTGCACAGGCTGCATCTTTGCACCATTTCCCCAAAAATGGGTTCAATATCCCCAGTTTTTTAAGACCATGGGACGGTCGAATGATCCCTTGGTTGCAATGCCCTGGTAGCTAGATTCTCAGTGTGATCTATCGATTTTGTGAAGTGTTCCCTCTCAGGGTTAGCTCTGGCTTGAAAAAAGTTGTTGCCATCACTTTCGCCAAATTAAAAAAGTTGGGGCCAAATTGAGGAGTTGGGGCCAAACTCGAGCATTTCTTAACTGCACTGTTATTTTCTTAACTTATATGCTGTTGAATAGATAATGTGCATATTAAACAGGTTTTTATATGGCAATTCGTTTGTTGTTTTGTCTTTAATGAATGTAGCTTAGTCATACACCTACATTGATTTTTACTCATCTTTAATCAGTGCTTTCAATACTTTGATTAGAAAATTGAGACTCTGATGAGAAAAAAAGAGAGAAGGAAATAGTAAAAGAAATGGTTGGTCTGCTTTTGGGACAGTATAAATTTTGAAATTTCTGCCAACTTTTGACAAACTACCACTGTTTCTATCAACAGTTCATCAGAATATCCTTCTAATGACCCATAAATGATGATTCAGTGTTTTAGCAAGGAACCGCGGTAACGGTGCCGAGATTAGAAACCGATTGAATCTGTCAGCAGAAATATACGAAAATATGCCCGAATTCAGCAATTGTATTCATCAGGAAAAGGCAAATGGTGGCCTGTTTAATTACACTTTTCTTATAGAAACCCTTTTTATGCGTGATAATTGAGGTCTTCTGAATGATTATGTGATAGTTTCATCGCCTCCTCCATAATACTAAGTCACGCCCACAACAAAAAATCAATACGACGCACCGACCAATGAGCGCATTTTATTCATCTGATCGGCTGTCAATACGAACTGTAATTAAATTTGGTGATGTGTTAGTCTTGTGTCAGACGCAATGACATATTTGACCCGATATACAAGCCCAGCAATTAGACACACTTGGCCCTCGGACTTAATTTCCGGAGGTTAGTCAAAGTAAAAGTATGTATAACAAAAACTTTTCCTTTTTTTTGGCGCCACGAACTTTCGCCAAATGAAAAATACTTGCGCCAGAATTTTATTTTTGTCGCATTTGGCGACAATGGCGATTGGCAGCGCGAACCCTGCCCCTTTTTTAGACCATGGGGATATTGTCCCCTTTCTTCCAAAACCTTGGCAGATAACTGCCTACTCTATTTTTGCCTTGCACTTTGTCAATTGAGTGACTTCGAAAGACATTGCATGAGATTCAGGACGGGTTTTTTTCTAATTTCAGATGTTAATTACGGCAGGGTCTGATTTTCATCATGTACTTTCTGATTTTCTGTAAGTAATACAAGTCAACTACCGCTTATTGAGAGCAATACACTTAAAAGAAAAATACAATACATATAACTACAACAGAATATTAATGGCATAAGAAGTTCACACAGACTAAGCAAGAATGAATTCATTAGACACTTAAATTGATTGCAATGTTTCGATTACAAATTTTCAGTTTTAGAAAATGATATTAAAATTACTGCTCTTCTTTAATCCATTACCAGATAAAAAAAAATCTATACTGGTCCAAATTCAAAGATGTTGCAAATGACAGAGTATAGTTCATGGAATTTCATAAAATATCTTTGTCTTTTGTGGTAAAAGATGGCAATTTCTTCATTTTCAACAATGTTTTTCAGAGTTTTTTTTTTTAAATGCTGTGTGAGGAATGTGTGCTGAACACAAAACAAAAAAAAAATTCTTTCTACGTAAGCCAAATGAAATGTTGTTAAAATTTGTTTTCACTTCTCAGGGTTCTCCCCAGAAATTTTTGAAGGCGTAGTGGCAAATGCGCGGCATAACAGTCTGTTAATATCTTGATATGACTATACATATTTAAAGTTGTTAAAAGTCCTTTGTGGCTTGTTTATTGAAATCTTATTTTTTATTGAGATCTATTCCTGAATAATATACTTCATCTTTCACATTATTCTAACATGATTTCTCTACTATAAAACTGATGTTAACACCAATCAGTTGTTACATTACTCAGCTTATTTTACCTCTCCATCCTTTTTGTTAGAAAGAGCACTAAATTTTGTCATAGAAAAGGATGTGAAATGGAAAGAAATGACAGAATATACCTAGAAGCAACAAAAATACAGTGACTCAAATAAAATCAAGCTATCAATCAATCAAATGAAAGAATAAATTATAAAGTCGCAAGGAATGAGAAAAGAAAAAAGTGTCAACTGCCTATCCATTGGATATGAACAGCTTTTCATGCTTGGCCATTTCAACAAGTCTCTGTCCAAAAATCATGTCCTTGAGGACTCTTTAAAAAATATGGAGTGTTGGATTGAAAAAAAATGCCCTTCTTCAGGAAAGAGAAATTATTTTAACAAGTCTTTGTCCAAAAAAATCATGTCCTTGAGGACATTCTTTAAAAAGGTATGGAGTGTTGGATTGAAAAATGCCCTTCTTCAGGAAAGAGAAATTATTATCAGTATTTTCAAAAATGTATGAAGTTTCTGTGTAAAGTACCTGGTTTCATCTTAAATTTTGCATCTTAAAGAGCTCCATTGGATTCTCTGTGTAATATTTAAAAGGTTTGTTATTTAGCTATTCAGAAGCCTTTGACTGCCTGCCACTAGAATTATTCTTCTAACATTACTTTCAGCTCTTTTATTTCAATAAGTTCATCATACATAAATAATACATGTTTACCAGAAGTGTCTTACTTAAAATTACAACATGAAACTTGATGATATTTATAAAACAAAGTTTCCCTGTTCTTCTCTTCTTTTAGTGATTTCAGCACTTTGAATTTAAAAGAAGCTTTTGTTTTTAAGATACAGTGTATTGCAGAGTGCATTATCTTTTCCTGATCCTAAATGATTATTAAAACAATGCTTTGATAAAAAAATCTAATAAGTCTTGGGCATTCTTTTCTTGAAGTGCTTTCAGCACTTTGATTTTCACGGGGATATTATTTCTTTTTTAGTAAAAAAATTGAGAGATAGAGATATTATTGCATGAATACTAAAATTATAATATTACTTTTGATTAAACTCATAAAACAAATTTATTGAAAAAAAAAAATAAGTTGAACAAACCAGGGTATGAATGTGTGAAATAATACCCTCCATGTCGGGTAAAAAATGGACTTAATCCAAAAGATACATGCATGTTATTTTAAACTTGGTTGAAAACAGAGCTGAGTATAACTAGGATGGCTTCTATTCGCAGTCTTTCTTTATCATTTTGACATACTATCGTAAGGAAAAAAGATCGCGAAAAGTGAATGTTTCCGTCGATCATTGCATTAAATAAAATGACCCAATTAAACTTTCCTCCAGAAAATTGAATTTTAAACCATTATGGCTTTAGTTTGATAGTTGCCACATCGAATTACATTATCTTCTATTTTTACTCGGTCAATCTCAGCTGAAGTGACACTTTTCCGAAACTGGGTCGCCATTTTAAACCACTGTTTACATATTGGTACCCACCATCCTTGGTGACTAAGAGCGCGGTACCAATTGGGAAATGAGAGAAAAAATCAATAATCACCAATTAGTAAGAGTGTAAGGGTCTTATCAATAGAGATGTTACGTAATACGAGGTATACAACTATAGATAAAGAGCCTGTCGTGTCCGCGCTTCTGGAACCAATTTAATGGTTTGCTTGACCCTTTCTTCAGCTGGAAATTAAGCCGTATCGGTGACCAAATTTAAGCGTATCGGCGATCTGAAGGCGTATCGGCAACCTCTCTTAATTTATGAAGGCGTATCGGGGCCGATACGCCATAAGTGCCTGGGGAGAACCCTGCTTCTGATTGGTAAAGCTTTTCAAAGTTGGCTTTTGACCTATCCTGAAATTATCTATAGAGGGGTTTGTGAACAATTCTAAACAGAGATTTGAACAAGGATTCCTATTGATGATAAAGTAAGTCCCTACCATAGCCCCTTTACATGAATTTATATTGTTTAAAATGGCTATAGATATTGCGGACCTTCAATCAAGTAGAATAAGAACAGGAACCAAAAGGTTGTACAAGCCTTTGACAAAAATCGTTAAGTGTCGTTCTGATTACCTTCCTTCAATTCTGCATGAATCTGCATCAAAAGAGAGTGCAGCATTCAGTTGTTCAAATCTTGAATTCTCCAAAAACTTCATCTTTTACGCTGCTTGTGTAATTTCTGCTTGTCAGCACTGTTATTATTGTTGTCTGCAGCAAATCTTTGGAATGCTTGAGAGCTTTTAGACAATATTAAAATAATGTGTATTTCTAAATGGAATTATTTCAACTTCCTGATTTAAGGTTTCTTGATTTAAAGAAAACTATTTTAGCGTTTAACAATTTAAGGACGGTCTCTGGTGACTAAAGCACGGAATGTTCGATTTTCTTTTACTAGATTGCTTATAACAGTATGATGGAACAGTCAGAGATAATGAAAGAACATCGAAGTCTAGGTAGTCCATTGTTTCACTGTTGATCTCCATCGATGAATCAGCTGAGAGAAAATTTAAACTGTCAAAATTTTGTTGCCTTTTTACTCTAAAAGGCTGTCGGAAAATGCTAACAAACTTGTGCAAAATCAAAGAACGTTGATGAATTAACACTTTTATCGGAATCTGTTTCCTGATTGTCAAGATAATTCCTATATATTCTTGCAGGAAATTTTGAAATTGTTTGTTCTTCACTCTATATAAACAAACAATAACCTTGTTACCCAGAGTTCATTGCGGCCGAATGACCTCGTAAATCTCCGCCTTTTCACTAACTGTACATTTTGTATAATTTCTTTTTTCAAATTTACTTTTGCTTTTGTCTTTATTAAAAGTTATCATTTAATATTGATAAAAATCCAATACAAGAAATATTAGATTCAAAATAATTTACCCCCCCCTTCTGCTCATTAAAAGAAATATAACTGCATCTAAAAATTTTATTAGTCACTGCTTTGATTATTTCCCTTTGACCCTGTGCATCAGCCAAGTAAACTTTTTGGATAGAAAACATTATGGATAATGAAAAAATTGCTTGTAACAAGCATTTTCTTCAATGATCGCAATGTTTTCTACATTTTCTGTTTTGTTTTGGGGTTTTTTTGTTGTTTTTTTGTTTGTTTTGTTTTTGTTTTTTTTTCTTAGGCCGGTGTCAAAAAGCGTCACTGTGTGGCAATGGATTAATTTATCAATCATTTTCACTAATAACAGGCAACCAATAATACTGCATTTTCTTAATAGAACGGATTTACATCATGACTAACATATTCGCTAAGGACAGCCCGTTTGTTTGAATGGAGTTCAACACCACTTTTAACAATATTTCAGTCATATCGTTGCGGCGAATACCTGACCACGGATTCCTAATATTTCTCACACCCTCTGCCACAACATGCTTTCCGAGCCTCCAGCTGCTCGGCGACCCTCGGCTTATGTTCACGATTATCAACGCATTGGTGGAAGACTAATGTAGGAAAGGATATTTTCCGTGACCGGGGATCGAACCCTTAACATCACCCGGGCGGATTGAAAGTCCGACGAGCCAGGCTAACTGTGCTATGGCCGCAGCTCTCTAAGCACAGACAGAGACTGACGGCAATATCGTGACAATACTGATCCATTGAGCACAGTTAACCCTTTCTTGTTTTTCAAAATTTTAGACCTTAATCCAGGGACTAACCAGGAACGGGTTAACCCATTCCCACATACTGACGCTTTTGGATACCTCTCAAGAAAATCAATTGGGAAAACACTGTGTCAAATGAAGAAAATGCTTGTAACAAGCAATTTCTTCATTTTCCACAGTGTTTTCTATTCAGAAAGTTGAAAAATCTAAAATTTCATTAACTTTAAATTCTCGTCTGCAACTCTTTTCAATTTGAGTCAGTCTAAATTTTTGCTTTCTGGTAATGGATTAAGCGCGTTAATCATTGGAATGACTGCTCCGTAACATCAGACATAATGCTCATTTACGTAATTTAACCCATTACCAGACGACACAATTTCAGACTGTTCTTAAGAAGTTGCAGACGACACATTTTAGTTAAAAAAATCATAAAAATGTGTGGCTTTAGAGGTAGAAAACATGACTTTTGTTTTCTACGCCCATGTGTTTTTATATTCCAGAAAACATTGTAGAAAAAAAGAAAAAACTTGTAACAAGCAATTTCTTCTTGTTCCACAATATTTCTACCCTATTGAACAAATATTTTTTCAAATAGAATTGGCTTTGAATTGTCGTCTGCAAATGCTTTGAATTTGGACAAGTCTAAATTTTTGAAAAACAGTAATGGATCAAGACGCCAACCCTACCAAAATGCCCCACATAAATACCAGCCAATGTTAGAGTTCAAATTTCACTTCCGCTCTAAATAACTAATTTGATTGGTCGATTTATCCTTTTATTGACGGTCGTGATTCGTCAATAGACTCATGTATATAGGCTCTGTCATGAGATTGTCTTTGAGACAATCTGAACATAACCAGGGCTAGAACAGAGAAGAAATCAAGTAAGTCTTGGCGAAGTTAATTAATTTCCTATTCTAGTCGAGATTAAGATAAACTTATCTCCGAAAGAAAACCGAGTGATAGATCAGGGCCGGAGATTATAAAACTTTTTTCGTGCTCAGTTGAGAATAGTTACACAAACTTCAAGTTTGAATAAGTGTTGCTTTTCAATTTTAACTGTAGATTTCGTGTTATAAATCGTATTTACCGACAATTTACCGAAATAATGTTTCATTGTCACACAGTTACCGTAGAATTTAAGGCAATATACATCTTTAATTTCGTATCTAATTTCGAGTATTTTAGAATATTTAGATACCCTTGTTTAGACTGGTACCGCCGTTGACTTTTATTAGTCGACAGTGGTGCCAGTCTACATCATTGGTATAGCTGTGTGAGAAACTAAGTCATTGTGCTTACTAGGCCATTCTCTTAAACGACCAAATTTTGGCCGTCCATTGAGTGGTCGTTTAATACAAGTTCGACCGTATTTTGAACTGTAGACCTAATTGACAGACAGGAAAGTTATCTAGATTTGGTAAACCTCAACTTGAATCAAGGGACTGACAGCACTGGAATGCCTTACCGAGGCTCAATATACATTTTTTAAATGATTATTTAAACAGTTCTGGCTTAAAGGGGACAAACAGGAGGTAAAAGACAAATATCAGACAGCACTTATGTGCAGGTTGGTCCCTGTCTATACCTCCTGCTAAAACAGAAAATTCCGGGTTCAGCATGACAAGGGTTATTGTATTTAAAGATAAAGCGGCAGGAACAAGAGGAGATTCATCCTGTCTCCGAATCCTCTCTAACATAAATATTGGCGAGATTTATTGATTGATTGATTGATTGGGGTTTAACGCTGCCTTTAACAGTATTTCAGTCATATCGCGGCTGGAGCGGCTGACAAATGATTCCTGGTATTTCTCTCACCAGTACTACCACTACATCCTTTCCTAGCTTCCAGCTGCTATCCCACCTAGGTTTACTATTATCCACCAATTGGTGAGAAAGACATATAAAAGATATTTTATTATTAAAGAATGCGTACATCGTCGTTTTATCAGAGGTGACCCGGAATAACCAAACTGGCTGTACTCTGTCGATTTGTAAATAATGCCGGTTTTTGTGACATCGTTTCTCGATTAACCTATTACTAGGTGACAAAATTTCAGGGTGGTCCAAATTAAAAGCTTTGAAGTAGGAGACTTCAACTGTTTTGAATCGTAAAGTAAGTCACAAAATCAGATAGAAAATATTTTGAGAAAAGGCAAGTTGATTGTACAAGCGTTCTCTCATTTGCTCACTATGTTTTTTCGAATTCTGTAACTCTCTAGAGAGTAAAAATGCTCGACTGTGTTGAGATGAGTTAAATACCCGAATTCGCATGGATTTAACCCTTTCCTGTTTTGCAAAATTTTGGACTTGTCCAAATTCAAATGTTTTACAGGCGGATATTGAAAGTGGATTTAATTTAAAAAATAACCTTTCAGTAGGATAGAAAATATATATTGTGGAAAAAGAAAAAGAAGACATTGCTTGTGACAAGCAAATTCTTCTTTTCCTACAATATTTTATCATTTATAAAATCAAAGTGACGTAAAAACCAGGGACTGAACAGGAAAGGGTTAAACACAGTGCAAAGACATGGTCAGAACATTGTTTAGACACTGGATACAAATTGAAAACTTTTTTGCAACAGCAGTCGAGTAGTGCTTGAAAAATGGTACCATTACTGATAAGATTTTCGACTACTTTACTTTGAAAACAATAATTCTAAATTTTCTTCATTCGGGACATTTCAAACCTCATCACCAAACAACAAATAGTCTCAGAAATCCGAACAGAAATCGAATACAGTGGCCTGCTATTACGCAGAACATGGTCCTTATCCGATCAAAAAGTCGAAAATTCCATAAAAAGAAAAATATGAAATTCTAACAGAACTGCACTTGTATTTGATAGTTCGACGGGTCTAGGCTAAATTTCAAAAATTGGAATTGGACTTTATCAGGCGCAAAACGACGATCGCAAGACAATCTTAGTCGTAAGATCAAACGGTTCCCTGCTGCGAGAAAGTTCACGGTTAGTATTGTAAATGTACAATCTTAGTCGTAAGATGTTTTATAAAATGGTTCCCTGCTGCAAGAAAGTTCACGGTTAGTATTGTAAATGTACAATCTTAGTCGTAAGATGTTTCATAAAATGGTTCCCTGCTGCAAGAAAGTTCACGGTTAGTATTGTAAATGTACAATCTTAGTCGTAAGATGTTTTATAAAATGGTTCCCTGCTGCAAGAAAGTTCACGGTTAGTATTGTAAATGTACAATCTTAGTCGTAAGATGTTTTATAAAATGGTTCCCTGCTGCAAGAAAGTTCACGGTTAGTATTGTAAATGTACAATCTTAGTCGTAAGATGTTTTATAAAATGGTTCCCTGCTGCAAGAAAGTTCACGGTTAGTATTGTAAATGTACAATCTTAGTCGTAAGATGTTTTATAAAATGGTTCCCTGCTGCAAGAAAGTTCACGGTTAGTATTGTAAATGTACAATCTTAGTCGTAAGATGTTTTATAAAATGGTTCCCTGCTGCAAGAAAGTTCACGGTTAGTATTGTAAATGTACCTGTTTGAGCTCCACGAGTCGAACTGTCTGTATTATTATTTTGAAATCAGATCTTCAAAGCATTAACAATGAACAAAGCACTCTTTAGAGACTTGTTTTCGCATTCAACGGAACTTTGCTTCAAGTTAGACACGATTTCTGTATTGTTTAACATGCCAATACACAGGAATTAGCTCACAAATCTTTTAGAAGATTGCTTTGACTCATTTCCATTCAACAATATTTTGCACAGGTCCAATTTTAAAGAAGCTGCGACGGACATCTTATATTATATGAACTTTCAAAATTGTTTGTCTTTTGGAGCAGAAAGCATTGTGGATAATGAAGAAATTGCCTGTCACAAGCAATTTCTGCATTTCCACATTGGTTTTCAAAGCGTTTTTGGAAATGTGTTTAATAGAGGGATTATGTGGGAATGGTATTAATTTTTTTGTTAGTATATTCCAGTAGAATACTCGAAGTTTCACTCTTTATGATTTTTCTACACTTATTAATACCCCGTCAAGCAAAAAGGAACCATCTGTGACGTTCGACCCTGTTATGACTAGGGTAGAAGCCTTTCGCTTTTTTGTTTTCCCCCCGAATGTATAATAGCCATTCTACTGTCCTATACATGTACAAATGTCAATCTACTTTACTATCAATGTACGAAAGCCATTCGACTAAACTATCAGTGTACAGTGTTAAGTGTGTCAGTGTATCAATGCATAAAAGCTGGTAAAAATCATTCTAAGTGCAATCGATGCATAATAGTCATCCCACTTTACTATACATGTAAGAGTCAGTCTACTTTCTATTAACCAATGTATCTAAGTCATTCTACTTTACTGTCGATGTAGAAAATGTAACCTTTTTTACAACCAATGTACAAAAGTCTTTCTACTGCACTATTGATGCATAGAACTCCGTTTACTTTATTATTGAGGGACAAAAGTCATTTGAGATTTACAACAGTTATTTTACTGTACTATAAATGTAAAAAAAGCCACCTTCTTTACTTTGAATGTACAAGAGTCATTCTCACTATACTAATAGCGTACCAAAAATCATTCTACTTTACTAAAGATATACAAATGCCATTCTGATTTTCGAAAGACATTCTACCTCACTATAGATGTGTACGAATCATTCCCAAATGTTGGTCTGCAACATATTTGAATTTGGACCAGTCCTTGTTGTAAAATAGTATTTTGCAGTTACGGTTTGAGACCAACTACCTTCAGATTTTGATTAACTAAAATCCTTTTAAACTCACACTGGTCGGCTTTTTGGACTCACTGAATGAATTGATGGATCGCTGGCCCCTCCCACTGACTCCGCTGGCCACGCCCACTGACCCCAACAGGGCCTTTTCACTTCGATATTATACGCATATTTTGCAAAATTTATGGTCATTTACGTGGAACAGAAAAAAGTAAAAAAAAAAAGTTGGATGGCGACCTAAATGACGCAACTAGAGCTTTGATAAGCTATAGTTACGACGTTTAAACGCCATACCAACAAAAGTGCTTGACATAGTGACTTAGATATCGGCTTATGTTGGAGTAGAAAGTTCACTTCCGGTCTAAATTAATGATTTGATTGGTCTATTGATTCTTTGGACAATGGAAACAGAAGCAATCGTATTTACTGAATCGCAAAAATCACCCAAGAGCCATTGCAATAATTGACTGATCGCTATGTTCACCCTCTTACCTCCAACAGGAAGTTCGACTAAGACGTTAAACGACCTTCAATGAAATAATCTATGGCCAGAAAACTAAAACAAAATCAAACCGTTGGTTGGATGGATAAGCTGCAGGTATGAAGTTTTTGTCGCCAAACCAACAAAATGCCTTAGATAGATGTCGTAGTTCAAAGGTCTTAACCCTTGCCATGCTGTATAAATTACCTTACTGACTAGCTTTAAAATCAAAGGACTGAAAACACTGATATAACTTGTTATTCAAAAATCAATATTTCTTTTAGAAATCAATTTCATAAGCAACCCTGGCAGGAAAAGTACAAGCAGGAGGTGTAGACCAAGATCAGACTGCACTTATGTGCAGGCTGGTCTTGGTCTACACCTCCTGCCAAAGCCGGAATATTCCGGGTTCAGCATGACAATGGTTAATAAATCGTATGATTGCTCAAACGACTTTTTGATTGAAAGCGGCGATCTGTTAGTTATAGCTATGAAATGACATTAGAAAATGCACCCCGTGACGTAGATAAGTTCTTGGTAACAGATGATTCCTGTTGTTTCCATGGCAATGGTGAACAAGGTTTTACGGTGTAAATTGATATATTGGATATAGTCGAAGTATCAAACAATATTAATTACAAAATATGGATTTGACAGGCGACCTTTAAATCATCCCCACGCATTTTTTGTGACCCTTTATAACACGGGGGGGTGAAATGTGGAAAATGAAAAAAAAAGCTTACATCAGAATTTTTCACTATTTTCCAAATGTTTTCGACAACAACAAAAATAAAAGACAGGGAGTTTATCAAAATTCTATCACATTGAGTTTTTTCTGCAAATTCCTCGAATATGGACCAGTCGAATATTCTGTCTTTTGGTTATAGGTTCGAGTGTTATAAAGTTATTTTTAAGTATATATTTCTAATTCTTTTCCTAAACATTGAATAGTACACTTGAATCTATGATTATGATAAGATTATAATTAGATCTAATCTGTTAAAATTTTTTCATGCATTTCGCAGACATTGCAGACATAGCTATTCACAGTAGCTTTGCTAGGTGAAATGACGTCATTTACAACGTTTTTAAATATCCTCTTTATTTTCGAAGGGTATTGATTTCTTACGCATTCCAATTCTTCATTATCGTACCATGCATCTAGATAATTTTCAGCAGTTTCCAATTATTTTGAGGATAACAAATATTTCTAGGGGAGGGCGTCTGTTGATTCTATCAGAACAGAACAGAACCGTTTTTAGCACGACTGTTTTCGGAGAAAACCCGAGGTATTGTGATCACCTTGGCGTCGTTCGTGTCGGCGTCGGCGTTGATGTTGGCGTGCCAAACTTTAACCTCTACCCTATCACTGTTGCTACTGAAGATATTCTCATGAAACTTGGCATCTGTATTGACCACCACAAGAGCTATCTAGACTATCAAGGGGGATAACTCTAAAAACGTTTTTGTAAGAGTTATGTCCCTTTTTTGACTTAGAATTCTTGCATTATCCAGCACCTGCAGGCGAGCGTTGGCACCCGTTGTCGGTGCTCTTGTTTTCTATCGCTATACATTGTTTTCAATAGAGTGGTCAGGGACTAGGATAATTATTAAGCAAAAAATAATTCGAGCGTCAGTAGCACGTGAATTTACTGATCCTCTCTGTTTACGTCGGGGTTTTGTCCGTTATACATACATATAATACGGAATACCGTTAGGGCCATCGCGTTCTCCTGTGTAAAATTGGGACGCAAGGCACGAGAGTACGAGAATACGACGGTGAGATCACGAGTTCCCGACTATGATAGTTCGGGATAATCTTGTATTCAAAGTGAGAGTTCGGTATAATCTCGTATTTAAAGTAAGATTCGGGATAATATCGTATGCAAAGTGAGAGTTCGGGATAAGCTCGTATTCAAAGTGAGAGTTCGGGATAATCTCGTATTCAAAGTGAGAGTTCGGGATAATCTCGTATCCAAAGTGAGAGTTCGGGATAATCTCGTATCCAAAGTGAGAGTTCGGGATAATATCGTGTCCCGTCGTCGTACTTTCGTGTTCGCTTCGTCATACTCTCGTGCCTCGCGTTCCAATTTTACACAGAAAAACGCGATGGCCCTAACGATTTCGTAATATAATGATTGGAAATGCTACATTTTGTGCAATAATCAATATTTTTGTCTATTTATTTCTCTTTTTTTTATTGTGTAATGGCCTCTTACCCATTACCATACGAACCATTTTTAGACTAGTCTAAATTCATAGGACTGTTTTTCATAGGACGACAATTATGGTTTTATAAAATTTCAGATTTTTTTCAACTTTCTGCACAGAAATCATTGTGGTAAATGAAGAGTTTGCTTGTTGTAACAAGCAACTTCTTCATTTTTACACAATGTTTAACTCGATTGTTTTTGGGACGTCAGAAAGTGTCATTGTGTGGAAATAGTTCAAGGACAGCTTTGGATACGTGATTGAATATCATGCGGATCGCATTGTACCGATTAGAATCACTGGGTCAAGATGTCTGATTTTCACTGTGCCGCAAAATATCGTAACAATCTCCAGTTTCGGTGTTTTGGCAACAAAACGATTGATATACATGTAATATTCAACATTCTTGAATTTTAAGGAAAAACAAACCCAGTTGTGTGGGTATACTCTAATGAGCAATCACAAGATTGGGTTTCATAAAGACAAAAATCAGTCTTTGATAGCAATCCCTTACATTTTATCTTACATTCTGTTACTGGTCTTTCCAATAACTGTTTGTCACCAGTGTCTTGCTCTAAAATCAGACCTGGTTTTAGCTACAGAGCCTTACATGTTTTCCAATACCAAGCACGTTACAATAGGGGTAAATTAATTTGTTATATTGGAGTATAGCGCCAAATTAGAATTTTGATTCATAGTGGCTTTATAATCAGCAAAGGTAAGCTCTTTATTCATACTGCAAATGCAAGTCATTGTTCATTGTGGTAATATCTAATACTTAACTTGTAACCCATTTCCACTCATTGACGCTTTCTGGCAACCTAAAAAATACGATCATGGAAAAAATTAATGGGAAGAGGATTGTAATAAGTAATTTCTCCTACTCTCACAATGTTTTCTACCCTATTATGTACGCATTTTTCAATTTTAGAGCAATTCAAATTGTCGTCTCGATCTTTTTTTTTTTCAATTTGAATCAGTCTTAAATTTTGTCATCTGGTAATGGGTTGAATATGCCCACTTTTCAATGGACTATCGGAGAATTCCGTATATACGATATTTTACACCTCCTCGCCACTTTTGCAATCTAGTGGCATCGTAGTAACCCATTCCCACACAGCGCACTCATTGGCGTCCCCAAGAAAAATAATTCGGAAAACATTTTGTAAAGTGAAGAAGTTGCTTTCTACCGAGAAAGTTGAAAAAAAGAATCATAAAGTTTAAATTGTCGTCTGCAACTTCTTTCAATTTGGACGAGTCCAAAGTTTTCTTGTGTGGTAATGGGTTAATAGAAATCAGCACGCACTCCCGGTATTGATTGTCACCCATTCTCACAAAATTCAGTTTTTCTGTTTGACAAAAAAAAAAAAAAAAAGATAAAAATGCTTAAAAAACGTCTTGTAATATGAAGACATTGCTAGTTGAAAGCAATTCCTCCATTTTCGACAATATTTTCTATTCACAAAGACTTTTTTTTTTAGATTTTAATGACTAGAAATAACTCTCTGCAACTTCTTTCAATGTAGAATTGTATGTTGTTTGGTAAGTTAAGGGTTATCGTCATAAATCTTTTTCTCTATAAATATGAGCGATGATTGAAAAGTCCGCGCCCTAAGGCAGAGACTAGATATGTTCATATAGTTTTAGCTAGCAAAGCGTCAGCAAAGTTAACAGACACAATTTCTCAAAGTTCAACGAGTGCAAACTGCCACTGAATAAACCACTATATCCAGTGAATGCCCACGCCGAAAATAGTAGTTCTTACGTATTTTAAGAATATTGCAAACTCTATTCAAATTGTGGAGTACTCTTTCAAAAGCATGTTGTTTAACCCATTCCCACTCGATTCCGTTTCTTAAGCATCTCAAAAGAAAGGCTTTGGAAAACATTGTGGACAAGAAGAAATTGCTTGTTAAAAGCAATTTCTTTATTGTCCACAATGATTTCTACCCAACAAGGGAAAGATTTTCTAAATTCAATAAATATAAAATTGCCGTCTGTAACTTCTTTAAATTTGAACCAGTCTAAGATTTTGTCATGTTGTAATGGGTTAACTCCTGAGTTACTCTTACCTCGTTTGTTTATCATGATAACCTTTAGCAATTACTTAACAAAACTACATTTTGCTAGCTTACAGTACTTTCTTCACTTTGAATTAACGTAGTCATGCTATGTCCAACAGTTTTCAAGCATTTGAATACCTTCCCTGTTAAAGGTAGCATTTTGGGCCCCCAAATGCGCCAACAGCTTGTTTGACGCCAACATCAGTGCGAAAATGAAATCGTATTTCATCTGGGGGTATAAAAGTCAGAGGGTGCTAGGTTAGGGGGATAATTTGGATCGAAACTAGTTTGAAACCACATATAATCACTGAATAGCAGCCATGGCAATAGTGGGTTTGTGTGCTGGAGCATTGTCCTGATAGGAGAGCACAGTGTATGCCTTTTCTCCTTGTTTTTTTTTTTTTTTTTTTTCTCAGAAAGCTCTGAGGTCAGCATAATACTTTCCATTTATGATGTGGTCTTTTAAATAAAATAATCGAATAGCAGCACACGTTTTGTACCCCGGATAAATTTAATTGCGGCCATCACCTTACCAGTGGATGTTGTTGACCTTCCCGGGGTGGCGATCCTAGGGGTTTCCACTGTTTTTACTGTTTTGTCTCATGTTCGAAGTAGTGAGCCCATGCTTCTTCAACCGTTACAAACTGCTTGAGAAATTTCTCCGGATCTCGCTGAAACTTGTTGCACCGAGCTCGTTTAAGGTTGACTCGCAGACAGAATAATTCCGCGGTCTCGTTCTTTTTTCATACCTACATGTAAAACAGTGTACGTCTGTGTACCATAATTATATCATCGATTTTATTGATGGTGCCCTTTGAGATGACAGTTGACCAATCGCGTCTGTCAATCAAGGAATAAACCGACCAATCAAACAATAAATTTAGCCCGGACCTGAGCTTATCAACTGCGTCATTGGCCGCTATTTTGTTAACCTTCATTGTTGGTTTGGCTTATTCAAGCTGTTGTTACGACGTTTAGGTAGCCAACCAAACATTTTACTTTTTTGTTAAACGCTACTGGCCATAAATTTTGAAAAATAACGCCGTTAAAAATCGAAGCGGAACTTCCCGTCTGAGTTAATGGGCGGAGCCTAGGGAGTCAGTGGGCGGGGCCAGCGATTGGTCAGTTTGTGGCCTACCAGGAAGGAGGTTATCTTCAACATTCTCTCTAGCGCGTTTGAATACAGCGGACTATTTCTTTGCCCTATCATAAAATGGGGCATGCTCCTCTTATATAGCGACAATGTCTTCGTGAAATTCAATAGACAAGAAGAGTTTGAGACAATGGTATTGAACAACCGCAGGATGACAGACATAGAAT